>CM051364.1:6160899-6835899 GCA_028015245.1 Cardamine occulta
TATGTTTTCAACTAGTCTCTCATTGCTTTAATCTTGCAACTCAGTCTTAAAATATGGTTAAATATTCAGTGAGTGGGTGCTTGGTAATCGGGAAGATTTGGTGAAGGATATTGTTGAGGAATTGCAGACAGAGAAGGGTGAGGTAAGCTCTCTTTGATCTTTTTCAACCCTTTAATTTCGTCTTTGGAGAGTATTATCCAATGACCCAAGTCTATGTTACGATAAATGAGGTTTGAATCGTCTGATCCATAAACCTGAAGAATACTTAACTGAATAGAAGTTAAGAATAGAGCTTGGTCAATATAATTTACTAGTTATCATAAGCTTTGAAAATGTCCACACATGTACATGAATAGGTTTAGCATTAGTAGCGTGTATCAATCAATGTAGTCTGAAGTTCACACCCACTCTATGATGAGTAATGGAATGGTTGAATTTGAATCAAGGTCATCTTAATGTTGTGTTTTTTTTCTGTGTGGTTATGTACGTATTTAGGCTTAGCAATAAGAATCATTAAAAAGAAATTTTCTTGGTGGTGCAGGAATGGTGGACATACATATGCCTTGGACCTTCGGATCCTCACCCAAATTGGCACCTGGGGATGCAAGGGACACAACAACGTGCAGTGATGTGGCGTGTGTGGAAAGAAGGCGGAACCGGGTTCTTATACTGGGGTGCAAACTGCTATGAGAAGGCAACTGTTCCAAGCGCTGAGGTTCTTTGACCCGTCAATTCTTAATTCCTTATCCTTGGTTCCTTTTAAAATGTCTCTTGATTGATTGCTTCATGATGTTATATAGGTAAGGTTCAGGCGTGGTCTTCCTCCTGGTGATGGAGTTCTTTACTACCCTGGTGAAGTTTTCTCATCTTCCTCAGAACCTGTTGCATCACTTAGGCTAGAGCGACTTCTTAGTGGCTTACAGGTATGAGCTGCTTCAAGCTTTTAAGTTACAATTAAGAACTGTTTCAATTAGCTTATTTGGGGGATGAATGAATCAGGATTATGAGTACTTGAAGCTGTATGAGTCAAAATACGGAAGAGAAGCAGCATTGGGGTTATTGGAGAAGACAGGGGTGTACATGGGGCCCGAACGATATACTTTGGAACATAGACCAATCGATGTATTGCGAGGAGAAGTTTACAACACATGTAGACCATCTTGAGTTATGAGATCGTTTTGTACTTATACACTCTTGAGTAACCCTAAATAATACAAGAACATAAGAAGAAAACTCTTAACAAATCTTTTGCTTTTAGATTATATGATGTGAAAAAAGTTATTTAGTATGAAAATAATAAAATAGATAGATTTGGTTTGTACTTGATCATGAAAAGTCTAATTCTTCGGTCAGAATCTCGACAGTGTTGTCTCTGTTAGATTTTTCCATTAATTTCTCGATGGAATTAGGAGTCTTAAAAATATGTTTATCGACATTACAAACATTTTAGTTCTTTAGCTAACAAAGAATCTGGTTTTTTAGGAAGATTATACAAATTTGTGGCTGTGTAAACTTGTATAGTTTGGTTAAAATCTTGAAAGGATCTTGATAGACATAATTGTTTTAGCTATGATCACCACATAACATATGATGGATATTTGGAAGCATCTAGATCCACAATTACTACATTAGCCCCATTGAAAATCAAAGTTGCTGACCAATCATTGTGTCGCTGTTAATGATTCCTAGGTATTCGTCTTGATAACGATAGTCTTTTTTTATGGTATATAGGTTTATTTCTTCTCTAGTAAGTTATTTCTCAACAAGGCTTTTAACAAAAAAGACAAATTATCTCTCAACGATGTTTTAAAAATTAAAACAAGTGTATGATTGCAAAACCCAAAATTTTACACGAACAATTGCCATATATAAAATTTGAAAATCTAATGAGTTCTTTTTGTGTCGAAACAAATTATTCCTTTTACTTAATTTAATAACGTAAGAGAAAATAGGTCTAGAATTTGAACTGGAGGACAAAGAAATAAAGCAAATTGATCAAAAACTAATATTATAGTACAGAATATAGTTGTTGCACAAAGAAAAGAAAAAAAAGTCAATTCCCATAAATAACATCAATTTATGTTTTGTAGACAAATTTAGCACATAATTTAGAAAGTATTAGTTTTAGCATTTATTAAAAAGAAAATGATTAAGTTACTCTCATTTCCAATAAACACCAAACAATGAGAGCTATCGTCACCGCATTTCTCAACTTCGTGAAAAAAGAACGTGTTTTTCTTCGCGTTCCATCAAACACTGAGAACGATTCCAGGAAAAAATAATAATAGTTGTTCCTCCTCTTCATGAGACTATCATCATCCTCAATCCTAATTTCACATCATCGCGTTTTAATGATCGTCACTGGAATTGTTGTCGATTGCCAAAAGCATTGTTAATTTTCGGAATCGTTATGGATTGCCAAAATCGTTATCGATTGTCAGAATCATTGCTGGAAATTGCATAGATTCTCATAGTCGGTGCCATCGTATTCGTCAAAATATAGTTACTCTAGCTTCCATCTCATATTCTTGTTCTTCTTTAGATTCTTCGATTTTTCGTTTAAATTCTGCAATTAAAACAAAAATTTAGTAGCTCTGGATTATATCTCGTGTTCTCTTGTGTTGAAGTAAGTAAGCAACTCTAGGAAACATCATTTTGTGGCTGTCCTTAAGCTCGTAGTCCGGATATGATAGGGTTGCATGATTGAGAGTTGTGATTTGAATATATATGAAAGTTTCCTAAAAATCTAAACCATAAACCTATACTAAAATACAGTGGATACTCTCAATGACTAGGAAAGCTTCCTAAAAATCTAAACCATAAACCTATACTAAAATACAATGGATACTTTGTTTGATGTATTCTACGAGTGTGACTAGCTGAATCCAGAACCAATTGAAGGTCAAGCCTGTAGAGATCAACTTTTGTGTCTCCTACTCTTACAAGTCGATTTCATTCTGCTATTTGTTTTTTCAGTTTTAGTTTCTTGTGCGCTTATAAATACATCCTAATTCATCATTAGATTTGGTTTAGACTCTGGCATGACTCTTGTTAGTAATTTCAAACATGTGCATCTTCTTTACAGATTTGGGAAGAACATGTAGTTATTTAAGAATGATGTGTAGTTATTTAGAAAATAGTTTGGAAGGATACGTAGTTATTTAAGAAAGATATGTAGTTGTTTAGGAATAATATGGGAAGGATATGTAGTTATTTAGACTCTGGCATGACTCTTCTTAGTAAATTCAAACAGATGCATCTTCTTTATAGATTTGGGAAGAACATGTAGTTATTTACGAATGATATGTAGTTATTAGGAAATAGTTCAGAAAGATATGTAGTTATTTAGGAAAGATATGTAGTTATTTAGGAAGAATCTGGGAAGGATGTATTTATTTAGGAAAGATATGGGAAGAATGTGTAGTTATTTAGGAAGGATCTGAGAATGATGTGTAGTTATTTAGGAATAATATGAGAAGGATGTGTAATTATTTAGAAATAATTTTGGAAGGATGTGTAGTTATTAAGAAAGGAGTTCGGAAGGATGTGTAGTTATTTAGGAAACATTAGGAAAAGATTCCTAAAACCATCGAAATGTTTCTTAAAAACAGTAAAATGATTTATATCATGTTTATTCTATGTCATACACGCCCAAAATCCAAGTTGAGAAGAAAGATAAACAAAAGTATAAGAAAAATATTCAGATAAACATCCAATACATAAAAACAAGATAATTTGAGTTTTTTAAAATGTCAATATAAAGTATTAGGAATGATTTTCTAATACTATGGAATGCTTTCTAAAACAAATGAAATGATTCCTCATATGCCACATATGCTGCACTTGTGTCCTTGAAACTTTGAATCAGACAGACCAAATTTCTCAGCTGCTCTCTTCCTCTTCTTAGGTGGCCTTCCACTTCTCTACTTTGTTGTTGGAGGACCGCAAAACCAATCAGACACACGATCGGGATAAGAACACGTCGCTAGATGACCACAAGGATGTGTGCTCTCTGAATAAGTTTTAACCCATGTGTCTTTTGTGTAAAAATCATCCACAAGCTTGTATTCATCCATCCTTGTGCGTTTAACAGCAGTTACTGTGAAACAAAGAAAATAAACTCGATCAAACACTGTTATTCTTAGTGACATAAATCTAATTAAAGAAAAAAACATTTTTAATCTCCATCTACAATCTTCATTGATATTGAAAGTGGTTATAAAATGTTGAACAAGCAGCTTCACAGTGAAAAATTCCCTCTAAATAGTCAAATAGCAACATGAACAAATATTCAGTTTCAATACATATTTAAATGGGATCCAGTTAAACTCCAGAAAAGGACAAGAGAGAGCTCCGTCGTGTTCTTCAGGACCAGCTCAACCGGATTTTCCCTCCACCAGTAAATCTGTTAAGCCACCCTCCTTCACGCTCTGAAGATTGTATTTCCACTGTAAAAGTTTACTCACCCAGTTGAGTTAGTCACCAAAGAAAGGAAAGATTTCAGAGACGGCCGTCACCGGAGAAGTAAAGAAAGCAATGATGGACCGCAAATACTCGTGACAAGAGAAATCTAAATGGATAGGAGAAGACACCAAACCAAAGCGCATGGAACCAATTCTACTCCCAGAAAGTGATATCCAACTGCTTATTGAGAAGAACAAACACATGTTGGTGGGAAGGGTCACAAACCCGACAGCTCAGAGACCCAAAGCTCTAGTGGAATTCATGCTCCAATTCTCGAACATGGAAGGAAAGGTTATGGGAAGAGAACTCAACTTTGAAAGTTTTCAAGTAACTTTCAAAAATGAGAAGGATCTACTCTCAGTGCTCAGCAGAGCCCCTTTCCACTTCAAGAAGTGGATGTTCATCCTTCAGCGTTGGGAACCGATAGCAATGCAAATCCCTTTCTGGATTACACTCCAATGCAAATCCCTTTCTAGATTACACTCCAACAAAAATCCCTTTCTACACAGCAAAAACCATCTCAGCACTAGGAACAGAGCTTGGTAGAGTGGATGAGGTGGATGAAGATCAAGGCAGAGTGCGGGTGTTCTTAAATGCCCTTGAACCTCTCAAAATGTCTCTACCAGTTCAACTCCCCTCTAGAACGATAACCTCAGTGGAGCTTGAGTATGAAAAGTTAGAAAAGCACTGCTTCATCTGCTTCTCGCTACTATATGACAAGAAAGATTGCCCTATACGACATGAAGGTAGAGGACAAAAAGACCAAACTTTGGGCCAGAACCAGCGTAATACACTCTCAAGAATAGATGAGCGCAGAAGGCTACAAGAAGATATGGTAAAGAAGTGACGAAACCCCAGAACCTCAGTAGAAAAGATAAATGAAGGGAGTTCTAGATACCATCAGAGATACCCCAGGTATCAGGGCCAAGGATACCATAGAAGACGGGAGGATGCAAATTGAGGAAGACATCTAAGAGACCTCGCACAAGAATACCCCTGCCAAGGGAAGCGAAGCCTTTCTCGGTACCACAGAGCGGCCATGGATTTGAGGGAATATCGACGAGAGCCCACGTATTCCATCGCTCCAAGCCAAATCTCTGCGCGATCCACTCGCACCCCAATGTCATACAAGCTTGGTAGCAGACCTGGATCTTTTATAAGACCCTAGTCAACGAACAGCCTAAGGGGAGTCTAATCTAGTCGCATAGCGGAAGAAGACACAACTTCCCGAGAGCCAGGAGGACCCCCCTCCAAATAGGGGGCACATTGGAAAATACGAGAAGCTACAGAACAAGCATCCCTAACAAGACGTCCTGCCTGCGAAAGAATTGAAACTGAGGAACAGCAATCCGAAACCAGAGGCTCTGTAGGCTACCAAATTTCTGCATCGGAGAGACTACAGGAAGTTAACGTTAGCTACTTGGCAGAACAAAACCAGGAGATGTTCTATAGAGGAAGTCAAAACCTTGTGGAACCAAGTCCCCTGATATCACACCACCCCACAATGGGCCATAGACTCTCCCTGGGACAACAATCAGATGTGCCCGACTCTCAGCTAGTGGAGACCAGAGTACACACCTCCCTTCGGCTGGAGTAGGCAACAGAGGCGGTTACCATTACTATCCCAGAGCACCAAGCTAAGGACAAAGCTGAGGGTAAAAAGAAGCCAACAAATGGAAGTAAAGGGGGTAAACAAACAGGTAAACAAAATGGCAAAGTCAACAATAGAGGCACCCGCAGCCCGCTCTAAGGAGCAAACTCCAAGAAAAGGAACGCTACAAGACCAAAGTCAGCAGCCAAAAAGAAATCATTCATTACATTCACCTACGGAGCACCACAAATAGAATCAAGATCAGCAGTTTGGAATACTCTAACAAACCTAGGAGCCGAAAGAGAGGAGGCATGGCTGCTTACAGGGGACTTCAACGAAATCCTAGAAAACTCAGAGAAGATAGAAGGCCCTGCTAAGATAGGAGGCCTTGTTGGATGTACCACACACTGGCAACTCCTTCTTGTGGAGAGGCCAGTGTCACACCTATTTCATACACTCTAGACTAGATAGAAGTCTAGGAAATGGAGCTTAGTTCGAAGAATTCCCTGCAGGGAGAGCACAATATCTGCGTTTTGAGGGCTCCGACCATAGACCGATCGTTACCACCTTTGATGTGACAATAATCAAAACAAAAGAAATATTTAGTTTGATCGGGGACTGCGAGAGAAACCCGAAATCAGAGACCTGGTGGAAGAAGAATGGAACCTCTCTCTAAGAGAATCCATGTTTCAAAAATGGAACCGAATGAGAAGGGGGATCATTAACTGGGTCAAGTAACAGAATAAAGTAAAGGTTAAAGACATTAAGGAGCGTCAAGAGGAACTAGAGCAAAAGCTCTCGGCCCTTACTCCTAAACCAGAGAAAATAGCCTTAATCTCAGCACTTCTCGAACAAGCGTACAAGGAAGAGGAGAATTTTTGGAGGCAAAGGAGCCGAATCTTATGGCTGAAGGATGGAGACAAAAACTCTAGATATTTTCATGCAGTCACAAGAGGAAGAAGAGCAAAGAACAAAATTACAACTCTCGAAACAGAAGAGGGGACTAAAGTAGTTGAAGATCATCTTATTGCTCAAGAAATCTCCAAGTACTACCAAATCATCTTCACAACGAGATCAAAAGGAAAGGTGGGGATTTTTGAGGAAGTGCTTGACAAGGTCGTCACACCACAAATGAAAGAACAACTCATTAAAATACCTTCTACTGAGGAAATCAAAGAAGCCCTAAATGATATCAATACAGACAAAGCCTCGAGACTGGATGGTTTCTCCGCCAGTTTTTTCACTCATATTGGGAGTTCATTGGAAAGGATGTATGTTAAGAAATACAAAGTTTCTTTGAAACCGGAAGCATCGACAAACGACATAATGAAACACACGTTTGCCTCATTCCCAAGATTAAAGGAGCCAAGAAGACTGCAGACTTCCGTCCCATTGCACTATGTTCTACGCAATATAAAATCATTGCTAAGATCATCACAATCCATCTCTAAGGTCTGTTACCAAGTTTTATAGCATCATCCCAATCAGCTTTCATCCCGGGAAGAGCAATAACAGACAATATACTTATCACACCCAAAATGCTCCATTACCTAAAGAACTCGGGAGCTAAGATTAAATGCTCGATGGCGGTAAAGACAGACATGAGTAAGGCGTACGATCGCATAAAGTGGGATTTTTTGGAAGAGGTCTTGAGAAAATTGGGATTTCACGAGCAGTGGACGGGCTGGATAATGGAATGCGTCTCCACTGTTACGTACTCCTTCTTAATCAATGGGGCGCCAAAAGGAAAGGTGGTACCAACTAGGGGTTGAGACAAGGTGATCCGCTCTCCCCTTATCTCTTCATATTATGCACCGAAGTACTCTCCGGTCTTTACAAATGAGCTCAAATAACAGGGAACCTAAAGGGAGTGAGAGTGGCGAGAGGAAGCCCATACATAAACCACCTCCTTTTCGCAGACGATACAATGTTTTCAGCAAAACTGATGAGAAGAGTTGTTTGGAACTCTAAAGGATTCTTAAGCAGTACAAAGAAGTATCGAGACAAGTCATTAACACCGGCAAGTCGGTATTACTTTCTCATCTAAAACCCCATTGATGGTAAAGAACCGGATTAAGAGTTTGCTTGGGATAGAAAATGAGGGGGGGGGAGTGGAAAAAATACCTAGGGCTCCCCGAACACTTCGGGAGAAGAAAGAAAGACATTTTCTTGGGGATTGTGGATAAAATCCGACAAAAGACTCTTGCTTGGTCTAACCGCTTCTTATCAAGTGCCAGGAAACTAATTCTCCTAAAGACCATGCTTTCGGCTATGCCAACATGCGCAATGTCTTGCTTTAAGATACCGTTGTCTTTGTGTAAAAGAATACAATCCGCATTTACGAAGTTTTGGTGGGATGAAAAACCCGACAAAAGGAAGACAAGTTGGGTAGCTTGGGACAAACTCACTTTGCCAAAAGAAGAAGGGGGACTTGGTTTTTGAGAAATCCAAACTTTTAACGACGCCCTTCTAGCTAAACTCACATGGCGAATAATAAACAACCCCCACTCCCTTTTGGCTCAAGTTCTAATGGGTAAATATTGTCACACTTACCCCTTAATGGAGGTTACAACTACAACAAATCCTTCACATGGCTGGAGAGGAATCTTGGCGGGAAGAGATATTATACAAAAGGGCATGGGATGGATAGTAGGAACTGAAGAAGATATAAAAATCTGGGAGACTCCTTGGCTATCCACTGATTCACCTAAATCGCCCATAGGTCCACCGAACAGGCAAAATCAGAGCCTCTTGGTGAAAGACCTATTCCTCCCCAACGCCACGCCATGGAATGTAGAAGCTATCTGAAACTACTTGCCTTGGCATGAGGAGGATATACGCAAAATTATCCCCAGCATAACTAGAACTAAGGACATATTGGTTTAGCTCTATACAAAGCATGGAGGCTATACGACTAAATCGGGGTACGAACTTGCAAAACAAAGCAAAAGGGAGAGGCCAAAGGAAGTGTTTGACTGGAATAAGGAAATCTAGAGTATCAAGACTCCCCCAAAGCTGAGGACCTTTCTATAGAAGGCTACGACCAAAGCGTTATCTTTTGGGGCGAACCTTAGTAGCAGGGGAATGCAAGTAGATTCACGATGCAAACACTGCGGAGAGGAGGAAACACTAATATATGTTTTCCTCACATGCAGGGAAGCAAGAAAGGTCTGGGATTTGGTGCCAGCCATGTTCAAACCAAACCCCCTAAGAGTGAACTCCATGGAAAGCTTACTAGAAGACCTTCATCGCCTTACTACACTTCCACCGCTAGGATTAGGAACCATTCCTCTATTCCCCTGGGTCATATGGTACCTGTGGAAGGCCATGAACTTAAAGGTTTTTGAAGACAAACTTACACCAGCAGAAGATACCATTCATCGAGCAATAATGGAAGCCCAGAAGTGGAGATAGGCCAACCTAGCTCGGACAAAAAGCAGAACCAAATGTAAACAATGAGAACCACCATCGGAGCCAATTCCGGATTCGATCTCCCTTTACACGGATGCTGCTTGGAAGAAAAAGACCCCACCGGGGGGTTTCGCTTGGATTTTAAGAACAGCAGGGAAAGAAACGGTCCTCCAAAGATCGGGATCAAGGTACTTTGTGCCCTCTGCTTTAACGGCGGAAGTTTTGTCTCTAAAAGAGGCACTGGAAACAGCTATCTCTCTAGAGTACCGTAAGCTCATATGTCACTCGGATTGCCAGGACCTTGTTCGGTTACTTAATACCCAAGCTTCCTCAACCGAGATCTACAGAGTGCTTGGAGACATCAGAAAGCTACAACAGAACTTTGATGTAATATCTTTTTGTTTTATCCCACGATCTGAGAACACAGAGGCTGACACCTTAGCCAATGCAGCTCTGTTACTGTGCTCTCAACCTTCCCTCGAGGAAGTGTAAGTTTCTTATTTATTTAAGTAAGTTTGACCAAATTAAATCTAAATGGGATCCAATTTCAATACATATAATTCGCTGTTACATAACGAAATCTATAATCTCATCAATGCATAATTGAAGATGAACTCTCTAATTGAAGTTGGTTGAAACAAATATTACTTCGATACTCTCATGAATAGATGAAATCAAAATAAAATAGGTTGAACAAATATGAAATCGATACATAAATATATAACTGAAGATGAAATTGAATTGAAATTGGTTGAAACAAATATGAAATCAAACCCATACATAATTAAAGATGAAATCGAATTGAAATCAGTTGAAAATTGAACATTGACGTCGCGAATGATGAGTTTGTCACCGTCGCAGATCTGGTGTCACGAGTTTCAATTTTATTTTTTATAATTCAAAAATGGAACATCATTTTAAATGAAGATAGAATATCATTTATGTCTAAATGTTATAGTTGACGCAAAACTTCTTGTAATTAAAAAATTAGAATATCTTGTACTAAAATCTTCAATGAGTCTTATTTAAAGAAATTTCTCAAAAAATAAAGTATAGTATATAGCTAGTGTTATTTTTCAAAAAACGTATAATAGAATATACCCACTATTTTAATTTTATAAACCTCCCATTCAATTCAACTTTGCCGTCCATGGTCGGAATTATCTACAATTATCACCAAATAAAAAAATAAAAAATAACCTTATTTTGTGCCGACAAAATAATAATAATAAAAAAAAGACTTTTGGAATATGCAAGGACGAAAAAAACGGATAAACTCATTTGTTGTGCACACACATATCACGCGGTCATCGTCGTCGTGGTCATCTAGAACTTTCTTCACGTCATCACGCCGTTGACCCACACGCAGACTTTTCTATAGTCCGTCTAATTCCAACCGTTGGATCTCTACATTCTTCCGCTTGATGGTTACACGTGTCCCCCAAAAAAAAAAATTATAAACGTGGTTGGTCTTTAAGAGTTTCTCTATAGAAGCCGATCACACCATTAGAAATTTATTCATTCATTCACCAAAAAATTTCTCGAACCACAAAAACTTCAACGAGCTTTTACAAGAATATGGCCGGAGAAGGAGAAGTCATCGCTTGCCACACCCTTGATGTCTGGAACGAGAATATCAAATCCGCCAACGAATCCAAGAAACTGGTACTTTCTATTGTTTCTTCAATCTGATTTCATTATGTCACTTATGTTTTTTCTTATTACTTAGATTAAAAACACTTGATTTGGTCTGAAACTGATCTGTCTAGGGCTTCATCAATTTTAATTTGAATACTTGGCTTAGAGTTTACGGTTTGTTCTGGTTTCAAGCTTTAATGGTTTTGTCTTGAAATTGAAAACAGATTGTGATAGACTTCACAGCATCATGGTGTCCACCTTGCCGTTTCATTGCGCCAGTGTTTGTAGAAATGGCTAAGAAGTTCACCAATGTTATCTTCTTCAAGATTGATGTTGATGAATTGGAAGCTGTTGCTAAGGAATTCAAAGTTGAAGCAATGCCTACTTTTGTCTTCTTGAAAGAAGGTGAAATCGTCGATCGTATTGTTGGCGCTGCGAAGGAAGAGATTCAACAGAAGCTGATGAAACATGGTGGTCTTGTTGCTTCTGCTTAATCTTCTTGATTCTATATTTCTAAGTCTTTTATGTTATGTTTGTCTTTGGTTTGAAATAAAAGAGTGATGTGTTCTACTGCACATTTTGTATTTTAACTATCTTAATTCGATCACAAAGAGGGATAATTTAAACACACAGCATGAGTAATGCTTTGTGGAAATGGTAACAAATCACAATATTGAGTTTTGTTTTCTTAGTTTACTGATCTCTTCACAATAGAGACTTCGGATGCATCTCCACCAAGTTCTTCAAAGAGTACTAACAAGTTTCCTCTTGGCTTTAACCACGAACGCGGAACATGATACCTACAAATAAACCATAAACACAAGGTTTTAATACGAGAAGAGAGCGCAGCTCGAAAATGTTTAGTTAAGAAGGAAGTATTTTCGTCACCATCTTTGTGTCGGTTCGCCACAACCAGATTGGCATTTGTTTTGCCTGTATGTTCCAGCGTAGTTACAATTTCCGCAGTTTCCTTTGGCAAAAGCCATCCAGTACCTTCCTACGCTTTGCCCGTTTATCCAAGCTTGCCCTTTCCCCATACACTTCAGGTCCAAAGCCAGCGGTTCCTTCCCTCTAGGCGCGTCAAAGTAGGCCTGCGAATGTGATAACCAAAGACGCATTGGGTCTACTTGAACAAGTTTTAGCTGGTCAATCCTTAGTTATAGGTCTAATATAACAAGCCTCAGACTGAATACAAAAGATTATAGCTGCTAGGACTTGGTTAGAGAGGACTTATATTTACCTTATACCATGTCAAAGGTTGTCTGTTTTGCTTAGCTAATGAGCCTTTGATCCAATCTACAGAGGAAGCTTCTGTAGGAGAGATCAAGTTTAATGCTTCCCCTCGCAGACCAGCCTGTTTAATTACCCGAAAAGGTGTAATGTTAGTTAGTTTCAGTTGTAAACTGGCTCAATCCATTAGAGTTTCTTCTATCTCACCTGATATGTCCATTGCTGCCAACTCAAGTCTTTCTTACCCTCGTCAAGGCCGTGAAGCATCACAGACCCGACGATTCCTGTATCCCACGTCTCAAAATGTAATCCAACATTCTTCAAAACCATACAAAAAGAAAAACTTTTTTATCAGTCTGCAACAAGAAACTTAAAGACAAAAAGTGCAGTTCTTTCATGCTTTATACTGACCGGTAAACCAACTGCTACGCTCAGTAACGCGATTCTGTTAGCTCCACCTTGTAGATTGACCGGTGAACTAAACAAAAACTTTCTGTTTTCTCTTGTCCCAAAGGCGGATCCTACATCAGTCAAAGCAAAAGAATCATTTGATGAAGTTGTTTTCTTAAGAGTGAATAAGCAAAAGAGTGATTCTTACCGTAAAAATGTCCATTAACAAACACATGAACCGCATGCCCTGCAGAATCCACTGTAAGAGTCGGCCATTTTCCTCCACGCAAGAACGATTCTGATGCCTTAATATCCACACTGTAAATCCCGCAAAAACAAATTCATAAGCCAAGAACAAATCATGTTTTTGACAAGCAAAGATAACGGTTATACAACTGGAGATTCAAAACGTACCTGGTTGTGTACCAAAGGTAATCAGTTGTATCTCGTGTAACATTAACCTGCTCCAACAATCCACGGGCTGTGATTGTCCCACGGCCTCCATAAGTAGCAATATCTTCATCGTATCTAGCTACCGAGTATAAGATGGAACCAGATGGTACCATTTGCACATGTGATGGCTTTAAAGCAACCTGTCTCACAAAACTTTGTATTAGCTTCTTCATGATACAACAAAAGACTTTCCTCACCAAAACAACAACAAATCTTTTACATACCGTCGCAGTATTAAAAACAACGTTTCTGCAATCAGGAAGAATGCTGATGGACCATGCAGGTAGATCATAGTGTCGATTATTGAACACTACTTTTGAAGGTGCATTCATGTGATAGTTCGTTAAGAATGCTACACAACTTCCTTTACCAGCAGAGAACACATGAGCCTCCTCGTAGTTTCCTAGTTTAGTAACAGTTGGATCAGAAGAAACTAAGGCAGCTTCACATTGTTTAATTGCCTGGTGAAGGTGCTTAAGATGGCTGTACTTAGGCTCTTGGACCAACCCTACATCATCGAAAAAAACCGAGTTCAGTAAAATGTAAAAGAGAAAACAATATTTTGCACAACCGAAATGTAAGAGATTTTGTACCGTATTCATCGATGGGAGCATCATAGTCGTAACTAGTGGTGATAAATGGACCTCCTGCTGTACGTCCAAAGTTTGTTCCTCCATGATACTATCACATAACCACACATCTAGCATCAGGATGAAACCGAAACTCGAAACAGATTTTCATAAATGTTTGTGTAAAGAAATTACCATGTAGTAATTTATATACGATCCGCCCTTTTGTATGAAACGAGCTACTCCAAATGCTAAATCCTCTACAGGTCGTTTTGGAATGGTTCCACCAAACTCTGTGAACCTTTACACCATCATAGTTGACAAGCAAACAGTAAACATTTTGTGTCTTTCATAAAGATTACATTTTCACAAAGAAAGTATTCAATTTTACCAGCCACTCCATGCTTCTGTCCACATAGTTGGCTTATATGGTTTGTTAGGAGTAAAATAATCACAGTAGAATCCGTTGCAAGCGTTTATCTACACAAATCAAGAATCATTAGAAACATAGTCTTATTAATCACAAAAGATCAGAAGATTTGTCTCACAATTGGGTCAGGTGCATCATCTTCTTTACACATCACCCATGGGACTCCAGTGTTTAAACCAACTGCCATTTTCGCGGCCCAATTAACGTACGAATGACCAGACGATCCAAGCCTGTTAAGCTCTGGTCCAAACTCATTCTCAATCTACATTTAAAAAAGATCAAACCTTTTTAACATACTATACCTTCAAATGATCACATAAATTCCCAAATAAGTTATAATACCTGAGATAATATGATGGGTCCACCTTGTGAAGCAAAGAATCTATGATCTTTCATCATCTGAACAATCTTCTGTGTAAAACCTTGCATTGCAGCCTTAACAATAAACACATACATATGTTAGTAACTTAGTAATGTTACAATATTATAATAATATCCAAAATTGAATAGAATAAAACAAAAACATCATTAAATTACCTTGAAAGGTCCATTGTCTGTTCTGAAACTAATCCCATCTACATACTTCAACCAAACAGGAAACCCTCTAAAAAAAAACACATTTTTCAAGAATTCAAAATTCAAAAAATTACATTTTAAAAATAGAAAATTCATTTATTGAACATTTACCCAAAATTCCATTCTGCACAAACGTAAGGACCAATTCTGAGATGAACATAAAGCCCCACTTCCTGAATCGTCTTTATGAATCGTACCAAATCGTATCTTCCTTCGAAATTGTACTGCAAAACAAAAAAACAAAACCCTACCAATTTCACTTTTACTTACTCAATCAAATTAATATCTAAATTTCGCAACATTAATGAGATTTAAACAAGAAGAAGAAGAAGAATTATTTACAGTTCCAGGAGAAGGTTCATGACCATTCCAGAAAACATAAGTATCAATAACATCCAAGCCTCCATCTTTAGCTTTCTTTATAAGATCTTCCCACATCTAAAAACCCAAAAACACAGATCAAATTAACAAATTCTCAGAGTTTTACTAAGCAAGGTTTGATCTTTACCTCAGGGGTGCTTCTTGGATAGTGAATGGAACCGGAGAGGAGGATTCTACGGTGGCCATTAACGATGATTGCTTTCTTATCGTAGGTTACACTACACTGGATCATAGAAGATCCAATTAGCATTGTTGTTAGCAAGAAAGCTAGGATCTTGGAGAGAACTAAGATAGTTCTCATTTTTGTTTCTTTTTGGAACAAATGTGAGAGGGAAATTGAATCTTTCAAAAAAAAAGAATGAAAGATCAGAAGAGAAGCAAAAACACAGTGTAAATAAATGTGTCTTTGGTTTGATTAATCTTTACATTAATATATCTCTGGTTTCGTCGCCCACTCTCAATTTATTAAACCAAAGATACTTTTTGTAGTGAATTAGTTGAAAATAAAAATGAATTATTGGAGCTTTCACAATAATTTAAACTAATCTGTATTATTTTATTTGCATTAACTTACAAATGGAAAATGGAGAGAAAAAGGACATATGAAAATGTTTATTTTTAGTATTGCGAAAGCAAAGTTTTGATTTTTGTTTTCTATAGATTTTTTTAGTCTAATTATTTTAGTTAGTGTAATCAACTTACTAAATGTGCGTTCTAAAAAAAAACTTACTAAAAGTGGGATTTAAATTTGATAATGTGTGTGAGTTATAAATGATACAAGAAATAACTTTATTTTTTTGTTGATTGAATTAATTGTAACGAAAGAAACAAGAGACAAAAGTTAGAAGCTTTGAACTGTCTCCACATTGAAGGCCCTAGGCAAAAAAAGCATTAACATCGCATCAACTATTTATTCTATTTTAATATTTGTGCAATATATAGACTCCTAATGGTTGTGAACTACTAAACCATCAATTTTTTTAATAGATAATAATATGATGTCATTTTAGTTAATGTTTTTGTGAAAGCCGACCGCAGTTGTTTCGCAACGGGTTTTTTATATTTTTCTGTTTGCACTAGTACAAACTATAACTTATGAATAGTCAAAAAACGGTTTAATATGCAAATAGTTTTATTTGTCTCATTCGCCGCATCCATTTGAAGCGATAGTAGATATTAATTATTATTACAACATTTATAGTTTATGTGAAATAGACAAGCAAAAAAATCTAAACTAGAAACAAGTTTCTCATATTGTATTGTTGTACCTTGTAACAACTACCTTTTTTCCAAGAACAGGGTATATCACTTTTTCCACTTGATTAGGTTTATCTCGGTTTTGGCTTGAAGATTGAATTGTCATCTTCGTTTTATAGTCAGCAAAATCCACTATATTGTGTGATGTTGGAGTGAAAGTTGTGAGCAATCTGGACTGTCTTTTTTCTTTAAATTCATTGCCAGATTTTGCGATTTGATCTGGTTTTATTCATTTAATTATTTTATTTATTTCTGATAAAAGTTTTAATGCAATGAAAATATTACAAGATGATAGAAATACAAAAAGAGTAACATTTAGACTTAACAATAAAAGAGATTGAGCATAATTAAGTAATCGTGAAGGGTAAAACAAAGATATTTAGAAGTCAAAATTTTAGCTTGAAGACCGCGAGACCCCAAAAACTTGTGAAGATGCCACACTTACCCAAAATATAAGTTGGCGGCTAAAGCAACACGTAGGCGAATAGTTATCTTGAACGAATCAATGAAAAGCTATCCAAATGAGAGAATAGTTTTACAGGGTGTCTAGGTAATTTTAAGTTTTAATTTGCAAATTAGATAATTTTTAGGATAATTTTAAAGAGAAAATAGGAGCTATTAAAATGAAAATTACCCTAAATCCTAAACTAACTTTAAAACTACATAAATCACAAATAAAAACAGAAAAACTACTTTCCTTTCCAATTTTGCCTTTAGTTTATCTTGAGCCTGGAGGATTGGATTTTGCAGACTTTGTTTCCCGTATTTTTTTCGGACTATATCTCTGGTGTTATTCAACCTTGTATTTTATCGATCGTTTTATAATATTAAATTTTCATGAAAAAAGGAAAGAAGAAAACTTGCAAGGACTAACACATGTTGATCGACTATACACATGTGCGGTAGTGAATGAGAGATTAGCATGATCAACGCATATCATTGAGTAAGGGGACCCAATGCTATATTTTTGTAAAAATATCTCTAACAATTACACCTACTATATTGATTTGCTACATAAGAATTACTTAAATATACCAGAAAAGTTGTGAAATGACTACTATAGATATTTATTTTTGAAATTACTGAAATATCAGTTTTGGTAATGAAAATATCAATTTAGCCAAATTTAAAACTCAAATTACGGATTTTGCCATTTTAATTTATTTTTGCACGAAAAATAAATCTCTTATCCTCTCCTCCTTTCCAGTTGTTCCCGCCGTCGCATGAGATAACTCGGAACAGTGTTCGACGAGTGATTGATGCCGGAAAATATTTATGGCATTTCGGAGATCTTATCACCCCGAAAAAGGATTTACCTCAAAAAGTCAGGATGACTTTTGAAAAAATATCTTCGACTTATGGTTTAATCTTGGTGACTTATGTTCAAGATCTTGGTGATTTATGTTTGGCTTGGTCGACTTATGTTTAGTACTGGCTGACTTATGTTTAGTTCTGGTTGATTTATGTTTAGTGTAGGCTGACTTATTGTTTAAGATCGATCGACTTATGGTTTAGTATTGGATTATGGTTAAGATCTGGTGACTTATGTCTTTGTGAAAGCATGGGGGATATTTAATTTTTTAAACTGGAAATACAAATTTTGCCCTTTTTTTTGAATTTTCATGGGTTCGACAGTAAACAAAGTTATTTTATTAAAACTTGAAAAGAGACCAGTTAATTTCACTTTTGCTTACGGAAAAAAAAAATTCTCGTCTCTTCTTCTGTACGACGACTTTCCTGCGAAATCGAGAAAAAGTTCTCTGCTAAATTCGTTCAGATTCACGCCGTCTCTTTCCGTTGTTACAGCCACGATTTTCTCGTCCGTCTTCCAACGACCGCTTCTGTCGCAGAATCCCACAAGACGAACTAGAAAGATAACTGTTCATCGTCGAGTACTGTTCATCTGCAAAAAAAATTTGAATCTCAAATTTCTGAGAGTTAAGCTCTAATTCGCCATTTCGAAAACTAGAAAGGTATGTGTTTAAGTTACTTTAACTATGTTAAGAGATTTATAAGTGATGACACATACTTATCATAAATTAGTCGAACCTTAAGCAGCTGATTTTTGGTTTTCTTACGGCTGACTTATGGTTAATTTATGTTTGATTTGGAGAAGTTATTGCTGATTTATGTCTGATATATTTTTATTATATAGATGGATTCTTCTGATGGAGCAAAGAAGTACCCGGTTACACTTTACGCGGAAGGGAAATTGCCTTTGCAGAATAAAAGCATGAATCACAACTGTCAACTAGGCAATTTCTCGCGCGTTAAAGAAGCTATAGGAAACGATGCATGGGATGCAGTTAAGGAATCATCTGTTGGACTGATTCCTAAGCTTGTTGATTTTGACTATGTTTGGTCGGCTAAGATTGTGCATTTTCTACTGACCCGTCAGTTGGCAATAGAGAATGCATATGAGATATGGGTAGTCATCGGTGGTCAACCGATCAGGTTTATTACCTCTCTGAATTTGTTTGAGATTATTGGGCTAAACACCGATGTTTTGCCAAAGGAAAGTTGTGAAGCTGACTACACTAGCTTCGGGCAGAGTTAAGGTGTGATGGAGTTGGGCCAAAGTATGATGAGTTGGCCAAAGCATTTGGTAGGTGCCGGCATGGGATTTACCAAAAAGGAAGATTGGGGTGCTTATGCATTCCACACATGGGGATTTATGGTATACATCATAATTCTAGAATGCCTTTAGAAAACAGAAAAAGAGTCTTCAAGGATGAAGACTTTGCTGGTTATCCATGGGGTCGGGTTGCATTTAAAAACCTTATAGAAGGTGTGAAGATGGTTCAGTTTGAACGCAATTCATATATCGTCAATGGGCTGGCACGCTTCATCGTTTGGGCGTATGAATCGATTACGGTATTCGGAGAGCGTTTTGGGAGAAGAAATCAGTCGACTCTTATTCCATTTCTTCGATGGGGTGGAAAACGTACGCGTACTGATTTAGAGAAGGTTATTAGTAAGGAGATTGAACAGCGTGGTCAGGTATGATTTTATGTATCGGCTGATTTATGTCTCAATATTATAACTGACTTATGGTTTCATATAGCGGCTGACTTAGTTTACTATTGTAGCTGACTTATGGTTTCATGTTGTGGCTGAGTTAGTATTCAATATCTCAATATTGTAGGTAGCTGACTTAGTTTATTATTGTAGCTGACTTATGGTTTAATGTTGAGGCTGAGTTAGTATTCAATATTCCAATATTGTAGCTGACGTATTGCTTCATTTCCGGCTGCCTTAGTTTACAATTATAGCTGACTTATGGTTGTACATTGACGCTTGGTTAGTTTTCAATATCCCAATATGGCTTCATTTTTGGCTGACTAAGTATTCAATATTGTAGCTGGCCTACTTACAATAATATTTGATATTGATATAGGTGCGTGTTAAGAGGATGGTCATAAAGCCTATTGATGAGATCTATCTTACATGGGATGATGATGAGCGAAGCATAGAAGTTCAGAACCTGATAGTCGACATTCTTGAAGATAAGTTCGTCAAAGGTTATTGGGATGTGAAGCAAGTTGAACCATCTAGGACGAAAGGCAAAGGCAAGAATGTGGAAGTTATCGACAACAGAAAGAAAGTCGATAAATCAGAGCATCCGAAGGAGAAAAGAAAAAAGATTGATGAAGGGGATGTGGATGAAGAAGGAAATGTTAAGAAGAAAAAGGGTGCTGAGAGCATGAAAATTAAAGATTATGATCCAGATGTTTCTGGGAATGGCCTTCTTAAACTGGTTGAGCAAATGATGCTGAGATTTGACAGAAGATTTGATGTAGTGGACGAAAACATTAACATCATTGTGGCAGTGATAGAAGATAAGCTTGAAGTGAAGTTTGAAGAAAAATATGGCCATCGAATAACATGTGTGGAAGACAAAGTTGGGGATATGGAGAATGAAATGAAAAGGCTGAAAGATCTGATAGAACCTCGTGAAATTGAAAATTTCATTCAAAACGATGGCATGTCGAAGGTTTTCGAAGGAGAAGAGGTGACTAGCATGATAATATTCTAATTTATACTTCATATTATGTCTGACTTACAATTGTGAGGTGGCTGACTTATACTTTATATGATGGCTGATTTATGCTATATATTATGGCTAATATATAATTGTTTTTGATACAGCATAAACCATATCCGATAAAAGTTTCTGATATAGATGACAATGCGCTGCTAAAAGAAGTCGAGAAAAGGAAACTGAAAGCTCTGACAAGGCACCAAGATCTTATTAAGCAAGTTCAGAACCTTGAGACAGATATTCGCAGGCATGAAGCAGACCCGAAGGATTGGACGAAGGTCGGCTTAGACAAGATCTGTCCAATGCTAATGTTTCTAAGAGACTACTGCGACTCGCTCCATGGAAAAAAAGATTGAAATATTGTTTTCTTTTCAAAATCTATTTTCTATTTGGTTTTTTTTTTCCTTGCAACTCGGTTGATATCACTTTGGTGAAATTATGTTAGATTTATTTAGTTTATTTTGGTTAATTTGGTTTTATTTATCGTTTAATTTGGTTTCATGCAGATTTCTATACAATTATATGGTTTATTCAAAATTTATTTGCTACCATCGTAAAACCAAAAAGGAAAATGTAGTCAACTATGATTCTACATAAATCAGCCGCAAATAATCAATAACTCAGCCGGATTATGCAGTAAATCAGCCGATAGTAAACAATAACTCAGCCGCAAAATTATCAATGAATCAGGAAATAAATATTGTTCTTCGTCTTCATAATTTTTTCATCAATCTTCTCAAGCATTTATCTCTTCTTTCTTCGTTTTTATTTAATTATCGCCAGGTACAACCATGACGAATCTCTTTCTATTTAATCCAAGCCCATAATATGTTACAAGAAAGGGATTAAAAGATGAAGTTGGGGAAAGTCCAGTCGCCATTGTTGAAGTTCATGTCGAGCTTAATAAACGAATTTGGTTACGGTTCCGATTGAATTGAAGTTTCTTTCTAACTCATCATCAAATAATGGTTTATTCGGTGGTTAATCGTCACATTGAAAGTACCGATTGTTTCCCTCGCGGAAACGTGTTGGCGAGGAACTTGTGTGCGGTAGCTAGGTCCATGCTTGTATCAGATGAGTTTTGCTATTTGTTTGTCACCGATCATCTGCTACTGTCACCAATAGGGTTCTATGTTTCAGTCATGGCTGAGTTTCGCTTCAGTCATGGCTGACTTACTCTTCAGAGTGACTTACCATCACCGACTTTCTCTTCAGATCGACTTACGCTCATCACCGACTTACTCTTCAAGAACGGTCGACTTACTCTTAAGTCACGACTTACTCTTCAAGAACGGTCGACTTACTCTTAAGTCACAAATGACTTACTTTTCAATCATGGTCGACTTACTTTAAAGTCACGGTGACTTACTGAGTTAAGCATTTTTTGTCGCTTCGTAATTTTTTCATCTATCTTCTCAACCATTTATCTCTTCTTTTCTTCGCTTTTATTTAATTATCGCCAGGTACAACCATGACGAATCTCTTCCTTTTAGATCCAAGCCATATTAATTTTTTCCTTCTCTTCTTCCTCCTTATTAATCTCATCGAATTCGGAAATTTTCTTCTCACGGAAAAAAATGAAATTGAAAAGATAAGTCAAATCAAATCCACAAATGCGAGACACTAAAAACCCATGAGAATTGAAGGGAAGATTTTGCTGAAAATTGAGTTTGGTGTATTTGTCGTAGAGCTTGGCGTAGAGAGTGATACAAAGAAACTTCAATTCAAATGGAACTGTAGCCAAATACGTTTATTGCATAATTCGAATCAATGTTTACACAGAAACAAAGAATCGACTGACCTTGTTAAGCTCAATAAGAACTTTAACAATGGCGAACAAGAACGATGAATTGAACAAGAATTACAAATTTGATATGAATTAATCCGTTTACAAATCTAACAAACTCTTAAACGTTGTAGCTGACTTATGCAATAATGTTAATGTTAATGATGTGGAAGCTGACATAGTAAACATGCCACCAAAGGAACTAAAAAATCTGCCACAAGAAATCAGCCCTCACACAAAAATAGGGGAAACAAATATTTAAGTAATTTTATAAGTTTTAAAAATCAGTCATTAGATGCACATTAATCAGGTAAGACAATTAGGTCAGCCGCTACATTACGTAAATCTGTCATCAAAAGCATTCTATTACCGTAATTATTGAAAGATTATTTAATCAGCCGTAAATAACCTGACTTCCGTTTAATCGGCTACTAAATGGCAGATTAACCGTAAGTCACCACAACAAGATAACATAAGTCCGCGTTAAGTATAAATCAGCTAAATAAGTCACTAGATCAATCGATTAATCAGCCAGCAATATATAAGTCAGCCATATCAGTGCAAAAAGTCAGCCACCATTTTCATAACTTCGTCATAAGATTACAAATCAGCCATGTCGTAAGATTAAAAATCAGCCAATATCTCATAAAACAGCTAAAATTATTATAAGTCAGCTGTTTCCTGCACATATAAATCAGCCAATATCAAATATATCTCATAAATCAGCAAAAATTATTATAAGTAAGCCATTTCTTGAACATATATCAGCCAATGTTTTATAAGTTTGCTATAACTACAAGCTGTTTTATGGAGATAAATCAGCCATTCTATTTTATAAGTCAGCCGTTAATAATAAATCAACATTTTGCCTAATAAGTCAGCCGTCAATAGGTGAGATAAATCCTCGGTAGACTTTCATAATACACGTATATTTTTTTTGTGCCACGTAGGCGTGACGTATGGTTTTGTGCTGATGTGAAAATTAATAGTAATGGCATTTATGTAATAATGTTTTTGTTATCAAATGTTTAGAAGGATATTTTGGATACGAAAAATATTTAAGTAATTAAAAAAATATTTTACTCATTTTCGTAATTTCACCTAAATTATGTGCTATTTAAATTAGTCTCCCTAATTTAAATCAATATATTTTCGAAGCACTATATACCACACCAACTTAATTAAATATATGTAACATTTTCAATGATTATATATAACTTTTGTTTTTGCTTTATTTAGATGGTTCACTAAAACCAAATAACCTCAATATTTACGGAGATCTCTGAGAGAAGAGAGGAGATTGGTTATAAGAGGAGTCTTTAGAAACAAAAAAAATTGAAAGAATTTTCCACAATAATTTTTTTGGAAAAGACATTATATATTTGACTATTTTTAAATATTATAGCGAGAGAGTTTATATACTAGATAATAGATATCCAATACATATGATAGTAAGATTATCCATAGCATAGCATCGCATTATCATTATGCATGGTTTCACCATGACGAACTAAAAGTGGTTTCTATGAACACTTTCGAGTTGTACTTATACGGACACAATATTGGAGAATTTAGTTTTGTTGATTCGGAAAAAATGGTGGTTCCATATTTATCATTTATATTCTACTAATTGCGAGAGATATATTGTTTCAATGTTATGAGTTCTTACAACTAATCCCTATACCATACAAGATCTTTAATACCATGCATCCCTCAATCTATGTAGACGAGACTCAAGAAGACTAAAAAAACATGCATTGAAAGTTTGCAAGTTTTCAAAAAAAATTGTGAAAGTTTTTTTTTTCAAGTGTGAAAATTTCCCAAAATAAAAATATATATATATATTTTTTTGAAATGTCAGTAAATTTCATTTAAGTGTTTTCTGAAAACATTGTGATTAGTGCTCACGAGTCACAACATGTTCTAGAACCAAATAAAAGACTAAAAATGTAATTTGTTTAATTACCTTTTACAAGTATACGGATTACCTTTTAAAATTTTATATGGATTAAACCGGACTACATAGAATAAGAAAACCGGACTACAAGTTCATCTTTGAACTTGCACTAAAACCAATAACAAAATAGACCAAATTAAACTGGCTATACCCACACCGACTAATTTAAAGTCGATAAGGTAATGAATTAGGTTTGATGTTGAAATGATCATTTATAAATAACTTAATAGGAATCGGACCATAGAAACATGTGCGAAAACGACAACAAAAAAGAAGAAGAAACATATGAAAGTTTAGTTGGGCTCCATTGCATGTGACTGTGATCCAGATTTACATCTCTTTCTTCCAAAATAATATTTTAAAAGATAACTACATAATATTGTTCATCCATATCATTTTTAATTTTATTTTGGGGTTGTGGACGACAGTATACTTTGGTCTTAATTCATGTCCATATTTTTTTTGGTAAAGTACAATTCATGTCCGTATGCTTTGGTTTCACTCCACCTCCATCCAAAATGATTAAAACTTAGCTTCCACGAGGTATTTGAACATGTGCCCATCATCTTCTAGTAATCTTATTTCCTGTAAACGATTTCTATAAGAAAATATGGTGTCACTCTATAACAAATTTTCTGTTTTTTTTCTTTATTTATTGAGGTAAATAACTATGTTTACTTTTGTTTATCAAATAATCTATTTCATAGCATCAATATTTTCTTATTTTCAATTCAACAGCATTAAATTCTATAGCTATAGTGAAACCTCTATAAATTAATACTCGGTAAATTAATACTTCGATAAATTAATAATTTTTTCCAATCCCAAATTAATATTTTAATTCAAATATCACCTCTATAAATTAATAAACACGATAAATTAATAAAGTATCGTAAAATACCTTGGTCCTAATATTATTAATGTATAGATATTTTACTGTATATTGAAATCTATAGCTATTCTATAAATTCTATGATAGCTCGATTAAAATATATTTGTAAAACCATTAATCTGATTCTGATCATTCTAGTTAAGAATTTTATATAAATTTAACTTTGAAAAACTGAAAACGTATAGACAAAGCAACTTTCGCAAGACTTGGATTCTCCAAACCTCAAAACACTTACTCAAAATATATTAGAGTGAAACCTCTATGAATTAATAGTCGATAAATTAATATCTTGATAAATTAATAATTTTTTTCAGTTTTAAATTGATATTTTGGCTCAAATATCATTTTATAAATTAATAAACATAATAAATTAATAAAATATCGTAAAATACGTTAACTCCATATTATTAATTTATAGAGGTTTTACTGTACATATATGTAACTTTTATATATATAGTCATTTTATCAGATTTATTTGAAGTCAAAGTAGATCTATATTCACTAATGACTAATTCCTAGTATCTTTCCAACGGCCACTTAGAGCATAAGCAGTGCTAAAAGATCTATATAGTCTCTCAAACAATTTTTTTTTTAATATAATTTGATTAGATAATTAAATTTTAAAAATTTAAAATAAATTAAACCAATTAATTTACACGTATTGGATGAGTTTTTCAAAAGTTCTCATTTAAGAAATTCTTCAAACTCTTTTTCTTACTTTTTGATTTTTTTATTTTTTAATTGTGAGAGACTTACTTGAAAGACTCCACTAATCATGCTTAACGAAATGTTAACACACGAATCTAGTAATGAAAACAAACAACGAATTCGATCCCATTTGAGCCCAGACAAGTAGTTAACACAACCTAAAATCTCAAGCTATCAAATATATAATACGTGTTAGATGTGAGTGACATAGTAGTTTGTCTGTTACATTTTGATTCGAGTTAACACTTTTCTTTAAATAATTGTTAGTGGATGAGTATATAATAAATTGATATGTGGTCACCGGATATTTAAGATTGGATTTGAAATGATAATGGATTCATGATTATAAAGATATATAATCAATTAGAGTAATCAATTAATTAGAGTAGAAAGATGCGCAGTGCACCAGTGCAGTGACAGTGGAGACTTTTGATTAGTTTGTTAATAACGAGGAATGAGATGCCGTTTAAGCGCCGTTTGTCGCTCTAATAAAAATTATGACACCAACGCACACGCCGCTAGATCACCGTTCCGTTTACGTCGGTGCATGTCTTATCCAGACGAAACGACATTATACGTGTTCTGTGTTTTTAAGTTCTTTGAATTTAAGTTTTAGGGGTCAATTTTCGTGAACCTCACGCGTCCAGCTCATTTCTTTTAATCTCTTTTAATCGAAATTAAGGGGTTATGTTTTGTGTATTATTTTTTTTTATGAAATGTTAAATTTATTTATCATCAAAAAGGAAGTATTTACAGGACCATAAAATGTTTTAGTAACAAACTTAAAACTGACTCAAAAAAATAAAACTAAGGAGTTATTTTAATTAGAAGTTTGAACTAGAAACACAAAAAATTCAAAGTTTTAGTTGAAAAAATATACTAAATTGGAGGTTTTTTATGGTATTTTTCCTTTTGTAAACGATTTTAGCTTTTCTTATTTTTGTTTTTCACTATCATCATGTTTATGAATAAAATAATTGATTCTGATACCCTTCAATTTCACACTAGTATAACAAAACAAATTTGAAGTAACAAGTAAGTTTGTTTCTTTTTAGTCTTAAAAAAAATGTGACCTTTTGCTACTTAGTCTTTCAAGGTTCCCCACAGATCTTTATGTCACGAGATATGATAGTAAAGTATCATATGTCACATTTTAACGTTATAATCATCAGAAGAATTCACATTAACTGCTTAATCGATGATATGCATCTTTGCGGTATGTTGTTGAGAGGACAAGTTTGGAAGAAAAAAAATATAAGATTAGAATTTTCTAAATATAATATTGAAGTGCAAAAAGAGTGGTAATAATTACAATGAGACTACATAATTTTATTAAAATTTTAAACTTTTCAGATAAAATTTTATTGGGACATACAGAGATTACCAACAAATATGTTGTGACTGATCTAATTGATGTAGAAGTAATGGAGGAAGAGATAATAATTCAACAATTCAAACATTCTCAATTAATATTTCTTGAAGTTTGCAATTTACTTACATTAACCAATAAAAATATATTTAAAAATCTCGAAAATCAATCTTTTAAAAACAAGAAAAAAAATCTAGAAAATCAATCATTCTGAGACAGAGGGAGTATATATTAAAATGGATCCAGATACCCAGATTTTTAAATTAAAATATCCGGATCTAGATCTATGGAGCTTGGAAATCATATTTTCAGATCAGACCGGATTGGATTTTAGATCGGATCTTGGATCCCGGATATTTTGGTTGTTGTTGGTGATTTTTATGACTAAATAGTTGGTGATTTTTATGAAGTCTTCTCATATGTAAAGAAAAAAAACATAAATAAAAATATGGTTTATGGTTATGGGTTTAAATTCACATATGAACTATAGGTAGTTTTGTACAACTGAGTTGCTTACTGAGTTTACTTTTTTAACAGATAAAACTCTTTTCCTACAAAAACAGAGAGGCACTGGGAAAGCAAAATTGTTCTTTAAAACCATAAGAAGTGAATAAAACAGTCCGAGGAACTAACTCTCACTACTACTATACTCTAAATCACCAAATCAAGATCCAAAGCTTATGGGCTTTGAGGTTTTGGATCCTAATTGAACCCATTTAACGCAACAGTTGTACAACATCGACACTGAATAGTTTAAAGCAAAAGCTTCAAAATGGCAATGGTCTCTCATTTACTCATCAGCTTCATCTTCTACCTGAATTTGCTTTCCAAATTTCTTCAATGCGAACGAATATACCTCTTTCTTTCTCATTGATGTTCTTTCCGCTACCGTTTTAACCGCCTGAAAAAAGTTTGATGTTAGATCCAAAATCATTAAGTTACATATCCATATCCAAGAACTAATCATGTCTATAATGTATGTTTTAAGCTTAGTAAGTTCTCATATCAAAATGGTTACCGTGGAAAGGCTATGTCCATCAAAGATCAGTCCTCTTAACTCTTCTTCAAGTTGAGACTCTGTTGGATTTTCAGCTTTGGTTTCTTCCTTTCCTTCAATCAAAAGAGTGATTTCTCCTTTTGGTTGACGAATCAGAAACTCTTGCTTGGCTTCGCCTAAGGAACCCCTCCAAAACTATACTAGGAGAGCATCTCTCATCAGTGGGTTATCATAAACCGTTTTAAGTATGAACACATCATGTATAGAGTGATAAAAGATGTTACCTCTTCGTGCAGTTTTGTAATCTCTCGAGCTATTACACATTGCCTGCACCACATAAATTATATCTTAGGACCAGGCATAGGAATGCTCTTAGCTCTAGACGATAAAACGCTATCGCATTGATATCAATTCAGCAGATGTCAAGATAACTTGTTTGAAACATCCAAAGAAATATATTATAAACCTTGATTCACCAAAGTAAGGAGTGGTTTCTTCAAGAAACTGTGACAACTTATGAGGGGGAACATAAAAGATTTGTGTTCTTGTCTCATTTGATGAAACCATTAGCCTCTCCTTCCTTGTTCCCGAATGCTTATGAAGAAACCCAACTGTAAAAACCAAGTCTTTCAGAAATTAAAAAAACTTTATATATTTTCCGGTACGCATCAGCTTGACCGAGCTTGCTGAAAGAACAAAAAAGAGTATATGGTAGAAGAAGCTACCGAATGTGAACTCATCAGTCTCCAAACCAGATGCAGAAAGAGCAGAAACTACAGCACAAGCCCCAGGGATTGGAATCACATCTATGTTCTCTTTCACACATATTTTAGCCTGAGCAAAGATGATAACAGTTGTTTCCATTATTCTTCCTTTATAAAAGCTCAATAGAGAGAAGCTAAATGCAGAGAAAATGAAGCAATGTAACAGTTTTTGAACTCACAAGTTGAGTACCAGGATCATTAATTCCGGGTGTGCCTGCATCGCTGATAAGCGCAACAATCTCTCCTTGTTTCAATCGTGTCAACACAGTCTGCTCTCGTTGCGCCTCATTGAACTTGTGATAACTAAGCTACAAACCATAAACCTCATAAATTTCAAATCATAACATGATAATAAAACGAAAGTCTAACAAAAAAAAGACTCAAGAGACTATTACTAATGCATATAGAAGCAACTTACAAGTTGAGCTTTAATATTGTAATACTGAAGCAACTTCCCAGAATGTCTAGTATCCTCAGATAGTATCACATCCGCAGACCTCAATACACGAATCGCTCTACCATAATCCCAAACAAACGAAGATGAAATCGAAATATTCAAGATTTGAGAATTTGAGAATTTGAGAGTTACCGTAAAGTGATATCTTCGAGATTTCCGATTGGAGTTCCGACGAGGTAGAGTCCAGGCTTGAGAGGACTCTGAAAGAAGTTTAATTTAGTTAGGAAAATGGAAAAATTCATAAAACCCTAATCGAATTGATTAAAACAACAGAGATGAGAGTGAATTACGCGTTTTGAATCATCTTTGGTAACAAAGTCGGTGAGCTCCGACGCCGAACAGAAAGAAACGGCGGCGGTTCTGGAGTTAATCGGTGAAAGGAAACGAATCGAAAGAGAGGAGGCACGAATTGAAGCATAAGGAAGACAAATTCTGGCCATTCCCGCCCTTCAGCTGTACCTTCTTCTCTCTTCATCTCCTTGAAGATTTACCCCTTAAACCTCCATTGTTCATACCCAAACCGAACCGAATCATTAACCGAACCGAATCATTAACCGAACCGAACCAGGGTAATTGGATCAAAAACATGAGAATTGGCCGTTGAGTTGGAGGTCCAACAACTCATTGGTTGAGAAAATCAGCCGGCCTAGTTTAAATAATTTTGTTTTCTTATATTTCATTGGCAAGATTAGCTTAACTATTGAACCCGGTTTGGTATAGTCTCAAATTATTTGGTTCGACAACAAAAGAAAACCAAACTTGTTCACTATGGATTGCAGATTCTTGTGTCAATTTGCATCTCTTTCAACGATTCATATATGTTCACTTGACATTCAATAGCAAAAAAGTGAAAAAGATGAGACAACAAGTTAAACTTTAAATTTTGTCCGATTTTGACATTTTCAAAATGTCGTCATTACATATAAAAGCTTCCCTTAATCTTTGGTGATGCATCAAGCCTTGTCGTCATGGAACCACCACCTCGTCTCCTTAGGGGACCTTCCATTCTTACAGTTCTTCACATAACGGTCGTTATCCGCAGGGCGTTGCTGAGATAAGGCCGGAATGAAAACACATTAATAAGTTTGTTACTGAGCTCATAAATTAGGAAAGAGAAAGAAGAAAGAACCTTCGCCGGTGAACTCGATAGCATCGAGAGAATGCTCATACAGACTGAACTCACTGTCATTGCTGGTGACCATGAGTCATATAGAATATCTGCAAAACCAACCACACAGCTTTATATTCTCCAAACAGATAACCAGATTGGACTGCTAAGTCATAACTAGTCGGAGAGTTGCATAGTTAAAGATTGAGTAAGAGCTTGTGATGATTTTGATTAGAGTCTAACTTTGACGCAAACAGAACAGACACATAAACTCAAGCCCCACAGCATAGTCAGATGCACAAAATCAAGATTCCAACAAGAGATCTGTATTGGAGGCTACTATGGTTTTTGAAAAAGATTGTGATTTTACTAAAGAGTACAGCCTACAATAAAAAAAGGACAATTCTTCCGAGATTGGACTTACACTAGATGTTGAAGCAAGAACAATCATGAAGGGGAGTAAGAAACTAAGCAACTCTATCGCAGACATTAAGTAGCAGACAGACTGCGAAAAAGAAACTACGCGAATACATTTGGTCAACAAGCTTGGGCGATAACACTTATCAATGATCACAAACCTATCTTCAAACTCAGCAACTTTCACTCTCATTTTGCCAGAAAACTATGACATGTCGATACTATTCAAATTCTACATTACATATCCTAAAATGAACTAAGACAACGTCTAGCAGCATCATTTCACATTAGCAGCAACAAAAATAAACTATGCAACTATTGGGGCTAATAAAAGTCAGATAATATAAACCGTCGATGTGATCAAAACAAAAGATAGAGCATATGAAGATAATAATCAATCCGCAATGAGATAGCAAATACCTAAACAAATATGTCCATTGCTGTAAATATGTGGATGTGACGGTGCCGGAGGAACAAAAACAACCTGCTCAACACAACAGAGAAATTTTCAGCCATGCTCCTCCACATCATCAAGAAACAGACACAAAACTATAACTAAAACTCCATCCAAAGATACACCAAAAACCAAAAAAAGACAAACACTTTTGACTCAATTAGTATGAGTTGATCCATAACACAGTATCACCACCATAATATCTAATTTACAAAACCAAAAAAAAAAAGAGTTTTTCTTAGTCATACTCTTCCACAGCATCAAGAAACATTACAGAAAACTATAACTAAAACTCCATCCAAATATACACCAAAAACCCAAAAGACAAAAACTTTGATTCAATTAGTTTGAATTGAAACATAACAAAGTATCAGTGTATCACCAACCATAATATCTGATTTACAAAACCAAACAAAAGAGTTTTTCTAAGTCATACTCCTCCACATCATCAAGATACATTACACAGATAAAACTATAACTAAAACTCCATCCAAATATACACCAAAAACCCAAAAAGACAAACACTTTTGACTCAATTAGTATGAATTGAAACATACCAAAGCATTACCAACCATAATATCTAATTTACACAACCAAACACAAAAGTTTAAGTCCTTAAATCAAACCCATATCTTCAGATAACCTAATGGAAATTTCAGATGACTTGCCTGAGGCGCTTCCATAGGGTAACGTTCAGGAAATTCAACCTGAAGCTGATAAGTCTCATTAGCGTAAAGCGTCCCCGGAGCTCCGGTAACATCGATTATCCATCTTAGATCACCCAAAAAAAAAAAAAAACGAAATTACATAAAAGAAATAATCAAAAAGAGAGATTAAAGTTTCATACTTTTGAAGATTATCAGTGACTTTGTGACTAAATCCAGTAGGAGGATTTAATTGCCATTCTGAAAGCTCTTTCTGCAACCTATTACACGCGATCTTGCTTAAAGCCTACGCATGAATAAACAGAGTTTTCAGATTTAATAATTAAAAGAGAGAGATATGAATTTGAAGACATGCGAGAAAAAGAGAGACCTTGCGTGAAGGAGCGGAAGAGCTGGTCATGGCGGAGAGAGACGGTGAGAAGGATAGAGAGAATTTGGTTGTCTTGCCTCCTCCTTTACACACTTTGTTTATTTTTATTTTTTATGGCATGAAGGATCATTTACAATTCGATAAATGATTCTTTTTGGAAAATTGATTATATTTGTTGACAAAAATCATGATTTTTTTTATACCACATGTTATGTTTGGAAATTCTTTAGAAACTGAGGTTTAGTTTTTTTCTATATTACAACTAGACAATGATAAGGTATGTGTGGAAATAATCAATAATTAAGAAAATTAGTCAAATATGTGTGTTCTCCTATTCCAATGATTTAAATATTTTTGTGATTTTTTAAATAAATTATACTATATTATATATATAATGATGAAATTTGTTTAAGCATAATCAAAATTGTGTGAATGTTAAACCAAAAAAAATATATAGATGATCCAATATTAATTTTACAGTTTAAATGACTTATTAAAAAAATAAAAGAATGAAGTATTGGTGACTTACAAAATTTACAAACATAACTTTTCCCATGATTTGAGTAGAACTTTCTGTTTTATTCCGAATATTATTTAATTTAAGTGATATCAATTATAAATATCATCAATATTGGGGCTAAATAATCCATTATATCAGATGATTAACATAAAAATGTATCATCATTTTTTTTCATAAGATACATATTCCAAATGAGTGCCGAAAAGAATCTATCATATATCTTTAACAAAACAAATCTATCATATATTAAAAATAATTTTTGTAATTAGTATTTATTGAGTTAAGAAAATATAACTTTCAAATTCATCTAGGATCTTTCTAACTCTTTTTTTTTTTCATTTTTATCTCCCTTTTTAAGAATTAGGTGATCATAATTTTGAAAACAATCTTTGTTCAAGAAATAGAAGCACATATAAACAAAAGTCATTGCATTTTTCAAAATGATCCGACCACGTATCATTACCCTCATTTTCTTTACAATTTTTATTTTTATTTCCTTTTCTAACAATATATAATTTGACAGTTTAATCTTAACATAAAGTATAAACAACATAATATGCAAATTAAATTTCGAAACATCTAGTATCTACTACTATATATCTTCTATATTTACTATATAAAGTTTCAACTATATCTACTAAAAAAAATATTATAATTATTATAATTTTAATACTGAATTAATGCTATGTAATTACAATTATTCTCAAATTTGTAAATTTGAATAAGAATAGAAACCAAAACCATACCAAAACATTGATTAAGTTATATTTTGAATATTACTATTTAAAAATTATAAATTGTAAAACCATAACCTCTAAGTCTCCACCTAATTAAAATCCGAAAATCACTAAAATGTTTAGCTATCAATACCAAAATCTATGTGTATGTATACATTTTTGTTATCACTGGAACCGCACTTCACTTGTTATGTACATCACCATTCACACATCTATTTGGTGTATTATCTTTGCAAATACCCCTATATTACTTTTTTTTACACCAATTGAAATGATCCTCGTAATCATTGAGATACTCCAATGAAGATGCTTATTGAGATACCCTCTCATTAATATATATATATATATATATATATATATACGAGTGAAAAATAGAGAAAATTTCTCATTTGAGAGACTTGAGTTTCTTAAGTAGAACCGCTCTTTCCACATGTTTGTTTTTAATTAGTTTACTTATTATTGTAAAATTAATACTTAAATATATAAAGATATTAATAATATCTAAACCAGTGAAGATGCTCTAACAATTATATTGTGGTTGATAAAAAAATAAAATAGTTGTGGAAGCTAGAATATCCCCATGGGTGTTGTAATACTTGTCATTTTTTGGAAAATGTATGATCAAAAGAAATGGTAGATGCATGAGAGAAATGAGCTTTTTTGTTTTTTTTTTTTGATAAAAAAGAATTGAGTTTTTTTTCTTCTTTTTGATAACTCAGATCCCAGACCTATGGGGGGAGGGGGCAGACTAATCTCTGGGGTAGGTGCAGCCCACATATAGACTCTCTCTTCAAATATTCAAATGGGTCGTAAGCAAGGGTGTATATCCGTGTAGATGTCAAGGAGCAATGTGTTGGAGTTTTGTGCAGCAGGTGGATCAAACTCGAAACATGTTGGCGTCCCAAACCTGTCTTCTTACCACTCGACCACAAGGTCCCAGACGAAATGAGTGTTATTACGAAACCAAAACAACACTATCTTAGTTGAGAATGTAATGGTGAATGTTTGAAACTTTGAATCAAGAGCATATTTATGCGGATGTCTATTGCCTAATCAAAAGAATTGTTCACTTAAAAATTTCTACCATCAATAACAAAATATATTTACTAATAAATAAGGAGAAAACTATGCATGTTTGGCTTTGACAAATAGATAAGGAATTATGTTAATCTAATGTTTTATAATCTTGGGGTTGATATGTAGATAAAAATCTGGGGGTTTTTCAATCATATTACTTTTTTTTGTTTTAGTAAACCAAAAAAAACTAATGAGTTAATACTAGTAAAATAGAATATGTATTATAAAACTTTTTTTTTGGTTATTTGGTGATGCATCTTGTCCTAACAATCCAACTTTTTTACCGAATAATTCTTGGGTTTACCCCTGGGGTGAACCCTTTTATTTACCTTCTTATATTATATCCAATCAAAATACCACATAATATCACATTTAAAAATAAATTAAAAATAAAAATAAAAAATAAACAATGAAAACAAATTTCAAAAATAAAATCATTAATTGTTTAAGCTTTAACCATTAAGAGTTAACGCCGTTTACGTTGCTGACAAAAGAAAAAAAAAATTGTCTTCTTCCACACTAGAGATGCTCTTATTTTGTAGAAACTTAGGTTTTCTTATTTTCGGTATGTTTCTACACAAACCTGAGCTAAGCTAGCACAGACTGTTACATGCTCGAACTTTGATATCGCATTTGCAACATCTACAAAGACTCGTTGTGTGGGTAAAGCATTGTGCCGCCAGTTATCTTGCTGTTCTTGCAGCCATTTATGTCAGAATAAAATACCAGATCCAAAATCACAAAAAGTGGGTAATGTTAATCCATGTTTGAGGTTAGAGTTGACACTGTTTGATTCATGTAAACTGCAATCACACACCAATCTAACACAATCTCTATGGTCAAGATATTTTCTGCAGTATACAAGACAGAAGTGGCGAAACTAAAAACCATAGTCAAATTTCATGACAGAAACTGCTATAAAATCTGCTTTGTTTGCAAAACTTGCCACAAAATAGCTTTCTACACAGACTTGAATGCTACACATCTCAACTCATATCATACCTATCTATGTGCAAACTTCCAATTGAAACATTTCACAAGATTCTTAGGAAAATCATAGTTCATCGGAAACTCCAAAATGAACGCTGGTTTTTAAGATACAGAAACAGAGAAAATCATTAAACAAACGGAAGACAGCAAGAAGAAGAAGCATTTGTACGAGTTCCTAAAACAGAATAATCTTCCCATCGTCAAATTTCCTAAGCAAGAACAATAATTGTGATTACTTTTGTTACCAAGAGCCTAAACATCTTCCAGCCGTTAATTATACACATCAAAACCAAAAAAATTCCTCAAATCAGAAGCCTAATGCCAAATTTCTTACAGATTAGTTAAGCTTATTGGATCTCCATTGGACAAGAAATCAAGGCTCCGGTGACCTGACTCGTTCTCTAAGCTTCAGACTCCACACCTCATGCAGCCATTACCGAATGTACCAGTTTTGAAATTAAGAAAAAACGAAGATGAAGAAGAGGAGTTCAATTGAGGCAGAGATAGAGAAGCAGCGGTGGAGCTCTAACCCAGAAACCGAAAACAAATCTTGATCGAGGTACAGAACCAGACAAAATATTTTTCTTTTCTTCAAAAGGTGTTAACAATTTGCTCAAAAACATGAAAATAATGAATTTTTTTCAAATTTGTTTTTATTGTTTAATTTATTATTTTTTATTTATTTTTAAATGTGATATTAGGTGGCATTTTGATTAGATATAACATGAGAAAGTGAATGAAATGGTTCATCCCTCAGGGGTTCATCCCCCAGGGATTAACCCAAGAATTGTTCTTTCTCTTTCCTCCTATATGGAGACAACTGTAATCAAAATTTACTGTCACCGGACTCCAATTTCTAAACCGTGTTATACATATTTTGGGATCTTTGAATTCATTTTATCTTTATATTGTGTTTTAAGTTGAATGAATGAAATCAGTATTTGCACTAAAAAAAAGAAGGTTATTCAACAACCTCTTTGAATTATCAAAATCCGGTTCCATAATCTACCGTTATTAGAACAAATTTCTTTTCTCAAATTACTTGTTTTGAACGAATATTTATAGGGGTCAACCGATGACTAAATCCGATTAAACTTAAGTACTTTACATTGATGTGAGAAAAAATATGTTAGCGAGATAGTATAGTCGGTGGTATCTCGACGAATATACTCGATTAGGAAATATCTAGTCATGTATATCTTCTGCATATATTCTCTTGGTTTAATAGTTGGTACCAGAGTTGTATATAAAAGATGTAACAATGAATGAATAAATAAGATAACACAAATTCACAGCATTATGTTGGATTCACATGGTAGCAGAGCCTAAACTTTAAAGATCCTGAACCAATGCAATGACTGAGATCATAGCTAAAAAAATATTGATCCAGTCTATCAACTGGAGGCAAACAAAAATCCAGGAGCAATCATCGCACATGTACAATTCAATGGAGACAACTTTGATGAGTGGACTTAAGCCGTGCATACAGCGCTGCGAGTCAAGAAGAAGTACGGGTTTGTTGACTGGGTTTCGGCTAACTCTATGGTGTCGATGTGGATCTTTAACACAATTGTTCCAAAAGTTAGAATAATCCTAACGAATAAAGAAGATCCACAAGAGCTTTGGAAAGAGATCAAAGATTGATTTTCTGAGTAAAACGGTCCAAGGATCCAGGAGATCAAAGCTTGCGGGATGCAGGCAAGGGAATTTAAGTGTTATCGAATATTTCGGTAAACTTCAAGTTATGTGGGATGATTTGACGAACTATGTGAAGCAGATTAAGTGCACATGTGGTGGTTGCATTTGTAATTTGGGCACCGAGATAGAGAAAAAGAAGGAAGAAGATCGGATTCATCAGTTTTTGTTGGGTCTCGATGATGGTATCCATGGTTCTGTTCGGGCCGCAGTGATCAGCACTGATCCACTTCCAAACATGAATCAAGTGTATTCCAAGGTGAAGTCCATTGAGAGAATCAACACAGTAACGCATGGAAAAGAACCTCAAGGGGGATAAATGGCGTTTGTTGCAAGAAGTAACACCGTGGGAGGTGGAACCGAAAACAAGACCAAGTTGATTTGCTTAAGCTACAAGAAGACGGGACACACCGCTGAGATGTGTTTTCAATTTGTTGGATTTCTAGCATGGTGGGGAGAAAGACTGCAACAGCGTAATCGTGCAGGAGGAAGAGGAGCTGGCCATGGACGCGCAGAATGAAGGAGAGGTGAGTGTCAAGGCTGAAAGGTCAGGGTTTGTTGGACTAAGTGATGAGCAGTGGAAAACTCTTATCAAAGTTCTCGAGGAGAAACATGGCTCGGCTTCACGGCTTAGGGATAAGAACATTTTTTTGGATTGGGTGCTTGATACTGGGGTGTCTAATCACATGACATGTTATGATAATTTAATATGTTACTCAAAGTACATACTACCTTGTACTATTGGGCTGTCGAATGGCGAGAAATGTTTGTCTAGGAAAAAAGGAACAGTTACATTTGATAAAGGTTTTAGTCTTAAGTATGTGTTGTTTGTTCCAGACTTAAAATGCAATTTGGTATTGGTTTCTCAATTGATTGTTGACTCGGATCTTGTGATGCAAATTGCTAATAAGAGATATGTGATTTAGGACCGTATAACGAAAAAACTGATTGGGGCAGATGAGCTGAAAGATGGGTTGTATTTCTTTTGTAGGATGACATCGTTTAATGCTTTTCGTATGAATAAGGATGGAGCTGTAGAAGTGTGGCATCAGAGGCTCGGACATCCATCAAATTTTGTTTTTAATTTGCTTTCTTGTGTTGGTAGTAGAACTAGGGATTTTTTTAACTTGTGACACATGCTTAAGCGCTAAACAATATTTTGAAGTATTTGTTTCAAGTGATAATAAAAGCATTTTTATTTTCGACATGATTCATTGTGGCTTGTGGGGGCCCTTTCGAATCCTAAGTCTATGCAATTCTCATTACTTTCTCACAATCATTGATGACAATTCTCATTACTTTCTCATAATCCAGTGCATTTTCGTGATGTCATTGCGTTTAAAGAGTGGTGTGATGCTATGGGCTATGATATAGATGCACTAGAGGTTAACAAAACATGAGATTTAACAACACTTCCTCCAGGTAAAAAGGGTATAGGTTGTAGTTGGAATTATAAGATAAAATATCGAGCTGATGGATAGATAGAGCGATATAAAGCACGGTTGGTGGTGCTCGAAAATTGACAAAAATGTGTGGATTTTTCGGAGACATTTGCTCCCGTTGTGAAGATGACCACAATTCGAATTGTTCTTTGAGTAGCTGCAGCGAAGGACTGGGAACTGCATCAGATGGACGTACATAATTCCTTTCTCCATGGTGACTTGGAAGAAGAAGTGTACATGCAACTCTCGCTGGAGTTTTATACAGACAATCAGAATCAGATATGATGATTGAAAAAGTCATTATATTGTTTAAAGCAAGTTTCGTGGTGCTGATTTTCTAAGTTGCAGTCTGCATTAGTTGATTACGGGTTTGCTCAATCATATCAAGACTACTCGTTGTTCTCATTGCGACAAGGTACGTCAGAGATTTTTGTGTTGGTCTATGTGGATGATTTAGTCATCGTTGGAAATGATACACAAGGCATCGCTAAGTTTAAAAGTTATTTAAGCGAGTGCTTCCACATGAAAAATCTTGGTCCCTTGAGATAATTCTTGGGGATTGAAGTAGCAAGGCGTGATGATGGCATATTTTGTGTCAAAGAAAATATACATCTGATATCATCGCGGAAACTGGTGCATTGGGAGGAAGTCCATGTGAACTTCCAATGGTACAACAACATAAGCGTGCGTCATCTCAAGGAGAACTTTTTCTTGAAACGGTGAAGTATCAAAGACTTGTGGGTCGTCTTGTGTATCTTCTAGCTACTCGACCTAACTTGACCTACTCAGTACATGTTTTATCGCAGTTCATGCAGAATCCAAGAACTAAACATTGGACAGCAGCTTTACGTGTTCTGTGCTACCTCAAAGGAACACTAGGGCACGGGGATTTGCTTCGGTCAGATTGTGACTTACGGTTGCATGGATGGTGTAAATCAGATTGGGCTGGATGCCCTGTGACAAGACGTTCGGTTAGTGGTTGGTTTGTTACTCTTGGAAATTCACCGGTGTCTTGGAGAACGAAGAAACAGAAAGTGGTATACGCGTCTTCAGCCAAAGTCGAGTACAGGTGTATGGCACTCACAGTTCGCGAAATGAAGTGGTTACGGGCTGTCCTATCCTTTGTCGGTGTCATACATGATGAAGCTATGGACTCGGCTTGTGATAATCAAGCAGCTCTGTATATCGCAGCAAATCCCGTGTTCCATGAATGGACGAAAAACGTTGAGATAGATTACCATACTGTTCGGAAAGCTATTCAAGATGGCTTGATATCAACTCGGAAAGTTTCTACACATGATCAAGTTGCTAATATATTCACTAAAGCACTTAGTAAACATGAATTCAAAATAGGCGTGGCCAAGCTAGGCATTTACGAACCGCATGCTCCAGCTTGAGAGAGGGGGGAGGATGTTAGCGAAATATTCTAATTACTGATATCTCGACGAATATACTCGATTAGGAAATATTTAGTCATGTATATCTTCTATATGTATTCTCTAGGTTTAATAGTTGGTACCATAATTGTATATAAAAGATGTAACGATGAATGAATAAAATAACACAAATTCAGAGCATTATGTTGAATTTACAAAATAACCAATAATTATAACTAAATTGTTTTTTCGGAGCGTAACAATTATTATTTTTTCTTTTGAAATTATAATATTGCTGAGTTTCGTTCTAAATGAATATTAACGATTAATGATTTTTTTGCTCATCAATATTACAATGATTCAGATTTTATAGATCGAGTCGAAGTAGATAATGGATTAGAAGGGATACAAAATATATTTTGTCTAACCTTATACCGCAAGTTTTTATGATTTGAAACGCTATTTTATATTGTTAAATTTTACTAGTAATCTAATAGGTAATCTAATTGGCAGTGCACACCCTTTTGCCGCATATGTAACCAATTAATCAAACCTTTCAATAAATAAATCCAAAATGATGAAAGAAATTGGTTACAGCTGATTTTTTTCTGGAATCCAGTTAACTTCAACTTATTAACTTCATATATAATTTAAGAACGTAATATCTACTAATAAGAAAACAAAATGATAACCAATTTAAGCAAATAACTTGAATGATTAGGAACTAAAGGAAACACTTCCGAAATCTTTGGATAGAATCTTATTAGGTAACGTTTACCAAAAAAAACATTTATGGCATTGGGTTCCACATCATTGAATCCCAAGTTCCGAACTAACATCAACCAATAATGTCGGTCTATTTACAACACTTCAATTCCTCTATATCTCTCTTGTCATCACCAAAACTAACCATAACAAGAAGATACTATGGAGGAAGAACAAGTAAGAGTAATTAAGATAACAGTTATTGGAGTAATCACATGGGGTTTAGCCTTCATTCTCACCAGAAGAATCTTCTCAAGCTACTCCTTTGGCTTCATAAATCGTCTTCTCTCCACAGCTCATGCGACAATTGCTGTCACTTTAGCAACTCTCTCTGTTCAAGATTGGTCTTGTCCTGTTTGTCCTCGTGCTTCTAAGCCATCTCAGAAACAGGTGATGCTTAAGCTTAATTTACATATTAATTCTATTAATTATAAAGTTATAATTACTAAGTTTTGCTCATTGTAACCTAATTGAGATGAAAAATTCAAGCAGATGGACGTTATGGCGTTTTCATTGTCGTACATGATCTATGATCTCATATGTTGTCAGTTCGATCAAACGTTCAGTGTTGATAATGCGGTTCATCATTTTGTCAGCATTCTTGGTTTTATAGCTGGACTTGCATACCAAAAGGTACTAATTGTTATTTCACAATTTCAATTTTTTTTATAATAAGTGTCGTTTTGTATTTTCACTATCGATTTATGATGATAATATTTCTAGTTATATATATCCTTATTATTTGAATGTGTTGACCAATAAAAAAATTATATAGTTTACTATTAAAGAATAAAATAGAAAATTTAATCTGTTTTATAATTAGATATATGAGATTTTGGATTATTAATTTTTGATATAATTTATTGTAATTTGAAGTCTGGCTCTGAGATCGTGGCTACACTATGGATAGCAGAGGTATCGAGTCCTTTTTTCCACCTCAGGGAGATTCTCAAAGAGATTGGATACAAAGACACCAGCCTCAATCTAGCCGCCGATGTGAGTCTATATACATATGTTTGAAATCATTTTTTCTTTGGTGTGAACTTCTAACAATTTCTAAACGGATAAATATTAAAAATTCACAAAAAAAGAATTTAACAAAGAATTGATCAATGTTTTTAAAACTTGATTCTTAGTTTTTCCGAACTCGGTATTAGAACAGTTTGGTTTATTTTTAGTCCGTTGTCAATTTGTAGTTAACTGAAAACAAAACAATTGTATTCTTTTAGAAAATCGAGTACATGCTAGTTGTCACTTCTCCACAGTCATGAATATTTAAGTTGGGGTCTAATTTTTCTTTTTCGTAACCGAGGTAGATCATGAATATAATTTTATATTTATTTAGGTTGAAAGTCGAGTACCTTTGTCACTTAAGAGTTAAGACTTTTATAGTGGTCTAATTACTTTGTGTCTATTATTCTTATTTTACGTTTCAATTTCATTGATTGGCAACTTTCAATTGCAATAGTTAAATATATTATATATGGCTAATAGTTGAAGATTTTTTAGTTAAGGTCCTCCTGCAAAACGAAATTCTACTTCTCTGGTTTTAGTAATTTTTTATTAATAAAGTTAAAATTTATTTTATTTTGTATGAAACTTCTTAAAACCTAAGCACCGCCCTGTTTTATAATTGACTGATGATAGGTATGTTTTGCCACTATTTTCACATTGGCGAGAATTGTGTGTGGACCTTTTCTCGTCTACGTTAGTCTATCAGCTGATAATCCTATCTTCATCAAGGTATTTATCTTTCCCAACTACCAAGAAAATATATTATTTTTATTTTAAATATATACTAGAATCGGATCCGTACATACGTATGGGGTTATATTTATAAAATAAATTTATTTAATATTTAAATTTATGATATAGTTTAGTTATAACATATATATTTTTTAAACTAATCAAAACATTTTAACAGTTTGATTAGGGGTGTTAAATCGGATTTGAATTCGGTTTTAGTTTGAATTGTTTCACTATATAATCTAGATATATCCATTTTGGAACGGAAAACTATCTCGTCTAGTATCCATCAAAAATCTTTCGTCCCATAACCGTTCTTTTTTAAATAATTACCCGTTCAATAATTTTAACTCCCAAAAATTATTCGTTCGATAATATTTATTATCAAAGAGATTGACTAAGAGTTTTAGACGAGATACATGTATTTTCCGTTTGAATATTTAATTATTATAAAATTTTCAAAAATTATCCAAAAAGTTTGTAATTCTCAAAAATTCTCTAAATATTTTCAAAAATTACATAAAATTCCTAAAATACCCGTCCCATTGTCAACTCTTACCAAAATTAGTAAAAATTTGAGAACTGGATTTATCTACCCAAATTTTTCGATATCGTACAGTTATCCAAAATTCTTGTCCTATTTTTAATCAAAAATTGTTTGAGTAATATTTTTTGTTACCCGAATTATCTATTTCTGTCACATACCCACTATTTTTCGTCATAATACCAGAAATAGACTGGCCTTTGAAATAGCAGATTGATTCCGTCGAATAGTGATATCAGAGTAATCAAAATTTAATTATGATTTTTGGTAGTATATATAGCTAGTAAAATAAATTACTTAAAAAAACTTGATATAATTTAGAAAAATTAAATTATATACATATGAAAACAGTTTAAATTTGATTTTTCTTTGGGCATATATGTTTTTTTTTGTCAAAAGAGGCAGTTATGTTTATTTGACACTTTTTATACATTTTAAATATTATTAATATTTATAATATTTGAAACTAAGTATTTAAAATATTTTTATTTATTTTTTTGGTAAAATTATTGGTTTTACTAAAGACCTGATTAAAACGAATAAACTTTTAAATTTGGACGCCTAATAAGATAATGTTCTTTCTCATTCGGATTTTAAATCATTTTAACCATTTTTATAATATGACTTAGAAAATTTGCTCCAAAATTTTTAACCGATTTGGGATGTTGAACATATATATTTTGTTCATCGATTGAGTAATATATCTCCATTTCTAAAAATTAGATTCATAGTATATGCAGAAAAAAGTATATTTTTATTAACTATAAGTATTATATGATAATTCAAAATAACTTGAAAATAGATAGGAGAATTATAATTTTAAATCTTAATAAATGTTTCAAATATAATGACTTAAAATCAATAATATGGTATAATTAGATAGTAAATCTTAGTTTTTCAATTTTGATTGGTTAACAAAAATTTTAAAATTTTTAATTTATTTTCGTCCATAATTAATAAAAGAGAGAAAATTAGTTTATTTTTTTAGAAATGAATAATTATTTAAAATAATCTTTATGTTACTATTGTACTCTTAATATTTTTATTTAAAAACATTAAAAACCAATGGCATTACATGTAATTGTGTACAATTGAAAGTTTTTTTTTTACAAAATGTACTACCCAATTAATAGTATAGATATTGTACTTTTCATATTTTTTTGTCAACAAAGTATTAAGATATTGATATATTACATATTTTGTCTTGGTCTTTAATTAGTTGCATATTTTGATTTCATCAGTCTCTCCCTAATTTAATATTAACATGTGATTTTTTTTAACACAACGTACTATATTGTTCAACCAACCAAAATAGAGCTTTTTAGTCATCAAGAAAATATCTATATTAATTATTATTATCTTAATATGTCACGATTTTTAACTAGAATATGATAATTTAATGATAAGTTGTTTTATTTGCTTACAGGCAATGGGATCAGGATTACAACTCGTGAGCATATTTTGGTTCTATAAAATCGTTGGGATGATGAGATATAAAATTTTTAAAAAACCAAAGTCAAACAAAAAGTCTACTTAGTTAGATATATATAAAAAAATTGATTCAATCCAATTCTTTTCTTTCATATTTTGTCATTTACCTACTTTATCAAAATGTATTAAATAAAAAAAGATAAACAAAAAAGTTTCACAAACTTAAACTATAAGAATAAATCATATATATGATATATTCAAACTTGTTCATTTGTTTATTATAAAAGCTAGATGTTTGCCTTGAGTTTTGCAAAGGCATAAATACTGTTTGAAAAAACATGATAACATATATGTTACTGGAACTATGGACTTAATTTATAAGCATGTATTGTCAGACCTATCTCCCCCTGTTTTTTTCTCAATTATTGTTCAACATGTTATGTATATACAATTAGGTTAGTTGTAACGTCTCGATCGTCATTGTTTGTATACCCTACTCCCTCTCTCTCTCGACCTATGGGTTGCACCCCTGTCCGATGGTCGATACGCTATCCCGAAAAGCTCGAAAGACTTGTTGTTTTTTCTACAAATCACCACATGATCTTTTTTTCATGTTTTTGGTCTCACTCGCACGATACCGGAAATAACTTCCTGATAGGTCATGCATCCTTAAATTGCTCTAACTAAAACATGCTTAACTCTGAAATTCTCTCTGGACAAGTGACAAAAAAATAAGTAGATTTTGGTGACATAAGTACTCAAATCAAATCTCTTAAGCGCTCCTCATGCACCATATTTTCGGAAACCAGGGTGTTACAGTCACCCCCACTAACAGATCGCAACATCCTTGTTGCACAAAAGGGTCGATTGATTTTGGGTTTGGTGTAGATAAATATTAAAAGTGTCTCAGAGTAGTCGTAATTATGTTTCAAACGAAATAAGGAATGGAGAAATTGCGGCTTAGAATTTAGCCAAAAGTTTCGCACAATTTGGAAAAAATTAAAACAATCACAAATAAGTCGCAAAGTTGTGTGTAATTTGTGACTCATTTGTAACTTTCTTTTTATTTAGTCCCAAAATGCTACTCTTTTGTTATGTGTTTTCATGAGTCACAATCATATTCTTATGGATTTTAAAGCTTAAAAGTCAAACAAAATCTGTCTATGATGTTACAATCAATGAAATTACAATACAAAACAAAATCGATGAGTTGAACGGGTAAAAACATGAAATGCAAAGGAATTTAAGAAATTTCAAAACTATTAGTTAACATTATGTATAACACTTCTGCTATTTTTAGAAAACATGTGTAAACCATGGAAAAATTAAAGTTTTTTTTGGTATATTAATGATTTACTATCTATAGTAGTTATCAATGTAAAATACTTGAAACTTAACATATTGACAATTATCTATTGGTAAATCTCTAAATAAAATCATGAGAGTTGCTAAATGGAAGAAAAATCGTCACACTCTCAGGTATTAGTCGCAAATAAGTTGCATATATGTGGATAATTTGGGACTAGTTTGTAACTTTCCGTCTATGTAGTCGCAAAGTGCTATTCTTTCGTGACTTATTTTTAAGAGTCACAACCATATTCATATGAATTTCAAAGCTTAAGAACCAAAAAAATCACTTAAATTACATCAATAAACAAGATCAACCAGTTTTAATGAGTAAAAACATGAAATGCAAAGGAAATTAAAATTTTTTAAGACCATTAGTTAACATTACATATAACACTTATGTAATGTTTAGAAAACTTGAACCATTAAAAATTAAAAAAAAAATTCATATAATAATGTTTAGAAAACTTGTGTAAACCATTAAAAATTAAAGTTATTTTGGTATAATAATGATTCACTATCTATAGTAGTTCAAATTAATGTACAACCCTTGAAACTTAACATATTGACAATTATATATTGGTAAATCTCTAAATTAAATCATGAAAATTGCTAAATTGAAGCAAAATTGTTACAATCTCATGTGGTAGTCGTAAATAAGTCACATATATGTGGGTAATTTGGGACTAGTTTATAACTTTTCGTCTATGTAGTCGCAAAGTGCTACTCTTTTGTGATTTATTTTTAAGAGTCAAAGCCTTGTTCATATTAATTTCAAAGTTTAATAGCCAAACAAAATCTGAGTATAATGTTACAATCACATAAATTACATTACTTAACAAGATCAATCAGTTTTAATGAGTTAAACATGAAATGAAAAGGAAAATAAAAATTTTGGAAACAATTAGTTAACATTACATATAACACTTCTATAATGTTTAAAAAACTTGTGTAAACCATAGAAATTTTAGTGTTTTTGTGTTATAATGATTCACTATATAAAGTAGTTCAAATCAATGTATAACCTTTGAAACTTAACATATTGTCAATTATCTATTGGTAAATCATTAAATAAAATCATGAGGGTCACTATATGAAAGCAAAATCGTCAGAATCTCAGGTGTTAGTCTGTCTAGCGACTAAAAAGAGTCTCTAAGTCATCGCAATTTGCGACCATCAAAACCTGATAATCAACATCAAGTATTACGACTAAAAATAGAGTCTATAAGTCCTCGCAAATATGGGACTACTTTCCGACTATTCTTGTAGTCATAAATTTGCGATGGATTTACCTCTGCTTTTTGCTTAGTCATTTATTATTCGCAAAAGAGTTCAAACAGTCACTAATATTAGCGACCAAAACAGTGGTCGCAAAAAATGGTCACAAAACGCAGGGTTTCTCAGATGCTTCATTGCTCAGCAGATCTCCCATGCAAGCTGTTTGATAATTTGGTTTTGCAACCAAGGTTATCAAATAACCTTATACGCTATTGAGCATAAAGGGTATTGAATCCTCAAGGAAACAAGAATGACAACACTAGGAATACAAGTCCTATTTTAATCTAAGCAAAAAAAAGTTTTGAGTTTTGAAACCAAATTTGAATATAAAGAAAGTGGGAAAATAAAGTAAATGGTTTTAGAAATCAAATAAGAAAAGTGATGAGTCTCGGGAATGGCTGTGACTTAGACGAAATGATGAACCTTTGATGATGCTAAAGACACATTAAGATCATTATCCTAGGCTAAACGATTACTAGTTAGACTAATCTATTTCTATGGTATTAGTCTCTACACTAATCAATGAATCATCATCAACTTCCATTGGCAATTCAAATGACTAATGAGCATTGATAACAAGTTCTAATTCAACAAGTAATCACCCTAATCAACTATTTCCATTGGCTAGGCATGAAAAGCACATTTAGATTCTCTCAAACATTTAATCAAACACCTTCCGAGCATGAAATGCTAATCATCTAGATTTCTCAATTACAAGCTTAATCTAGCATTACTAATAACCTAAATGATGGATTACCTAAGATCTAGTCCTAAACATCATCATTAATCCATCAAATCATCTCAATCACCAAACCCTAAACTCATCTAAAAGACTACTCACAATCTACCATGATAACACAAAGCAATGAGTTTAATCTTTGTATAATCATGGTGTAAGGATAAGTAGATTAAAGATTTAAGAAGAAAGAAAGATTTGATAACTTAGATCAAAGAGATTCATACAAAGATCCAAAATAGGCTAAGAAAAATCTCTCTAAAACCAAGCATAAGACATAAATTAGGTTTAAGTTGGTTCAACACATAACCAACTAAGTAATTTCATATTCATCTTGATTTTGGACTGGTTTAGCAACTTGAACCAAAGCTTCAGATGCGTCCCAGCAGTGTCATGATGTCATTGCAGAATCCCGCTAGAGCCCAGAGGTGTCATCATCCCACTGCAGCACCTAGACCAATTCACCAGGTAAGTTTTGTCAAATCTCCAGCGCTGTCGTCTTGCCGATGGGTCATACTGTTCTTCAGTAAATCGGTCATAACTCTGGAACCACAGCTTGGATTGTCTTCAAATCACCTCCATTAGAAAGCTAACTCAATTTCATATAAATTCTGTCCGGGGTTCTGGTTCTAAATCTCAAGGTAAGGCCTTCATCTGAGTCGATCTGTGAGACACTTTGGATTGGTTCTTAATCATCATTTCTCTTATTTGCATCCAAATGATAGCTCTTGTTGCATAACTCAATCCAAAACCTACAAAACAATAAAACATGCATCTCCTAGACTCTAATTATGTAATGAAAATATAAATCTAATAATAAATGCAATCAACAATATGCTAGAAAGGCTACATATCAACTCTCCCAAACTTATCTCTTGCTTGTCCTCAAGCAAATAATAAGAAACAGGTCGGAAAAGAAGTGTGAAAATGGAGATTCAAGCCACAAAGTATCAAACGAAGGATTAAACGCATTGTCCTTAATGATAGTTTAAATGTTGCAAGAACAAACATCTTACTATTTAGTACTTCTCAATGTTCATCTCAATGCAAAATTCTAATGCAACCCCTAAACTCAAGCAAAGACTCACAATAAAATAGAAGACATCTCTTTAACATTCATTAAGCAGTTTATAGTGCGATCTCGCTTAGGGAAATCAAATCACTCTCATTCCGGTTTTGGGTTAAAGCTCTTTTGAGGTGGGTTCAAAAGAGTTTTGATTTTGGTGGTTGTTCTCAAAACATAGGAATGCTAGTCAAATGCAAAATCCATCTAAGAAAGGGAACAATTGATATATACAAAGTTCAACTCTCGTTAATCTACCCCAAAGTGTTAAATGCATCCTAGTTTCTACTATTTTCTTATTATTTTCATTCTCTTTTCAACCCCACAACACTAGACTCTTTGGTCTTTATAACACTCAATCCTCATGATCAATCTCTTTACTTAGTCTCCTAGGGAAAACCTTTTAGTTCAACACTTGGCTCTTTTTTTAATCTTTTTTCTTTGCTTTCATTTTGCTCCTTATATTTATTTCTTGGTACAATCTTAGGGAAGCTACACTTTTCTTTTATTTTTCACACTTGAGACTTAGAGCTTTTTGGTCTATTACTTAATTTTCCTAGGGACTCTTTTCATAACTTTGATCAAGCTTTTCTTTTCACCTTTTTTTTTTCTTTCTTTCCCAACACTCATATCAGTACCTATTCTAACCAACCAAGTCTTTCCTTCCCATCCTAATTCACTAGACTTACCATTGCTAGCTACAAACGAGAGTTAATCCTTTGTCATTCTCGATACTCTAGTTTTTACATAATCATAACATTATCAATAAGAGGCCTCACTCATCAAATTAATGAAGGGTTCGAAAGAAATGGTTAAGGTTAAAGGTAGTGGAACCACTCTAAAGGTGAGAATGGTCATTCGGGTTAGCACAAGGGTGGTAAAAGTTGATAAGAAAGCCCGAATGTGACATATAGTCTACCTTGAGAATGTATTCAAATCACCTTAAGCAAGAAGATTATATTCAATTAAGTTCAAGTTCATAGAGATGCTTCAAAATCAAGTGAGCTTTACCAAAGTAGAAGTTGAATTTCAAAAGATGCAAAGGTCCAAACTTGGATTTTTTTTTAAAGATGTTAAAGCAACAAATAACCATGACTAAGGGCAACGATCTTAATCCTAAGCATGAACTTCTACAAGACAAGAATTCCAAATGCACATGCAAATCTAAATGCTTAGAGACTCCATCTTAGTATGCAAATGATACAACATGCTTTTTTGTATTTTTTAAAATTTTCAAATTTTTTGGCCTTTTCAATGCACATAAATGTATGCATGAGACTCAAATATGCAAAAAGAAAAATAAGAACACCAAACACATGATTAGTAGACGGGTCTCTCCTCCATACTTACTTCACACCGTCTCGGTGTGAAATAAATTCAAGAAAGAGACTAATGAAAACACAAATGTGAAAAGTTAGAAATAAAAACTATGTACAGAGGAAGATAATGGTACCTTAGTTTGAAGAGATGGACTCAGGTGAGTCCATTGATGGGAAGGAGAGTGGCGGGTGAGTTGTTGAGTGGATTCCATCCTTGGAGCTTGGTCCTCAATCGGTAAGCTCGATCTTTAGGACCTTTTCCATAAAATCTTTGATGAAGTTTGGTGCTTTCTCCCTTACACCCGGTTGTATGATCACTCTAGCCTTGGCAAAAGGTTTAGAAGTGCCCTTGCTTTTGATCTTACACTCAATGGCATCTTCAATGTGTCTCATCGGATGCAAGGTGATAATGGATGATGATTGGTGGCCATGATGAGGCTTCTTGCCTTTCTTGATCTCTTTCCTTGGATCCACCATCTTTGGCTCATCAAATAAAGCATTTAGGCTATCAACATTATCAAAGAACTTTTCATCACACTTCTCAAGGTGATTCTTGATATATCATGGTTTTTACCGGTTTTATGCAATGATATATGTCTTTTATCGAGTCTTTTATATTGCTTCGAGTCTTTTTAGAGTCTTTTAAAGGTTTATACACATTTGGGATCTTTTGGATGATTTGGAGCATTTCTGGAGCTTTTGGAGCATATGCAGATGCAGAGTCATGCAGAGGCGACAGAAGTTTGACATTCGTTGAAGAACGTTTCACCGATGGATCGAGCTAACATTTTGACACAAGATAGATCAATGAGTTATCTTTCATCTGAAAGTGGTTTGAGGTCATTCCAACGGTGCGATCAAAAGTTATGCTAGTTTTCGTGGAAGCAGTCCAGGCTGTCACGCGAATAGAGTAAGCCGAGTTCATAACCATGAGTGTCGATCGACACTAGCAATGGTGACGATCGACACTGACCAACTCTGACGCGGAATTTAACATTTAATGAATTGCAAAGTGGCCCAGAACTTCCAGAAAGTTAACAGAAGACCCCCGATCGTGTTTAGCCTTATAAATTAGGTTTTTAGGTTTTATTAAATCATCTTCTTCTTTGTGTTTATTTTGGAGAGATTTTGGGAGACAACTCTGAACCCTTTTGTTTCTTATTGATTTCTTCTATGCAATTCTATTCATCTATGATATCTATTTATTTCATGTCTTTGATTTCCATGGATATGTCTGAGTAGTTTCATAGTTAGGTTTAGGGTTTTCAAGGGTTTTTGATGAATTTTTGAATTGATTATATTATTGGGATTAATTGTTAGAGTTCTTCGCCTTAGGTTGTTCTCAAAGCTAATTCTAGGAGACACGACAATGTAATTGGAATTTAGATATTAGGTTGATTGATTAGGCACGACAGTGCAATTGATAATCTGATATATCTAGGGTGAGCAAAATTACTTATTCGCAAAGAAATTTGGTTTAGGGATTTTGTGAACATATCGAACCTGAACGTTAAGGCTGATTTATATTGTTAGGATTTGCAAAGAAATTTGGAATTCTGGAATTTAGATTTAGATAGTTTTCGCAACGACAGTTGGTTAATTATAGCTTAGTGATTTGAGTTCTAGAATGGTTCTTAATTATAATCCCAATAATTGATTGATTCGCAGTTCTGACGATTCCTAAGATTTCCCTATGCCTAGCGTCTTTCTCCATTGATTTACATCTCGTTTACTTATTTGTTTTATTATCTTTAATTACAATATTTCTTATTTAGCTTAATACTTTTACTGACAATCTATTGTGTAACCAAGTCCTTGTGGATTCGATCCCTAAATACTACAGTGATCTCTTAATTTGAGAGAGTAGCTCATGGTAAATTTGAGCATATCAAATTTTGGCGCCGTTGCCGGGGACTTACATTTTACCATTAGATTTAGGTTTAAGTTTTTGTCTAAAAAAAAATAAGAAAAAAAAATATAATAAAAAAGAAATAAATAAAAAAATAAGTCTGGGGGAGAGAAAGAGTACCATATGTTGTGTATGTTGTCTTGTCTTGGTATTAAATGACGATAAAGTCTAGAAGGTTCTGGGCATTGAGATCTGACATGAGGAGCGCAGTGATGAAGACCTTACGGGAGATTATGTTGCAAGGTTGTGGGTATTATCAGGAAAACTGTGAATGCTTGCGATGAATTACATGGTGGTCTGGATCTTGTCAGGTAAGAGTTTCTAGTGGCTTAACTAAGGTTGATGTGATTGTGGTATTCTGATGACGTTGTGAGTTTCATGTTTTCAAACTTCTTCCTTGTATTCAGTTTTCTGTTTGCTTGAGGGCAAGCAAAACCTAAGTCTGGGGGAGTTGATATATCATGGTTTTTACCGGTTTTATGCCATGATATATGTCTTTTATCGAGTCTTTTATATTGCTTCGAGTCTTTTACAGGTTTATACACATTTGGGATCTTTTGGATGATTTGGAGCATTTCTGGAGCTTTTGGAGCATATGCAGATGCAGAGTCATGCAGAGGCGACATAAGTTTGACATTCGTTGAAGAACTTTTTACCGTTGGATCGAGCTAATATTTTGACACAAGATAGATCAATGAGATATCTTTCATCTGAAAGTGGTTGAGGTCATTCCAACGGTGCGATAGAAAGTTATGCTAGTTTTCGTGGAAGCAGTCCAGTCTGTCACGCGAATAGAGTAAGCCGAGTTCATAACCATGAGTGTCGATCGACACTAGCAATGGTGACGATCGACACTGATAAACTCTGACGCGGAATTTAACATTTAATGAATTGCAAAGTGGCCCAGAACTTCCATAAAGTTAACAGAAGACCCCAGATCGTGTTTAGCCTTATAAATTAGGTTTTTAGGTTTTATTAAATCATCTTCTTCTTTGTGTTTATTTTGGAGAGATTTTGGGAGACAACTCTGAACCCTTTTGTTTCTTATTGATTTCTTCTATGCAATTCTATTCATCTATGATATCTATTTATTTCATGTCTTTGATTTCCATGGATATGTCTGAGTAGTTTCATAGTTAGGTTTAGGGTTTTCAAGGGTTTTTGATGAATTGTTGAATTGATTATATTATTGGGATTAATTGTTAGAGTTCTTCGCCTTAGGTTGTTCTCAAAGCTAATTCTAGGAGACACGACAATGTAATTGGAATTTAGATATTAGGTTGATTGATTAGGCACGACAGTGCAATTGATAATCTGATATATCTAGGGTGAGCAAAATTACTTATTCGCAAAGAAATTTGGTTTAGGGATTTTGTGAACATATCGAACCTGAACGTTAAGGCTGATTTATATTGTTAGGATTTGCAAAGAAATTTGGAATTCTGGAATTTAGATTTAGATAGTTTTCGCAACGACAGTTGGTTAATTATAGCTTAGTGATTTGAGTTCTAGAATGGTTCTTAATTATAATCCCAATAATTGATTGATTCGCAGTTCTGACGATTCCTAAGATTTCCCTATGTCTAGCGTCTTTCTCCATTGATTTACATCTCGTTTACTTATTTGTTTTATTTTCTTTAATTACAATATTTCTTATTTAGCTTAATACTTTTACTGACAATCTATTGTGTAACCAAGTCCTTGTGGATTCGATCATTAAATACTACAGTGATCTCTTAATTTGAGAGAGTAGCTCAGGATAAATTTGAGCATATCAAATTTTGGCGCCAATGCCGGGGACTTAGATTTTACCATTAGATTTAGGTTTAAGTTTTTGTCTAAAAAAAATAAGAAAAACAAAAATATATAATAAAAAGGGAATAAATAAAAAAATAAGTCTGGGGGAGAGAAAGAGTACCATATGTTGTGTATGTTGTCTTGTCTTGGTATTGAATGACGATGAAGTCTAGAAGGTTCTGGGCATTGAGATCTGACATGAGGAGCGCAGTGATGAAGACCTTACGGGAGATTATGTTGCAAGGTTGTGGGTATTATCAGGAAAACTGTGAATGCTTGCGATGAACTACATGGTGGTCTGGATCTTGTCAGGTAAGAGTTTCTAGTGGCTTAACTAAGGTTGATGTGATTGTGGTATTCTGATGACGTTGTGAGTTTCATGTTTTCAAACTTCTTCCTTGTACTCAGTTTTTTATTTGCTTGAGAGCAAGCAAAACCTAAGTCTGGGGGAGTTGATATATCATGGTTTTTACCGGTTTTATGACATGATATATGTCTTTTATCGAGTCTTTTATATTGCTTCGAGTCTTTTTAGAGTCTTTTACAGGTTTATACACATTTGGGATCTTTTGGATGATTTGGAGCGTTTCTGGAGCTTTTGGAGCATATGCAGATGCAGAGTCATGCAGAGGTGACAAAAGTTTGACATTCGTTGAAGACCTTTTCACCGATGGATCGAGCTAATATTTTGACAGAAGATTGATCAATGAGTTATCTTTCATCTGAAAGTGGTTTGAGGTCATTCCAACGGTGCGATCAAAAGTTATGCTAGTTTTCGTGGAAGCAGTCCAGGCTGTCACGCGAATAGAGTAAGCCGAGTTCATAACCATGAGTGTCGATCGACACTAGCAATGGTGACGATCGACACTGACCAACTCTGACGCGGAATTTAACATTTAATGAATTGCAAAGTGGCCCAGAACTTCCAGAAAGTTAACAGAAGACCCCCGATCGTGTTTAGCCTTATAAATTAGGTTTTTAGGTTTTATTAAATCAACTTCTTCTTTGTGTTTATTTTGGAGAGATTTTGGGAGACAACTCTGAACCCTTTTGTTTCTTATTGATTTCTTCTATGCAATTTTATTCATCTATGATATCTATTTATTTTATGTCTTTGATTTCCATGGATATGTCTGAGTAGTTTCATAGTTAGGTTTAGGGTTTTCAAGGGTTTTTGATGAATTGTTGAATTGATTATATTATTGGGATTAATTGTTAGAGTTCTTCGCCTTAGGTTGTTCTCAAAGCTAATTCTAGGAGACACGACAATGTAATTGGAATTTAGATCTTAGGTTGATTGATTAGGCACGACAGTGCAATTGATAATCTGATATATCTAGGGTGAGCAAAATTACTTATTCGCAAAGAAATTTGGTTTAGGGATTTTGTGAACATATCGAACCTGAACGTTAAGGCTGATTTATATTGTTAGGATTTGCAAAGAAATTTGGAATTCTGGAATTTAGATTTAGATAGTTTTCGCAACGACAGTTGGTTAATTATAGCTTAGTGATTTGAGTTCTAGAATGGTTCTTAATTATAATCCCAATAATTGATTGATTTGCAGTTCTGACGATTCCTAAGATTTCCCTATGCCTAGCGTCTTTCTCCATTGATTTACGTCTCGTTTACTTATTTGTTTTATTATCTTTAATTACAATATTTCTTATTTAGCTTAATACTTTTACTGACAATCTATTGTGTAACCAAGTCCTTGTGGATTCGATCCCTAAATACTACAGTGATCTCTTAATTTGATAGAGTAGCTCATGGTAAATTTGAGCATATCAAATTTTGGCACCGTTGCCGGGGACTTAGATTTTACCATTAGATTTAGGTTTAAGTTTTTGTCTAAAAATAAATAAGAAAAAAAAATATATAATAAAAAAGGAATAAATAAAAAAATAAGTCTGGAGGAGAGAAAGAGTACCATATGTTGTGTATGTTGTCTTGTCTTGGTATTGAATGACGATAAAGTCTAGAAGGTTCTGGGCATTGAGATCTGACATTAGGAGCGCAGTGATGAAGACCTTACGGGAGATTATGTTGCAAGGTTGTGGGTATTATCAGGAAAACTGTGAATGCTTGCGATGAATTACATGGTGGTCTGGATCTTGTCAGGTAAGAGTTTCTAGTGGCTTAACTAAGGTTGATGTGATTGTGGTATTCTAATGACGTTGTGAGTTTCATGTTTTCAAACTTCTTCCTTGTATTCAGTTTTCTGTTTGCTTCAGAGCAAGCAAAATCTAAGTCTGGGGGAGTTGATATATCATGGTTTTTACCAGTTTTATGCCATGATATATGTCTTTTATCGAGTCTTTTATATTGCTTCGAGTCTTTTTAGAGTCTTTTACAGGTTTATACACATTTGGGATCTTTTGGATGATTTGGAGCATTTCTGGAGCTTTTGGAGCATATGCAGATGTAGAGTCATGCAGAGGCGACATAAGTTTGACATTCGTTGAAGAACTTTTCACCGATTGATCGAGCTAATATTTTCACACAAGATAGATCAATGAGTTATCTTTCATCTGAAAGTGGTTGAGGTCATTCCAACGGTGCGATCAAAAGTTATGCTAGTTTTCGTGGAAGCAGTCCAGGCTGTCATGCGAATAGAGTAAGCCGAGTTCATAACCATTAGTGTCGATCGACACTAGCAATGGTGACGATCGACACTGATCAACTCTGACGCGGAATTTAACATTTAATGAATTGCAAAGTGGCCCAGAACTTCCAGAAAGTTAACAGAAGACCCCCGATCGTGTTTAGCCTTATAAATTAGGTTTTTAGGTTTTATTAAATCAACTTCTTCTTTGTGTTTATTTTTGAGAGATTTTGGGAGACAACTCTGAACTCTTTTGTTTCTTATTGATTTCTTCTATGCAATTCTATTCATCTATGATATCTATTTATTTCACGTCTTTGATTTCCATGGGTATGTCTGAGTAGTTTCATAGTTAGGTTTAGGGTTTTCAAGGGTTTTTGATGAATTGTTGAATTGATTATTAGAGTTCTTCGCCTTAGGTTGTTCTCAAAGCTAATTCTAGGAGACACGACAATGTAATTGGAATTTAGATCGTAGGTTGATTGATTAGGCACGACAGTGCAATTGATAATCTGATATATCTAGGGTGAGCAAATTTACTTATTCGCAAAGAAATTTGGTTTAGGGATTTTGTGAACATATCGAACCTGAACGTTAAGGCTGATTTATATTGTTAGGATTTGCAAAGAAATTTAGAATTCTGGAATTTAGATTTAGATAGTTTTCGCAACGACAGTTGGTTAATTAGAGCTTAGTGATTTGAGTTCTAGAATGGTTATTAATTATAATCCCAATAATTGATTGATTCGCAGTTCTGACGATTCCTAAGATTTCCCTATGCCTAGTGTCTTTCTCCATTGATTTACATCTCGTTTACTTATTTGTTTTATCATTATTAATTACAATATTTCTTATTTAGCTTAATACTTTTACTGACAATCTATTGTGTAACCAAGTCCTTGTGGATTCGATCCTTAAATACTACAGTGATCTCTTAATTTGAGAGAGTAGCTCATGGTAAATTTGAGCATATCAAATTTTGGCGCCGTTGCCGGGGACTTAGATTTTACCATTAGATTTAGGTTTAAGTTTTTGTCTAAAAAAAAAAAAGAAAAAAAAAATATATAATAAAAAAGGAATAAACAAAAAAATAAGTCTGGGGGAGAGAAAGAGTACCATATGTTGTGTATGTTGTCATGTCTTGGTATTGAATGACGATAAAGTCTAGAAGGTTCTGGGCATTGAGATCTGACATGAGTAGCGCAGTGATGAAGACCTTACGGGAGATTGTGTTGCAAGGTTGTGGGTATTATCAGGAAAACTGTGAATGCTTGCGATGAATTACATGGTGGTCTGGATCTTGTCAGGTAAGAGTTTCTAGTGGCTTAACTAAGGTTGATGTGATTGTGGTATTCTGATGACGTTGTGAGTTTCATGTTTTCAAACTTCTTCCTTGTATTCAGTTTTCTGTTTGCTTGAGGGCAAGCAAAACCTAAGTCTGGGGGAGTTGATATATCATGGTTTTTACCGGTTTTATGTCATGATATATGTCTTTTCTCGATTCTTTTATATTGCTTCGAGTCTTTTTAGAGTCTTTTAAAGGTTTATACACATTTGGGATCTTTTGGATGATTTGGAGCATTTCTGGAGCTTTTGGAGCATATGCAGATGCAGAGTCATGCAGAGGCGACAGAAGTTTGACATTCGTTGAAGAACTTTTCACCGATTGATCGAGCTAATATTTTGACACAAGATAGATCAATGAGTTATCTTTCATCTGAAAGTGGTTGAGGTCATTCCAACGGTGCGATCAAAAGTTATGCTAGTTTTCGTGGAAGCAGTCCAGTCTGTCACGCGAATAGAGTAAGCCGAGTTCATATCCATGAGTGTCGATCGACACTAGCAATGGTGACGATCGACAATGACCAACTCTGACGCGGAATTTAACATTTAATGAATTGCCAAGTGGCCCAGAACTTCCAGAAAGTTAACAGAAGACCCCCGATCGTGTTTAGCCTTATAAATTAGGTTTTTAGGTTTTATTAAATCATCTTCTTCTTTGTGTTTATTTTGGAGAGATTTTGGGAGACAACTCTGAACCCTTTTGTTTCTTATTGATTTCTTCTATGCAATTCTATTCATCTATGATATCTATTTATTTCATGTCTTTGATTTCCATGGATATGTCTGAGTAGTTTCATAGTTAGGTTTAGGGTTTTCAAGGGTTTTTGATGAATTGTTGAATTGATTATATTATTGGGATTAATTGTTAGAGTTCTTCGCCTTAGGTTGTTCTCAAAGCTAATTCAAGGAGACACGACAATGTAATTGGAATTTAGATCTTAGGTTGATTGATTAGGCACGACAGTGCAATTGATAATCTGATATATCTAGGGTGAGCAAAATTACTTATTCGCAAAGAAATTTAGTTTAGGGATTTTGTGAACATATCGAACCTGAACGTTAAGGCTGATTTATATTGTTAGGATTTGCAAAGAAATTTGGAATTCAGAAATTTAGATTTAGATAGTTTTCGCAACGACAGTTGGTTAATTATAGCTAAGTGATTTGAGTTCTAGAATAGTTCTTAATTATAATCTCAATAATTGATTGATTCGCAGTTCTGACGATTCCTAAGATTTCCCTATGCCTAGCGTCTTTCTCCATTGATTTACATCTCGTTTACTTATTTGTTTTATTATCTTTAATTACAATATTTCTTATTTAGCTTAATACTTTTACTGACAATCTATTGTGTAACCAAGTCCTTGTGGATTCGATCCCTAAATACTACAGTGATCTCTTAATTTGAGAAAGTAGCTCATGGTAAATTTGAGCATATCAAATTTTGGCGCCGTTGCCGGGGACATAGATTTTACCATTAGATTTAGGTTTAAGTTTTTGTCTAAAAAAAAAAAAGAAAAAAAAATATATAATAAAAAAGGAATAAATAAAAAACTAAGTCTGGAGGAGAGAAAGAGTACCATATGTTGGGTATGTTGTCTTGTCTTGGTATTGAATGACGATAAAGTCTAGAAGGTTCTGGGCATTGAGATCTGACATGAGGAGCGCAGTGATGAAGACCTTACGGGAGATTATGTTGCAAGGTTGTGGGTATTATCAGGAAAACTGTGAATGCTTGCGATGAACTACATGGTGGTCTGGATCTTGTCAGGTAAGAGTTTCTAGTGGCTTAACTAAGGTTGATGTGATTGTGGTATTCTGATGACGTTGTGAGTTTCATGTTTTCAAACTTCTTCCTTGTACTCAGTTTTTTGTTTGCTTGAGGGCAAGCAAAACCTAAGTCTGGGGGAGTTGATATATCATGGTTTTTACCGGTTTTATGCCATGATATATGTCTTTTATCGAGTCTTTTATATTGCTTCGAGTCTTTTTAGAGTCTTTTACAGGTTTATACACATTTGGGATCTTTTGGATGATTTGGAGCATTTCTGGAGCTTTTGGAGCATATGCAGATGCAGAGTCATGCAGAGGCGATAGAATTTTGACATTCGTTGAAGAACTTTTCACCGATTGATCGAGCTAATATTTTGAAACAAGATAGATCAATGAGTTATCTTTCATCTGAAAGTGGTTTGAGGTCATTCCAACAGTGCGATCAAAAGTTATGCTAGTTTTCGTGGAAGCAGTCCAGTCACGCATAAAAGGAGTTCATATCCATGAGTGTCGATCGACACTAGCAATGGTGACGATCGACACTGACCAACTCTGACGCGGAACTTAACATTTAATGAATTTGCAAAGTGGCCCAGAACTTCCAGAAAGTTAACAGAAGACCCCCGATCGTGTTTAGCTTTATAAATTAGGTTTTTAGGTTTTATTAAATCAACTTCTTCTTTGTGTTTATTCTGGAGAGATTTTGGGAGACAACTCTGAACCCTTTTGTTTCTTATTGATTTCTTCTATGCAATTATATTCATCTATGATATTTATTTATTTCATGTCTTTGATTTCCATGGATATGTCTGAGTAGTGTCATAGTTAGGTTTAGGGTTTTCAAGGGTTTTTGATGAATTGTTGAATTGATTATATTATTGGGATTAATTGTTAGAGTTATTCGCCTTAGGTTGTTCTCAAAGCTAATTCTAGGAGACACGACAGTGTAATTGGAATTTAGATCTTAGGTTGATTGATTAGGCACGACAGTGCAATTGATAATCTGATATATCTAGGGTGAGCAAAATTACTTATTCGCAAAGAAATTTGGTTTAGGGATTTTGTGAACATATCGAACCTGAACGTTAAGGCTGATTTATATTGTTAGGATTTTCAAAGAAATTTGGAATTCTGGAATTTAGATTTAGATAGTTTTCGCAACGACAGTTGGTTAATTATAGCTTAGTGATTTGAGTTCTAGAATGGTTCTTAATTATAATCCCAATAATTGATTGATTCGCAGTTCTGACGATTCCTAAGATTTCCCTATGTCTAGCGTCTTTCTCCATTGATTTACATCTCGTTTACTTATTTGTTTTATTTTCTTTAATTACAATATTTCTTATGTAGCTTAATACTTTTACTGACAATCTATTGTGTAACCAAGTCCTTGTGGATTCGATCATTAAATACTACAGTGATCTCTTAATTTGAGAGAGTAGCTCAGGAAAAATTGGAGCATATCAAATTTTGGCGCCGTTGCCGGGGACTTAGATTTTACCATTAGATTTAGGTTTAAGTTTTTGTCTAAAAAAAATAAGAAAAAAAATATATATAATAAAAAGGGAATAAATAAAAAAATAAGTCTGGGGGAGAGAAAGAGTACCATATGTTGTGTATGTTGTCTTGTCTTGGTATTGAATGACGATGAAGTCTAGAAGGTTCTGGGCATTGAGATCTGACATGAGTAGCGCAGTGATGAAGACCTTACGGGAAATTATGTTGCAAGGTTATGGGTATTATCAGGAAAACTGTGAATGCTTGCGATGAACTACATGGTGGTCTGGATCTTGTCAGGTAAGAGTTTCTAGTGGCTTAACTAAGGTTGATGTGATTGTGGTATTCTGATGACGTTGTGAGTTTCATGTTTTCAAACTTCTTCCTTGTATTCAGTTTTCTGTTTGCTTGAGGGCAAGCAAAACCTAAGTATGGGGGAGTTGATATATCATGGTTTTTACCGGTTTTATGCCATGATATATGTCTTTTATCGAGTCTTTTATATTGCTTCGAGTCTTTTTAGAGTCTTTTACAGGTTTATACACATTTGGGATCTTTTGGATGATTTGGAGCATTTCTGGAGCTTTTGGAGCATATGCAGATGCAGAGTCATGCAGAGGCGACATAAGTTTTTGTCTAAAAAAAAAAAAGAAAAAAAAATATATAATAAAAAAGGAATAAATAAAAAACTAAGTCTGGAGGAGAGAAAGAGTACCATATGTTGTGTATGTTGTCTTGTCTTGGTATTGAATGACGATAAAGTCTAGAAGGTTCTGGGCATTGAGATCTGACATGAGGAGCGCAGTGATGAAGACCTTACGGGAGATTATGTTGCAAGGTTGTGGGTATTATAAGGAAAACTGTGAATGCTTGCGATGAATTACATGGTTGTCTGGATCTTGTCAGGTAAGAGTTTCTAGTGGCTTAACTATGGTTGATGTGATTGTGGTATTCTGATGATGTTGTGAGTTTCATGTTTTCAAACTTCTTCCTTGTATTCAGTTTTCTGTTTGCTTGAGGGCAAGCAAAACCTAAGTCTGGGGGAGTTGATATATCATGGTTTTTACCGGTTTTATGCCATGATATATGTCTTTTATCGAGTCTTTTATATTGCTTCGAGTCTTTTTAAAGTCTTTTACAGGTTTATACACATTTGGGATCTTTTGGATGATTTGGAGCATTTCTGGAGCTTTTGGAGCATATGCAGATGCAGAGTCATGCAGAGGCGACATAAGTTGGACATTCGTTGAAGAACTGTTCACCGATGGATCGAGCTAATATTTTGACACAAGATAGATCAATGAGTTATCTTTCATCTGAAAGTGGTTGAGGTCATTCCAACGGTGCGATCAAAGTTATGCTAGTTTTCGTGGAAGCGGTCCAGTCTGTCACGCGAATAGAGTAAGCCGAGTTCATAACCATGAGTGTCGATCGACACTAGCAATGGTAACGATCGACACTGATCAACTCTGACACGGAATTTAACATTTAATGAATTGCAAAGTGGCTCAGAACTTCCAGAAAGTTAACAGAAGACCCCAGATCGTGTTTAGCCTTATAAATTAGGTTTTTAGGTTTTATTAAATCAACTTCTTCTTTGTGTTTATTTTGGAGAGATTTTGGGAGACAACTCTGAACCCTTTTGTTTCTTATTGATTTCTTCTATGCAATTCTATTCATCTATGATATCTATTTATTTCATGTCTTTGATTTCCATGGATATGTCTGAGTAGTTTCATAGTTAGGTTTAGGGTTTTCAAGGGTTTTTGATGAATTGTTGAATTGATTATATTATTGGGACTAATTGTTAGAGTTATTCGCCTTAGGTTGTTCTCAAAGCTAATTCTAGGAGACACGACAGTGTAATTGGAATTTAAATCTTAGGTTGATTGATTAGGCACCACAGTGCAATTGATAATCTGATATATCTAGGGTGAGCAAAATTACTTATTCGCAAAGAAATTTGGTTTAGGGATTTTGTGAACATATCCAACCTGAACGTTAAGGCTGATTTATATTGTTTGGATTTGCAAAGAAATTTGGAATTCTGGAATTTAGATTTAGATAGTTTTCGCAACGACAGTTGGTTAATTATAGCTTAGTGATTTGAGTTCTAGAATGGTTCTTAATTATAATCCCAATAATTGATTGATTCGCAGTTCTGACGATTCCTAAGATTTCCCTATGTCTAGCGTCTTTCTCCATTGATTTACATCTCGTTTACTTATTTGTTCTATTTTCTTTAATTACAATATTTCTTATTTAGCTTAATACTTTTACTGACAATCTATTGTGTAACCAAGTCCTTGTGGATTCGATCCCTAAATACTACAGTGATCTCTTAATTTGAGAGAGTAGCTCAGGGTAAATTTGAGCATATCAAATTTTGGCGCCGTTGCCGGGGACTTAGATTTTACCATTAGATTTAGGTTTAAGTTTTTGTCTAAAAAAAATTAAGAAAAAAAATATATAATAAAAAGGGAATAAATAAAAAAATAAGTCTGGGGGAGAGAAAGAGTATCATATGTTGTGTATGTTGTCTTGTCTTGGTATTGAATGATGATAAAGTCTAGAAGGTTCTGGGCATTGAGATCTGACATGAGGAGCGCAGTGATGAAGACCTTACGGGAGATTATGTTGCAAGGTTGTGGGTATTATCAGGAAAACTGTGAATGCTTGCGATGAATTACATGGTTGTCTGGATCTTGTCAGGTAAGAGTTTCTAGTGGCTTAACTAAGGTTGATGTGATTGTGGTATTCTGATGACGTTGTGAGTTTCATGTTTTCAAACTTCTTCCTTGTATTCAGTTTTCTGTTTGCTTGAGGGCAAGCAAAACCTAAGTCTGGGGGAGTTGATATATCATGGTTTTTACCGGTTTTATGCCATGATATATGTCTTTTATCGAGTCTTTTATATTGCTTCGAGTCTTTTATATTGCTTCGAGTCTTTTTAAAGTCTTTTACAGGTTTATACACATTTGGGATCTTTTGGATGATTTGGAGCATTTCTGGAGCTTTTGGAGCATATGCAGATGCAGAGTCATGCAGAGGCGACATAAGTTGGACATTCGTTGAAGAACTGTTCACCGATGGATCGAGCTAATATTTTGACACAAGATAGATCAATGAGTTATCTTTCATCTGAAAGTGGTTGAGGTCATTCCAACGGTGCGATCAAAGTTATGCTAGTTTTCGTGGAAGCGGTCCAGTCTGTCACGCGAATAGAGTAAGCCGAGTTCATAACCATGAGTGTCGATCGACACTAGCAATGGTAACGATCGACACTGATCAACTCTGACATGGAATTTAACATTTAATGAATTGCAAAGTGGCTCAGAACTTCCAGAAAGTTAACAGAAGACCCCAGATCGTGTTTAGCCTTATAAATTAGGTTTTTAGGTTTTATTAAATCAACTTCTTCTTTGTGTTTATTTTGGAGAGATTTTGGGAGATAACTCTGAACCCTTTTGTTTCTTATTGATTTCTTCTATGCAATTCTATTCATCTATGATATCTATTTATTTCATGTCTTTGATTTCCATGGATATGTCTGAGTAGTTTCATAGTTAGGTTTAGGGTTTTCAAGGGTTTTTGATGAATTGTTGAATTGATTATATTATTGGGATTAATTGTTAGAGTTATTCGCCTTAGGTTGTTCTCAAAGCTAATTCTAGGAGACACGACAGTGTAATTGGAATTTAGATCTTAGGTTGATTGATTAGGCACGACAGTGCAATTGATAATCTGATATATCTAGGGTGAGCAAAATTACTTATTCGCAAAGAAATTTGGTTTAGGGATTTTGTGAACATATCAAACCTGAACGTTAAGGCTGATTTATATTGTTAGGATTTGCAAAGAAATTTGGGATTCTATAATTTAGATTTAGATAGTTTTCGCAACGACAGTTGGTTAATTATAGCTTAGTGATTTGAGTTCTAGAATAGTTTTTAATTATAATCCCAATAATTGATTGATTCGCAATTCTGACGATTCCTAAGATTTTCCTATGCCTAGCGTCTTTCTCCATTGATTTACATCTCGTTTACTTATTTGTTTTATTTTCTTTAATTACAATATTTTTTATTTAGCTTAATACTTTTACTGACAATCTATTGTGTAACCAAGTCCTTGTAGATTCGATCCCTAAATACTACAGTGATCTCTTAATTTGAGAGAGAAGCTCAGGGTAAATTTGAGCATATCAATTCTTCATATTCAAGACCTTGAGCTCTTCCTTCCTTTCCAATTCTTTATTGGTAATTGTTCCACAAAATTTTCTAGAGGAAGGTTTCATTGAATAAGACAACTTGGGGTTCACATGGATGAGAGTCACTCTCTTGTTCAGGAAATTTATGCTCGCTCCCGCGGTATTGAGGAATAGAGTTCCAAGAATGAGTGGAAGCTTATCCGGTTGCCCTAAACCCTAAACCCTAAACCCTAAACCCTAAACCCTAAACCCTAAACCCTAAACCCTAAACCCTAAACCCTAAACCCTAAACCCTAAACCCTAAACCTCTATCTACCACCATGAAGTCCGTTGGGACTAAGCAATCTCCAATCTTAAGGGGGTAATCTTCAATCAACCCAAGTGGTGGTTTTGAAGAAGCATCCGCATAAGTGATTGAAGAAGAATATTTCTTCATCTCCTTGATTCCAATACTCTTCATCATTTCAAGCGACATCATATTCACACTAGCACCTGAGTCACACAAGGCATTATCAACTTTCAAATCTCCAAGGGAGAAAGAAATGAGGAATGTACCAGGATCTTGAAGCTTTGGGATACTCTTTGGTGCAAGTGGTGATACACTCGGTGGTTCATATAACCTCATTACTTCCTCTACCTTCACCCGGTTATCAAGGATGGCTTGAATGAACTTCTTGTGGATAAGCACTTGGTATAAGTTATCCATAGAAGGCAATGAGACTCCAATCTCATTTACACTTGCTTTAAAGCTTGAAAGCACCTTCTTTTGTGCTTTGGTATAGAATCTCCCGGGAAATGGTAATGGAGGCTCATAAGGAGAAGTCTCAACAGTTGGTGCTTTTTCCTTTTCAACCATGGGAGCCTTGTCTTCTTCCTTAGTGCTCACTTCCACCTTAGCTTCGTTCTTATCAACCAAATTTTCACCATTCACACCATAGAAAAGTCTAGAGAGCTCTTCTACATCCCTTTCATGGTCATTCTCATTACTTGTAAGAATAGCATTGCAAAAGTCCTTGGATTTACCCAGTAAAGAGCTCATAGGTTGTTTAGAGGTTTACGCCACTTGCGCCACTTGGTTATCCAACAATTTCACATGGGAGGCTAAGTGTTCAAACTTGGTCTTCAAATCATTGTATGCGCCATCAATCTTGGAGTTCATACCGTTTATTATAAAATTGTCCATTCCATCCTTGTGGTCACTACATCAATCCTATTGCCTATTTTAAGGTTTCCCTTGGTCTGCCTTTCAAGTAGTTGTTTGAGAAGATTATCGGTAGAGTTTTGGTTTGGTGGTGGTGGTTGGGTTTGGGGTTATTGAATTGGTGTTTTGGTTGGTAGGCGTCTTGTGGGATTGTGGTTTCATAGTTGGCTTGTGGCTTTGTGGTTAGGTAGTTGGTTTGTTGGTTTTTGGTTTGAAAGTTGGACGTTTTAGTTAGAAAAATGTACCAAGTTTGAGGTTTTTAATGGTATATTCCTTAAGTTTAATATTAAACTTAATGCTACGCAATTATGATTATTCTCAAATTTGTAAATTCGAATAAGAATATAAATCAAAACCATACCAAATCCTTGATTAAGTTATATTTTGAATTTTGAATATGATTATTCGTAAACCAAAAATTCTATAAACCAAAATTTAGAATCCCAAGCCAACCAAAATTCGAAATAAATCACTAGAAATTTTAGCTCTCAATATCAAAATTCATGTATATGCATATAATTTTGTTATTGTTGGAACCGCATTGTACTAGTTCTGCACATCACTAGTTGGAGCTTTATCTTTGCAAATACCCCAAACTTAAATTAAATTTTATCAACAATAATGTTAAAAAAATTGAAGATAGATTCTTGTTGATATTCTTGAATTGCATTCATCCTTGTATTATTTTCTCCTTAAATTTTGATAGAGAATTAGAGATAAACCGCAAATCTCAATATTATTCACGAAAAAAATCAATGTTCAAACAGACACTAATTTAATCTCACATGTCAAAGCTCAAATCAACTTCAACAATGGCGATTTTCACAAATCCGTAGTTTTACAGAAAGAATGAAGAAGAAGAAGCTACAATTGTGAAAAATGATTTGAATGAATGTAAAAAGAAAAATTGATTGCATTTTAAATTTTGATGTCTCATAAGCACATTTGCTTCTCTTTGCAAATAAATTGTGATGTCTCATAAGCTCAAATACCAATTCAGGATGCTCTCAATGTGTTTCTAAGGAAGAATTGTATATATCATAATGTCATCAAAGAAGATAAGAACAAAATGCCTTAGAAAACACATAAAAACTATATTTATTAAACTCTGAAATGTCGCCGGAGTATTAGTCAGTCTAAATGGCATTACTAAATGTTCATAATGCCCATTATGATTTTTGATTGTTTTTTTGTAAATGTCTTTTGGATCCATGCTCACCTGAAAATACACTACTCTGAAGTCAACCGTTAAGAAAACCTTAGATCCTCCCAATTCATCCACTAAATCATCAATCAAAAGAATTGGAAACCTATCATTCACAGTCTTTCCATTAAATCTTTCTATAGTTTGCGCACAACCTCCATCCATCATGTTTTTAAGCAAAATCACTGCAGAAGCGTAAGGGCTGGAAGTAGTGTAAATTGTTCCAATAGAAAGCATTTTTTCCACCATTTGTTCAATTTCATTATTCTAATGCAAATCATACCTATAAAGTCTTTTATTTGTAGGATCAAATCCTTCTAGTAAAGGGATCTTATGGTTATAATTCTTTCTGAAAGGAGGTAAAGCCTTTGGCTCATCGAAAACGTCTTTAAACTCCAACAACATTTTTCTATCTCAAGCTTGACCTCTATAGTCTGAGATTCAGCTTCTAGAGAACAAAATCTGCATTTCACTCTCCTCAGGTAGCATATGTACACAAATCATTGCAATTTGTGCTTGTTCTTCATGAATCTTATTAAGCTTATTGACCTTCACCTCTCTTATTGATCCCTGTTGGATACTATAAAGCAAAACCTTATGTTTTCCCATCATAAACTTCATTCCCAACTTCTTAAAATCCCAAGTGAAGGGTACCAAAGTCTCCAACCATTGAATACCAAGAACCATATTGTTCTTAAGAGAGATGAATCCAATCTCACATAATTTTCCACCGCATCATCAATCTTAAAGCTTTCGCTCTATTGATGATGATGATGATGATGATGATGATGATGATGATGATGATGATGATGATGATGATGATGATGATGATGAGAAGGAGAAGACAATGTGAATCTAATGACGAAAAATAATTGTTGTTTTTTTTTATCAAAACTTTTTATAAGTCTCTCCAAATTTTACCTTAAGAGGTGGAATTTATTTGTCCTCATTTTCAACTAAAAATGTGTGTAAAGTTTCCTAAAATTTTCTTCAAAAGTTTTTCTTATAAGTTTGGTTAAGTTTTGAATAATAGTGGATTTGATATGATTTTTACAAATTGTTAATTGAATAACAGTAAATTTGATATGGTTTTTAATTATTTTATCGAAATTGTATTTTCAGTCAATTTGAAATGAAATTTAGAAGTCATTACTTGAATAACAAGTGATTTTAATAAAAACTCCAAATGTCCTTAAATTCTAAGTCCAATACATCCCCCTAAATATATAATTAATATTTGTGGGTATATAATTGTATTTCGAGTATTTCGGCTATCCATTCAGTTCTCAGTTCGGTTCGGATTTGGTCTTTCGAAAATAGGAGTCTAAATCCCATTCAAACTTTTGTCGGATTAGTACCCTTTTCGGGTAAGATTCAGATTGGTTATTCGAGTTTCAAATATTTTGTTCAGACTTATCTAATACGGTGGTTGAAAAAATAAACGACAAGATGAAACTAAAAACTACTAGACATGATATAAATTTTTAATATGTTAATAATAAAAATTTAATGTAGTAAATTAATATATTACTGTAGAAAAATTAAATAACTATTTTTTCTAACAAAACATGCTTTCTACTTTTTTCCTAAAATAATTTAAAATATATCATTAATGACAAATATTTAACTTAATGAGTTTGCTTAAATTTAATTTATTTTAAAATTCGGGCGGATTCAAATCTAGTTAAGATATAAGATGCATAAACATAGAATATTGTCATTTCTAAAGCATGAATTTTGGTCTACTAAAATCTCCAAACAAAAAAAAACATTGAGAAACTGAAACAGAGTCATTAGCAATGTGCCTCAAAACCAACAAACAACAGAGTTTCACTGCCCCCTTAGGCCCTCTCTTCTTATCTGAGCTTGCTCTTTTTCTTACTCTTTCCCGAAATCTGCGTTATAGTGAGAGCTCGACTCAAGTTTCTTGGCCTCGCTCAGCTTTCTCACCGCCTATAACAACCGAAAATTTGATAAGCAGAAAAGTCTGGGTACAAATATATGAAAATACAGAGCATTTTCTTTTGTTTCTACCTTCATAAAGTCTTCATGGATTACATAGTCACGCTCCGCTCTGATTGCAAACATTCCAGCTTCAGTGCATATGTTACGCAGATCGGCACCATTAAAACCCTATGGAATTTGATTTACCGGAGCTATCATTAGGATCTATTATTAGTAGCAAAGACAAAACTACAACACAGTGAGAATGGTATAACAAAAGAAACAAACCTACCTCCCCAAGTTTCACGATAGCCTCATAGTCTATTTCTCCATGCTTGGCAATACCAGATGCATGGATCTTGAGAATTTCCATTCTTGATTGCTCATTAGGCAATGGGATCTCAATCTTTCTATCTAACCTTCCCGGACGGAGAAGCGCTGGATCAAGAACATCCGGCCTGTTGGTGGCCATTATCATTTTCACCTAATGATATTATCTCCCAAGTATCAGAAGATGTTCCAATTGTACAATTAATTTTGGATGACAAATAAATTTCATGAAAGTAGCGTCACACTCGTGATGAGATGATTTCATATTATGTGTAAAACATAAGTTCGAAAACAAAAACATTTTGAAAAATAGTATCCCCAACAAGTTTCACAGAACAGCTTGTGAAATAACTGCACCACAGTTTAATGCACGAGTACTTTAAAACTATAGGCCATACCTTTCCAAGTTGGTCAAACCCATCAAGCTGGTTGAGTAACTCCATAAGTGTTCTTTGGATTTCACGATCAGCACTAGTTCCTTCACTAAAACGACGCCCACCAATAGCATCGATTTCATCCATGAAAATGATACAAGGCTAGCCACCGGAGGAGAGTTAATAGTTTAGTCATGAATGTCAAATATAAAGCCTATAAAGGTGTAAGACAAGAGGAAAAAGAGAATATACACTAGTCCAAGCCTAGTCCTACCTGATGTTCACGAGCATAGTTAAACATTTCTCGAATCAACCTAGCACTTTCTCCAATGTACTTATCTATGATTGCACTTGATACAACCTACACATAAAAACCAAAACAAAAGAGCTTATTTAGCAAAAATAAGGCATAACACAAGAAAACACAAAACCCCAAACCTTCAACAACAAAATCAAACCTTTAAGAAGTTGGCATCGATGTTGCTGGCAATAGCCCTAGCTAGTAGAGTTTTTCCAGTACCGGGAGGTCCATATAGAAGGACACCCTGAAATGAGAGGCAAAAAAAACGAGCATTCATAAAATTTGAAGAGCAGTTTAATTCTTTTAGCAGTTAATATCCGAAGGGAAACATGGAAAGTGAAGTATGAGAAAGTTTGTATAAGTACCTTAGGAGGTTTAATCCCTACTCTGAGGAAAAGTTCAGGATTCATAAGAGGAAGCTCAATAGATTCTCTGAGTTCTCTAATCTGATCACCTAAACCACCCACAGCCGAGTAACTAATGTTACCAGGATCTTCATGCAACATGTTATAAACAACAGGATCAACCTATCATCAAAAAGATTACACCATATTATAATACCACTACAAAACACACTAAAACAAGCACTACCAAAATCAAAACATACTTCACGAGGAAGGGCACGCATAATTGTAAGCGTAGTCATATCAAGAACAACTCGAGTTCCTGAAGTCAGCTTTTCCTTATCCACTTTGCTACGACAACCCACCACATAACGCGGACCGCTACTTGCCTTAACAATCACTAAAAGAAAGAATAAAAATCCAACCTTTAGATCATAGAAACACAAAGTATAGTACAAAAAAATCGAGTCTTTGATCAAAAGATAAAAAAATTTACATCTCTCATTATCAAGAGGACGTAGTACTTCTCCAATAATCTGACCAACGCTTTGAAGAGACTTCAAATCATCTTCAGTTTTGTTGAATTCCTTTTTAGCTGCTCTTAAATTTTCCCTAGCTGTATAAGCAACAAGACTCAATTATTGTAATCTCAAATCAACTATATAACAACTGAGTTAAGCTTGAGCTCGACTTCATAAGTACAAATCAATGGCACCAATTCAATTCAGAGCTCCTAAAATCGCGTCAAGCAAATTAAATTTTCCCTATCTTCATAAGCAACAAGACTGAGTTTTTATAATCTCAAATCAATTATAACAATTGAATTAAGCTAGAGATCGACTTCAATCAAGTGAAAGAATCCCTAGAATAGCGTCAAGCAGGCTAAATTATCGAGATTTTGTAATGAGATGAAGACAACGAACCCTAGATTCGATTTGAATCTTTCGAACTAAGCCCAGAAACAAAAAGAGTAGGATTGAGTTAAGAGAATGAAGATGGTTTTTGAAATTGAACCTGAGCGGACACGAGATTCGAGTTCCTTGTGATGTAGGAGCTTCTTTCGGTACTCGGTTACCGCCGCGGTACGGCGTCTAGCAGCGTCGTCTCCGTCGCTCATCTTTAACAGATCTTAAAATTTGGCGTAAGGCAGCGATGGTCCCAACAATTTTACCAAGCTTTTTAAAGTTAAATAGTCCAAAGTACTTTTCTTGAGCAATGGGTTTTGGTAAGTATCATTAGATATGAAAATAGGCTTTGGGGCCATGGACAATTTGGTCTGCCTGGGTAAAAATATACCTCGATCTGTTTTTCTTATCACTTATCAAAATCTGAATATTTAGTACAGTTCGGATGCAAAACAAATAATTAAAATTTATTGGTAAAAATGGAAAAAAATATATAATTCTTAAATTATATAAAGTTTGTGAAATTTTATACCTAATAAAAAAATTTACAATTTTACAAATTAGAAAACAACTTTTTATGAAATACTAGATTAGGATGGGCGGGTTTCTTAATTTTAAAATAAATTAAATTTAAGCAAAATTATTAAATTGAATATGTGTTGTTAATAATATATCTTAAATTTTTTTAGAGAAAGGAGTAAAAAATATGTTTTTAGAGCATATAATTATTTACATAAGTTTATTTTTTACATGAATAAATTGATTTAATTTTTTATATTATTATTTTATTATTAACATATTAAAAATCTATACCACGTCCCGTAGCTTTTGGTTTTATCTTATTGTTTATTTTTTCGACCACCGTGTGAGATAGACATAGACAAAATACCCATAATCAAAAACTGAACCGAATTTAACCCGAAAAGAGAAAACAAACTCGAATCCAAACCGACAAAAATCTGAATGGGTCCTAGACTCCTATATCTGAATGACCAAATCTGAACCAAACAGAAAATTGAAAAGATACCTAAAATACTTGAAATACAATTATATACCTAAAAATATTAATTATATTTAGATTCCATATGACCCAATTACCTTATAATTATTAACCCAAAAAGATCAATTATTTTTAAACCAAAATAACCAAAATACCCAAAATAACCAAAATATTTGAAAGTTCTTAGTTATATTCGTGAAAATTTAACCAAAATTATTCAAATTTGACCAATTTTTTCCCTGATATTTCGTATACTCGAACCGAACCGAAAAAGCCACTAAACCCGAAAGCCCTTAACCAAACATGAATGTCAAGGCCAAGTGTGAGATATAAAAAACAGATCTGGTGACTGGCAGCTATGCTCTCGCTCATATCTAAGCAAGATGTTCTTCTGGAAAGATCTTTGGTGTCCCTTTGATGTCCTCTGGTTCAGATCTTATATTGGTTTCCAATTGAATATTATTTCCCTCTCGCACCTTCACTCGCCTAAATCCTTCCTCATTCTTTGTCTCTTGATATTTTCTGAAAACATCATCTAGCTAAGCTTTTTCGTCACCATCTCTCGATTTTATTCTTATCTCAGACTCTATACATTATTATGCAGCTTCATTTTTTTTATCGTTGGATTTTCATCTACCATCATCAGTCTCCAGCATAAGCCCCCTCCCCCGAGCCTTGCTTTTTCCTCTGGATCTATATTAGTGTATGAGAATTAGCTCTGCAGAAAACAAACTTTCTCTCAGTGGATTTTTGCTTTTTTTTTTTTTACTTCTTCCCTTTAGGAGAGAATAATTATGACTTTCTCCTTTTAGGAGAGATAACTTACACACTCTTTCTCCTATATAAAGAAAATATTTCCTTCAATTTCCATGTCCAATATAAGTGTTGTTTCTTTGATTCGTAAACCAAAAATATTATAAATTTTCTAACCAATTTAATATCTTTTGCCAATTATATATAACTCTTGTCGACGAATCAAATAAAACTGTTTAGCGCATCTTGAATCTCATTTTAATACTCCTAACATTCCATTTTCCATATATGAAATCATCTCTTGACACTTTTGGTGCCAGTAGTTTTGCATATTTGGCTCATTGAGTTAACCTTGATAATCATCTCCGTGTCATACTCTCATTTCTTTGTTTTTTCCACAATATCATCTCAATTTTTGTTTGTTTATCCCTATTTATTTGAGGTTTTTTGCACTTATAACTTGTTTGATTTTCGGTTTTCTTGCATTCATGAAAAATATTTCTCACTAAAATCTAATTTTATATTTTTGAAAATATAAAATTAGATTTTAGTGAAAAATATTTTTCATGTTGAATTCATACAATTAATTAAATTTATATAATTTTACGATGATAAAGTTTTTACAAAAAAATTATGTGTTCATGGGTCGTTCTATTTGACCAAAAAAAATTATTATATCTTAAATAATTGAAAAAATAAGAATATAAAAACTAAACTTGAAAAATAAAATTTAAATTTTATTAAAATAATAAGATTTAACTTATCTTAGAAAAATAGAAAGTAAAAATATTTATTTTATAATTTAATTTTTTTTTCTTTTTTTTTGTTTGTTTTCCTTTTTGATTAAGAAAAACAAAAATTACACAATGTTTTTACACATATCAAAATCTAAACACTCAACCGACATATGTCATGTTCCTGTTAATTATAATTTTGACACATGTCAAACTCTCATAAAAGCAACCGCCGATCTTTTTCAACATAATCATCGCGCAGTAAATCAACAAAGCCTAATAAAATTGCAAATTTTTGGCTAAATTTTGATTTTATTTATTAATAATTATTTTAATTTTTTATGAAAAAAATATATGGCCATATGTATATATGAATTTTAATTGATAACTAATTAATCGCAGAATGGGTACATAAATATCGAAAAGAGTTAATAAAAATGTTAATTTAATGACATACGAGTTAATTAAATCGTCGGATATGATCATATTGGACTTCCTAACTGGTTATCGAAGACGAGATACAATAAATATTTGATTTGGATATTAATAGACCGACTAACTAAGTCCGGACACTATTGTTATAAAAAAAGTGATAGTGTGTATCGAATCATTAAAATTTACCATGAACAACTTACTTCACATTTTGTAGGCATTGTTTGGTCTTTGTAGTTGTTTTGATATTCAAAGATTGTTTGGTCTTTGTAGTTGTTTTGATATTCAAAAGATTGTTTGGTCTTTGTGGATTCTTGTTGTAGGGGATATTATTATTCGTTTTTAGTGCTTTTTACTTTCTTTTTTTTTTTTTTGGTCAACTGTGTTTTTTACAATCATTCGCCCTTAGAGATGCTACTTGTTAGTTATCTTAACAACGTTGTATTGTTTAATTATAAGTACAAGCCATATATATATATATATATATATTTATGTCCACCCCTCGAAAACAACCCTCCATTTTCATTCAAAGACATTAGTTATATAGATCTCTAACATAAAGGAAAACATACATAACATGACTTATTCCTCAATCATCTCCTTGATACAATAATACTCTTAAACTCAAGTCTTTTTTAATTTATTACGTGACAACTCTTTCTGATCTCACCATTATTACCAGTAAGAGGCTGAATATTCCCCATGTTTATCATCGACTTTGCGAATTGTTCGAAGAAAAGGTTCTCATCTTCTGCATAAGCTTTCACCAATGCAACAGTCTTGCCTACGTTTCCAGTGATAAGCACTTCATCTGATGTCAATAAGCCTTTGCCCCAAAGAAGGAGCTTGAAATATGTGTTGTCAAATCTAGCAGGAGAGGCTAAGTCTAGTGGGGAAATATTGTTGTCACCGCCCGTTGGTGGACAAATTGATCTGAGACCATAGTAGTAAGACCTCTCTAGTGTCTCGTCTGGTTGGTTATTACCGTTTTGATTGTAAAGCCTTTGTTTGAACGTTGTGCACCTTGCTACTCCAATCGTATGCCCTCCTACAAAACACACGATCTCATTTCCGGCTTCAAAAGTTTGTTCTAGTTTTTGGTTTTGTATGAAAAACTTATAGGGGTAGACATTTCAGTTTCCGGTTCAGTCTCGGTTTAGTTACTTTGATCATCCGGTTTATCAATTCTATAAAAATTTAAACCATATTAAACCATATGCATTTCGATTCGATTCAGTTTAAGGATTTTTTGATGATTTTACAAAAAACAAAAAAAAAATTCTACGAAAACATTAGTTCAAATTTGATTGCATAACTTATAGATATACATTTACGAACATAAACATAGATATTTTTCATATTTAAAAAAAATATATCTATAACAATATATTTTTCAGGAAAAGTTAATAAAACACATATATACTTTTGGTATAATTTAAGTATATATATTTTATGAAAATTTCTTTTGTTTGTTTGGTTCGGTTTGATTTTATTGAGTATAAAATATATCATCATTCGGTTTAAATCAGTTTCGGTTTGGTTTGCATGATCCTTATAACAAAAGAACAATAATGTTAAGCTCACCTGATAGGGAAACAAGGTCTTCTTCATTCAAACCTTTGCGTTGAAACATAGTTAAGAGATTCTGAATAGTCGAGTTAGGTGCAGGAATGTTCGTGTTTGCTCCATTAAGGCTCGCTGTCCGCGAGTCTCTCCTCCCCAATGGAAGCTCCCATGATGGTCCACCACTCTACATAAAACCACAAAATTCAGAAAATACAACTCTACGTCCGCCACTGGTCTCATCTATTACTTGAAACCCTCTTATGGAGTTCTTGTTTGGTCCTGCATTCTTTTCACTTCTTATGGTAGCACTATCATCCAACAAGACTGATGCATCACAGCCCTGTTTACGCGAACATAGCGTTAAGTGTTACGCTTTATGAGATACATAAAGGGAAAACAATATAGGTTAGACTTTAACCTGAACGAAGCAGTCATGGAAGTGAAGCCTAAGTAAAGATGCAGCCATTCTTGGGTCTTTAGCTATAGCTTTTTCGAGCACGGTCATGACTATTTCATCAGCTTGTGGACAAGAGAATTGGTAAAATTGTGGGTAAAGACTTGAAGAAAAAGATCCTCCAATAGGGTTATTACTTCCCCATCCGAACCTTAGACCTGGATGAGCAACACCAACATCAAAAGAGAACAAAGCAAAGAGCACAAGAGTAGGAATAAGCTTTACGATAGCCATTTTTTTTACTTGATAGTTTCTTAGATGAGATAGTAGTAAAGTTGTGACTGGTGAGGTTTTTATAGTTGAAGAGATTCATGAAAAGTTAACTGCTACGCGTTTACCAAATCCTAATTTAGAATGAATAGATAAAGAGAGAGACATAGTCAACTTGTTTTTATTATAACATCCTCTTTGTCTTTTTTTGAACTCTTGTAACAACTCCAAGAACGAATCCATGTGCCTACACTCACATGTGATGCTTTGTACCACTATTAGGTAAGGCTTTCAACCATAGCACATCTACATTATCTTACCTTCTTGTGTTCAATGAGAGTTGAAACATTGAAAATGATGAATGAACTGCTACATTGAGAAACAACTCTTACCAAATAACGCTTTTTGTTCATTTATTATTTACAGAATTAGATTTTAAGCAAGTTTTTATCCACTCTGCTTCTGAGTCTTTTGGTCACAAAACAAGACCAGAGCAATGCACATATACCTTCTATGCAACTAGGTTCAATGCTACAAATTACAAAATATTGAGTTATGTGTTGACCGAAGTGTCTCATAGGTGATAGGTTTAAGCAGCTGTGCAAAACGAATATGAATATTCACATTGCTTTTGACGGATTTCAATATTTGGTCACAAACCATATAAACTGCTCCAAAAAAATATCCAGAACCGATGGTTCAAGTGTATTTTAAACGACACAGTTTTGTGTCTGGTTTAACACTGTTTTGTTCAAAACTACAAAAACTAGTAACACTTTTAAGATAACGCCTAACTTATCCAAAATAAGCCGTGATGTTAGAATCAGAACGTTGCACACCAAAAAAGTATATTGCCTGCGATCAAAAACCACCATCATGTTTTGTATCATCACTCGCTTTTCTTGGATCCGTCCGTTCCATAAGTGGGATTCGAGGTTTCAGATGAAGCTAAACTAACGCTGTTAGCAGATGGTGTAGTAGAGGGAGACGTATCTGATGATGCCTCTGTAATTCCAGCAGAGTACTTTTTGACCCTCATAGTAATTAGAACACTTGACAGTACCCCAAGTGCTGGGAAGACATAGCCCCAGATCTGCGTTTTCTGTTTTCCAGTAACTGAAGCCACAGCCATACCAGCGAGGCTACCAACTGATGCGTTCTGCAAAATCATCGGGAGGCAGCCAATAACCGTGGGGAGCAGAAAATCAGCTACAAACCGGACTTCCGTGGCTGCCATGGCGTAGTTTATGACATAGGAAGGAATGGGTGAGAATCTTGCAAGAAGAACAAATTTCCAACCATCACGCTCAACCCCTCTTGAGAGAATATTAAAGTATTTGTTGCTATGCGCCCATGCTGTCGCTGTGCTGGAACTCTTAAAAACAAGCCTGTGAAACAAAAAAACCGTATAAGAGAATCGCAAGAAGTTCCCAAGAGATGAATATGAAAACTGCATATAACGTTGCACAGTAAAATTAACATCCCAGTTGCATTCTCCAGTATATGTTTAGCAAATAGAATCACAGTAAGCATTCTAACGATTGTTCATCCTTCTCCATCATATCCACAAGACAAGAACCATCTTATCCACAAGCCATTATAGAATCTGAATACATGCATCTTAGATATCCAAGAAAAGCTCTATATAACGTTTCAGTGATGGTGCATCACAGCAATATAAAAGCTTAAGGCTCACCAAACGATTAACATAAACTAAAGCAGAATGTGTTAGCAATGAAGCATACAGTTTCTAGGAAATATAATAAAGCTATATGGTTCTCAAGCGAGATCATTTCTACGGTAAATAGAATCGCATTGCTACGGTAAATTAACATCCCAGTCGCATCGTATGCATCTAACAGTTTTTCTTTCTGACATGCTTACAATTGAATGGCTTGTGTACGAAAACTTTCAAGAAAAGTTCTAAACAAGGTTTCATCAATGGTGCATTACACCAAATCTAAACCAACGCAAGAAATCATTCTACATCTCCAAGTAAAACTCAAGCTTCACGAATCAATAACATAAACTAAAGCAGAGAACGTTAGCAATGAAGTATAAAAATTTCTACGAAGCCATGATCTAAATCCAAATCATTTAAAACAAACGATCATAACATCTATTTGAATCAAATAACAGAGAAATCAATTAAAATTCCCAGATTCAGAGTCAGACCTGCCGATCCAGAAGGAGAACGAAGCGGCGAGAACTTTAGCGGAGAAGACACATAGAAGAGCGGGAAGGAATCCAAAGAGAATCGAAGCACCAGCTTCAAAGAAGACGGCGTGAGGAAGGCATAGAGCTAAGGTTACGGTGTGAACCGCTACATACGTCGGAATCGCCCAAATCCCGAGCCGATTTGACCATTCCTTTAACGTTTCCAACGCTGCCTCTTTGTTCCATCCGTATTGCGTCGTGCCTTGTCTCATGATTATTGCAATTATCGCTACCGTCGCTGCGATCGCTAACCATTTCTTCATCCCGGAGCTCAGAGATCGGAGGGAAAAGCGTGAAAAAGGATTGTTTGTCGTTAGTGATAAAAATAAGGGAAATTGCAAAAAGAAACCTCAAATGTTCAATGTTTATGCAAATATATCTTCATCGAAAAATGCAAAGGTTATTTATTATTCAACGGAAAAAATGTAAAAAAAAATGTTTTAACTTTTAAATTATGGACGTTTAAATCATTAATTTTTAAAATATTATTTAAATATCTAAATTGTTAAATTGTTAACTTATGTTGACTATATCATTTGAGGCACGACATTAAATCGAGAAACATAACATGTTAATGTAAAAAATATTTAATCGGTTATCGGCAATTCTTACCGTTTAAACCGATAATCGATACAAAAAAATTAAAGCTATTAAATATTTTCTTAATAATTGATTTGATGGAGTGGATCGAATCGGTTATCGTCAACGCTTCAGAAACTTAATTTCTTGAGGGTTTTTAGAAAATTCTATGGAAATTTTCCGGAGATTCAAGGTGAGTCCAGGTGGCAAAGACATCGTTGGATTCTGTTTATACAAATGCGAATTTTAATTTGAGGAGATTTTTGACTTCTTGATTATGGTTGGATCTCAATGAAATGAAGAAGATGAACGATAAATAGTCGCTTTAACATTGATCGTTTTGATTAAACGGAAACTGCTAAAAGTTAATTCTGTAAACGTGCTTTGTCTCTCAATTTAACGTCGTGTCTAAAATAACATAGTCAACATAAGTCAACCATTTAATCATGAAATCAACGAAAACTTAGGCATTTAAATGTCTATATTTTGAAAGTTAGGGATTTAAACGTCCACAATTTGAAAGTTGAGTTTTTTTTACTAAGAGGGAAACAACGTCATTTTTGATTAAACGAAACCTGCTAATGGAACCTTTAACTCTGTTAACATGTTCAGTTTTTCGATTTAACGTCATGCCTCAAATGACTCAAATGACATAGTCAACATAAGTTAACCATATAATCTTACAGTCAACGGAAACTTAGGTATTTAAACGACATTTTGAAAGTTGAAGATTTAAGCAACCACAATTTGAAAATTGAAGCTTTTCTGACATTTTCCCTATTATTCAACCCACAAAAAACTCCACAACTAATTTCAATGAAAAACAAAACCTAAGAATAGTTTACATACATTTTAAAAATCTCAACTATTTTTTTCATGTAAACACACAAATTCTATATCCATTAATGAATTTAAATTTTCATGTGAAAATAACAAACGTATCCCGTTTAATGAAACACTAGGGTTGTACAAACACAATAGCGCGGGTGGATGTTTTTTATTTGTAAAAATTTATGTGATTATTTTATATATATTTTTGAAAAATATATTGGTAGTTTAAAGTATTTAAAAGTAATTTATTTGTATGATTATAGTATTCAGTTTAGTATTGTATTTAATTTTAGTTGTGTAATTAGTTATAGTGGTTTTTTTTTTATGAAATGTTATATTGATTAAGAAAAACAGAGTTATTTACATATAGAAATTGAATAGAAACAAGACATTAAACCAGGGATGAAAATCTGAGCAAGTGATAAAAAACAGAAAAGACTCAAAGCTATGAGGTTGCACACAAGGAGATCCAGCGCGCAAGGAGTGCATTGTCTGTGTTCTCCAAACGAGGGAAGCGCGAGATAATTTAGCTCCTGATTGTCTTATCTATAGCTTGGGCGAGTAAACGGGCTGGCTATGTCGTCTTCCATTCCTCTCGCGCCATATGTGATAGATAGATGCTTGGAAGGCTAGACAGATCGAGCAGTGCTCGGTCTTGAGTTGTTCGGTAATTTTGAATAAGTGATTGTAGAGTATAGTTCCAATCTGGGGTAATGGGTTCGACCAATGAGTTTTGCTCAAAGAGAAGTCCAAATAGTGAAGGTATATGGGCAGGCGAAAAACAAATGATCTCTCAACTCCATTATCTCTCCACAAAATAGACAACCATGCAATTCGCACCATTAGTAGATCCTATTCTAGTTGAGAGCTTATCTCGAATGGCTAGCCAAGTCATAAATGCATAACGAGGGATAGAGAGGGGAAAGCATACCACTTTGAACCATGAGGCCCGAGCTGGTCCTCTGTGTCTGAGATGGTCCCAAGTTGCTTTGGAACTCATCAGTGCCATGTTTCCAGAGGAAGATATCCTCACCCGCATCAGGTGTTGGAGGAGACATAGTTTGAATTTGCTGAATCAAGGAACAATGTCTTTGACTCCGACATCTCCGAAAGCTCCACTCTCCATCCTTGATGACATTTGCTACTTTTGCTTCTCTTCGAATCCCCAATGCATGAAAATCATTAGCATTTGCATCAGCTAGGGGACAATCACCTTTACACCAGTTGTCGAACCAAAACGAAGTTGATGCACCATCTCGAATCTCAACACGCAAAAACTGATGCACTAACATGCGAAGTTTTAAAAGCTTTCTCCAAATCTAAGACCCTCTTGTTCCTTCAGCCACGTCCCTGAAAGAGTTTCCTTTGAGGTAAATAAATATATAATAGTGGTGTTATTTATATTAAAACATATAATAGTGGAGATATATAGAGGTAAATAAATAATGATTTAGTTAATTGTATTTAAATTATTTTTTTGGGTTGGTGTTGCATATAGGCATGATCACAGTTACGGTTATCATAGTTACAGTTAATTAACCACCAGTTACAGTAATAATTTTTATTTAACTTTAACTTTAACTTTAACTTTAACCTTAACCATTTAATATACGGTTAAAATGGTTACGGTTAAAACGGTTATGGTTACGGTTAAAAAAGGTTACAGTTATATACGGTTAAATACAATTCAATTATTTGATGATAATGATAAACATTAATATCAGTAATGTTTTTATATAAAAAAAAGAATATAACTTCTATTGAAAGAACTAGATGATATATCAACTAATATCTAATACTCTTTTTTTTTTGGACAAAACAACATTTCATTAATAACAAATCAGGATTACAAAGTCAATTAAACAAAAACTTCTGAAAAACAAATTATTACATAAGCAGATATATGCGCGCCATATATTGAAGACGATAACAACATGAGAAGTGAATTTGACGATGCTTCCCGAAGTAAAGGCTTTTTCGCTAACGGTTTATTACGTCCGTCATTTTTATTCTCTGTATTCGATCTTCTTCGAATGCAAATTGTGTGGTTGGCTAACCACTTTTGGCTAAACTTCATAGACACACACAACATCCTAAAATCCAATGCTTCTGTATGAAGTTTTGTTTCTATAACTAGATACCAATGCTTCTGTATCCAAGACCTTCTAACAGGGTTTGGCTTTGACTTTTTCCTCCCATCATATTCGTCGCTTGTCTTTCACGTCCTCTATGGTGAATCCCAGAATTCCCAATTTTTTCATCAATATTTTCAAATCATGTAGTTTACAAGAGATTGGAAGTCTTTGTGGTCCTCTTCTCCATGTATGTCTCCGATGCCACCAAACATCATCAGATCGTGTCAACGCCTTAAGGAATAAGGGAGACATAGTTGTAACCGTCAAGATGAAAGCAAGATGAGTCTTAGCGATGAGATAATATGACCGAAATTTTGTCTCCTCATCTTCTAAACTGAAAATTGATACGCATGGATCCCAGATCTGGTATTGAAAATCATTTCTCAATTCGATAAAATTCACATTGGAGGTAACTACCCTATGGTGGTGGTGAGGAACAATTTCAATCGTGAACCAAAGGAAGCCGCCTGAATCAATTTTCAGCGGATTGACACCGACACTACTCCGAAACACTTGCTGGATTATGGCCGGAATCAAACTCACGCGAAGGGAGAGAAAATTGATAAATTTGGAGACTGACATTAACCAAGATGTTTTAAAAACCATTGGTCAGGTTATTAGAGATCTGAATATATACAAAGAAGAAATCTAAAAGGAAAAGCCGACCGACGCCAGAGAAGCCGGCGCCGGCCGGTACCGGTGGGAAGAATGGAAGTTTTTTAGAAGAGTTGCCTTAGAAGAGAGAAGAGAGAGAAAAACTGTTTTTTTACAGTTACCCAACTAATTTCTATTACTACAATTGATTATATGTATATTTTGTTCAATTTTTAAAATGGTTCCAGTTATAATTTTACGGTTACATCATGAGGTTAACCAACGATTTTTATACGGTTACGCTTAATTAACATTTACGGTTAATAATTTATTTTCACCTTAACTAATATATTTTTACGGTTAACGGTTATTAACTATTTAATACAGTTACGGTTGAAAAAAAAACTGTTACGGTCTGAAATACGGTTACGGTTAGATTTTGTTCATGTATAGTTGCATATGGTTATATTTCAATCATGTTAGTTATTGAATTTATTTTAATTTTGGTAAGTAGTTTGACTTGAATCGTATATTTAAATTATATCTATTAATCAAAAGATAAATTATATATTTTAATTAACCCAAAAATATTAAAGGGAATTCTGCTAAAAAACCATCAAACTTATTAAAAATTGCAAGTTTGACACTCACCTGAAAACTGAGCGGGTCAACTTATTGAACCCCAAAGTCATCCGCAATACAGCCAACGGCTGTATCGTCGACGTGGTACCGTCCACTTCTGTCACAAAACTAACGGCTGAGCTAAAACGACGTCGTTTTAAGTTTATAAACTACATGCTGTTTTCTAAAATACATGTTGTTATTTCATTTGGGGATTTAGGGAAATCAATTTGGAGATTTTTTAAAATTAGGGTTCTGAGATTTGGGGAAAGTTGAATCTCTTGCGATTTCGTCTCTTGCTTGTTCGATTTGGGTTAGGGTTTGTGGTCTTCGTCGTTTATCACAATATTGGGGCTAAATTCGACCTCGTCTGAAGGTAATGGGTCTGCATAGTTACAGCTGGACCTCATCTGAACCGGCAAGTGTTGAGTCCGGGGAACAAAGCAGCAGACAATATGGGATTCCTCGGACCTGTTATTGTGGTTTAAACCCAGTTATTCTCACTTGTGACGCTGGTCTCCATCTGGGAAGGAGGTACTATGCGTGCAAGAATAGAGAGGTAAGTAATTCGGAAATGACTCGATTTTCGTTGTTTGATGAGTTGTTTCAGCTGATCTGAATGTTAACTAAGATGTTATAGGATGTTTGTTGAGTTGTTTGATGAGTTAGAAAAAAAACTGAGTGTAGCTTATTCTTATGATGATTTATTGTTGCTCTAGGGTGGGGGATGTCATATAATGAAATGGTGGGATGATGCTGTGTTGGAAGAGTTTCATGAAATAAAGATGGAGAAAGAGAGCCTGGAGGATAGGGTTAGGTACATCAACACAGATTCTGAAGGCGGAGTTGTTGATCACCGAATGATGTGGAACATTGTTCTCCACAGCCGGGATGAGTTAAACCACCTTCATGTGTCTTCAGAAGCTGCTGAGGTGAAGGTTGAGGAGCTGAAGGCGAAGGTTGAGGAGCTGGAGAGGCGTGATATGAGATTAGAGTTTGATAGAAGTTCTATGGCGGTTAAAAAGATGAAGATTTTAACAGTTATTGCTTTATTTGTTGCTCTTGTAGCCATCTTGATTCTTCTAATCAAGTAGAAGTATATTGTACTCTTAACCCTTTAAATTTCATATTTTGGTAAAGGGTTTTGAGTGTTATAGTGTCTTAAAGACTTGTTTTTAGTGTTGTAGTTTATGATAAAGACTGAATCTAATTTAATCTAATTAATATTGCATATGATTGTTTTGTTTTGATTAGGTAAATTGTGTTTTGAAAAAAAATGTTGGTTTTGATGAGATAAAATGTTGGTTTTGATGAGCAAAAATGATGGTTTTTATGAGCGAAAATGATGGTTTTTATGAGCTAAAATGATGGTTTTTATGAGCAAGACATAAAAAGAATAAGAGAAAATAAAAACAAACAAGTTTCAAATTCTAGAGTTATACAACATAATCAAAAGTAGTACAAAAGAGAAGCTACAAATAAGCTTAGTTTTAGACCATTGTATGCTAATAGTACCAAAACACCATTTAAGGTTGAGATAAAAAAACACGATTTCCAACCACATCGGCAAGTTCTGAAAGAGATAATGCACGAGGCTGAGGAGCTAACCACTGTTCACGAGTAGCACGAACATGAGCTTTACCTCCACGAGTAGCCCCTCCACGAGTAACAGCTTCACGAGTAGCAGCTGCACGAGTAATAGCTCCACGAGTGACACGAGTTGAAGGACCACCACCACCACCACCTCCACGAGTCCGAAGACCACCTCCACGATTCTGAAGACCACCTCCACGAGTCCAAGGACCACCTCCACGAGTCCGAGGACCACCTCCACGAGTCCGAGGACCACCTCCACGAGTCCGAGGACCACCTCCACGAGTCCGAGGACCACCTCAATGACCACTTTTTTGCAGCATTCTCAAGCTTCTTCTTCTCTCGGGCTTTGTATAGGACGCTAGGTAAGATCGTTTATCCGTTGCATCAATGACAGACCTCCCTACTTGAATGTAGTCATCACCTGTTTCTGGACTCATGAAAATTCCATAATCCTCCTGCATAATACAAAAAATGATTGTAATTACCAAATATAAGAAAAAAAAATGTTAATGATATTAAGCATATCACACTTACTTGTGGGAGAACAATAGGTCTTGGATCATAGTTTGTCTCCTTTTCAGGCTGAGAAGCTGAAATGTGGAGGTTGTCATTCTTCTGAAGTCTACCTCTTTTTTTTTTGGCAATGCAGATGACAAGCTTGGGAGAGAAGGTTCTGGAGCATCAGATGACAAGCTTGGAGGAGGAGGCTCTGGAGCATCACGTTGGGCAGGCTGAGAGGAGGATGGAAGTAAAGAACCCCAAGGTTGCCATCCATCAGATTGAGCAGGCTGAGAGGATGAAGCACCTTCAGTAGGACCCCAAGCACTACTAGAAGCTGCTTCAATTGGTTTCACTCTTGGCCTACCTAGTGGCTTCTTCTGATGCTTTGGATTTGGTGGATTCTTGCATTTGGTCTTGTTGTGCCCTTCTTGACCACAGTTCCTGCAATGCTGTGACAAATAAACCCAATATTTCAACAAGGTAATGTATGCTTTCAACAAGATAATGACTAGAAACCTTACCATTTTAATACCAACTCTACCCAATTGGCCTTGTACTTTAGTTGGTTCTTTCTCACCCTTCTCTTTCTTTCTCTTCTTCCCTGGTGGTCTCCCTCCAAGACTCTTAAAATCAGGTGCTAATACCCTTTCAGTTGTTGTCACCTTCCAAAGATTCATCCCATTAACTGGTTCTAAACCTTTTTCATATGCAAGCCTAAGATTCTCAGAGGTAAACCAAGGGCTAATCAAGGTTTTAGGGTCTTGTTCAGCATTTCTGATACGATCCTCCCTAGAATCGGCACTTTCGAGGGGTAGAACGAAAGAATAGATAGATGGATAGTGATGAAGTGAATGGATCACACAAAGGTTACGAAAGACCTTTGATATTTCCTCAATGACTCTTCCGAGATATGACACACTCGAGATCGTCAAGGTTTGAATCGCGGATATGACACACCTTGATTCGGATTGATTGAAGGATATTACTCACCAACAATCAGGTTTTATTCTTCAAAGAACCATGAGAAATCACTCTCAAATTTTAATAAAAATCTTGGATGATCCGAAAATGAGTACAAAAATAGAGTTTTAAAGAAAGATGGGGTAATTCATAGAAATTTAACTAATTTTTGAATATCTCTTGGACTCTCCCTCACTAACTTTTCCACTTCTTGGTCCGAAATTTAGTCTTCCTTGGGCTTAAAATTTATGAAAATAAATTTCCAAAAATTATTGGACTTGGACTTGCACTTGTCTTGTTGACTCTTGTGGACTAAGTAGATTGGAGTGACCCATTTGCCTCATTAAAACCTTCATTTGGAAAACCCCATGGGAAAAAACCAAAGGCTAGGAAAAAGAGTACAAACGAATCACTCGTTTATTAGTCCACTCAAGCAACCAAGACAATTTTATTCTATATGTTTCCGAGCTGAATTGTAGATGGTTGAACTCGAGTGAGTAATGTGGTGATTGCATTACCGAACTCCTTAACTCTTGATCTCGTCATTGGTCCACTTAGTACTGCCAAAGCATCCTCGGCTTCAAGCTGCTTCTGTGAGCTTTCCATGATCACATCATCCCCTCCCTCTTGAAAAGGATTTGTCCTTAAATCTGGAACATCTGCAATAAAAGGGATTAAGTCAGCAACGTTAAAACTTGAACTCACATTGTACTTACCTTGGAGATCGAGTTGGTAAGCATTATCGTTGATCGTCTTTGTGACTCGGAATGGACCGTCAATTGTAGGCATTAACTTAGACTTCCTCTCAGCCAGAAATCTCTCCTTCCTTAGATGAATCCAAACGTGGTCTCCCTCTTCAAAGATCATCTTCCGCCTGCCCTTGTTAGCTTTTTTGGCGTACAACTTTGTTTTCTCCTCGATGTTGCGCTTTGCTTTCTCATGAATCTGTTTAACAAGTTCAGCTTTCTTTTTCCCATCCAAGCTTGCTTTTTCACTCAAAGGCAATGGGGTTAGATCCAAAGGAGATAAAGGATTAAAGCCATAAACAATTTCAAAAGGAGAAAATTTGGTGGCGCAATGCATTGATCGATTATAAGCAAACTCAACATGTGGTAAGCATTCTTCCCAAGTTTTTAAGTTCTTTTTAATCAAGGCACGCAGCAAGGTGGACAAAGTTCTATTAACTACTTCATTTTGACTGTCGGATTGAAGATGACAAGTAGTTGAGAACAGCAACTTAGTACCTAGCTTAGACTAAAGCGTCTTCGAAAAATAACTCAAGAATTTCGTGTCCCTATCACTGACTATAGTCCTAGGCATTTCATGCAAACGAACTATTTCTTTAAAGAACAAATCAGCAATATGAGAAGCATCGTCAGTTTTATGACAAGCAAGAAAATGTGCCATTTTAGAGAACCTATCGACAACAACAAAGATTGAATCTTTTTCAGTCCTAGTTCTAGGTAATCCAAGCACAAAATCCATAGAAATATCAGTCCAAGGCTGATCAGGAATAGACAAGGGCGTGTCTATACCTTGGAACTGTACCTTCGATTTGGCTTGTTTGCACGTGACACATCGCCCACAAATTCTTTCGACGTCTCTCTTCATTTGCGGCCAGTAGAAGTGTTCTTGCATCAGTTTTAAAGTTTTGGAGATTCCAAAATGCCCCATCAAGCCTCCTCCATGCGCTTCCCTAACTAATAAATCTCTCACGGAACAATTAGGCACACATAACCGATTTTCATAGAAAAGAAATCCGTCATGCCTAAAATATTTCCCAAAAGCAAACATATCACACGACTTAAAAATCTCTTAAAAATCAGAATCAGCTTCATAAAGATCTTTAAGGTGTTCAAATCCCAAAAGCTTAGCATCCAAAGTAGAAATCATGGCGTACCTTCGAGATAAGGCATCATTAACTATATTTTTGTTACCTTGTTTGTACTTGATCACATAGGGAAATGTTTCGATGAATTCTACCCACCTAGCATGCCTCTTGTTAAGCTTTTGCTGATCCTTTAAATGCTTCAAAGACTCATGGTCAGTATGAATGACAAACTCCTTTGGCCAGAGGTAGTGCTGCCATGTTTGCAATGCTCGGACAACCGCGTACAACTCCTTGTCGTAGGTTGGATAGTTCAATGTAGCTCCTCCAAGCTACTCACTGAAAAAGGCAATGGGCTTCTTTTCTTGCATTAAGACAGCTCCAATACCTACACCAGATGCATCACACTCAATTTCAAAAGTTTTAAGAAAGTTTGGTAAAGATAAAAGTGGTGCATTGGTGAGTTTATCCTTTAACACTCGGAATTCATCAATCTCATGAAAGTACTAGGTGCGTTGGTTAATCCAAATGGCATAATTAACCATTCATACAAGCCATGTTTCGTTTTAAACGCAGTTTTCCATTCGTCACCCTCTTTCATCCTAATTTGATGGTAACCGCTTTTAAGATCAATTTTCGAAAATATGCTAGAACCATACAGCTCATCTAACATATCATCTAAACGAGGGATAGGGTGGTGATACTTTACAGTGATATTGTTAATGGCTCAACAATCAATACACATCCTCCAAGTCACATCTTTCTTCAGAACAAGCAATACCGGCACAGCACAAGCACTCAAGCTCTCTCGTATGTATCCTTTGTCCATCAGCTCACTCACTTGCTTTTGAAGCTCTTTAGTTTCCACCAGATTGGTTCAGTATGCTGGCCTATTGGGAAGTGAAGTTTCCGGCACAAAATCGATCTGGTGTTCAATCCCACGGATAGGCGGCAATCCCTTAGAGTTTTCCTCCAGAAAGACGTCTTCAAAATTCTGCAAAATAGAAGATATTTTACTCGGCAAATCTGGTACGGGGTTAGTAAGGTTCAGCAATGCTTCTTTGTAAACAAATAAAAAAATGGGTTGTTTAGAGAACAGAGCTCTCTTAACCACATTAGACCTCACAAAGAAATTTGAATGCCTCATGGGTTTACTCTCACAAGCCTTTTTCTTGGTTTTTCTCAAACTCACATTTTTATTTTGAGGTGGCGTGTTTAGGGGTTCACTCACAATGGTTTTTCCTTGTTGTTGCAGCTGAAGTTGGTCTTGATGAACCTCATGTGGCGCCAAAGGAGCAAGTATCGTCTTTCGGCCATTGAACTCAAAAGAGTACCGATTAGTGAACCCGTCATGTAAGACCCTTCTATCGAACTGCCATGGTCTTCCAAGTAGTATATGGCCGGCCTCCATAGGTAAAATATCACATAAAATTTTGCCCTCATACTTTCCTATGGTTAAAGGAACCAATACTTGGCAGCTCACGGTCATCTCACCAGCATCATTAAGCCATTGAAGCTTAAAAGGTTTCGGATGCTTCTTAACTTCCAACCCTAACTTTTTCACCATTGTTTCACTAGCCACATTAGTACAACTTCCACCATCAATAATAAGGCTGCAAACCTTACCTTGTACCAAACATCTCGTGTGAAACAAGTTCTCCCCCTGCTCTTGGACAAAAATTTTAACTTGAATACTCAAAGAATGTCTTGTTACCAATAATTCTCCGATGGCTGGTAACTCTATGTCTTCCTCGGTTCCACTTTCATTTTCAAGCTTTTCCTCCTCAGTTTCAATCTCGCCATTATCCAAAAAGATCATAGTCCACTTATTGGTGCATTCGTTGGCGTAGTGTCCTCTCCCTTGACATTTGAAACATTTAACGACTCGATTTCTAGACGGAGTTGCCACAGCTCTTCCCTTGGTGTCTTGAGTATTGGCGAATGGTTTTGGATCCGGTTTTGGCTTGACAACAATCCTGTCCTCTCGGCTGTAACTCGTCTTAGTGTTAACTGCTCCAGCTCCATAGAAAAGTCTAGAAGAACCCCTCCTCTTTATCTGTTGCTCAACCAAAACAGCCTTATGAAGCATTTCTTCCAAATCATTATAAGTTTGAAGCTCCATCCTATCTTGAATATCACGCGCCAAACCACTCAAAAATCTTGCCATTGTTGCCTCGGCATCTTCATCTATATCAGCCTTAATCATTAGAGATTCCATCTCTTGGAAATAATCTTCCATGTTCTTACTTCCTTGAGTTAGACGCCTAAGTTTTTGATGTAGTTCCTGATGATAGTGACTTGGAACAAATCTTTTTCTCATCAGATTTTTCAACAATTCTCAAGTGACTACGGGCGGCTCATGATTGCGTCTTCTACTTGTCACGATCTGATTCCACCAATTAATAGCGTAGTCGTAAAACTCTGTGGCCGCTACTTGAACCTTCTTCTGCTCCGAATAGTTTTGACAATCAAATACGAGCTCAATTTTCTTCTTCCACTCCAAGTAAGCGTCCGGATCACTCTTCCCATGAAACAGTGGTATCTTCAACTTGAGTCCACTGAGATTGTCCTCATTTCGACCCCCAACGTCTCTTACTTGTCTCGGCCTTCTTTGACTCCGATTAGAAGCTTGACTACCTCTGCTGTTATAATTCAAATCGTCCTCATCAGCTTCTTCTCAAGGTCGTTCTCTTCTTCTTCTAGCAGCAGTATTCGGCAATAGTCCTTGATTAACGGACTCTTGAATCGTATCGATCCTTTCATTGACTGCACCCATCTCTTCCCTCACCATCATCCTCATTTCTACCATTAAAGTTTGCATGTCCAGAGTGGTATTTCTTCCTCTTTGAGCTCGGTTGGTATTCACATCTTCTTCGCTGGAATGATTAGACATATTGATTTTGCTTTCCCTGCACACTTAACAAACGTTAGTAATAAAAAGTCGATCCTCACAAGTGTTTCTCTCCTTTTTATTCACTCAATCACTCAGCACTCAAAATGTTCTCTCTCAGCGATTTTCTCAATGGTTCGTATGGAACAAAACTGATCAAATCGGATGAAGAACTCCAACAACACAAATTCAAAACAATTGATTTGAGATAGAAAGAAAAGAGTTTAGTGTTTTTTTTTTAAATAAGAACAGATCAAGGATCAGAAAATTAAAGAGATAAAATTAGAAATTAAAAACCCCCTAAGCTAATTAATTTTGGACTGATTAATATTTTTTTTTTCTTTTGGTCCGATCAACTTCTTTTTTTTTTTTAAACAAGGCAGAATTAAAACTAGAACTATATAGAGATCAACAAGAAATTATGATCAAAATAAAAAAAAATTAAATCGACTAATCCCCCAAATGATTGATCTGATCAACTAGAATAGAAGGACAAGAGAGAAATAAAAGTCTAAGATCAAAAGATGATAGATACAAATACCGATCCCGAAAGTGTGCTCTGATACCACTTGATATGATCCTCCCTAGAATCGGCACTTTCGAGGGGTAGAACGAAAGAATAGATAGATGGATAGTGATGAAGTGAATGGATCACACAAAGGTTGCGGAAGACCTTTGATATTTCCTCAATGACTCTTCCGAGATATGACACACTCGAGATCGTCAAGGTTTGAATCGCGGATATGACACACCTTGATTCGGATTGATTGAAGGATATTACTCACCAACAATCAGGTTTTGTTCTTCAAAGAATACAAGAGAAATCACTCTCAAATTTTAATAAAAATCTTAGATGATTCGAAAATGAGTACAAAAATAGAGTTTTAAAGAAAGATGGAGTAAAAAAAAAGCTAGAATTAATTCATAGAAATTTAAGAAAAACATTAACTAATTTTTGAATATCTCTTGGACTCTCCCTCGCTAACTTTTCCACTTCTTAGTCCGAAATTTAGTCTTCCTTGGGCTTAAAATTTATGAAAATAAATTTCCAAAAATTATTGGACTTGGACCTGCACTTGTCTCGTTGACTCTTGTGGACTAAGTGGATTGGAGTGACCTATTTGCCTCATTAAAACCTTCCTTTGGAAAACCCCTTGGGAAAAAACCAAAGACTAGGAAAAAGAGTACAAACGAATCACCCGTTTATTAGTCCACTCGAGCAACCAAGACAATTTTATTCTCCATGTTTCCGAGCTGAATTGTAGATGGTTGAACTCGAGTGAGTAATGTGGTGATTGCATTACCAAACTCCTTAACTCTTGATCTTGTCATCGGTTCACTTGGTACTGCCAAAGTATCCTCGGCTTCAAGCTGCTTCTGTGAGCTATCCATGATCACATCAATTTCTCTCTAGCCTAAGAGCAGAACAAATGTGAGAACAAGGGATTCCACTAACCAGGTAAAGCCTACAACTACAACTGACTACATTCCTTAGATGAACTACATACCTATCAACCAGTTTATAGGTAACCTCATACTTCTCAAGCCCACAAGATAATGACTTACAGTATTTAGCTTGATCTATCTGCTGATATAGTAAAGCTAAGGCTCTAGGAGTATACTTTGACTTAACTTTATCAGCTTCTAATCTTTTCTTGTCATTAGTAGTCATCACCCTCCTTCGGATCTCCTCAAGCATCTCTACTATTGGCTTAGTCCTAGCTATCCGAATATCTACATTGAATGACTCTCCTAAATTTTTTTCCACAACATCACACTTGGAATATCCTGAGAAAAAAGCCCTACAAAACACATTAAAAAGCATTAGTAACTACTAGACCAAGGACAGAACAAATAATTCTTAAATACACAGATGTTCTTACCTAGACCAAGGACATAATAAATTAATTCTCAAATCAGCATGTGCATCAGGGTCATATTCTTGTAGCTCTTTCATCTTCCTATCAAAAGCTAATGGGTAGTAAGCATCTGCAGCAGCCCAAAACATGTCTTGCAACTCATTTCCTGAGTGTCTCTTCTTCCAACAAGCATGGACATATCTGGCACACATCCTATGTTCAGCATATGGCAACACAACTCTCACAGCTGCAATTAGTCCTTTTTGCTGATCACTAGCTACTGTTAGACCATTCCCCTCGTTTAAACTAAGATCATCAACCAGATGCTCAAAAAACCATATCCAATTGTCTTTACTCTCTACATCAACTATTCTCCATGCTATTGGGAACATCTGATCATTAGGATCCCTACCACAAGCCACTAACAACATACCAGTCATCCTCCATTTCAAAAAAGTACCATCTATATGTAGAATTCTTCTACAAGTAGCCTTCCACCTTTCTTTTAGTCCATGAAAGCATACATAAAATCTGTGAAATCTAGATTGTCTAACCTCACATTCCACTGTTGAATGAGGATTTGATCTTTTCAGCTCATACATATAATCATAGAGCCTAGAAAATTGCTATGATTGCTCCCTGTCAAAGGTCTTCAAGCATCTGAGTCTTGTCCTCTCGCATACTGTTCATGGAACATTTATGTTGCACCTGAGAAGCTTATTCTGAAGTTGTGTTGCTGAAAAGTCAGGATTCTCTCTAAATTCTTCAATGTAAAGCTCAGCTATTCTTGCATTAGTAAGTATGGTGACTTTACCAAACCAAGTGTAGTTGTGCTCATCCTGCAATGACCTAACAACTACCCTACTACAACTGCTGTTTATGGAAGCATAAATCCTCTATGGACAATTCTTTTCAGCACAGATAGCAATTACTCTCTTTGCATCACTTTTATCATACTTTATGTTCTTCTTCTTCTTCACAGCATACTTAGTGATAACAGTCTTAAAACTATCTATGGTCCTATATTCCTGACCTAAGCAAAATTCTTTGTACTTTGTATCATCCAAGTCTCTCCTTTCATTATCTGAACTATCACTCGAATCATGCTCCCCATCACCATAGTAAACATTACCCTCATTTTCCTCATCCTCTGAACTGAGTACTTGATCATCACCATCTGCTACTTCAGGTTCATCATCATCAGACAAAGATATGCCTCCTAACATTTGCATCTCTATATATGGATCATCACTCCTAACAACATACAATGTTAAAGCTCCAGTTGCGATCCCATAATGCGCCGCATTCCAAAGTATTTCATCTGCTTCAATGTCTTCTCTTTCTACCTTATCAGGTGGAAACCAGCTCATCTTGCTCATATTGTCTTCATAGCATAACTTATCTACCACAATCGATAACACTGTCCTTATTATGAAGCCTTCAGCCATATGACTTCCACACTGATGAGATTCACCACCTAAATACGAGCCCTCGTAACCCCAGTAACCTCCAGCTTCATGCACAAGGAGTTGAGCATTGGTTATGTATATATAATAGTTGATAGATTAGGATGAGTAGAAAAAGATTCGTACTTACTCCTTTAGATTTTTAATTGTTGTCAGTTTTTTATGTGTCTCTTCGGTAGAGTTTGATTCTCGTGTAGTTATAATTTGTGGTGGCTCTACCGATTTCTCTATTTGTTTGTTAAAACCTAGAAGAATAATACAAATTCCTATAGAAGCAACCATTGGATGTGGAGTTTGGAGTCCTCATGCATTGGTGTTTTAAAATTTGCAAAGTTAATATGGTGTTTCATAGACGAATAATAGCCAAGAATCGCAATAAGTTGAGCTCGAGTACAGAGAAGGAAAATAACATTTGTTTATATGTTAGTGAGTAAGAGACTTCTAAAAAATTAAACATCGTGTAAATTTGCCTCTTATGTTGTATCATTCTTTAACCTCAATGATTATAAATGTATGTATATGGATAGTCTCTCTGTAACTTTGTAAGCTATGGTTCGAAGTGATAATAATCAAATAGACGTTAAACAAAAAATTATCAATGGTTAACAAACTGAAAATAAATTCTTTATACTACTGAAAGAGAGTATAATTTTTGTCTAAAAGATATTTATTTATTTATTTTTACTAAGCTTTATCTATAAGATATGCATGTATTTAAAGGCAAATAAGAACAAAATTTTACATTAAGATTTGTTTTTTAGATTTGAAATATTTGAATAACAATTTAATTAGGTTACCAAAAACAATATACAAAAATAAATCTACAAAATATCAGGAAATAAATTAATATCAGTGGGTCAAAAGATAACCTATTAGTCATTGGAATAAATTCTACTGGCTAAATCAATCCCTTACCAAAACTTAAAGATAGTTTGACTAAATATTTAATTAAATTTCTTCTATATTGACTAATCATAAAATTTCATTAGTAAATTTTATAATTTTAATAAAATGGAATCATATAAGTGAATATTTAAGAAATTTAATTAAATATTTAGTCAAACTATCGCTTAGTTCAGGTAAGGTATTGATTTAGCAAATATAATTTATTGCAATAATATTTCTAATAGGTTTTCTTTTGACCCATGAATATTAATTTATTTCATGATATGTTGTAGATATATTTTTGTATATCTTTTTTGTTACCTAATTAAATTGATATTCAAAATTGTCAAATCTAAAAAAAAAAGAAACTTAATGTAAAATTTTGTTACTATTTCCCTATAAATACATGCATATCTTATATATGAAACTTAGTATAAATAAATAATTTGATTCTACAAATTATTTGCACACCACAAACAGATACTTATTAACTTAGAAACAAGCACAACAGTCATAAGTAAATTTTAAAGAGCTTAGACTGCCTATGTATCTAAAATTATATGCAAAATGTTATATTTTCTCTCTATTTGAATTTAGAACTTAGGATTGAAATATTTTACTGGGGTTAGAAGATAAATAAACAAACATTAACAACAATTAAACGGTTTTATAATGTTCATCCTGAAAAATCAATGTATTTTTGGGTTTAAATTAGGAAACCGTGTGTTTTCAAGATTTCATTTTGAAAATTAAAGAAGTAGCTTTTGGGAAAATCTATATATAGTAATATTTACAAATGTATTATTTTAACTTATTTTGAAAAAGATTTATTCATATGTCGTAAGCATGTTTCAGGAATGTGAGTTTTTATTTAAAGATATATTTTATTTATATAGAATAAAATCTAGAGGTACGAGATTTATCCAATAATAATATAACTTGCATAGTATTTTCCTAGATATTTTTTTAGCTTAAGACATAAACTGAAAATTTTAATATTTTAATATAAATTTGGCATCATATATTTTGCAATAAATGAGTAATTCTCTAAAGTAATGTATGTTAAATACTTAAAGAGAATATTTTAAGAATAGTGATAGAATAACCTCTCTTGATTTAGTGGTCAAGGGTTTCTTCCCTTGTATGTATTTGTTGTGTTGAGGTTTCCGTCCTCCATCCACTATATAGTTCTATGGTTGCCTTCTCGCCTACACTACTTGATGCAATGGACTACTTTCCATTTACATTCCATGTTGCGACATGATTACTTCCTGCTTCCATTACATTCGGCGAATTGTTCCTTCATCTAAGGGGTTATTTTTCTCTTACACTTCTTACTTAGGTGGGGTTCCTTCCCATTCTTCTAGCTACCTTAATCTTAGGCTTTCCTTGGCCCACTCATCCAAGATTTCTCATGGCTTCATTGAACCTTGCTAGCTTCGATCATAGCTATAGGATTTTCCATATCCTGGCTTCTTGCCTCGGCATGCATCCCACTACTCTTACTTTTGACTGTTCTTGACCTTATTAACATTTTTTTTTACTTGGCACTGGCCTATTTTTTAGACTCCAAAGACTTATGAAACATGACGACCCAACTTGCATTCAAATAAATTTCAACAAAAAAAAATGCAAAACAAAAAAAAAAACAAAAACAAAGAAAAGAGCAAAAAACTTGTATTCACAGCTGATTGCAAAAAAACTGCAGATTATGTTGGTCAAAATCTAATAAACGAAAACATTTTTATGTCACTACTAGAGAGCTTGTGAAATCCCGATGTTTACTCAAAATTCAACCAATACAATCACTCAAATCTAACAGCTGATTATTGGTACGAAGGAATCATCACTTTTTGCCTTCCAAAACTGTCTAGGTGAGCAATTTTAAGATTTCCTTCAGATATCAAGCATCATACAAACGAAGGAGGCAATCTTGAAAAAAAAAGTAACACGCTTTAAAAATCAAATTAATTTACTAAACACGTACCGCGTCAAATTCCTCGGTGGAGACGATAGGTGCTGCACATCCACGATGTTCAGCTTCGCGGCCAATATGTCTACCGCATCAAGTGTTTCCAGTCTAAGAAGCATATAATACAAGTAGCTTTCTTGGCCTTTCTCCCGTTGCTGCCACTTCTCCTAAATACTACACCAATCAACACTTCATAAGTGGTGGTTCTAGATTGTTTATATACTCAGTTAACTCTAACCATAAATACTTCATCAAACAATTTATAACCCTATATCTACTAACTACATAAAACAATAAGTCCAACAAGCCCAAAAACAATAGACTCAACAAGCCCAAAAACAATGTTGCCTAATAAATCTTTTAAAATTAAAATATAATTTTAGGAAAACAAATTAAATGATAAAAAATTATTCTAACAAAAATTATAGTGTTTGAAGTTCGTTTCTATAATCCCATAAAATCAATCTCCACCAATTCTTTTTCGATAATTTTTTATTAAGAATTGAAATTATCTTCTTATTAATTACATATTGTTAAAATTAATAAGTAGTAAAATCTTAAAGCTTATGACGTGTATATATGTATAATGAATGAGTCGAAAGTAATGCAACCTAAAACACGTAGGCTTAGTTTAGCTTGTAACTTAGTCTGGCCTGCATTCACGTAGGCTTAGTTTAGCATGTAACTTAGTCTGACCTACATTTTATAAGTGGCATTCATGTCAATGATTAACAGTATGCATATTTGTATATAAAAAGACCTATATGGAGAAAGGTTTTTGCTATATAGTGTCTTTGGGATACACATATAAACCAGAAGAGAAGAAAATCATCCCAACACTTATTGAATTGAGTATTTGAAGAGATTTAAGTTAAAATAACAAATTATATGTTATTAAAACATAAATTTTAAAAAATCTTATAAAATCTAGCGTTATTGGATTAATAATTTTCAAATATATAATCAAATCCACTGTTATTAAAACTATTTTAAAAATTGAATTTGAAGGTCTAAGGTAAGATTTCAGGGAATTTCTTAGTTACAAATACAAAGATCAAAATCCCATAATTTTAAGTGAGATTTCAGAGAATTTAATTAAAATCTTTATAATACACTAAAATTCATCATAATCATCTAAAAATTATTAAAACTCAAATTCCTCCAAATTCTCCATCCAATACGCCCCCCCCCCCCCCCCCCCCCAAATTGAAGAGATTTAATTTAAAATGATAAATTATATGTTATTGAAACATAAATTTTAAAAAATTTATTAAAAAATTATTTAAAAGTTTTAATAATTTTAAAATGTATAATCAAATCCACTGTTATTAAAACTATTTTAAAAATTGAATTTGAAGGTCTTAGGTAAGATTTCAGGGAATTTCTTAGTTACAAATACAAAAATCAAAATTCCATAATTTTAAGTGAGATTTCAGAGAATTTAATTAAAATCTTTATAATACACTAAAATTCATCATAATCATCTAAAAATTATTAAAACTCAAATTCCTCCAAATTCTCCATCCAATACGCCCCCCCCCCCTCTTAAGGCTTTTTTTTTTGGGTCGTCAAACTTTTTATTTTCTTAATCTCTGTAACGGTTTTTTATTTTTGGTTTTTGAAAAAAAAGAAAACAATACTCCATACCTTTCATCTTCCAATACTCTTAAGAGCTGTACTTGACTCCAGGACTAATTATCATGAACGTGCTTCTGGGTCTTTTGCTTCTCTTGGCCTTTACCAAATCTTCAAGTAAAGCTTACTTGATCTTTTCAATCTGAATTCTATCAACCGATCATAGTGCCCTGGTTTATGGTTATTAACATATTTAAAAAAAAAAAAATTGTCCAAAAAGCAGAATTAGAAGATTTCTATCTAAAGCAGTAAAGCTATCTCGAGACATCAATAGACCTTAGCAGATTGTAATCCCATACATGATAAGGGTCCTTGTTATCAACCCAACACCATCAAATGCCACTGTGATTGGGCTGTTAACAGCTATTTCCAAAACGCAGCTCAAGTCTCTGAAAGCTGAAATTTCTCTTAACCTTTGGATGAAAAAAATTTGATCTTGATGAGTGCAGATTTGCTTACTGGTTGCATCTATCCATGAAGCCCTAGGTATGTATGATAACTTCTATTAACCTAAAGCTGTCTCATTCACATTAACAGCCAACCGCTCTACCACTGAGCTACTGAGGAACAACGGGAGATTAGATCTCATAGAGTTCAATTCCCGTTCTCAACCCATGACCAATATGAACTCGAAGTTTCCTTCGTAACCCCCGGAACTTCTTCGTAGTGGCTCCGTTCCATGCCTCATTTCATAGGGAACCTCAAAGCGGCTCTATTTCATTATATTCCATTCATTTAATATCCCTTTGGTGTCATTGACATAAGAGATATCGTTTCTAGTCTATCTCTTTCTATTTTTATATGGAAAGTTGCAAAATCATCATATAATAATCCAGAAATTGAAATAGAAAAGAAAAAAGGGAGGTTTGTGATGGTTTTTCAATCTTTTATACTAGGTAATCTAGTATCCTTATGCATGAAGATAATCAATTCGGTCGGACTCTATTATGGATTTCTGACCACATTCTCCATAGGGCCCTCTTATCTCTTCCTTCTCCGAGCTCAGGTTATGGACGAAGGAGAAGAAGGAACCGAGAAGAAAGTATCAGCAACAACAGGTTTTATTGCAGGACAGCTCATGATGTTCATATCGATCTATTATGCGCCTCTGCATTTAGCATTGGGTAGACCTCATACAATAACTCTCCTAGCTCTACCGTATCTTTTGTTTCATTTCTTCTGGAACAATCACAAACACTTTTTTGATTATAGATCTACTACCAGAAATGAAATGCGTAATCTTCCCATTGAGATTCAATGTGTATTCTTGAATAATCTCATTTTTCAATTATTCAACCATTTCATTTTATCAAGTTCAATGTTAGCCAGATTAGTCAACATTTATATGTTTCGATGCAACAACAAGATGTTATTTGTAACAAGTAGTTTTGTTTCTCTTGGAATCAGGAAAAATGGTTTTTTTTATCCATCCATTTATATTTATTCACTTGACCCAAATTGGAATTCCTTTTTTTTTCGACATCAAAAACGAAGGTTGTACCGATTAGGAAAGCAAAAAAAAAATGTTATATGAATTCTCCCTTGATACGACATGCTATTTTTTCCTTTCAGTAAGGATCTGGACGAATCCTTTTCTTCATAGAAATGTGTAAAAGATGCTAGTCGCACTTAAAAGCCGAGTACTCTACCGTTGAGTTAGCAACCCCCAAAAAACAAAACAAAAATAAAGTACTGCAAATATGTAGATACAAAATTTTACTGTATAGAAAATAATACTGTATATAAAAATTATATTAATTCTGAATAAAACTAATATATATATATATATTAATATCTTATTTTCTAAATATATATATATATATTATATGAATAATTTATTAATTATTCATTATTCATAACAAATTAAAGGCCATAAAAATGGGTCTAAAAAGTATAAAAACATTTGAGATTACCCTAACTGGCTTAGTTTTTATTCATTGTATGAACTAACAAACCAAGGGGTTAAGCTTTTTTATTTATTTTTTCTATTCTTTTCACTATATTAAAAATTCACAATTATATTGACAACAGTGTATGGACCAAATATAATTCTCTCATAGATAAATAGATCTATTTATTCCTGACGCACACACGACTAGATTTTTCTTTTTTTTTCTTTAACATTGCAGTGACGTGTGATTTACGCCTATGCCATGCTGACACAATATATCATTGGACTTAAATCATTATTTTAATTGTATTGTCATTTAATATTTAATTTAAATAATATCTTAGATTTATTCGTATAGCATTTAAATAATAGTTTAAAATTACATTATTTTCTTATAAATTCATATTTAAATTATTCTAATCTCTATTTAATTTTTATGCAAACACAATTACACTTCAATTATTTATATTTATATACTATATACAAAATTTCATATAACTATTATTAAATGAAGTATATCAAATTTTACATCAAATATTTGAAAAATATTTATTACTAATTTTTATTTATATATAAACTCATAATCAATTATGAAAACAAAAAAATCATCTACCCATGTTTACATTAATATTACATTGTTTAATTACTGGAATTAAACGAACTAATATTTCTTTATTAGATATTTTATTAAAATTATCTCATTTAAATTTTGAATAAAAACTGTAAAAATTCAAGTATTTATATCTATATATTGTTTCCGGATTTTAAGAGTAACATAATTGTTTCTCTCTATCGATTTATTGCAGAATTGATAATAGAATTGAAATATGCCGTAAATTAAGCAAAATTTGTATTCTATATGCATATTAATTGTAGTTTTCGTCAAAAATGGAAACTATTTTTATTCTCTTAATCAATTAATTCCTAACTGAATATCTAATTGAAATATTCTAAATCTGTTAAATCTCGATTTAGGCATATATGATATTATTTTAAAACTTTGGAAAGCGTTGATTTGTTACTAATTAGAATGTTTCCAAATAAAATCATATCAATCAATGTAATCTTTGCTAAATTTTGAATCATAGTCTTTTGGAGCCTTAACGATTTTGAAAAACTTGCATTGATTTCTAGGTCCATACTTCCCTATAAATAGAATGGAGATTTCATATTCAACCTCTCATATATTGTTTATAATTTTTGACACTTTTATCATAATTTTTTTGGATATTTAGTAATTATAATGACTAATGTTGATTTATGTGTATGTGTAGTTACACAAACAGGAGCGGACAGTAGTGGTGGTGTGTTGCTCTGTTCGTAAGGTGATTCTTTTTTCTTTGAATTTCTATTTTTTATTTACTTTATGATAATAACATACACACCAGATGATTCTTTGTTCTTTTGAGTTTAATTCTCTGTTCTTTGAATATACACTTTGGCGCAAGATAACTTCTTGGGTTCCCTTTCCGGCTTGGGAAGAGAGAAGGATATAAGGTGAAAGAGAAGATATTTGGAGAAAGATTGGTACCAAAGTGTATTAAAAGACTCTGGGACACGATTTGAGTTCTGTGTCTATTGTTTAGGAAAGCTTAATTCTTACATGTGAGTGTTACTTTCTAAATTCTTTTGATCTTCCAATTTAGGTCGACTTTCTCGGTTAATCTAGGATGAGATCAGAATTTTCACTGTTGACTATTCTAGTTTTAGAAATCATTGCATGTGTGGATGAGTGATGAGTATAGGTCCCTAAGATGACCGAAGAAGAGTGGAAGAACTTGTCGGAGAAACAAAAGGCTCCCTATGATAAGGTCTTATTCCATACTCATAGCCATTGTTGCGTGTATCAGTGAAGTAAAACAAAGAAAGATTTTATAACGTATGTGTGCATATTGTGGAAGATTTGTAACAGATAGCAAAGAAGATATACCTGCAAGAAATGGAAGGATATAAAAGTAACTTCATAACATTTTGATTTTCATTTTTTTGGTTGTAACTTCATAACATTTTGATTTTCATTTATGACAAGTAAGTGTTAATCGTAATTTCATAACATTTTGATTTTCATTTTTGGCTTTGAGAATAATGAAAGTAACCTACTTTCTTGATGGGGTAACAGTATAATTGCTCTGTTTTATGCAGCAAAGTTGATATCATCATACATCGCCAAATAGAGATCAAGTACAATGAGAAGAGATAGAGAAAACGATCTGATTTGCAATTGTTTTGTACTACACTTTTGTATATAGTGTACCCTACTTTGCAATTCAATTAATAATACATCTGATTTGCATTTCAATCACAAATGGGATATTTACAGTAACCATTAATATGTTTATAACCCACATATGCCTCACCTATTGTCCATTAATAACCAAAGATTTAAGACCGACTAAAAACAAGTTAAACCATTATAGTAGTGTTGTGCATTCGAGATTCTTACTTTGAAGTTGAACTCTTCTTCAAGTAATTCTCATATTGTTTACAAGAGAAATGAGTTAAGAAACTTCCTTTGCGTCAAACATTTTGTCGTATAGCTTCAATCCTTCAACAACATTATTCTCAATAAAACTCAGTATCATAGGCGTAAACTATATGGAAGATTTAACTCACCATTTTTGCTTCATACATCTCTTGGACGACAAAAGTCTTTGCTATGCTTGCAGGACACTCTTTATATCTTAACTTTTGCTCTTATTTTATTTGTCTTAAGAATAACTTACGTACTAAGATTATCTGAAAGAAAGAAACAACACATAATCTATGTTATATGTACATTTTCAGTACATCAAAGAGTCTGGAGACTAAACCATCAGACTAAACACGTACCACTAACATGTTCCAACAACATGCACTATCTGTCTATCTCATACAGTCATACCATACTGAAGATAGGATTTAAAAGAAAAGAAGTTAACTTTTCTTACAAACAAACAAAGCCTTGAAGCCAATTTTTTTATTTAAACGAATGAATTATTTAAATATAAATGTGCTCGACGGGGATGGCTGCATTAGCTGAGCAAGTGAAATTGGTTCTCATTGATTATCCCACTCACAAAAAGCAAAAATGTATTATCTGACTAATTACGAAATCTAGGTTGAATTTCAGTTGGGATTTTTTAAAACATTAGCAGATCTTGGAATAAAAACTATAGAGATAGGGGCAAAAGTCGATAGTAATTCATGTTTTAAACCGATAATATATTAACTTCTTGATTAAGTTAAAATATCAACTAAATATCTATAATATTTTCATATTTGGTTGTATTATGCGGTTAAAAAAACCATAAACTAAAATTAAGTAGTCCTTTTGTTTCCGTCATCTTTATCGTTATCGTCATGGTAAATTTTGTGGTGTAATTCAATTAAGCTTAATCTAGGGAGTGCGCATTATTAATAATGTTTGAGAATCAAAGGGAAATATGAGTGTTGTGGAAGCGGACCTCAACAAAGAATCAATATATAAAAATGTCGAATGGAAATCAATACTTATAAAGACCTTGCAATCGTCGTCTTTTTTGGAATAAAAAACTGTTTTTGTTTCTTATGTTAATTTTTTAATTATTTTCATATTTGTATGGAAAATAAATTTGGCTTCTTTATTTGGTCTATAGAATAAAAATAATGGGCACACAATAATAAATATAATAAAACTTTATGTTAAAAATCAGATATTTCTATCGTTCTTATACAAAATAATGAAAATGATTAGCAAATATTTAGTTTTTTTTTGTCAATTGAAACATATAATGCTTGGATGAAAAAAAGAAACATATAATGCTTCGTTATATTTCTTTATATTTTTTGTTCTGTGCACGTTTAGGCTAACATAAACAAAAAAAACTCAACAAATCATTTTATAATATAAATTTTGTATCTAATTTGGTCTAACCAAATATGAGCATTAAAGATGTAGGATCGAGTAATAACCAGTAATGGTATATTAAATCTCAAAAACTACTACACAAAATATACCTACTAATAAAAAGATTGTATAATAGCAGGTAAATGTAGGATTAGGTAGTTAATATTACTACCCAAACATATAATTTTTATAATTAAATTACCATCTGAATGGATAATTGCGGATAGTTTAAAATTGCAACAAGATTTTTTTGAAAATTTTAAATCGTTCTAAAATTTTTGAATAATTTTGTTAATATCAAATCACTTTAAGTAAAACTAGAACATATAAATAATTTAGAAATTTTTAAAATTTATAATTATCAAAATGGGTAATTCGAATACCCAGAATAATTATTAAAATATCTAATAGTTTTTGATGAAAATTTTATTTTTGATTTAAACAGATAAATTCTATCATCTTTATCTAACGGGTAGGGATAACTCGGATTGGGTACAAAAGAGGTGGCGTACCTTACCCCAATGTAAAGAGACGGAAATGGGAATTCACAAAGTTATAAACATGACAACAAACAAATTTCTCAATTCCACAAAACAAAAAAAAATGAATAAAATATGAAAATGGCTAAATTATGTCAAAAATGTCGAAAATATGACAAACCGGCTAAATTCATTCTAATATTAAGTAAAATTTTATATAAATTAAAAAAATCGATCAAATTAAAATTATTTTAATATTAGTAAGAGATATTACTTGGATGAGTATATTATTTTAATTGCAAAGAAACTAAACATAGTTAAAAAAACAAATGATGAGATGAGAGAGTGAGTAAATAAATAGATGGGTGATGGACGATTGGCTTCACAAGCCAGCAAAAGAGAATGCTTCTTCTTCGTACTCCCACCGGACCTGTCTCCGCCGTCAGATTCAGATATATCACCAAACCCAAACCTACTATATGTTCTTCCGATCCATGGCTCATCCCCAAAACGAATACTCGCCGGCGACAACGCATCGTCCTCGCTCTCTCTAACTCTGACGGAAACGTCAAAACCACACCTTCTCCCTCATCTTCCCAAATTCCATCTTCAGTAGATGAAACAGTTCTAGTGGGTCAAGAGAACGTTCCTCTAGAAGGCGTTATTCAATTCGATAAGCCATCTACTTCATCTTCTTCAATCACCAAATGGGGGTAAAAAAAGACTCTTACTTTACTTCGTTTTATCTCTCTTGTGGCATTGCTTTTGTTTTGTTATCTCAATTTTTGTGTGTATTTCTTCAGCCGTGTTGCGTTACTTGCTGGTGGAGATGTTTTAGCTTTGCTTATCTTCTCTGCAATTGGGAGATTTAGTCATGGTTTCCCTGTTTTCTCCATTGATACTCTTCACACAGCTGACCCTTTCATTGCTGGTATTGATTCATTTCCTTTCTCTTTTATCAATTTTGCGTTTTGAGAAGGTTTGTTTGAAATAAAAATGGAAACTTTGTGTGGCAGGATGGTTTCTGAGTGCTTATTTCTTGGGAGGATATGCAGAGGAAGGTCGAGGAATGAAGGGCCGGTCTAAAGCCGTGGTTGCAGCTGCGAAATCTTGGGTTCTTGGAGCTCCGGTAAGGCTACATTTACCAATCTAGTGATCTTTTTGACCTGTAGCTTTAGGATGTTAGTTAAAGGTTGTTCCTTTTGTTGTAGCTTGGAATGATTATTAGGTCAGCTTCGTCGGGTCACATTCCGTCTTCTAGCTTTGTTTTGGTGACAATGGGAAGTACTGCTGTTTTACTTATTGGGTGGAGAACGCTGTTATTCACTGTGCTTCCTACTGAGTCCAAGAAGAAAGATGATACTTATCGAAAAGGCAGCGCATTCGAACTATTCGAGGTCTGTGGAATGCATTCTTCTAAGTCTGAAAATTTAACATCATCCTGTAATTTTGGTGTTTATATGTTAGTAAGATGGAACCTTTTCTTATACCTGTCTCGATATTTATCATGTCTGTTCAAAGGTGATGCTAATGTGTGAGTGAATCCATATCAAAAGGAATGCCTTCTCTAGTTCTGAAAATTTAGTATCATCCTGTGAATTTGGTTTTAGGCGTTTAACGTGTGTTAGTTAGATAGAACCTTTGCTTTACATCTATTTCAGTATTTATTAATGTCTGTTCAAAAGTGATACTAATGTGACAGGGACTTCATATTTGTTGTTGCAGTTGCTTACTTCGTTAATAAGGCGGTGGTGAAAGAGCATCCATAAAAATGCTGGCAGATGGAGGCGGTGATTCTGTATGCATATATCATCTAGCTTTTGTTTTACAAAAATTTTTAGATGTACTTTGGCACAGCTGCCAACAGATGATAAATATATGAGTGTTGAGAGTCTCCAAGACCAACTGTAATATAGATATGGTTGCATCAGTGGAGGAAACAATGACAGATTATTCGTACGATATGTTTTAAGTTGAAGCTGTTGGTAAGCCAGTGTTCCAAGACCTCATGCAGGCCAACTTTTTTACTGAGATGTTGTAACAAGATGTGTAAATACTTGAAAAGAGCCTCTAAGCAAACTGACATGACCAACAATGGTGAGTGCCTAAGAAAGGTACGAGAGATTATGCAAAATAAATTGACTCACTATAATGAATAGGGTCACAAATGGGTCGGCCCAAATTTATAAACCAAGTTACACATTCAACTAAGGAAAGCCCAGTAGGACCTCAAGAATTTAAGAACTTTTTTTCAGTAAAAATGTCGGAGACCTTTTTGCTTTTCTAGAAACTACTTTAATGGTTTATTTGTTCTAAGAAAATTCCAGTTCTTTTTGGGTGGTTTTGCCACATTGACAGTAATAATCAGAATTTTCGGTATATATTCAAATTAACAGAGAAATGAAAAGAAAGCAAAAATATCATTACTGTGTAAAGATGAATCACAAAACCACACTGGCAAGTAAAAAGGTTTCAGATGAAGCAAAACTGTGAGAAAAACATATTACCACTAGTCAGGGATTAATGTCGGATTTCACCATCTTCCCCAACCTCTCCATCCTCTAGCTCATCATTACCACCTCGACGACTACTCTCCCGTTGATCCTTCTTCTGTCTTTTATGCCGACTTTCACTGTCTGATTCAGGCGAGTTTGCATGCTGCCGAGAGACATACCATCTTAAGTTTAATCTTAATCCGATCAACAAATTTCAAGCTTAGCTGAGTCAGAATTGAAGTCAAGGGAGTGTACCTACCTTTCTTGATTTTTTCCGATCACTACCATGTTTACGGGATGATTTCTTCGAGTCTTCTCTGTCATCTCTATCAGAACTGACATCTTCATCAGAATTGTGATGCCGTCTCCGATGTTTTCTATCTCGATCTTTTCCCTTTCGTTTCTCCTCTTTGTGACCTTCACTCGCATCTACAGCAGTCTCACCATCTGATTCTTCCCTTTTACTCCTCTCTTTTCCCCTCTCTTTTTCACGTTCTCTTTCCTTTTCTCTTCTCTCCTTCTCCTTGTCTTTTCGCTTCTCTTTCTCATCCCTTTCCTTCTCTTTTCTAACCTGAAAATTCCAAAACAATAAAGTCTTAGAAACACATAACACATAAGTTTTGTGGTACGAAGAATTAGTACCTTTTCCTCATCACGCTTACGCTCCTTCTCCTTTGCCTTTTCTTGTAAACTCGTTATGTATTCCTCAAATAATCCTCTGCTAACACTTTCATCTCCAATTGATCTGAGCATATTCGAAATGGGACATTAAGAAGGTAAATACCACAGCCTTTCTTTTATTAATTTAAGGTGTTGGCTAACAAGAACTATTTGATAAGCCATGAAGCATCCTATTCGAATCAAGAAACTATTTACCTGTACTCTTGACTTTCTTCAAATAGTAGTTTGGTATCTTCCCAATTTGAAGCTGCGGTTATTTCCTAAATCAAAACATATGTTTAATATCCAGAGAATCCAGAAAAGAAAAAGAAAAAAGTCACCCGAGGTAAAGATATACCTTGAAAGTGCGCAACAGATTGGTAAATTCTTCAGCCAGACGCTGAACCTTTCTAGCCTCTTTTTCTTCTTTTTCCTTTACTCTCTCAACCAAGTCATTATATATAAGCTAATAAACAAGGGAAGCAAAACAATTAGAGTCTATTCAACTGAACTTTATAAGAACATCTTCACACATCTATGTTGTACTCAAGACAATCTGGCAACCAGAAACTAGAAATTATTTATGCAAATCTCATCAACAATTAATCTATAAGTAAGTGCAAAATAACCCATTGCAGGTGTCAGAAGGGATAAAGCAAGCCAGGAACAACGATTTAAACTCACTACACATACAGACAGAAGCTAATATATTTCCTCCCATGTACACAATTCATATAACCGTTTTTGTTGATTAATTTATCTGCTGACACATGTTCTGTACACAACTGAGCCCCTACCTTTAAATTTATGTCTGATATTGGTTGAGAACTGAGATCTTCTGAAATAGCAGCTTTAAAATCTTCAAACAGCCACGAGGAGACCATGGAAATCTGGTAGAGAAAGAAATTAGAGAAAGGTTTGGTATAATTAATAAGCAGAAATGTTGTAGCTATCCTTGACTAACCTTCCTTGACTTCATAGCATCCTTTACACGACTCTTATCCTCATGATACTGTCAATCAAAACACCAAAAAGGTTTGGTTATCACAACTATCAGATTCACGCAAAAGCTAGAATAGTTCAAATTACCTGTTTCTCTAATTCTTCTGTGACATCTTCGAACAAGTCTTTCGGAGTTGAGCCAGATGTATTAGATGCAACAGCTTGGTATTGGGGCAAGTCTTTTAACTGTAGATAAAATGACTGAGTGAAAGAATAAAACATAAAATATATTTTTTCCAAAAGAGATCTAAATTGGTCAGACACCTCAATGCAATAATCCAACCAGTATGTCTTGGCTGTAAGGATGCCAGCAGCAACATGTTCTTCCAATAGTGTTCGAAATGCATCACGATTTTTTCTTTCAGCCCGCCTTACATGTTCCTAGCTCCACAAGAAAAAGAATGTATGAGAATTGGACTTCGTAAAGAATGAAAATGAGATTACAACCCTGAACATTGAACTTACTTTCTCTACTTTTTTCAGCTCCTCTTCTGCCTTCTCTAGGTCGATAATGTATTCCTGGGATAACAAACATTAGAAACAAATTCTAATGTGGCAAAACCTGAACTCCTCGATGAAGTTACTTACCTCAAAACCAATCAGACGATCTATCTTTTCAAGACGTGAGCATCTTTCATCATCTTCTAGTCTCTCTAGAATTTTGCGCCATTGTGAACCAACCTTCAAACAGGTATTACAAAAAGCATTATGATAAGGTTAATGAAACAAAAAGGTTTGCAGTAATTAGCATCACAAAAAAATGGTGTACTTTGATATAGTCACAGGTTTCAAGAAACTTTCTATATTCTGCCATATTCTGCCGATGTTCCTCCACTGCCTTTTCTCTTTCCTGCAGATTAAAGGATTCATGATGTCAATTTAAATAACGAATTTGCCACTTCTTTGAATTAAAAAATATATATATATTCTCTATAGAAGCCTCAAAAGCCATCACGCTGGCGCACCAGATTTTCTCTCAGACTCAATCTAAGTGCCCACCAAAATCATTAGTTCACCATAATTAACTCATGCCTCTTGTGATCATACCAAGGTAGAAATGAACCATTTGGACAGTAACAACCAGCAAAAAAAAACTTTCCCTCATCCAACACCTTCATTTTCATAGGCCTGCCTTGTTTTTCTTAGCAGAGGAAAGTATCTTACTAGACAGCCAAAGCTACACATGGAAACGAAAACCCCAAAACGACAGCCATATGCTTACCTTCCTCTCAAGTTCAACAATATAATTGTCAAAAAGATCTTCACGATCCCTTGAACGTTCAACAGCTTTAAAGCGCTCATCATTTTCAAATAAACTCATTGCTTTGCTGGTGAGGAAATAGTTTCCATTAGCACATATGTCACACATACAATAGAGATACAAACCAAATATCCTATAATTAACTGAAAGCCACACCTCCATTTCATGGATGATGAAAGTTCTTCACAACCCTGAGGTCAAGAATATTTTTATACAAAATAAATCAGCTCATCAGACACACTAGAACGAGAAAACACTGAACTTCTGACTTATTTGGTACATACCTCTAGCATCTTGACAAATTCTTCCTTAGCTTTCTTCTGTCTCATTCGCCTTTCCTCAGCTTCCACTTTCTTCCTTTGACCAAGATACTAGCACAATATATTTGACAATAAGATGTAAGCATAAAGCTACTAAAAGTGGATCTCTACCAGTGGAAAGATAATTGCATCACAAATAAAGAGTGCAACGCAAAATAGACATAAAAATGCATTAACACGTCATTCCTAAGAACAACGAAACTATATACCTCATTAAAAGCTTGTTTCCGCTCACCGAGTGTCCTCAAAGCACCATATCTTTTATCGTGAACAATCTCTTTCATTGTCTACAAGAAGATGATAAGGTCAGCAATTAACCTAGAAGATGGTCAGGGAGAGAATTCAGGCGACACCTATCAATGTACCCATAAGCAATGACATAAATACTTGCATATGCATCCAGATTACCTGTTCCCATGTCCAGTCGGACTGAACATTTACAGATTCCAAAAGAGATTTGAAAGCAGCTTTGGCCTCCTAGAAAGAACAAACCAATAGTGCAAAAATAGATGGATAGTAAATAATTCGACTTGCACAAGAAAATATTAGGCTACAGATACTAGGAGGGGAGAGTTAAGATGAGAAAATACCTGCTTCGTAGCATATACCATGGGTTCCTCCACATTTGCCTTGTCACTAGCAGGTGTCACATTGGCATTTCCATTCACCGAAATTTCCATAGTCTCAGCCTAACAAAAAATACAAAATAATTAGAAGGCATACTTTAACACTCAACCATATATAATGATGAGACCACCACATCATCACACAACAGTAAATAAGGAGCATAACTTTTCCAAAAACTAACTTGAACAAGCTATTATCGACCACTTTTTTACATGAAACTGAAGTAGAAAGCAGGAAAGAGGAATATATAAGACTAGAGTTTTAGATTCTAGGCACTTGATATTGAAAAAAGGTATAGCCAAATCATGCCTCGTTGTTTTGTGCTGGAGCTCCATCAATTGAATCATCTGCACCTTCAGACGGTAAATTATCCAACTTCCTGGTAAGATGGGCACAAAAGCTAAATTTAGACACGTGATAGAGGTGTAAAATCATCAAACAAAACTTCTCAAGAAAAAAAAAGTACATTGTAGTAGTATCACTAGTAGCAACAGACGTTGGAGTAACAGGAGCAACAGAGGGAGGACGAGTGACAGGTACAGCCAAACCCAATGGACTAGGGCTTGAAGAATGCCCAGGAAATGTTGAAGATGTGCTGGGAACAGCAGAGGTCACAGAGGCGCTAACCGCTATATCAGATGAGGATGCAGCAATGTGGGACAGAGAGGTAGATCCAGTATCGGAAAGGGGCCTCTTTGCACTAGCTAATTCGGCTTGTTCCCGAGCTAACTGCATACAAATATGCAGGTTTAATGTAGGTTCCGCACTGGGAAATGTACATGAGAAAGGAAAAAATTAGCAGACCTTCAAATCTTCTGGAATTGTCCACTTAGATTCCTTTGTAACCTTGTTATAATAATATCTGTATGAATTAAAACAACAAATCAGTTGCAGCAGTAGAGTATAAGCACGAAATTAAGACCAAGTGAAATTTAAAGATGCATACTTCCTTCCTTCAGCTGTTGTAAATTCCTTCCATACAGTGGATGCATCAGCTCTCTGTAGAAAGAGATTATAAATTGTAAGAAACTGTAAAATCATGCATAGACAGGATAGATAATCAAGTCTTTTTTCACAGAAACCCAGAACGTCATTAAAAGGTAATGGGATCAAACAGAAAAGAAAGTAAGATGTATCCGGTCCTAGATATGCATAGTAGCAATGAATATATCAATCACGCAGTCCACACCATAAGTAATGCCAAATTAAGTTCATGAAACTTCAAGCAAGAAAACAAGACAAGATTTTATCAGATCTATCAACCAACTTGTTTCAAAAGACCCCAGGCTACTCTAGCTGTTTCACGTTTGCATTCAGATCTCATCCTTCTTTCATATGATTTCTAACAAAGTTATAAAAAAAATTCCCATATAGAGATTTGATGCAATAAAATTGTTGTGTAAAACAAAAACTAGCAGAGTGAATAAAACTCACTACTCAAACAGAAAAGCATACCTTTGAAGTTCTTCTATACAAATAAAGAAAACAATGGTGGAGTCTAAATACACATTTAATTTTTAATATAAAAAGGCAAAAAAGAAGATCGGAAAAACATAAATCCAACGAGTATAATAAATCAGCTATTTAATCCCAACCTTTCTATAAAGTTGTCATCTAAGGATTTACACAACCAGAAGTGAGAAACAGAGAAGCATCAGAACCATTAGAGCCTAACTAAAAACTGAAAACTTATCAAAAAGCACAATGAAAAGAAAAGGAAAAAAAAAACACAGAGAGATGCAAAAGTATGGTCTGACATCACCTAAGAGAGACAAGCGACTGAAAATACCAAAAAAATAAAGTGAAAGCTGCCTTCAAATGAGCACGTAGCTGTCGTTATATATTTCCAAGTTACCATGGAGCTTCCAAACCAGTGGAAAAAAATATGCAAATGAAACAGAATGCAAATGAAACAGAATGCAAATAAAACAACATTTTCCAGAGAAAGCATGTAACCGTTTGCATCACTAGTGAAATGGCACACAAACTATAAGCATTAGTAAGCTTCTACGACCAGCAGGACAAAAAACATCTTAGAAGACTGACTACTTTGTAAGTCTTACCTCAAGTGGTGTCATCAGTTCAAGAGGTTTTTCCCAACTTGATTGTTTGGTCCGCTTGTTATAATAATACCTAGAAAAAATAAGAATATATCAGATAAGTAAAAAAGTTTTAGATTTCATAGACTCAAAATCATGAAAACCAACATTGCACAGAAGACCTAATGATATGTTCAAAAAGTGAGAACAATCTCCTACTAAAACACAAAATTCCAAATGGAACTGGATGAACACATCTACAGTACAAACTACAAAGAGTGATATGTAGGAAGATAATCGGCCTAAATCTGAAACATAGTTCAGTAACATACTTTCTCCCATCAGCAGATGTATGCTCCTGCCAGTCAGATGCAGATTGTGGAGTCAGATTCCCCTGTTATCCAACAAGTACATCACAAAAAAAAAAAAAAATCTGGAGTTAGACGAAAGGAGCTGCAAAGAGTGATGATGCATATATAAAGGAATAGAGAATGATTTTGATAAGAGTTCATCAACAATACCACATTAGCTATACATAGTTATTGAGTATAAATAGGAAAAGGTTATGATGTTCAGGTATGAGTATTTTGTGGTTCTCTAGAACAAAACCGACTGTCGTTCTGATTTGGGAATTTCGGGTCAATGACTGTTCTATTCTTCATCCTTCCGTGATAAATAAAACAGTTCACGTTTTCAAACCTTATCAGAGTTTGAGCTAACTTAAGTTCCAGAGGAAGTGGTCATGGAATTAATAAGTCTAAATAAAATTGGAGTCTATATACTAAACTAATAAGTTGAGGAACACTCAGTCCAAATAATATAATCACAGAAATAGTAGAGAGAGAAAAATTGAAATGCCATAAATGATAAAAAGGCATATGTGTGTCGTCCCAATTTACATGATAATATGACTCAACATAATACGATATCATAGATTAGTAAGAGATGGCTTCATGATCAATAGCAGATATAGACATCAATACAAGTAACCAAAACATATTTGGGATCAGTTATGGAAGTCACTTACTGGGTCTGTGGAAAGCGTGACGGGTGTTTGTTGCCCAGTCTGCTGCACAGGGGAAACAAGTGTTGTACTTTGATTTACAGGAACAGGCCAAGAGTTTGCTGCTGAGGGGACACCAGCTACATGCATCTGAGAATTCGGTTGGACCAAGGATGGTGGTTGTTGCTGACCATAAGATGATGGTACAAACTGCAGGAACAAGAATCCACGAAAGTGAAAACGAATCATATACAAAAATTCATCAAAAAAAAAACAATTATAAGAAAAGCAGAAGCCTCACATTATATGAAGAAGAAAATGGAGGTCCAGATGTACCATAGCCCGTCATTGGAGGTGCAGCATTTGGCTGTGGTTGAGAAGATCCAGATGTGAGAATCTGATTCGTTTGAATATACGGCACTGATACCGCCTGTGATGACGATGTAATATGCGCAGGCTGACCTGGTCTCACTGGAAAGAGCTGCTGCTGTATCGGCTGAGAAAACTGTGGAGGCTGACTTTGAACATTTGGTGGAACATGTCCAAAAGGGTGAAAAGGTTGTGAAGCTGCAGGAACAAAATGCTGACCCTGTTGTCCAGGAACCATTGGCCGAAACTGCTGATAAAAGGTCTCATAAGCTCATCTAATAGATCACAGACTAACTAACTCATCCTATAGAAACTTTGTGGTTATGTAAGTCCATTCGTATAGTTGTCTAATTTTACTAAAACGTTTCGCTAAACCTAATTGCTTAGAACATATCAATCAAGTGGCTTTCGAGTTCTATGGAAGCATGAAACGGACTAAAAGAGAGAGCAAGTTTGGCAGTTTCGAACCTGAGCAACAGAAGACTGAGGAGGATTATTCGCCATATTTCCAATTCGCGGCTTAATCTGAAGCGCAGAACATCTCAACGTTGAGCTCAATTCTCGTTTCAGAACAAAAATTTCAAACACTGTGAAATTAAAAGGCAAAACCCTAACTAGTAAAGAAGAAGACGAAAGCACAGGTACTATTTTTTTAGATGCCCCTCTCGATAAAAAAAAATTAGGCTGAGATCTCCCCAATCTAATTTTCAAGTTTTAAGTTATTTCTTTTAAATCAGAAAATGGTTAAATCCCTAAAAAGTCATGGAAAGTTAAGAGTATTTACAGAGAAACCATGACCTTTTATAAACCCAAAATAAAATTGGGCCTTAACCAAATCCACAAAATAAAATTAAAAAAAAAAAACAAATAAACCTATCCCACTAACAATAAAATAAAGCAAAATTAATTGAATTTAGATCTAACTAATTTTTTCTTTTTTTTTTCTTTTAGTGTTCCTCATCTTGTCCATAGTTGTATCGCTTCAACGACCACAAAATCACAAAATCATCTCGAAATCTCCGGTTTTTTCGTTTTCATAACTCCGCTGTCGGTCCATCTCTCTCGCCAGTGTCATTTTCTCCGAGTTAGGCGATTTCAGCTACGGTTCCTCTCCAATTTTCGGTGATCTTCAGCTTCTGGTGGTCTTCATTCTTCTTTCGTTCATGGTGTTCTACGTTCGCCGTTCCTTCTCCTCTCTTAGGTTACGCCTAGCTACAACGAAGAAACAAACTTTGAAACTCTTCATCTTCCGTGACTGTTTTGCTTCCGATGGTCTTCCGCAGTTCATCAACTGTGGTTCATCAACTGCAATTCGTCAACCACTTCATTAAGGTCCGTCTCTAGAAACTCTTGTATTTCAGTTTTAGCGGTCCTTTGTAAGCCAGTCTCGAAGCGCGGTAAGATGTGTTCTAAGAAGACATGAAAGCGGCAAGAGAAGATGAAGGTTGAACCATCCAGATATCGGAGATCTCCCTATAAGCAAGAGAAGAAGAAGCATAAGAAGGTTTAGATATTTCTTATGATGTTGAACTTATGATGTTAATTGTTTTTGGTTTTGGTTTTGTTGAATGTGGAACTCGTTCGTATGATTAACGAGTATTTTGGTTTTGTTGAATGTGGAACTCATTGGTCTAAGACCACTTAGGTACAACTGTTTCTTATTTGTACAACTGGTACTACTCAGTATAAATATTTGGATTGGTAAATTAAATTTTCTAAAGTATGAATTTTAATGTTTGAATTTTTGTCTATAATTTTAATTTAAATGATTAAATTATAATATTTTAATTTTAATAATTTTTTAAATTTAATGATTCAAATATAATCTTTTTAATTTTAATTTTAATGTTTTAATTTTAATTTTCATGATTAAATTAATTTATATGTTTTCAGTTTATTATAATGTTGTAATTTATAGATATTAATATATATGTTTTTATTTTAATTATAATGATTTAATGTATCAATCATTGAAAGTACATAGGATCCAACAAAATCAATCATTAAAAGTATTTAAGATAAAAATACATGGAAAGTACCTAGGATCCGACAAAAATTACATAAAGTATTAGAAAATGTTATAACATAGTTGTACTTAATTTGTCAGTTGTACCATCCAATGTACACAGTTGTACTTTGATTACTTAAGGTTTAATTAGTTATACCATACTATAAATTATGTTTTTATAGTTGTATTTATCACATCTTATTATATAAAGCTTGGTTGCTCTCACCAGAATCTGAAACGGTCAAAATTATAATTAACGAGATTATGACATGTGTTTCTTATCCGATTCTGATGAGATTTTGACATGTGTCATGATCTCGTTAATTATAATTTAGATACGTGTCAGATTCAGGTTAGAGCAACCAAGCCTTATAAAATAAGATTTCATAAAACGTTTTCCTGTATTAAATTTTGTAAAATATTTAAAACATTTAGAAATAAGGGTATAATAGAGTTTCTAATACTAAAATTCTTATTTGACCAAAGTTATAAAAAAAAAAATTGTTCAAGTTAGATGAAAAACATCATTTATTTTCAAATTTTCTTTGGTTATTTCCTTTTTAATCCCCGCATCATTAATTGTTTCCTTTTTAATTGGTTATTTTCGTCTTTCTTAAATTTGACTAGCAGAACTTTTTGTTTTTTGATAAAAGTTGACTAGCTAAACTTCACCTAATACTAAAAAAATATAAGTGATTTATGGTTTAATAGTTAATAATAAATATAATATTTTATTGTTTTATAAAATATATATTATTTCATAAAACGTTTTCCTTTATTAAATTTTGTAAGATATTCAAAAGATTTAGAAGTAAGAGTATAATAGAGTTTTTAATACTAAAAATCTTATTTGACCAAAGTTAAAAAAAAAAGTATATTTGTTCAAGTTGGATGGAAAACATCATTTATTTTCAAATTTTCCTTGGTTATTTTCTTTTTAATCCCCAAATCATTAATTGGTTATTTTCCTTTTTCTTAAACTTGACTAGTGAAACTTTTTTTTTTTTGATAAAAGTTGACTCGCGAAACTTCACCTAATACTAAAAAAAAAATAAGTGATTTATGGTTAAATGGCTAATAATAAATATTTTATTTTATTGTTTTATAAAATATATATTATTTCATAAAACATTTTCCTTTATTAAATTTTGTAAAATATTCAAAACATTTAGAAGTAAGGGTATAATAGAGTTTCTAATACTAAAAATCTTATTTCACCAAAGTTAAAAAAAAAAGTATATTTGTTCAAGTAGAATAAAAAACATTATTTATTTCCAAATTTCCCTTGGTTATTTCTTTTTTAATCCCAGATCATTAATTTTTTCCTTTTAATTGGTTATTTTCCTTTTTTTTAAAACTTGATTAGCGAAACTTTTTTTTTTGGATAAAAGTTGACTAGCGAAACTTCACCTAATACTAAAAAAAAGTGATTTATGGTTTAATGGTTAATAATAAATATATTGTTTTATTGTTTTATAAAATATATTTTATTTCATAAAACGTTTTCCTTTATTAAATTGGGTAAAATATTCAAAACATTTAGAAGTAAGGGTATAATAGAGTTTCTAATACTAAAAATCTTATTTGACCAAAGTTATAAATAAATATATATATATATATATATATATATATTTGTTGAAGTTGGATGAAAAACATCATTTATTTCCAAATTCCCTTTGGTTATTTCCATTTTAATACACTGATCATTAATTGTTTTCTTTTAAATTGGTTATTTTCCTTTTTCTTAAACTTGTTGACTAGCAAAACTTCACCTCATTCTAAAAAGAAAATGAATTCTAAGGCCAAAAAGAAATTACATAGAAAAGAAAATAGAAAGATTAAAATACTTTCCTTTTTTTGGGTTTAGAATTCCTTTTCTCCTTATGATTATGTAAGTCTTTTAGATTGTATATAAACACGACTTCATGGTAAGAGAAAGTAGAATAAAACATTCATCTAAAAACCAACTTTACAGAAGAACGATGTCTGAATGCACCAACGTAATCGTTCCCGCTGTTTGTTCTTCACCACCACCACCGCCACCACTTTCCCAAGATCTTACTGTGGAAGACTTCACAGTGGACCTCGATTGGGGTGAGATATTTAGGACAACCGAAGACAATAATATCGAGTTCGATGATGCAGCATACGGAGCTTTGGATCAAAATTTAAGACAAGGAGCACCACCAGCGATTGAGACGTTAGAGACTTTTGAAGTTGTTTGTGCTGTTTGTAAAGATGCAATGGTGATGGGTGAAACCGGGAAGAAGAAACTCTTGTCCTCTTTGTAGATTCTAGCTTCATCAGAAACCACCTAGATGAATATGGAATTGTTGTGATTTTAACAACTACTAGCTTTGAGCTGGATTATGTATTAAAGTTTTTGTGAAATAATGGTGATAATATTTCATGTTTTTCAAAGTCATAGTATAGTTAAAACATTTATGGTATAATTATGATTTCCAATGATAATATAAGTTTTTCCGATTTTCGGAATCTATGATTATAATCTAACTCTTGATAATCAATAATTTTATTAACCAACAATTAGGACATTCCCAACTAAAATCTCTAACAATTAGGATTGAGTCTGTAAAAAAATAGTCTTATGAGAAGTCATAAAAGCTAAGAAAGAAGAGAATCACAAGCATTAGAGAAATCAAGAAAAAGGCGTTGACGACTGGTGAGTTAGTCAGAGCCTGAGGGATGCAATGCAAGGTTGTGAGCACACCAAGAACATCAAAAACTTCTCTCACAGTTTTCTCGACATCGATAAGATTTTTTTATAACATGGGAGAGTAAGATAAATTCGTCACCTTCACAGATTCAAGGATCAAGGATCACAACTCATAATCTTAACACAAAACAAAACTATCTTCCAAATAATCTCTAAGAATGTTTAGTGAAAAGTCAAGAATGATAGATAAACCTAAGTTGGTAATGACTTAAAGCTAGCCTTCTTGTTTACCAAGTGATCAACCTTTTAGGACACTTGATCATTCCTCGAACATGGTCCAACTCAAAATGAGCTTTTGAAAAATCTGTGCTTGAAAAGAACGGCCGTAGATCTGCAATGTCGTATTCCTTGGCCTGCAAATGTAAGTCATAAGAGTTGTGAAAATGTAATAAGAAGCATAATTATAATTTTAGCCCTAATTATCTGACAGTTACCTTTGTCTGCAGCTCCTCTATCTTAACCTCGATCGAAGGTAGTCCTGAATTTGATCCCGAAATGATTTCTTCAAACTTCAAGGCATTCTTTACGAGCTCTTTGAGAAGAACGAGGAGCAATGAGTTGAAGTCCTTTTTATATGTAATGTATCGTTTGAAACTCTGCACAGAAATAACCAAGTTTTCGTCAATTTAGACATCAGAACCCATTGACGCTCACCAAACAACTAAATGAAAAGTTGTACACATACCTCTCTTAGAGTCCTCTGGACTCCAAATTTCTGAGTTGATATGAAAGAGTCAAGCAGGACTCGAATGGCCATATTAACATCCTCTTCTGTCACATACTGCCTAAGGTGAATCCTAGCATGTGCTTCAGACATTCGGATCATAGACTCGAGGTGCCTTGTCGCGATTGAAACTCCTTGTCCGTTCTGAGCAAAAGATTAAGCAGGTCAAGAGATTATGCCACATGATATTTGAGAAAGACGGTAACTCATTAGTACAATTGAAATTTACCATTGATTCTCGTCTTAGATTAGCATAAACAGTTTCTAACTTCTTGGCATCTAGTTCACCCAGTTTTGGGAATACATACAACTTCGAGTATGTTAAGTATTTCTTCAGCAGGTCTTGGGGAAGAACCTGTACGAAAATAACATTAGTGCCAGCAAGACATGAGAACTTGGAAACTACAAAGAAGCAGCTACGCCTGAAAATCACAAACCTCGGGATCAGTAGTACCGCTAGATCCCTGAATGCCATCTTGGGGCTCGCTATGATCCATCTTACCACCTTTGGGTTGTGATTTGAAGTGGCTGTTGACAACAAATTCAGCAAGCATTTCATCTGTAACTGGGTCAACCACATCCTGCAGCCATGTAATCGATTTAAGTTATGTCAATTACAAAAAAATTAATGTAATCAGGCAGGAATGAGAAGGAAAGGTTAAGAAAATGACCTTGACAACACACAAGATATCAAAACGAGAAAGAATCGGATCTGTTAGCTCAACATTTTGTGCAAAAGATTTCGATGAATCATACCTGAAATTGAAATGGCACAAACAGATAAGCAAGATAAAAAATTACAAACTTTAGGTAAGTGGATTGGGCTTTAGTTACTAGTATACCTTCCACCAACTGGATTAGCTGCAGCAATGACAGAGCATCGAGCCTGAAGTGAAGTAACTATTCCTGCCTTCGATATACTTATACTCTGCTGTTCCATAGCTTCATGGATACTCACCCTAGTTACAAAACTTATATAGTCAGCACCATTTTCTCCAGAAAGGTAATTATCATTAGATACATTTTGTTACCTGTCTTGGTCATTCATTTTGTCAAACTCATCGATAAGACAGATTCCTCGGTCAGCAAGTACAAGAGCCCCTCCTTCAAGTGTCCACTCCCTTGTAACTGGATCCTTGTGTACTGCTGCAGTCAGTCCAACAGCAGAAGCTCCCTTTCCAGTCGTGTAGACAGCTCTCTGACCAGTTTTCTCAACGTATCTACAAGAAACATTATTGAAGTTAATGGAAGACTCAACAGTCATCACAAGAAGTTACTTGGCCAGGATAATATACTTACTTCAGAAATTGTGATTTTGCTGTTCCTGGATCACCTAGTAGAAGTACATTTATATCTCCACGCAGTCTGTGTTTCCCTTTAATGTTTTTCTCTTGGCCTCCAAACATAGCAAGAGCAAGAGCTGTTTTGATATCTTCATGTCCATAGATTGATGGAGCAATTGACTTAATGATCTGAGAGAGAAATGGAAAATAATGTTATGTGGGATGAACTTTAAAGAAATTAATTAAACCGATTTCTATCCAACTTACACGCTCAACTATACAAGGATCCTTGGATAGCTCTTCGATTTGCATCTTGTCTTCCTGAGTTAGCTTGTAAGCAGAGAAGAGGTCTTGCTTCTTCGTAACATAGTTTGCTTCCACCACAGTGGCAAAGACAGGAAACCCATTCTTTGTGTTCAAAGATAAGTCAAAGTTGTTGGTATATATGCCAGTAATCTCCTGCAAAACATCACATGAAAGATAAAATCAATCATCTATCATTTACAGGTGTGCAAGTATTGAAGAAGAGTAATGTATGATGAAACTTACAATTTCTTCTCCAGGACGAGCACAATCAATAAGGTCATTCAGCAAGATAACTTCCTTGTGTCTTGGAAGTCGTCCAGCAGGCACTGTTCCTGGACTCTCTTGGATTGTAAGCTTCTGATAGTTCCTGTATATTGTCTGAAATAAGAGAGTATTTAACAGTTTGGTCAATTTCATATTCCAATCAATAGCTTACATTGAAGTTAAAAGGAAAATGATTGAGAGAACATATATAGAATCCTACCTGTTCGACATTAACTGTAAAAGGTCCTTTCGACTGGCATTCAGAACAAGAACCGACCTTGACTTCTGAATAAGAGTTTTGGAAGAAAGGTCCCAAAACTGCTCCACACTTGTTACAATCATATTTAACCTGCTGCAGCTGAGGAAAGACCCCAGAACGCCTTGTGATAACTCCACCAATGCGGATCATCGTGTTAAGATGAATCTGCCTGAAAACTCACAAACAGTAAGGGTTTAAGTTAAAATCTTATGAAAGCTTACAAAGTCAGTCACTATCCATGAGTTCAGCCATATTATTACCTTATGTTCCGAATCTGATCATTAACTGGTAGGTTGGTAACACGAACATAAATCTTTTGGTGAATATTCTTGTAGTTTGGATGCAAATCAAAGATGACCTTTTCACTAACTTCCTCCATGACTTCAAGAACAGGTTGGGGAGCATCCGCCAGCCAGATAGCAATATTTGGGTGGACGTGTATGAACTCTTTATAATCAATTTCCAGACTGCACTTATTAGCTGCAAAATAAGACATATATAGATGAAATATAGAACAGTTCAAAGATCTAACCAACCGTAAAGAACTTATGTATATATAGCAAAGTACCTGAAACCATTTCGTTTATTAAACGAACATACTCAATATCTCCATTCTCATTCTTTGGTTTTACATATGTGAGCAAAAATTCTTTGAACTTCTTAGCAATGAAACGTCTCACTTCATCTCTCATAACCCATTCCCTTAAAGTTCCTTGGATCCTATACATCTCAAACTCTGCTTCATCGTCATTTCCATCCTGAATTTAGAAAATTATTAACCATTACCACTAGCAAAATGCGACTAACAGCTTGAAAGTAAGTAGAAAGATTCACATTCATACCTCATCTTGATAATCATCTGTTTGATCAGTCATTGAAATATCTGGCTGTGATCCTCTCGGCGAACTTGATTCTCCATCAGGATCACCACCACCATTACCTCTTGGTGGAACCGTAGTTCGAAACCTCTTCGAAGGTCTATGGTTCCAATCATCTGAATCTGTAAACAAAGAAATTGATTTTCTCATTAACTTCAACCAAAAGAGATTACACAGTCACTCATATAAGCTTAACAAACTCCTAACTAACTCTATTATCAACTAACCAACTCACTAATCTCAATTAGGTTTCCAAACCAACAAAAGAGATTATAGTCACTCATATACACAATCACATAAGCTTAACCGTCTAACAACCTCAATAATCTCAATTAGGGTTTCCAATTAGTGAATTAACACATGAGATTAAGGACTTAAATTACCATTATCGTGAAGAAGATGAGGAAGCTTGCGGTTGTTAAATTGAGTTTCTCGAGCATCCATCTGAGCCTCAGCCGCACGACGGCCACGCATAATCTCACCTAAATCTCCTTCTTCATCGACGGAATCATCTAATCCAACGGACTCATATCGATCATTCCCATCCATCTCCTTATAATCTTCCAAGTAATTTTCGTTGAAGAGATCTTCTCCATCTTCTTCTTCTTCATCCTCCGGTTCGTCAGGCTCGTCTCTAATGATTCGCGTATCTACGGCGGCTTCTTCATCGGAGAAATTCTCTGAGTTTTGGCTCGTACTGAAAGGTAATTGATCGGTGTTGAATCCTGCGGAAGAAGGTGAAGCTGGCGATGACGGCTGATTATCGGAATCTTCTCCCGCCATTTTTTGTTTGTTTGTTTCTCTCTATCTTTTGCTCCGGCGACGGAGTTAGGGCACACTACACTCGTTTATTAGATTGTCTCGTCGATTAGGCGGGAATTATTGGCGCCAAATTGGCATACGTAGTTGGGCCTATCTGTAATTCCATTAGACTGGGCTTTCAACAATTTGGGCCTACGATGTGACTGGTTAATTGATTCCAATCAACACTATTATATATTTTAAAACTTTACTTACTATACTTTTATTTGATTAAGATAATATATTTTTCTTTGGTTAAAAAAAAAATCAATATCGAATCTGAGCTATAATTAGCATTGGCGAACTCTACTGCAAACAGCCGCACCAAGTAACTAAGAAACATGTGTCTGAAATATGCATCTAAATAAAATATTTGGCCGCTTATTGGTTTTTTTTTTTTTTTTTTGTCGGCAACATAAGACTTATACTCCCTCTGTTTCAAATTATAAATTGTTTTAGAGATTTTTTTTGTTTCAAAATATAAGTTATTTTTCAAAACCAAGACAAAAAGTTTTACTTTTAGAATCACTTTTGTTTCTTTTTCTTTTTTAAATTGTTTTTCTTTCTTTTTCTATAATTAATTACTTAGACAAAATCATGAGTTTTTATTGAGAATACAAAAAGCAAAATAAACCTTAATATGTGTGCATTCAGCCAAAACAACTTATAATTTGAAACAGAGGGAGTATTAAACATATGAAGCATAACGTACAGTATAAGTTTCAGAAGTCATTCTTGCTAACTTAGCTCGAGCATCAACTACATGCAACAAAGCTCGAAGTACAAACATAAACTGATAAGTTTTATTCTTTTTACATAGATTAGTAAGATCTTTAGCTTTTCCCTGAATTTCAGCTGGGCACCATGATCCATTACTGGAGGTGTTAATATCCTGCAATACATGGTATAGATTCTTACAGTTCCCCACAAACAAAACATTTTGATATTGAAGCTTAACTAGCTCTTTAACAGCCATACTAAGTGCCACAATCTCTGCTGCTAATGGAGATGAAACAGGTAAGATACCACATGAACCTTGAATGATAATATCACCTTGCTTCCTATGAAGATGCCAAGCTATACCAGCAGGAAGATCCGGTGAAATCCAAGAAACATCTACAAAGCAGACATATTCATGACCTTTAGCAAAAATATCTTGTTCCGACTTACCCCTGAGATTAGAACTAGAAAAAACTTGGTCTTGTTGCAAATCAATATGCGCTTGTTGCCACAATTGACAATCAATAATAGCTCTAGCAACAACATAAGTAAGATGATCTCGCCTATTATTAAAGACTAGGTTATTCCTAGCTTTCCATAGGTTCCATCCAACAAAAGGAAGGAGTGAGATCTCATGCTTTTTTGCGGGCATCAAATGGAAAATAGCCTGCAAATTTTGACTTAAATGATGAGTAGCAAAAGAGTCACCTGAAGGAGTAACAGTAGGCACCAATTCCCAGATTTCCTTAGCTATTCTACACTGAAATAACAAATGATTAACTGACTCATTTGCTTTCCCACATTGCTAACATAAAGGATCAAGTTTGCCTCCTCTGTATATGAGTTGTTCCACTACAGAAAGTCTATTATGAATGACTTTCCACCAAAATGATTTGATTTTAGGAGGGAGATTACTCTTCCACAATCTCTGAAACAACTCTTTTGTTATTCCATCAATAGTTGAAGGTTGTTCCCTTAGGTGGTTCTCAGCCATTTGATATTGAATGTAATAACCAGACTTGACAGTATAACAACCCGTTTGAGAATGAGACCAAGAGATAAAATTACTTACAGCAGTCTGAGATAGACGAATATTCTTGACAAGCTGAACATCTTGAGGATGAATATATTGAGCTATCTTCTGATCATCCCATCGACGTGTACCTGTAATGAATAGATCATAAACATTTTGAGGGCAATGAATGTTTTGCAACTTTGGTCTGGGAGGTCTAGGTTGATTATCCATGAGCCAATTGTCCTGCCAAATACTGAGTTGCTGACCTGTACCTATACCCTATACAACACATTTTTTTAATAGGCTTTGAGTCGCTAAAATGCTTTGCCATGCATAGCTAGGCTTATAGGTACTTAAAGCATTTAAAAAAATGGCTGTTAGGATAATATTTAGCCTTATATACCCGAGCAAACATGGAATTTGGTTGAGCTAATAATCTCCAGCCTTGTTTTGCTAACAAAGCTATATTAAAATCTCGAAAATCTCTGATTCCTAAACCTCCATGATTTTTTGAACTAGTAATATGCTTCCAAGAAATCCAAGCTATCTTAGTTTTATCAGAATTACTAGACCAAAAAATCTCCGAATGATTTGCATCAACTGATTCAGCATTTTACTAGGAAGTAAAAAACAACTCATAGTATAAGTAGGTAGGGCAGTAAGCACTGACTTAATGAGTATTTCTTTCCCCGCTGGGGACAACAATTTAGTAGACCAACTATTGATCTTGTTCTGAATTCTTTGCTTGAGATAAGCAAAAGTATCTGCCCTATTTCTTCCTATGGATTCTGGAAGACCTAAATATTTTCTAAAACCTCAAATCTGCTGAATTCCCAAGATATTAGATATATCAGTTTTAAGATCTTGAGACACACCTTTACTATACATGATGGCAGATTTGGAATAATTCACTTGTTGCCCCGATGCTTGTGCATGGTTGAGTAAGTCTTTAAGATGAGTGGCATCAGTTGAAGCAGCTCTAGTGAAGAGTAGAGAATCATCTGCAAATAACAAATGTGTTATTTCTGGTCCTCCTCTGGAGGCTTTATAGCTAGATAGCTTGTTTTGAGCACAATATGTATTGATAAGCGCGGATAATCCTTCAGTACATATAAGATATAGGAAAGGTGAAATTGGATCACCTTGTCGAATACCACGCTTGGGAACAATCTTTCCTGTGGGAATACCTTTGAGGAGTACTGAATAAGAAACAGTGGATATACATGTGAATATCCAGCTTCTCCATATGTGATGAAAACCCATTCGTTCCATTACTGCATTTAAAAAAGGCCATTCAACCTTATCAAAAGCTTTAGAGATATCGAATTTAATGGCCATATAATCCTGAACAAGCTTCTTGGTACGCAAAGAATGTAACAATTCAAGCGCTACAAGGATATTATCTGTAATGAAACGACCAGGAATAAAAGCAGTTTGGTTCTCAGTAATAATATCCTTTAGCCAAGGCTTGATTCTATTAGCCAAAATCTTGGATATAACTTTATAAGCAACATTAGATAGGCTAATAGGACGAAAATCCCTTAGATGAACTAGGGAGTCTTTCTTGGGAATAAGACAAATATTAGTTTGATTCAGTGCTGGCTCAAGATATCCTTCACAAAAAAACAGAGATATATACTTGATAATGCCTTCCTTAAAGACATTCCAATGTTGTCTATAAAACCCAGCATTCATTCCGTCAGGCCCAGAGGATTTATTAGGTTCAATACTAAAGATAGCTCTCATTATCTCTTCCTCAGAAACCGGTTTAATAAGCTCATTATTTATCACAGAATTGACCGAAATATTGATACCTTCAAGAAGACTATCATCACATGGCTGCACGTTGGTGTGATACAACTTCTGAAAATAGGTTGTTGCCATCTCTTGAACTTGCTTTGGTTCATGATAAGAGCATCCTTAGTCATCTTCAAGAACTGTGATATGATTTAGTATTCTTCTTTGCTGAGTTTTGGCATGAAAGTATTTCGTATTCTTATCTCCTTCTTTGAGCCAGTGCATTCCACTTTTAACTTTCCAATATTCTTCTTCAAATCTGTAACACAAAATAAGCTGAGATTTTAAATTTCTAATAAAAGAAAAGTCCAGGGTATGAGCATTATACGCTTGCCGCTTGGTGTAGCAAATGTTAAAGCTCTTCAATCTTTTGTTTGGCATTAGACTGGTTCTTTGTTTTCCACTTGGCTAAAGCATCCCTATAAGTACCAATAGCTCGACTTGATCTGGGACTTGCCAAGCTTTGGGTAAAGCAGACTTTAAAGCTGCAGGTTTTTGATGCGAAGGGTTTAAAGGTAGAACTATCGAGCTTAATCGGTTATTCCTTGCGCGGTTCTCTCGTACTCCTGCTGAAATCTGAATTGGTGCTTTTTCAGAACCCAAACTCAAATTCTGAAGAGTTTCCCATATATCAAGTTCCCTATGTGCCATTAGAACTCAAAATTGAAAGAAACCCCAACCAAAGATAAGAGGAAATTGAACCGGTAGCTTCACCAGAACTGAAATTCGCAGCAAACGGAAAGTAAAACCACCAGAAAATTGAGTCGGTGTGAGTCGGTGGAAATCGGCCGCTTATTGGTTAACTAGCATTTAGCGGAATGACATTTTCAAATGCAATAGCTTCACAAATAAGTTATGAATAAAATTTTTTTAAGGAATGCTTAAATCTACATTATAAAAGTAGATAGGAGCCCTCCTGCTGCTCAACACATGGAGGCACAATTACCTGACACCTGTCCTTCTAATTAAAACAAAATTCCAAAATGAACGAAGCATCTTCCTTTCGACATTAGGGTTTCAGGTATTTTAATCTGATGCTCATGAATCAGATGGTTCTTGACAAATTTGTGAAACTGAGCAAACCCGTTGTTAACTATAAAACAGAGATTACTGGAGTTACTGCTGATGATCTTGAGAAAGCTACTCTATTTGTAGCAGATATTCAAAAAAACTGCGGAGGTTTTTTTTCTATGGGAACTATTTTGGTAGGTCACGGTTTGCACAATGATCTTCATGGTAAGCAAAAGGCTCCTATGTGTTGAGATATTATTTATTTCTATTGTTCTTACTAGTTACTCTGATTGAAGATAGATCATACGAGAGTAATTGATACTTGATTTGTATTTAAATATGTCAAATTGTCAATGCACCAATTACTCATAGACCTTCTTTGAATTATCTATGCAAGTCAAGCATGCAAGTCAAGGTAAGGTATGCTTTTCACTTTTATATGGCTGATGATATTCATTTTCTTCATCCTAGATAATCATAATTGTATTAGGGCTCTTGTAGTGTGAGACAAAAATCGTAAGGCGTCCTGTTAGAATCGATTCTCAATCTCTATTACTTCCATTAAGCAGTTTGGAAAGTTATGGGGGTCAGTTTCCTCATGTAGCTTTTCATGGTGAGGTGACTCCTCTTGAGCTGAAGTACACCTTACACGTATGCATATGCACATGATAGAGGGACACTCACACCAGTACAATTTTATAGGTTTGTTGCGATATTGTTTGTATTTATAGGTGTCAAAATGGGCCGTCCATGTCCATAACGGTCTGTCCATTATTGTCCAGTTTTATTGTAGACAAAATCTTGTCCGTGTCCATAAACGACCAAGACCATAAACATCCAAGCCCATTAATGCCCATGTAAAAATAGGCTGTCCATGGGTTATCCATGGGCTAAAATTTACATAAATTTATACTTAGTTTTTTTTCACACAAACATAACTTGTCTTAATTTCAAAAGTAAATTTCTTCAAACACAAACATAACTTATACTAGATGGGTCTTAATTTCAAAAGTAATTTTATAACTTATCATACATCTCTTTCTCTTTCTCCTTCTCTTTCTCCTTCTCCTTCTTCTTCTCCTTCTCCTTCCTTGTCTTCTTCGGCGAAGTCAAATGGATTAGCTGATTCAAATGACAAAAGAATTAAGCAAAAGTGATTCACATAACAAAATAACTAAACAAAACTGATTCATATGACAAAATAACTAAGAACTTACGAATCTCTTCAAAGCCACGTAGCCAACTCCTAGCACATATCAATGCTTGCACATTAGAAGGAAGTTAAATGCCATCATATCTAAAATCGGCTCATCCAAATACTTGTCTAAAGCTGATTTTCCATTAGCAGAAACCCTTTGGGAAATGAAAGCATAAAATCTCTGAAAAATGAAAGTATAAAACACAGAACAAAGCATGGAGAATCCATAAGTTTCTAAACTTTTAAGCTCATTGACACAAAAGGTTAATGCTCTAAAATCCTAAAAATAAACCAAAGACTACGATTACAACTAAACCTAGAACACAGTTTCTGAATTTCAGAGCAATGAAAAAAAATGAAAAAAAACAAATGAAAAATAACTCAGAGCAATGAAAATAACTTACATCGTAACCGGGAAGAATGTTCTGATCCAATGTATTTGCTTGAGAACTTCCTGCAGTTTTCTTTGGATTCTTCCTATAAATTTCAAAAAGCTTCTTCAGCTTCTTATGCACATGATCTAACTTTGTTTGACTAGTTGATGCATCTAGAGTATTGAAGCAATACTCTAGGAAAGTGAACTTCAGCCTAGGATCAAAAACTACTGCAACAACAAGAATATCACTGTAATCCTCCCAGTATTTGTCAAACTTCTCCTTCATATGTATCACCATCTCAGAAATAACACTATCCAGAGAAAACTCATGATCGTTCAACCATCTTTGAATTTTTCACACTTGCATAAAGTATAAGTTAGCTGGTGGATATCTTGAGCCTGAGATTAAGTTAGTCATCTCTGCAAACGGGGTCAAAAACTCATGAATCAACGCTGCTCTTGTCCACTCAGATTCTGTTGGGAATGTTTGAAAATTCGAATCTACCTTATCTAGATGGCTGAAGGCTACCCACTCATATAATCATCATCTCCGAGGTTTAAAGTATCCTCATTTTCTAGTTGAAAAGAATCCATCTGCAAAAAAAACACAAGCATGTAGTTTAGAGTTTGATAACTTCAATTTCCCTCAAGCAAAACAAAGAGACAATACATGATTCCTTAAACCCTTTTACGCATTAACATGTTTTCAATCCTCTTTAAAAGCTTTGATCAATGTTTGTACTCAGATAGGAAACAGAAAAAAGTGGACACAAACATGCAAGTATCTGAATATATAACTCTCCGAGTATGAGAATGGTTGAGAAATTACTAGAACTCACACAAAAGACTTTCATATACACACAAAGAGGAAGTAATACACATAAAGAACTCACGATTCAAATTAATTACTAGAACTTACACCCTGAACTCGCGAACAAAACCCATCAAGGATTCTACTAGAACTCAAACCCCGAACTCGCGAACAAAACCCATCAAGGATTCTACTAGAACTCAAACCCCGAACTCTCGAATCCAACCCATCAAGGATTCTAGTACACCTTGCAAACCAAAACTCAGAAAACATCAAGAACTCTCGAATCAAGATCCGTTAGAGAAAATGATATTTTACCTAAGAAAAAGACGATGAACAAGTAGATGGAAACACTGACAGAGAATGAAGATCCGCTGGAGATATTGCCGAAAATCGCCAGAATTTGCCGAAAATTGAATGACTTAAGTTTTGGGGAAAATTGGGGAAAATCGATTTTGACCTAAGTTTTTTAAGACCATGGTCCGACCATTGTCCATTAGTGTCCGTCCAATTTTGTCCGTGGTCCAAATTTTGTCCGTCCAATTTTGTCCGTGGCCCATATCAAAAATAGGCTGTCCAAGAACGGTCCATAATGTGTTTGGATATGGGCAGACCACGGGCGGACCACTCATTTTGACACCTATATTTGTATTTCTCACCAATCTATTACTTTAAAATGTGCATGATTTTGTTGTATTATAACACAAGTTTCTTTTATGATTATGAATATAATTTGAGACTGGGCAGCAGAGGTAACCATATTTTTGTTTTTCATTTTCTTCTGACAACGATGTACTTACATTCTTTCATTATTTTATATCACACCTTAGGTCACACTAGATCAATGCTAGAAGCCTATGCTTGAAGAGCTTGATTCTTTGTTTCGTGATCTTCAGAAGAACAGGTACATAATGTTACTGTTATTTGTTCATGACTTTTGTGTCTCTGACCTCTAATAAATACATCCTGAGTTTGTGGAATAAGTATTTTTGTCTTTACTATTCAATATCCAAATTTGATGGCTTGCTTTCTGAGCCATTAAGTCCTGTCATAGGGACTTGACTAAAGAGGGCAGACAAATTGACAAATGGTACTTATTTCCTTTTTTGCATATTTAGAATTAACAAGTGAGATAGACTACAAAACTACACAAATAAGAGAAACCTGCTGCTTAGAGTACCAAGCCAACTGCGAAAGATTCTTCATCCTCTCAGGATGATTCGGGTGATGATTCTTAGGAAGAGGAGGTGATACATATTATCTCAAACTTTGCTGATTACTTATTTTGCTTTTATAATTTTGAACAGATCTTTAATTACCTTTTTTCTTATGTAAATAGAAGCCTGATGCAAAAAGACAGCTCCTGCTAAGGCTGCAGGCAGATCAGATTCGTCTGATACAAAAGTAGACATTCTCTCATGTTTCAACAATGTATAATATCTAAAAAGAATTGAGATTTTAAAAGACAAATTCTACATATGAAAAAAAATTTAGGATTGCTTCATATTCTCCATGATTGTTAAGGATTGGTTCCATGTCCAATCCGGTAATCCCACCTGTTTGACTATTAAGGATGGAACTGAAATGTCAAATATTTAACATCTTATGTTCTCCTTATCACAAATCATCAAGATTTAACAAACATACATGCATATGGCCTACTTAACTCATGATAAATTTTAATATTAGTGCTTCTTCTGAAATATGATGAACTGAAAACATATTTTGCAACAGGTAGTTTGGGGAGTATGAAGCATGAATGAAACAGATAGGTAGTCACTACCATCTCTCACCCATGATTCACTCATTTAATACTGTCAATCATCTTTGTTAGCTCCTGATAAAGCAGTTCTACGAAGACTCATGGAACTGAAGATCGGTAATAGAATTTTTTTTAATTGGTTCTCTCATTACAATTGGAAAACACTACAAATATGTTTCGTTGTAAAATATTAAATTCTAAAATTAATTCGACATAGTCAACTAAGATGTTGGAAACTTCATCATCTTCATCATAATCAGATTAATCCTTCTACGTATGTTCATCATCATCGGATAAAGATGAACTGATTTTCTAAGCCATTTTCCACATAAAAATTAACAGTTCCGATAATTATAAATCCTTATATGTCTTAAAGGGACATTACATTCTCCATAAAAACCAACATAATAAATAAGGTAAATAACAACAAAGCTAACCTTCTTCCCCACAGCAACAACAGATTTTCGAACAAGAGTCGACAACTATATATCCATTTCGCACCTCCATTCATAAACGGAAGTGAGAGATTTCGGAAGACTTGGCACTAAAACCAAAATTTATAAACTCCAAGGAAATATATTGTATTGGTAATTAATTCCCACCGTCTCTGAGAAAATCTTAATTGCAAAACCACTAACAACTTTCTAAATCATATACATCTATCCATCTACAAATATTTCACATAAACTATCACTTAATTTTTTTCCAAACAACATGAAAGACACATGACTCCCATATTTAGAGGCATATGCAGGTATTAGTATTAACACATTCTACAATAATAACCTAAACCTTCATCTGAAAATAGAGATATACAATGCAGCTCCTTTGAAAGTTATATTACATACCAGTACGTAGTTATAACAATAATAACAATTTAAAATTAAATGTAAAATAATATGCAAGAAAAAAAAGATTGAGAAAAATAAACTATATCTAGGACTTAATAAGACATGAAATTTGACATATATTTACATTACATATTATAATTTTAAAATAACAAAAACAAAAAAATCTTATATATGCTATCAAACATGAGGTAAGTGTAACCCACCATAAACATGACATAATTTATTTTATACATGACTTACTATTTAAATTTTTGTAACATAAATCAATATAATTATAAAAATAAAGATAACAAACAACCAAATTTTAAACTTTTTAAGATAGAAATTTAATTTTTTTTAAAATTAATAATACACCCGCCCAACCGCGCGGGATTTACGCTAGTAATTGTCTAAAACAGCAATATACACAGGAAGAGATGAGTCAGCATTGACAATTAGATCAGCACATGAACTGGAAGGAAGGTATGAGGAATCTTCTTCTTCTTCTTCTTCTTCTTCTTCTTCTTCTTCTTCTTCTTCTTCTTCTTCTTTGTCTCGCAACTGGAGATACCACATCTTTCCGAGCTTCCGCGGACCAGATGTTCGTAAAACATTTCTCAGTCATTTACGAACACGGTTTAGCTACAACGGGATTACGATGTTCGATGATAAAGAGATCGAGAGAAGCCAAACCATCGCCCCTGCTCTCATACAAGCGCTTAGGAAATCGAGGATCTCGATCGTGGTGCTCTCGAAGAACTATGCTTCTTCCACCCTGTGTTTGGATGAGCTGGTGGAGATTTTGAAGTGCAGGAAGGAGCTGAGGCAAATAGTGATGCCCATCTTCTATGGAGTATATGCATCTGATGTGCGCAAACAAACCAGAGATTTTGGGGATGGTTTCAAGATAGCTTGTCAAGGGAAAACAGAGGAGGAGAGGCAAATATGGAGCAGAGCTTTGTATGATGTGGGCAACATAGCCGGAGAAGAACTACTAAACTGGTTTGTTATTTTCCTTCGTTCAGTTAATTTGGGATTTATCCAATTCTTAATCCGATTTGGGAAATTTTATTTGTGAATCATATATTTTTTTTTGGTCAAAATTTTTGTTTTTTTTCTCTCCTCTAGGGACAATGAAGCGGATCTGATTGAAAAGATTGCAAGAGATGTTTCAAACAAACTAAACACTACAATCTCTAGGGATTTTGAAGACATGGTGGGACTTGAAACACACTTGGAGAAAATGCAGCCTTTGTTACATTTAGATAATGAAGATGAAGCTATGATAATTGGAATTTGTGGCCCTCTAGGCATTGGTAAGACTACCATTGCCAGAGCTTTACATAGTCGACTCTCTAACAGTTTTCAGCTTACTTGTTTTATGGAGAATACCAGTGGAAGATCTAATAGTGATCTTGACGAGTATGGTTTGAAGCTGCAATTACAAGAGCAACTTCTTTCAAGATTTTTAACCAAAATGATATGAAGATATACCATTTAGGTACAATAGAAGAAAGGCTATGCAACCTAAAAGTGCTAATCATTCTTGATGATGTAGATGATCTGAAGCAACTAGAAGCTTTGGCTAAAGAAACTAATTGGTTTGGTCTTGGAAGTAGAATTATTGTGACCACAGAAGACCAAGAGCTCTTGCTGCAACATGGTATTGATAATACATACCATGTTGATTTTCCATCTAGTGAAGAAGCTCTCAAGATCTTTTGTATACATGCTTTTAGACAAAGCTATCCACATAATGGTTTTAAAGAGCTTGCAGAAAGCATCGTAGACCTATGTGATAACCTTCCATTAAGTCTCCGCATGGTGGGTTCATCTTTACGTGGGAAGAAGGAAGAAGAGTGGGTCAAAGTAATGCGCAAACTAGAAACTATTATCGATCATCGAGATATCGAGCAAGTTCTAAGATCCGCATTTGAACCATCATCGTCTAAAAAGCGAATAAGAAATAGTAAATCTCGGTGTTTTACTGTAATGGCCATCCTGGTGGTCATTAATTTGCTCTCGGAGATTGCATCAGTGGTTGCAGACCAGCTCTCTTCCATTCACAAGCCTTGCTTCGCAAGAATCTCCTTAGGAATGTCAATTCTCTCTATTGTCTTCTCCATCCTTGACCTCACTTATAAAATCCGAGACCATAAAGCTCGTTTCCGATGCAAGTGGCCTATACCTTGGTTCTATTATCCATCACGTGGCTACAACAGAATCTTTGGAAGTTTCACAGATACAGTCTTATTGTTCTGTGTTGTTGGTGGGTTAATAGTGTCGATGATCAATTATAGTTTTATCGAAAGACGACGGGAGGGTCCTATCAAAGTATCAATTTGGCCTCTATTCTTTGCTATTGGTATGGTAGGCTCCAAGTTCATGGAGAAGTCGACCATTTTGAAGTACAATTCTCTGTAACAAATTTGTATTGTTTAATTTAAACTTTAAAGATTTTGTTTTTCCGGCTATTTTATTACTCAAGCTTGAACAACCAATAATACAAAAAGACATAACATAAGATCTAGAATGAAGAGAAAAGACTCCTAACCCTAGAGAATCCATTGAGATCTGTTCCTGTTAAAAACAAGTTTGCACCTAAAATCCCTTAACTTTATTAATGAACTCCAAGTGCCTTTTATAATGGCTTACAAATAGAAAACTGACTCAAACAAGAAAATAGGAAACGCTTACTAGCACTACTCCAACTAAGCCACTTGACTCTACTACCACTACTTCAACTAAGCCACTTAACTCTAGCTAAACATTGACTTGGTAAACTTGAAACAGATACAGAAATAAGTAAAACGCAAAGCAGAACAAGCTAAATAGACTCCAACAGTTCCAACTTGCGTTCTTCAGAGTTTCAACTTGTTGTGGTTTACCAAGTTCGGCTTGTTGTGGTTTACCAAGTTCGGTTCTCATCTTTACTCCTAAATGTCTTTTGCTGTATAGAACCTTTGTTTTGCTATCACCACCGCCATCTCCGTCGTCCCTGCCTCCTATATCTCCGTTGTCTCCTCCTCCTCTATCTATGCCGCCGCCACCGCCGCTGAACACTTAGATCCGTCGTGTTCTATTAACGGTAGACAAGGTGAGCGTAACTTCATATATCATCTTTAACCGTATTAAATAGCAGAATAATCATGAAGTCTAATAGATTTATATTTATTGAGTTACATTTTTAAAGTATGCATCAATTTAGCGTTTTAGTGTAATCATGTTTTGAAAACGTAAAGTTTTTGAACAATAGTTCATTCTATTCTATGGATTGATTAAAATAAAATAATAATGAATGTAGTTAAGCCACCCCTATGCAGTCTAATAAGACCTACTCTTAATAGGGTTGGCTATAATTTTTTTTTTTGTCACAGGAATTTAAAAGTACTTGGGGTCAGCAATGGTAAAAAATCATTATGCAAGAAGTAAAATTTTAGTAGCTTATGCATGATAAATGGTTACACATATTTTTTGTCCTTACAAAAAAATAACTATAAGAAATAAAAATAATTTTTTTTTACAATTAAAATAGATCACTTTTTAATAATATTTGAAATGTTTCACAACTTTTTAACAATTTTTAATATACTTTTAAACTTAAAGATATATTTAAATTCATTAAAAAAAAAATCTTGTTAACCAAGTGCGATGTTGATCATGTTGAATAAATAATCGTGTCATTGGCTTTTCAACCAAGTGCGATGACCAATTATGTGAATCAATGGTTATTCTCATACTAAGTTGAATTACTATCGCAACACGGATTGTTAGGATATTTATCCCTTGATTTTGCCGATACGAAATATCAAAATGTCTTACCAAACAATCTTTTATTCAACATGAAAACACAAGGAAAATTTTACATTCTATTATTTATTTTTAGAAAAATGAAATAGTCATATGTAACATTATTTCCATGTGTTATACATTAGATCACTATAATTTTTGTATACAATGATTATCAACCCGAACAATTGCAATGACATTTATGTTTATTTCCAAAAAGTTTGCAAAAACCTCCTGTTTCACACCCTTTAATGCAAAATTCCCAACATTTTCCATCTTTTTCAGCATTATCATCAATGCCTGGAAGACATCTTCCGACCTCTGGATGTTCTCTGCAGCATATTGACTTCATAGTATCTACCCATGGCGCAATGTCTATTTGTCCATCTACTTTGTTGGATCCTACTTTTAACAGAAAATATGATTATCAATTTTCTATATAAAAACTTTACAAAAACAAAACTTAATAATTTAGAATTAAGTAGTAAGAAAAAGCATACCCACTAATAGCACAAAAACTGCAAATATAACCAAAGAGACAACTTTTGTTCTAAACATCTTTCTTGAATTTTTTTCCTTGTAAAATTAAAATATCATGAATTGTTAATCTTTTTTTTGTTTGGGTGAGGAACAAACAAAAGAGTTGTTTCTTATTTATAATTAAAATTGTAATCAAGGGTTCCTTTGAATAAGCAATATCTAATATAGTAATGAACAATATCTTACATAGTAATGAGCACAATTTTTATTGGTCAACCAAATTAAACTTATTTCCAAATAAATTAGATTCCACCTTTGACGAAATTAATATCTTTCCGTCTTTAGGCAAAGAATCATGACTTTTTTGATAAATGTATATGTTAATTTGCAAGGTAAAGCAGAACAATATGCATTAGTAACGGGTGGAGATTTTTCTGTTTATATAAAACTAAAAAAAAACAGGAAAAAACAGAAAAGATAATGGTGATTCGTTATTGCGCTTGTGGATTTAAAATATAATTTGATTTATAAATACACTGAAACATAAAATCATACCAAATTATCAATACTACTCATGTTATTAGTTTAATTAATTACTAAATAAACATATATGATTATTGGTACAATTCTGCTTTAAACCGAACCAAATTTTTCAGATAGAAGAAAAAACTTAACCAAACATATTTGTGTTTGGTATAACCTATTATTTGGTTGGATTAAAAATGCCATTCCTATGCATTTGTACTTAATAGTAATTTCGGCAAAATCAGGAGAAAATTGATAATGAGCCAAAAAAAATGTAGCATTTAAAATAACAAACACAATTCTAGTAGATTCATTGTTAGAAGAACCAGCCCCTCATCAAAATTTCTACCAATGTTTGGGAAAATATCATCTAGTAGATTCATTGTTAAGTCTTCATTCAACCTATTATCTTGATGAAATTCTACCAGCACTGAAGTTTCTATGATATTTAACCATTCACCATGAAAATGTCAGTTTGTATATGTAGGTAAAAAACAATTGTACATTAAATCTCCGTATATATCATCTCTATATTTATACTTTACTAAGCAACACTGACAACAAGAGAATTTTAACATGTTTGCATTAGTGTTAGAAAATGCAAATTCTAAGAACACTTTCACTCCATTGATGTATTCTTGAGATAAACAGGATTTATTAATCCATGACTTATCCATGTTTACCTAAATCATTGCAAAAAAAACCACCTAAAAATTATTCTTTATGCTACTATCTAGCTATATATACTACATTTAACTTTAAAAATTAAATATATATCTAGATTGTGTCAAACTCATGTTAAGAGAACATCATCTTAAAAGAAGTACCTGGAAAAATCTCAAATAAAAAATTTATGAAATAAGATAGAGTAGTGAAACCAACTTGAAGTTGTTGACTTGATTTTAGTTAAGATCTGGAAAAAAAAAATCACTAGTTAACCACAACTTCAAAACAAACAACAAAATTTTGCTCTACTACACAATGACTAACGAGCATAGACTTTGAATAATGCATTTTATTTATTTCTAAAGAATCACCTCAGAGTAGTATATTAATATACGCTAGGAAACACAAGTAACAACGTTTGACCCAATCTGTGTTTCGTTGTTTCATTATTAAGACAATGTGACCAAGCGGATTAAGGAAGAATGATGTGTTAAAGTTTGTAATTTGATGACATAGGTGTGAAAGAAACTAGAATGAGTTTTAGTAGGGAAGCTTAATTCTGATTAAGAAAATAAAATAATGTTGAAGAACCATGAAAGATAAAAGATAAGTGAATTATCTTTTCCCGAAATTGAGCTCAAAAGAGAATCAGGCCCATAAGAATCGTTCTTGTTAACATTTTCAACAATATCTCTTTCTTATGATAAGTCTGCGTAGCGATTCGGCTGAATTTTGTTGTCGTTTTTTTTTTTTTTTTTCATGTATGCGATTCAGCCACTATGATAAATCTTTTTCATATTCTAAAGGAATCTTTAAAATTATTTAACAGACTATTTAAGAAGAAGAAAAACTTTTCAAAGTCCAACCTTGTTTTCTTTCAGTTCCCAAATTTTCTTGTGTTGAGTAACTAAGATTATGGGTTTAATTGTCTCAAATCCTTGTTGTCTGAGTTTGGATATCAATAAATCCATCTTCGGATTCATCTCATGAAGTAGAAAATTAAGTTTCATAATGGACTTGGACATGCCTTAATGGTTGAGAATAAGAGAAACACATCATTGGAACAATCACCGATCTAAACATCATGGATTGTTCCAACGATGTGCCTCTTTTGATTCAACTATATAAGCCATGTAAAAGTTGGTATGACAGAGAAGAAGCTAGACTATGGCACTTGTAAAAAGTGCACTGTAAGAGACGACGCCATACTAGCTTCTTTGCCTCTTTTCGTTTTGTTTATAAAGAAAAATTATCTTGTGTTTTCTCATTTTCAGACCAATTACGCTTTATACTTTTTAAAACTCTACTTAGTATTTTTCCCATTTTGAAAGTGTTTGCACAGTTTAAGCTAGCTCTATCAACAACTAATCAGTATTAAGTTTACCAAATCTCTTGCAACAGAAAAGCAAAACACACAATTATCGAATAATATCGTAAGCTTTATGCGACTTGACGACGCCTAAGAATAAGAGAGAAATCAAGATCGAACATTTGGATTTCAATACCGAATCCATCACCAACGACCACCAGTAAGCGTCCTCTGCTTAAGACTCCGTTCCTGATCAATTCCGCCGACAATATCTTACCCCGAAGAGATGACATAAGAATCTCAACCATGTTTTGTCTTAACTCTCCCATAGAAAACCAGAAGATAGGAACTTGAATGCTTGACCAATGATTGATCCTTTCACTCCAAGATACCTATATTATACAACAATAACAACAAGTGGCTTGTTAAGATTTGAAGTAATCAAAAACAAAAAAAGGAAACAAGAAAGCTGCTTACTCTTTTTCCAACATGGTGTACATTACACTTCGACTTTTACTGAAAACTGATCCCTGAATGACGCAAAAGCCAAGCTCAAATGTTGAGTTTAGGAAACTCACAAAAGTGAACTCAAATCACATTGCAATTCTCATCACTAAAACGTCAAAGAAAGCTCATTAAAGAAAGAATAGTAAAGTTACAATTACCTTGTTTAGAACCTCTCCTCGGTGCGAGCCAAGACTCTGTATATATGAAGTAAACATTCACTAAATAAAGCATATAGTAATCATTACAGCCTAAATAGATCACATAGCTAAAAGCTTTCATGAAAAGAATAAGCATTACTAAACTACTCAACCAAAGTTTTCACAATCTCTCTGAACATAAAGACTTGGGAGAGACTTTACCTTAAGAAAGTTTGCAATGTTGTTTAGCTGATCAACCATAACCGGAACTGTAACTCCCCGAATCAAAAGCGATACGAGGATGATACAAACCCACCTGTAACATTCAAAGAACGATACATGAATTGTTGCCAAAGCAGAAAAGTATAAGACTCTGATAACTATTTCCAAAAATCAAATATAGTTAGATCAATGCATCATATAATATGTTATCAGCTTCTGAGATGATGATTAACACTTATGAAATCTTACCACTGAGAAAATGTGAAAGAGTTCACCAAAGCAATCAAATGGTTTAGAGAAAGAAGAGCATCAGCAACATTATGTAACTCAAAAGCCCTAGAAACCGCAGATTGCAAAAACCAATCAACGACGGCGTCACCGGAACCGGGAAAATTAAAGGTTGAAATAAACCGATCGGAAGAAATCGTCGCCGGAAATTGGAAAGCAGAGCGATTACGAGACAGAGACAAAGCCGTCGAAGCACCAATTAACGAACTCCGGTGAAGTAAACTATGGTAATTTCGAGTTTGGGGTGTAGGCTCTTCTTTTTCACGAGGAGTTTGAAGAAGGATAAGACAAGAAGAAGATGATCGGTGACGGTGAGGATTAAGCACCGATCTGAGGGAGAAACGACGGACGAGAGACATTGATCGGTGAATCTAGCGACGAATTGGAACAACGCCTGAAAAGGAAATCAAACTGTGAATTCAATTGACGTAAACAGAGGAATATGATAATGGAGAAACACCGAAATCGAGATCGGAAAATTTGGGTTTACCGGGAAAGAAGATTAGGGTTTAATTGTCACGAACGAATAAGAGCCCTTTGCATTTTGCATGTTTCTGGTGAAATATTGTTGTAAAATCACATGATATAAAGTAGAAAATAATGGGAATATTAAAATGTCGATGTATTTAAAAAAAAAAAAAAATGCTCTCTTCTCTCTACTCTTTTCTATCCTTGTTCTACATTGTTCCTCTCCTATTCCTGAAGTCTCCCTATGGTAGAGTATATGTCCGGTGGTACCAATGTGGTTCTGTTTGCCGGTATTTGATATCAAATCGGTTTAACAAATCCAATTGGAAACTACCATGGCAGTTTATTCACACCGGTTCATCCACTCTTTTCAACCGCCATGTTAACTGTCGGGTTCCGATTTCTTCTCTGTGCAAGCTCCCAGCAGTTATGCCGCAGATTCCTTTAAATCACGAGAATTCGAGGATCACTACCATCCATCTGTTGCTGTTTTCAAACCAATTAATGTATCTCCCATCTTCTCAAACATCATCATGATAACGAAAAAAACTCAATTCAATTATTCCAAAGATTTAAATCAATATTCCCAGAAACACATATTTGATTACTCACCCTAGAAATTTCACTTGTGGTGATAAACTTCCAGAAACGATGAGAAAATATCCAAAAATCGAATTATAGCTGAGAATACGAAATGAGAAAGAATAATTACAAGAACATTTCCAAAATGACAAAGATGATCTTTTCCTCGCGTCTTCTTCATGCGTTATACTTCTTCTAACAACTTTTACACGATGCTAATTTTCTTACTGTACACGTGTCATCCATCTGTTGCTTTTTTTTAATAAACCCTCTGCTACAACCCAAGTCTTCACTTTCTTATTACTTTACTCTCCACATGAATTCCATGTAACAAATCTCCCCCCCCTTTCGAAGATCTTAAGCTCAAGATTCAAAAGATGAATATTTCCTTTGAATCTCAAAAAGGAATTCCCAAGTCGCCTCTTCTTCTCCTTGGTTAGTCCACTTGACCAATATCATTGTAGCAGCTTTTCCTTGTCGTTGAACCATTTTCCTGGCCAAAATTCTCTCTGGTTCATTCTGCAATACGTCAAACAACACTGATGGAAGCTGAGTTGATGTTTGTACATTTCCCACCAACACTTTTATATGTTTTCACTAATAAGAATGTGTATTCAAGGCATTAACAAGTTTTATTTTTCTCTCTTAAAACAAGTGAAACAATGGCTGCAACATCACCCTCTTCCTTCTCAATCGGATCAACTGTTTCATTCATGTCTAGAGCCAGCTCACTTTCAGTGTCTAGAGTCCAATCTCTGAGCTTTAGCTCAAGGCCTCCCAGTTCAAGGTCTTTCTTTGGTGGGCCAGATTCTATCTGTTTGAGCAAGGCTCTATGCACGAAAGCCCAAGCAGTTGACAAGATTGAATTGAAGAACAATGGTTCTTCAAAAGTGGCTATCATAGGTTCTCCTCTTGGGATTGGTCTCGCCTTGTCAAATGCCCTCGAGAAAAGCCCATTAGTTTTTGCGGTTAATTTTACTTTATTGAAAATGTATCCAAAAAACGAAATTGATAAAATAGTGGAAGAAATGTTGAAAAATGGGGCAATTCAAAACATTTATAGTCCTTATGCATCACCTGGAAAGTAGTGAATCTCCATACTCCAAAATTCTATTTCGATGTCTTCGTTATCCAAGATAACAAGCAGTTTTGTCTTGGAAAACATAGGCAAGGTAGTAAGCCCAGAATGACCTCCAATGACAGGCACCTCTACATCATTCACATCAAGCGCAAATCGCTAAGCAACAAAAGCTTTAGCCAACTCCACCTCAGGGGTCATCAAACCAAACAATTTTTTAGATAATATTTTCCCTTTTGCTCCAACAAATTAAAATTGTAGATGTTTATTTTAATGTCAAATTTACCTCAATGTGCTCTCTATTTTGTGTTATGTTTTTAATTTAATTTGGTTGATGAAATATTCTTTTGTTATAATTTATCAAGTATACTGAGCAAATCTCACTTAATTTTACGATATAATAGTATTATTTTTTCTTTCTTTTTTTTATTACCATCTTACTTACAAATGAAACACAACTCCATGTCCCTTTATTTTGAAAAGTAAAAACGAGTAAGTTTCATTAATTTTTCCTATATAATGTAGCTAATACGTGGTGGACCAGGCTACGATACATTTCCGATGGAGCTAGTAATATTTATATGATACGAGAACTATATTTATTATATTGAAGTAATTTAATATTATTACTAGGTTCTAATCTACGTTGTGCGAGAGGTAATACTTTTATAAAATATATATGATATTTGTTCTCAAAGGTATATTAATGGTAAAAATTATATGATGATAGTGTATGGTGTATATTTAGTACAATTTGTTAGTCCAATATTAATATTAAAATAATTGAGTTAAAAAAAAAAGAGGCAATTAGCCAGATACCACAATTTAAAAAAAGAATTAAAGAAATACCAAAGATTTTTTTTAATTTGCAAGACCAACCAAGGAAAAAAGGAAAAATGACTAAAACACCTATGAAGAACACATACAAATTCAGCTGATGTATACGACTAATGTGTGAAAAATAACAAAACGCATTTCATCAAACATATGATATGTGCAATTCTCCTTAAAGCCATATTATTAAAGCTAGAGAGCAAAACAAAAATAAACACCATGACCCAAAGCTAACCTCCAAAACATCACTTGTAACATAGGCTAATAAATAATTTGGTGTTGGAGATTCTTACTAAAATCAAGAATTGGAGGAGAATTTAAAAACAAAACTTTCACATAATCGCTAAATCAGTTTCTTGCTTATTGCTTTGTGTTTCTGCTTCTCACACAAATCTCATGCCTTTATATCTTAAGAACGTGAACATTTTGGATGTGTCTCCCTGAAAAAGCTTATGGTTATATCTCACATAGATAGAAAGTTACTTACTTTCAAACACAGATGTATGCGTTTGTGCTATGTCACATAAATCTGATGCTTTTATATGTTTTCACTAATAAGAATGTGTATTCAAGGCATTAACAAGTTTTATTTTTCTCTCTTAAAACAAGTGAAACAATGGCTGCAACATCACCCTCTTCCTTCTCAATCGGATCAGTTGTTTCATTCGTGTCTAGTGCCAGCTCACTTTCAGTGTCTAGAGTCCAATCTCTGAGCTTTAGCGAGCTCAAGGCCTCTCAGTTCAAGGTCTTTCTTTGGTGAACCAGATTCTATCTGTTTGGGCAAGGCTCTATGCACGAAAGCCCAAGCAGTTGACAAGATTAAATTGAAGCACAATGGTTCTTCAAAAGTGGCTATCATAGGTTTTCCTCTTGGGATTGGTCTCGCCTTGTCAAATGCCCTCGAGAAAAGCCCATTAGTTTTTGCGGTTAATTTTACTCTATTGAAAATGTATCCGAAAACGAAATTGATAAAATAGTAGAATAAATGTTGAAAAATGGGACAATTCAAAACATTTATAGTCCTTATGCATCACCTGGAAAGTAGTGAATATCCATACTCCAAAATTCTATTTTGATGTCTTCGCTGTCCAAGATAACAAGCAGTTTTGTCTTGGAAAACAGAGGCAAGGTAGTAAGCCCAGAATGACCCCCAATGACACGCACCTGTACATCATTCACATCAAGCGTAAATCGCTCAGCAACAAATGCTTTAGCTAACTCCACCTCTGGGGTCATCAAACCAAACAATTTTTTGGATAATATTTTTCCTTTTGCTTCAACACTTTAGCTATCATAGGTACGACAGAGTTAAGATCTATGTTGGCAATGAGGATGAAAGCATCCTTGCAGTGATCAGCCACGGCTTCAACACATGATCTCACCATGCTTGCACTGTCAAGGAAATAATCTTCAGATATCCTTACTGCTTCTAGAATTAGAGTAGCAATCACTACAATATCCGCATCCTTCAGAATTTTCTTCAGCCCAATGATGTCTTCTTGAGAAAGGGGAGGATTGAGACATACATTGATAGGGTCTGATCCTTCTTTTAATAGGATTCTATGATTGTGCTTCTCTCTGAAAGGAGGTAGCGAAATCGGTTCTTCAAAACCATCATTAAAACCTGTTATCAACTGTTCCAATTCAGGTTTAGTCTTTAATTCACTCATTTCTGCTTCTAATGAACATAGACTAACTTCGTTTTCTTCCACTACCCTTTGGACACAGATCATAGATATTTGTGCTTGACATTCCTGTTTCTTTATGATCTTATTAGCCTTGGCTGCCCTTACCGACCCCCTGCTTCATGGCATGAAATAAGACTTTATGATTTTCATACACAAATGCCATTTCTAGTTTCTTGAAATCCCAAGTTATGGGACCTACCATTGACAGCCTCATACCATGTCACATCCTCCCGCTGGAATCATCATAAGATCAGCTTTAAATGTAGTAGTCTGAATCTGCCATTTAAATTGATTAATGGTTCCACTAATGGTTAATTCTCTTCCATCCGCTACTACCACTTTTGTTAATTCATCTTGATTTATCTTACATCCTAACCTCTCTGCTGCTTGGATATCCATGAAGTTATGTGTAGAACTTTAATGAATCAGTATAAACAACATATTTTTTCCATGTATTCCTCAAACCCGCATAGTCCTGTAATAAGAAATTCCAGATACATCATTAACTGAAATTTGTGGAATAGGCTTAACATCTTGTTCTGTCTCAATTACTTCCTCTATTTACTCATCATATTCATTATCCTCAACTTCAAGCATATACAGTTGAGTCTTCTTATGCTTCAAATAGTGACCTGGGGTATACTTCTCATCACAAAAATAACATAACCCCTTAGCCCTCCTTTCACTCATCTCCTCATTACAGAGAAATTGCCTAGGTTGTAACGTTTGTTCCTTGTTTGATGCAGCTACTTGTTGAACAACTTTTATGTATTCTTGCTCCTTAGTTGGTAAAATGCCCTTCCCTTGTACATTTTCTGTCACATTTTTTGCATTAGACCAACTTGTGTTAAAGTTTTTTTTTAATGTGCTCGTTTATACAGTCTTCCCAAGAGTAAACACTGCCTTATTTATCGTGGTTGAAACATCCTCACATGTATTTAAGTATCTAATTTCAATCCCGCTAAATAGACACTTACCAAATATTCTTCCGACAGACTAACTCTAGTCTTAATCAACTCAAATTTTTCATGATCAATGATGCCTTCAGTTTCATGTAGTTGTTTTAACTCTGCAATTGGATCATCCAAGATATCCTCAAACCTCTCCTTCAGTCCCAATTTATATGAATTTCAATCCTTTCCCAAATTACCATCAGCAGATTGAACCAATGACTGGTGTCATGTTGCTGCGTGACTATCAAAATGAAGAGCATCTATGTTGATTTTCATGCCATTTAGAGTACAATCAATCACAAAAACCCATATGCTTTAACCACTCTTTGAGTTTTTCCCCAAAGAATCGTGGAAAATCAACCTTCCCCAAACGTGTAATACCTGAGTAATTGTTCTAATTTCCCATTCTTGCTCCACGCATCTGATCTTGATTATCATTTTCCAAATTCGGTGTTGTTGATACCACCGGAGATCGATTCTGGTTCGGATTACCACTGCTTGATGCAGTATTCATCGACATCAATTGAATTGTTTTAAACATTTCACCGATTTTCTGATCCATCTTACTTTCTAACGCTTGAGTCTTTTCAATCGCAACTTTGTTTTGCTCGGTGATGTTACCTTCAAGCGCCTGAGTTTTTGCTAAAACGAGCTCGATCTTCGATCCAAGTGTTTCATCGACCTCACGAATCACAGCTTCTTTCAGCATAGCTTGCGATCTCGTTTCTGCCATTTCAATGTCGAGGATTGTAAAGCTCTAATACCTTTGATAACGAAAAAAAACTCAATTCAATTATTCCAACGATTCAAATCAATATTCCGAGAAACACAGGTTTGATTACTCACCCCAAAAGTTCCACTTATGGTGAGAAACTCCCAGATACGATGAAAAAATATCCAGAAATCGTATTATAGCTGAGAATATGAAATGAGAAAGAAGAATTACAAGAAAATTTCCAAAATGACAAAGATGATCTTTTTCTTGCGTCTTCTTTACGTCTTATACTTCTTCTAACAACCTTTACACATTGCTAATCTTCTTATTGTACATGTGTCATCCATTTGTTGCTTTCTTCTTTTTAATAAACCCTTTGCTACAACCCAAGTCTTCCCTTTCTTATTACTTTACTCTACTACATGAATTCTCTGTAACACATCACAAATCTGATCATCAACCATGATCCACAACAATCCATCTCTGCTATGAAACAACAAGGGAATCCCATATCAGCCTTTTGATATGTCCTGCCAATCCACGAAAGCAGAATCTCCGTGCCCTCGCCCGCTTTTTTCCCCGTCTTTGGGGACTTGACAACGTTGTTTTAGGTAGAGTTGTCGATCATGGCAGAGCCCAGTTTCTGTTTCCATCCAATGAAGCCCTCCAACTTGTTCTGCATCGGGGTCCTTGATTTTTAATGAATGGATGGTTGCTATGGAACTTTGGTCTTCTAATATCTCTGATCAAAGCCCCACGACACTGGATTTTTGGGTCTAAATACAGGACATACCCCTTTAGTTCCTATCGCTATAAATGGTTAACTCTATTGCTCAATCATTAGGGCATGTGGTTGAAACAGATGAAGCTGCATTAGAAGTGAATGCAATTTTCGGTCGAGTCAGTATTTGTTGGCCCCTCGATCAACCACCTGTATTCAAGCGATTGTTTCAGTTTGGACATGAATCTGCTACGGTTTCGTTTCGCTATGAGAAGCTTCGAAACTACTGCTTTAGATGTCATTCCCTACAATATGAGATAGAGGAATGTGAAGTTTCCGAAGAAGTGCAGCCACGGGTCACCAAGAACCTCAAGATGATGATGATATTCATGATCCATTGGTACCGATTCACATGCCTCTACACAAAGCCAATCATCCACCACTCCTTGCCCAACCTATCAATGCCATTGCATCACCAGGTCACTTACTAGCGCTCCCTTCCTCCCTCAGAGAACCCATTGACATGGATACGACTTCGGTTCTTATAGATGGTCATCAAATTCTTGTTTCAGATGTAAGAAGTTTCTATCACAACTATATGGCACTCGCATATCTGAAAATTGAGAAATGATCTTATCTTCAATCATCAAGTTTGGGAGGTAGAATCGGTCATCAACAAGGCACAACATGATGTTGAGGAATGGCTAAATGTAACACAACAAGACTCATCGGCTACACAAACTGTTAATCCGAGGAGTGTTGGGACTAGTCCATCGATTGACCATTGGAAACGTCTTCCGCTAAATATGTACAAAGTAAACTATGATGGGAGTTACTTGTACACAAATGGACGAATAAGAGTTGGCTGGATTATTCATGATGATCATGGCCATTATTGTCTATCAGGGTCATCCAAACTTAGGCAAGTTTCATCGCCACTGGAAGCCGAAGGATTGACACTTCTCCATACACTTCAGAGCATTTGGTGCAGAGGATACCATCGAGTGGTTTTGGAAGGAGACTGTCAACAACTCCTAGACATTCTTCTAGACCGATCAGCTAATGCCGTCATGGAGAATCTTGTTGCGAATCATTTTAGTGAAATAAAGTTTAAAATAGCTCCCCATACATGTTATAGGGTGGATGATTATCTAGCAAAATTGGCTCATAACCAATCATCTATTTCACAAATATTCACTTTCCCTCCTCGTTGTTTAACGAGCAGATTATTTGACGATCATGTAATAATTTTCTAAATAAAAAGAGATGTTAAAAAAATAGAAAATAATAAATAATAAAATGTGTTTGTTAAAAATCCCGTCTTTTCGAATTTCTATATCTCATAAAGCTTTTTTATTATTTTTAGTTTTAAATATCTTATACATTTAAAGTGTGATGATATTTTAAGGAAAATTTAGGTGGCATTTCCATGATTGATCTCTTAATCTTTTTTATGTATTGTGGCCATTCGATAAAGAAGAATAAACAAAAAACAACATGGAAAACCCTAGCCATTTCGCCAGCAAGTAATTGGCCTCAAGTAACAACTCTGAAAACGACAAAAGAAGAAATGAAAATACAAGACTAAGGAAGAAGTTGTTTTCCTTTCCTCTTCATCATGTGTGCTGAAGCCCAGCCCTTGTCAATAACTTCAACCAAGCGGAACAAAGAGGAAGATTGATGGGAGTGGCTGCATCGACCTCGGGTTCCTTTGTTAATCACCTCTTGTCTGTGGACGATAGTTTTCTACTTTGTAAAGCTACCGCGGCAGAAAGCTTGGAACTGAAGAGATGTCTGTCTTTATATGGTAATGCCTCAGGTCAGGTTATAAATGTTTAGAAATCTTCTATCATTTTCATATTAAAAGTTAAGGAGGAGAAGAAATCTCAGGTTAAGAACTGTTTGGGGATTACAAAAGAAGGAGGAGAAGGCTATTATTTTAGTTTACCTGAATGTTTCAATGGTTCAAAAATCCAAATCCTAGATTTCATAAATAAAAAGTTGAAATCTAGATTACATGGGTGGTACGCTAAATCTTTATCTCAAGGTGGAAAAGAAATCTTACTAAAATATGTGGCTATGTCACTTCATATCTACGCCATGTCGTGTTTCAAGCTTCCAATAGACACATATAAAAAAAATAACATTCAACATTAAAAAAGCATTCTATGGAAATTTTGGAAATAATAGGTTGTTATTTAAAATCTAATACTTTATAACTCGCCAAAATAATGTCATAGCTAAACTATATAAAAAACTCAATAATTTTGAATTTAGGTATGATATATTAATTAAAAAGTTATCAAAATTTAATGATTTAAATTTCATAAATTCTCAATTCAGTACCTTAAACATAGAGGATTACTATTTTACTGTTTGACTTCAAGTTTAATATTATGTAGTTAACTAAAGTAATACTTCCTTATATTATGTTCCTTATTAATCATATTTCTAGAAAAAAATATTTAAAAGATATACAATTTTAATGTTTTCTATGTAGTTTTTATAAGTCATTGATGATGAATTGTAAAGTTCCAAAAAAATAACTGAATACTATTGGTTTAGAGTTATAAAAATTTGATAATCACAAAAAATGATGCATTTATAATCAATTTATGTGTGAAAATGTTAGAAATATTATTAATTAGGAAGAGAGAGAGTATTAGGTTTATTGAATCCCAATATATAGGAAAAAGGTTAATGTTTGAATCTCTAAAGACATGTTTGAATTTTCAATCTTAACGATGGAGATATTTTGCATCTTGTTTCGGAGTGGATGTTCACTGGGCATATCTTACGGATATATTCAGTGACTCACACCAGACTCAAAATTTTAGCTTCAATATGACATTTTTATGTATTAAACCATGTTAAGGATTTTTCTTTGCCAACATCGACATAAAATTATGTCATTGTGAACGAAGATTCAAACATTACTTTATAGGTAATGAATTTTTTTTATCACAGTTGAAGATGCAAATATATATGTAAACTCAATTAGTGGTCACATAAACCGCAAAGTTAGTTTTTTCACAGTTGATAAGAATGTGTTTGCGACTACAAAATAAAATGGTCGTTCGAGTTGAAATTGGAAGAACATCACATCAACAAGGAAAAATACTTGAATTTCTTAATCAAGAACACTGATATCTAAATTATGTGTCATAAATCTTATGAATTATAATTTGTAAATGCATCATGGTATTTTATTTGATGATTACTATAGAAAATAATAATGTACTAGTTACTACAACTTCAAATATCGATAATAAAATATCGAGTTTAAAAATAAAATAAAGAACCAGCCCTAAATCTCAATTAAAATATTGTATAAATTATATATATGTACATTTTCATCTGTTATATACCAAATAATATATTAAATTTGTTGAATCTTGCATCATTTAGTGATTTTCAATTAATTTTTAAAAAACTTTCTTTTTTATGTAGGCGGACCATTTAAAATAGATAAAAGTATAAAACTAAAGTGTTTGTATGTTGCACTTAATAATTTATTAATCTTTCTTAATTATGGAATAGTGAATTTAAAATTAATTTTAATAAAAACTCATAAACTTATAAGCACAAAAATATGTGTTCAAAAGCTAACATGATAGGATTATAAGGAAACATGGTACATTTTATAAAATATTAGTATTGATGATGCATTCTCTAGAAATTATGGAAAGAATACATATGTTTTCACAATTCAGAATTTAACAACGTGCCAAAATACCTCAATAATAAAATTGAATAGCACGCCAAAAATCACAAATATGTGTTTAAAGTTTGTAACATGCTAAGATCCATAACATTCAACATTTATGAAGCATTTTATGAAACTTTTGGAAAGAATATGTTGTTATTTAAAATCTCAAACTTTATAACTCGCCAATATATCTTAATAACAAAACTAAATAACCCGCCAAAATAATGTAATAGCTAAACTAAATAAAACACACAAAAATTTGAATTTAGTTAGGATACATTAATTAAAAAGGTATCAAAATTTAATGATCTAAAATTCATAAATTCTCAATTCATTAAGACGATTTTTACTGTTTGAATAAATTTAATTATTTAAATCTACAGCATTGAACTAGTATTAGTATTACCAATCATGTTTTAATTTTAAAATAGTTACATCAAAAAAAAACTAAAGTTTATATTCTACAACAACAGCAGAACCAATCACCCCTAATTTATTGTAAATAATTTGATAGTTTCAATTTTAATTCAAATTTCAGATATATATATATATATATATATATATATAATTTTCAACACTTGTTTTAAATTTTTTTTTTTTCTTCTTCATTTAAGTTTCAAAATAGATTTTTCGGATATAGACAACAATAAAATGAACAATCCTTAGATAATACTCCCTCTGTTTCAAATTATAAGTTGTTTTAGAGGTTTTTTTTTGTTTCAAAATATAAGTTGTTTTTCAAAACAAAGACAAAAAGTTTTACTTTTAGAATCACTTTATTATTCACTTTATTATTGAAAGCTTTCAAAGCTTTGAATCACGTATTACAAGAAAATATTAAATTAAAATCAATGTTTAGTCAAACTTGTCAATTTAGTCTTCTATTGTTACTTCTATAAAAAACCAACGTGAGCAATTTTAGTTGTTCATTATCCCATTTTTTTTTTATGAAACCATGAAAAATAAAGAAATAAGAGAACAAAAAGAAAGCAAACCAGAAAATTTTCAAAAAAATCACGAAACACAATCAAACATGCAAATGTTTACTCGTCCATTTGATTTAAAACAAGCCGATGCATTATGATATGGGAGAACTTCATCCCAACAGAGAAATTGAAGACACTATATTGGAGATATTGAAGATTAATGCACCTAAGTTTTTCTAGCTTTAGTTTTTTTTATGTAATTTCAAATATTTTTTCTTGTTTTGATCTATATGGTCATTGATGCTTTGATTTATGAATATGAATGGAATAATGAATGTAAGTGAAAAAAATAACAAATCTATTAAAATAATTGATTGCTAATTCTACTTCCTTTATTTAATTATTAAAATATTCTGGTTCTTTATTTTTTAAGAAATTGGTGAGAAAAATGTTTCTGGAATTATATAGCAAGAGAACTTTTGGCAATATTTTTTTATTCAAAAAAACAAAAAACTGTTAACGACAAAAAGTAAACTATTTTGTCCACAAGATGATATTAGTCTCAAATTCAAATATTTCTTTAAAAAAAATGTAGTCCAACTCACTATTCCAATGAACTAAGAGTGTTCATTACATTTTGAACTAACATAGCATCACAATCTAATTGTATGGGAAGAAGACCATCTTTTTCCAGTACAGATTTCTTCATATGCGGTATTTTGTACTTGTTTGATCCTCCAACTTCCATGATCTAATGCATACACGATTGAAGAGTCAAAAAGATTCGGTTTACCTTGTTTGTCGGATATTTTTCAAAAGACTCCTCAACCACACAAACAAGATCTTCCACGGTTTTTGGGCTTTCTTTATGTTGTATCGACTGAATTGCACTGAAAAATCCAAGATCTAAAATGTTTAGATCTGGCGAGTTTGGCGGTTGACACATCAAACGAATATCAAAACCAGTTTTTGAAGCAGCTTCTTGAAAATCTTGATCTCCACACTCCACATGTGTTCTTGCATTATCTTGTTGAATAAAGATAGTCTTTTCTCGATCTTCCCTTGGCCACTTCTCATGAATAACTGGTAGAACTTTTTCAATCAAGAATGCTTTAATATTTTCTCTCTTCACAGAAGTTAATGCTTTTAGTTCTAACGTTCCAGCAGCTCTGTTTTTACTCCTTCTCTTAGCTGGCTGCATAGTAACAAATGGAAATATTCCAATTTTTCCAGAAAATATCTCATTTCCTCCCTCGTCAAACCTTGGACGAGCCATCGCTGCAGAAAACATTACTTTTCCGATGAAATTCTTACTTTGACATGTACGATGTGGATCGTCTTCAATCGGAAGTAGATAATATTTCTCGGTCTTCTTCGTCATATAGAACCATTTCTCATCGATATGAACCATGTTGTACATATCAACAAACTTTGGTTCATGAGGTAGAGAATTTTTATCCAACATAGAGATGCAAAATTATAGTCTACCTGAAACCGGTAAATTTTAGTCAACAAAATTTTATTATTGAATAAAATTTATATTCATTAAAAAAAATGTAGTATACCTTTCATATTGGCTTCCTTCAGATGTGGTTTGATGCTATTAGTATGACGTCGAAAGAGTCCTTCTTTCTTTCTTCTAAATAATGTTGAAAGATTCACATCCATAGCCATAGACATCGACCTCAAAGTTGTTCGTTTGCATAATGGAATATCAGAAATTTGAGTTGGCTCAATTGAGATTCTTTTGCGACCACAATTCCCTGTCCTTTGATTGGATACATTGACCTTTCCACTAGCAGCTGTTTCTTTAGCTCGTTTCCAAATCCTTTGCACCATTACTATAGGCACCGAAAATTGATTAGAAACTTCTCTTGTTGCATTTCTTGCCAACTTTCCATCAATACTCCTCTCTAATAATGCACCAAAAATCTCTTGCCTTTCCTCATTTGACAGATTTTTTCGGGTTTGTTGTAAATTTGGTTGACCTTGAGAACCATTTTCTGTAAAAAAAAAATTATTAACAAAAAATATTTGTATAACTTGAACTACTGCAACACGACGTGTATATATATATGACTTCAAGTTCTAATTTTATGGACAAAAATGCCAAATCAAAAACAAATTTCCAGAAACTATAGAAAATACCCAACCAAAAGAAAGAAGAAAGGATTATCAAAACAACAATTATGAAATTATTATACCTATGTTCTATGAACAATCTAGAAATCATGGGAGAAACATGAAAGAAGATTCAAAACAAAAAATTAGATCAATAGACTAAAAAAAGAACGCAAGTCAGAACTGAAAAAAAAAAAACTCTTATCCCCACTTTCAAACAAAGAAAGCGACAAACATGGAACCAAAACAATTATTAACTCCCTAAATCTTGTTGAGATTACATAGGTGAATTATCATCATATTAAGAAAAATAATTAAATAATCAAACGTTCTCTTTTGACGTTGAATAATCAAACATTCCTAATAGATAATTCACATAATCTAATCATGTTGTAAGCTAGAAAAGAATTATGCAAATTGTTAAAAAAAATTAAAAACTGTTACCTGGATTATTTAGAAAATCTCCATGGCCATGATTTTCTTCTGATGGAATTTCATTTAAATCAAATAAAATCTCATTCTCACAATTTAGAACTAAAACATTTAAATCAAAATTAGAAGCCATGAAAAAAAGTTGATGATCATTTTCTATTTTGAAGTTTATATAGACGTTAGAGACTTTACAAATTTTTTGTTTTGGCTCCATTGTTAAATTTTTAATTTTTGGTTTAAACTGATTTTATAGATGTTGGCTCCAAAATAAATTGGTAGAAGTGACCTTAAAATTCATCGTGTGATTCTTCACATTCTTTTCTTTTGTTTCTTTTTCTTTTTTAAATTGTTTTTCTTTCTTTTTCTATAATTAATTACTTAGATAAAATCATGAGTTTTTATTGAGAGTACAAAAAGCAAAATAAACCTTAGTATGTGTGCATTCAGCCAAAACAACTTATAATTTGAAACAGAGAGAGTATATTTCAGTTTGGTTCGGATAGATTTAAGCAATGAACAAAAGTAAAAAATAATCGTTCGATATCACAAAAAATATAATCATTTTCAGTCTGTCTAAAATAGTTGTGCAACGAAGAAAAAATAAAATGCTTAACCGATATGTTTCTCACCCCCCAATATCCCCGGTTTAACATGCAAACCAAACCTTTTACTGTCGGTACGGTTGGTAGTTTTTACCGGCATGAAAACCTTCCGCATACGCTGTGTTCTTGTACATAATCTGCAATCAATTTACACAAAACAAACGTTGGTATACATTTAGTCTAAACCGATGCGAGCAATGTATTTCTGATATATACTCACAGCAAGATGAGTCAACTCTGAGGTAAGTCGCTTTCTCTGTGTTTCTGCCAAAGCCTCCATACTCTCTCCCTTCGCCTGTATGTAAAGCCGGTTAAGAATTTACCGCAAGCTGTAATGTAAACGACTTTAATTTTGAGACTTGTTCTTACCCCGGATAACAATAGAGCCGATGTTTTCTCCAAAATCTCCTCCACGAATTTCTCGGGGTTCTTGAAAGCTGATTGGACTGAAGTTCCCACTATGCTTTTACCCTTTTCCACTGGCTTTCCCGGTTTGGCTGCACCAGTTGAGAAAACTGAGTTATATAAACCAATCTTTTACAGTTTAGCAAGAAATAGAGCAGATGGTTAAAACCTGGTAGTGCCGGCTTAGTCTCGGCTGACACATTCTTTGGAGAAGGGGATTGTGTAGAAGATGTTTTATTAGGAAGCTCGGGAACAACAACTGAACCAGACGGAACATAAACAGCTAGATCTGGAGGCTGGTCTTTACCAACTACCGGGTTAGCCTGAAATAGCAAAACCATAGTTTAGAAGATCAACCCAGAGTAAAGGAACATGAGGTCTCAAGTTAAAAGGTTTTGGAACATTTGCCTCGAGGTCAACGTATACAGGATCTCTCCCAATCGACTGAAGAAACTTATCCAGACCCGATGTGTTAAGAGCTGCAAATAATAATGACCAACCGAATCGGTGTATAAGCTAAAATCTGTTGGTAACTAATGTAGAAGTATTTTATCTCTTTCGATGTGGCTTGAACTTTAACTACTGACAAAACAATGAAAGAAAAGACTGTAAAGAAAGAGCTTACAGATTGAGACGTCATTAGACAATGGGTGGAAGATGCAGCATGTTTGGTTCTTGAAATTTTTGTCTAACAAGAGCGACACATCCCTTTAACAAGGAAGTTTTAACAATAATGTCAATCAACGGAAATAATTAAGATGGTAAGGGCACACATATGAACCAATATTAAGGTAGATGATACCTTGCTGATTCATTTATAACTGCAAACGGAGTAACACATCCAAGTGACACCTTGAAAATACGAAAATAGCACAAGTGTCAAAAATTGTAATCATGAAACTAAGTTAGATAAATTCATGAGGATTTGCTGTAAACTACGCTAAGCAAAACAATCTTATCACCATAGAAAAATAGATCATTTTAAGCAATCCGGTCTGGAGAAACTATTATCATCGAATTGCCAATAAAACAATCATTACCTCCTTTTTCAGGAGCAATGAACAATACCTGCAATAGCTGACCAAGTGCTTCTTCAGGAGCCATTCGTATTCCTCCTTTTCCTAGACCGAGTCTCTGAGATAAAACTGTTTGAATTAGAAGTCACAGGGAACACACATTAACATCCAAAACATGCAACATTTCGATTTCACAAGCTCAGTGACTTCGAATGTTAATATCCACAAACGAAACAAAGAAAAAAACATGAATTATACCTTTCATGTCAACTTTTGTATCTACCATAGCTGAAACGATGTAATATCGATTTTTCTTGTCCTGCAAAAACAAGAGAGAAACATATGAGCCATTTACAATGGAGTTTCTAGTCGTTAATAACTGTGTAAATTTGAAGATTACCTTCAAGAAGAGATTCTTACTAAGTGCTCCTTCATTACTGCTTACATACTTGGCCTGGAGATTTAAGAAAAAAAAAAAAAAGCCTTATGAATCCATCTATTAGCTATATGTTTATAAAATCTACAACTTTATTTTATAGTATTTTCACCTGTGCTTCAACGGTTAGAACAGGTGGATGTTCATACTTGGAATAATCAATCTCAAGTTCCTGAAAGATTAATAAATAGAAATTTCAATTACCAACTACATTGCCAAAATTCCAAAAAAAAATGGATTAAAATTGACACAAACAAACACAAGATTCTTCACCAAAGCGATTTAATCTAATAGCAAACATTGAAAACTTAGTGTTCAATACGATTCTGCACATAACTTTGAATCTGTCTAAGACATACTAATCCATAAATGCTAATGAAAATTAAGAACAAAGAGAAGTAATTTCGTCAGTTCTCATCTATTGATTTATCCTAATCCAATCCCACGAATTCAAACAAAAGCAATGAGAAATAAAAAAAATTGATGAATTGAGTTTAAGATGAAGATGGGAACCTGAAGTCGATCAAGCAGCTGAATTTTGGAGAAACCCATTGGATTGTATCAAGAATTTGGACTGAGACGAGAGGCAATGAACTGTAGATATTGTAGACTAAAAAATAATCAAAAGAGGCTTAGGCATTGAGCTTTGTGAACCTTCAAACATCCCAATCAAAATTGGATTCCAGATTCCGACTACAATAGATTCAGAGATCGAATACTAACCTGAGAACTGAGGAGGAAGCAAGATTGGTCTAAAAGGAAAATAAAAGCGAGAGTGTGTTGCGCAGAGGGATGATATCAAACAAAGGTTTTAGGGTTTGGTTTCAATGGCGGATGCGATCGATCTCTTGAGGAATGCGGCGGATAAGGAAAGGTTCGACGAATTAGTCTCTCTTTTTTTGCATAAGATAAAATCTTTTGGGCTTTGTGGGCTTTTAGTAAATACAATGGATTTCGAAACTAAACCGTTTTTTAATTATAAGTTTGGGTTTAGTTTTTTCTCCACATAATTTAGCTCTCTTTTTGAGCTTATTTTGTAGGACTGGACACAAAGCAAGTATTTACTAATTTTCAAGTATTTGTGACTCGCTTTAGCCCGTTCAAGTAATTTAATGTTTGACTTAATATTTGACTTGTCTGAAGCAAGTATTTGCTATATCAAGTACTTGTCCAAAATCTCATTATTTGCAAGTAGTTTGATCCATCTTGTTACTTGTCAAATAATTTGATTTGGTTTGTTACTTGCTACTTAGAACTAAAGTATTTGGGTTTATTGGGCTATAATAAAGAAAAATAATTGGATTAGGGTTTAGTTAATGGGTTTTAAAGTAATTGGGCTATAATGAGAATCTAGGGTTGAGTTATCTGAGATCAAAGGAAGTGAAGGAACAAGTCAGGTAACAAGGCACGCGGCAAGTAACGAGGCACAAGGCAAGTACGAGGCAAGTATCAATTTTTTTTATGATACTTGATACTTGACCCTTATTTGCAAGTAATAAATACTTGACTTGACTATAGCGGGTACTTGAATAGTGGGTAACAAGTAATTATGTCCATACCTATTATTTTGTATAAAAACGTAAATTTTGACGGCATGGGTCATCATATCTAAATTTTCAATTTTATGGTTTGAATAGTTATAGTTTTAAATTATGTATGAATATAACATTTTTAGAGATAAATAATTTTTGATTATTGAAGTCTAAAAATCGTCTCTATATTATGAACGGATAGTCTTGTTCGTCTTGTTAATTGGATTTTAGCTTTAAGGTTTAGGTTCATCCCAACTTAAAATATATCTAGTTTTTGAAATAAAAAAAATCTTAAATTTTTTTAACATTAAATTGACTCGTATCCATAAAAACTCAGATTGACTAAACATAAAATATTAATATTTTAAAAGTTAGGACTATAAATAATTGGTAAGGATATGAGATAGACTAAACAACGTTTAGGTTATTAATGTAGTTTTTGGGCATGTTTGATAGTTCGTACATGTATCAAACAGGCTAAAATTAATTAGTATAGACATTCGTAGAGCTCATTAGTTTGTGTAATATCTGCATATATATGTTGACAAATCACTTAATGGGCCAACTTGTGGTCTTACCTACAAAGATCGGATCGACAAAATACATTTAAGAAAAATAGACGTGAAATTTATGTCCTCCCATCTATTAATAGAGTTCATGAACAAAAAGGATATGTGAAATGATTTTCTATTTTCTCATTAGAAGAATAGTTTGTTACAATCGGGTGTTTATATACAGCTACAATAAACTGAATAAACTAAACCAAGTCACAATAAATAAATTGAACCGGACTAAACCAGAATATATGTTATTATCTATCCATATTTTCCTACTATAGCACTATTATTATCATATATATATATCTAAAAACAAAATACATTGTTTAGCCGTCGTGAAATCTCCAACTTGACAAATCAAATATCATTATGGGATCTCTAGTATTAGTTATAGTGAGACAACATAATCCTATAATTGAAGTAATGATTTCACGACCAATGTTGGCTCTATTTCAAATATTGCCTTGTGATTTAGCAACACAAAGTTTTTTTGTATTGTGTACTTATCTATATAAGAATAACAGGGTGGGCTTTCTTGCGTTTATAGTATTATATTGTTGCCTAAACAAATTTAGAAAAAAACTACAAACTTTATTTAAACCTAAACTCACATAAACATTGAGAAAATAATGCCACGTTATGTGTTTGGTTCGATCATTAAGAGACCAAAAAGAAACATAAAGATTTAAATCGTCTTGGTCCGGAGAATCTCATGTCATGTGGAATTGCGGATGCGGTGAAAGGTAAAAGGTAAAAGGTAAAAGGTGAAAGTAAGGCACTTTCTCTGGGACCCACTGTAACCAAGACCCATGTCAGTGTGGGTCCGGCCCGTATTTTCAATTCTTACAGTAATATTTTCGGTCAATTTATTCAACCATATTTATTTGCTCGTAGACAACACAAATGACGGCAAAAAAACTGCAAAGATAATTTAATGGCTCTACAAGATGAACAATCTGAAGAATTTCTCTAGCATGTTGTATGACACATGATTGACTGTCAAATGTTTTAGACAAATTGTTCAGAGTTGATAGCGATGAGTCGATGACCTTTTGGAGAAGTTTATTTTACTTAAAAATCAGTTTAGTAGTTTCTTTTTGTTTAATCATGTTGTTCAAATTAACCGATTAGCTACAATATGCTCATTGCTATAAAAAATAAAAATTTAGTGATTGACGAGTTAAAAGAAACCAAAAAAATGAAAACGAAAATTACTAAATGTAGGCTCACTTCTATTAATTTCTTTTGGTTTCAGTTACACATTTTGCAAAAAGAATATATATATATATATATATTCTCTATATATTATTTGAGATACATACTTTAAAAAATAATCTTGCAATGCTGTATGATTTACGGCTATGTCATGCTGAAGTGTCAGCACCACAACCATTCTTAGAAAAGTTTTAAAACAAAACAAACATTACTACACTAATTACACAATATATCATTGGACTTAAATTATTAATATGATTATATTTTTCTTATATAACTCATTTAAATACACGGAAACTTTGTGTGTTAATTATATTGCAGTTTATCTGTATTGATAAGATCATGAATGTGCAACAACACTATTATTTGTATCAAGTTATAAGTTATAGATTTTTCATTTGTTCTTTAAATCTGTTGTTATGGTAATATCCATATCTACATATCAAACGAGTGTTTTAAACAAGGAATAATCCTAAAGCTTAAAGCATTGACGAAGATGGGGTTGCCAAAGCACAATAGCGACAACGTGAGTGTCGTCATGATTGATCTTATAAGATGAGGATATGTAAGTGGACACTAAGACTTTGAATGGTTGGTAAGTATGTACTTTTAAAAACAAATCATATCAATATTTTGGTATGCGAAAATGCATATTATAGTAAGCAGTATACTATAGTACGCAATAAATTTAATACACATTTGGTATGATTTTTACTATTCGTTCGGAGCATTTTTTTAATAGACAAAAAGTGCAGACGAATAGTATAAAATTTTTGGTCTGAGCTTTAAAATAATAATGCATACAGTACGATTTATTTTTGTTTTGTTTTAATGTGTACCAATATAATTTTGTGAATGGTGAAAAAGTACATACTAATCCGATTTTAGTATGATCTGCAGCATACTATTCAACCATTCACAGCCTAAGTCACTAATCGAAGATGAAGACACCATTTATATTTTTAGTTGTGTAGTTTCATTTGTTTTTGGAATGCGTTTTTGGTTTTCAACTGCTCTCTCACACACTAGAATAGAGGGCATACAACTTAACCTGAATGAACGGTTAGCTTTTTCACTTACTATTATAACTGAGGAAAGAGATTTTGTCTCCTATAAAATTTTGATTTTGTTCTCAGAATTTTTAACTCGACATGTAAAAACATGTAAAAATGTTTATCTAATAAACATAATTTTTCGGACTATACCTAAAAGGAAAAAATATTAATAAAGAGAATACGCAAAAAATGAAGTTTCACAAACTTAGAAGTGTCAAAACCTCTATCATGGAACATGTAATGAGTAGAGTTTAATGTTGTCTATTATAACAATTAAAATTGGGGCGATGATTCATTATTTTTAAGCGTCATCTCAACTTCATTTCTTAACTAGGGAATACATTTTTAAGTATAGTCTGCAGTGTGTAGAACTGTACATTATGTTTTTTTTTTTTTAAATTTAACAGTGTTGTATATGATTGTGGTGGCAACTAATTCATGATCATATGGTCAAAGGAAACCACTAGACCAAGAGCTACTTGGTATGAAAATTTTCAATAGATTAGATATCCTTTGATTTTTTTTTTTTGGATCAAACATATTTAATTATAATCTTTTTTTCCATGAATGTTCTCAGAAAATAAAAATCATATCGTAATAAAAAAAGTTTTTAGTGTTTGAGGACTAAGGGTGAAAGAGTGAATGGGACCCCATCTCACTAAATGGATCAAGAAGACACACACACATAACAAGAAACCAAAAACAACTCATGTGGCTTTCTGCTCAAATCTACTGTTAGATTTTTTTCAGACCAATGTTGGAGTAAATTAGATGTTTTTTTTTTTCTTTTTTTTCTTGCGAGAATCTAATCAAAATTTCACAGTTTTTCACGTTAACTCTTTCTCTTTGGTTTTACCAATTCTCTCACACCCTTTCTAGTCTCTTCTCTATTTCCCTTAATCATGTTTCATTTTTTTCTATAAAGTTGTACTACATTTAATTATAGTTACTTTATTAAGTAGGGTTACGCATTCCATTGCAAGCCTCATGAAACTTGCTTCCTACTCTTTGACTTAATTTTGTAAAATATTTACATAAAACTCTACTTTCAGTTTGGTTCATTAGTTAATAATATATCATAAGTGCATAATCATGTTCTAAACCGGAGTAAAACAATCCATTTGATTTATTTTACCACCATATTTTTGTATCATAAATATATACACATTAATGGTGTTAAAGCCATTAACGCCAAATTTTGCACCATTCATAAGTTAAAATGCAATGAAATCTCAAACAATTGTTTTCAGCATTATCTTTTAACTTTTAGGCTTCAGAGTTTAATCAACACCAGTATTCTTTAGTTTTTAGTTATCTTTTAACATGTTATCATTCTAAGCTCAATATTCGAAACGCTAGAAATATATCTCCATACTTAACCATTGCGATCTAGACTTATGAACTTTTAACATGACAACATCTAGTTTAAAAAATAACTTAGATTTTGGTACAAAGATCCCCAAAAGTTGGATACATTGTGAGAATTGATTAAAAGAGAAGAAAAAAATGTACAACACATTGTATGGGTTACATAACTGAAGTATTTTATATATTGAAACAAAGAATAATGTATATATATGATGAGAGCAGAATCAGCAGAAACTCCATAATCTGATATCTTCTTCCACAAATAAATCATCAGCAAATGGTGTTGTCAAATACGGCGTCGAAACTCCATTAACGAACATGAACTGATCATCACCATTAAAACAGTTGTACCATGATGATGATTCAGACAAGGAGATTTGTTGGTCATACTGTGACATGGAGATAACATCATAGAGATCTTCAGATGGAGAAGAAAGCAATGGTGATGAAGTAGAGACTGAGGAGGAAAAAGGATCTGTGTTAGCTGTAGCAGCAGCAGCAGCAGCTACTCTTTGTATGGACTTAGGAGACATATCATTGCTGTTGTTATCACCATTGTTGATAATATTGTATAGAGAAGATGAGATATCTGGGAAGTTGAGATTATTAGCTGAAGATCCTTTGAGACAGAGAAGTGCTGCATCGTAGGCTCGAGCTGCGGCTTCAGCGGTTGAGTAAGAGCCAAGCCAGATCCTTGTCTTTTGATTAGGAGCTCTGATCTCTGAAACCCATGAACCCCAACTTCTCATTCTCACTCCCTTGTACTTCTTTATCTTTATGGATGATAATGATGATGATGAGGATGAAGATGATGATGATGATGGAGATGACATTCTCTTTGTAGCCTTCTGAAGAGTTGTCACCATTTTTGATACTAATCAAAGGTAAAGAAGGGAGGAAGTTGGAGGAGAAGAATGGTGGATTTCTATTTATAGATGAGATATGAAGAACAAAACTGGAAAGAGAAATATTTTTTTTTAAATATACTATGAACATAGTCAAAGAAAGTAGCATGGGGCACACACAAAGAGAAGAGATGAGTACTTTTTCTTTGAATAATTGTGAGAGACAGGTGTTTTTTTAATTAATCACAATTCCATATGCAACACCCAATCACAGATCACTAATAAGAGAATCCTCCTTATTAATTTATTTTTTCAAAAAATGCATTGTTATTGATTTGACTTTCAAAAATAATTCTTGAGTTCCACAAAGTGCACTATAGTTTACCACTAAAATTACTATTTCCGAGCCTCATACTCTTGGATGAAATTAATTATAGAAAAATACAAAAAATAACACTGAATTTATAGAAGAAAAAAAACAAAATCTATTTCAAGAAAGGACAGAGAGTTGTAAAACATTGTAGGAGGCACATTGGATTCTGTTTTTAAAGACAAGTTCTAGGAGCTAGAGCATGTGATTTTCTAAGGTACAAACAAAATACAAAGTTAATCATGTAAATAATTTAACTAGCTAATTATTTTGATAAATGAGATGCTAAAAAAAAACACATGATTATATAAATTAAAAAGGTGTATAACTTATAAACATATAATTCAGAATCTTAAACGTCAAAGTAGCTGAAGTCATGTACTCGTGTTTACAAAGGTAATGCAAAACAGAAGCAAACTGAAACAGCTGTTGCATCTCTGTCTTAATGGGCCTTTTTAAAACCGCGTTAACTATTCTTTGTGTCCGCATCTTACACACGTAAATTCTCTCTGTGAAAAAAACGAATTTATAAATTACTTAAAATTTCAGATTCCTATGTCAAACTATTCAATAGGGTGTACTAATAAATTAAAGTAAACTCGTCAAACCTTAGAATAATCTTACAGTCTTTTTTTAACAAAATTAATCTGCAGTGAAAATAATTATAATATTTAGTCGGCACTAGAATTTAATTAAGACGCGTAACGAGTAATAAACTAAACTATTCGTGTTCACGTTCTGGCCAGACTCCTTCCTCTTTGTTTTTTTTTGGTATAGTATAATAAATCAGGTTTTTTCCAGATATCAAGAAACGAATCAACCGAATTGTTCGTTGGAAAATGCAGAGGAAAGTGCAGGCAACATATTACAAAAGTTCCTGCTAAAACAACTTGAAAATGTTTGAGTATTTACATGCAAAAAGTAAAATCTATCGTATTAAAAAAAATTGCTATGAAGATAAGTTTGTTGATTACTTTCTAGAGAAGTTTGGACAATTTTATGTTTTTTTTTTTTTTGGTCAAAAGACAATTTTATGTTTTATTTATTTATTACATGACTTATCTCTTTTTCTCATAACATTTACTTTTGTATTCACCTGCTAACTTATTGAATGGAGATTACAGTTGAGAAATTCAGTTTAGGATCACATTAATTTAAACTATCTTTGCTTCACAAGCTTTTTAGCATGCGACATTGTTAGAAGTGTGACAAAAACATGAAAGATTCATTTCGGTATTTAGCTATGAGAGGACCAGCATAGCTATTTGCATTTCTCTGTTTCTCTTACATACTTTGTATTTGATTTCTTCATTTCAACTAATAAGACGAGATTTTTTGTTTTCCCTTTCCTTTTAACTTTTAGCAAACGTAAACTAACATTGAAACTATACTAATTGTTTGGTATCAACAATTTTTTTTGGTTGTCTGTTGTGTTATTAAATATACTTTTATCTAATCTTACAATATATGCGATTATATATAATGAACAATTTTCACATATAACGATTTCACGACAAAAACTCTTTCCGACAGACATTTCTACATGTACAATATAGCATGATGGACACAAAATATGTTTGTGGCTTTCCGTTTCTATTAGCATAATAGCCACAAAATTATGGACAAAGCTACAAAACAATTCATATCTGTGAACAGTTTTTTTTTGTAGTATGTTTAGGATTTAGTTTTGTTGGGGGTCTATTTGATAAATATAATGTTCACATAAAAAATAACATGTTAGAGAAAAAATTTATCCGTTTTCTGATAGTGAAATGAAAGGTAAAGTTGTATATAACAAAATATTACTTTGTTTCATTTCTATTTACCTAGTAAAAGTTCACATTAGAGGGGAAAAAAATAGAAGTCTACCAATTGTACTTATAACTGTTGACTGTGTTTACTGTTTAGTGTCTAGACGAGGGACAGTCTCAAGTTTGATGTGTAAGAACAAGAAGAAGATGAGTTATGTTCTGTCATAGACTTTGATTGAATCGGGTAAAATCCGAGAAGATAAAGCAATTAAGCAATAGCCATACTTAGAAACTGGCTAGCTACCTAACGAAGAAGAGTGAGTGATCCCCACACGAGGAAATAGACAAATGGAATCATAAATGAAGATTCATGCATAATGTATGTACTTTACACTAAAATATCCTATTCGTGTTTGGACAATGTTAACTGGCACCGTACTCAAAATATGACCTTCCGTACGTCTCACATCAATCAATCAATTTTTAAAATTTTTTTAATAAATGATAATATCGGTTAAAAAAGCAGCATTTAATAGAAATGGGTTTAAGCCAGATGGGAAAATAAGTCTCTTGTTTGGGATTATAAATAAATGTTGAAGAAATTTTGAGTGGTTGAAATTTAGACGAACGTACGGAGAAGTTTCTTGTGGATTGAAGAGTGTTGTTGGATGGTGTAGAGGCAAATGCACATGTGGATTGTGACAGGACAGAATCAAATCCTCTGTGTTGATTTTCATAAGATTGAGAAATTTCCTAGAAGGGAAAAAAAAAGATGTATGACAAAAGAGTTTTCAAGATTTTTGTGGTGGTTGTTGAGTGATTTAACAGGAGACAATGCTTCCGTATTTTATAATTTTTGTCTCGATCTTGTAAGTTTTCGGAGCGGTAACGTCAATAATTGAATCTAGCCTGGTTAATTTCTCCCACCCTGGTCCCAAAATTGTAGCAGCTAGTTTCATCTCACTAATATTGCCTAAATAATTATGGAGGTCTATAATGAAACACAATACATAGTCTATGTTTATTGGTTAATTGATGCAATGACTATAATAAAACACAATACATAGTCTATGTTTATTGGTTAATTGATGCAATGAATATAATTGGATAATCAGTAAATGAAAAGTTGAAGCTACAGTATTCTTAAGATGTCTATATAGAATTTAAAAAACGCGATTTTATTGATCCACGTCAATGTTTAATATAAATTCTCATGATAATTTATCAAAAACTCAAAAAAAAATTGATATCTACCAAAATTTTTTTAAATATCATCGCCAAAATAGGCAAAAAAATAATAGAAATTACTCAAAATAATAATATCTGCCAAAAACTTAAAAACAAAATCATCGTCAAAATATGCAATAAAATAATAAAAATTACTCAAAATAATAAATTTAGTATATAAGGAAATTATGCCTTAGTTTCTTATTAAGAAAAAAAAAATATAAACTATTCAAAATAATGAGTTTAGCATATAAGGAAATTATGCCTTAATTTTTTAATTAATAAATAACTAAAAAATATATTTTGTTTTCATAACTTCATATTTTACAGATAGTTAATTAATAAATTATTTAATATTAAAATATTTAAAAAAGAAAAAGAAATATGTGCATTTAAATAGGCAACAAAATAATAGAAATTACTCAAAACAAAAAAATTGTATATAAAGAAATTATGCCTTAATTTCTTATTAAGCAATAAAATAATAGAAATTATTCAAACTAATGAGTTTAGTATATAAGGAAATTGGAGTTCTATTTTAATATTAATGTGGCTGATAAAAAAAGAAGAAGAATAGAAACCCTTATGAAAAAAAAGTAAAAGACAAATTCAAAAATGTTTTTGTAATTAAAAATGTCAAAAGAATGACATTTTTCACTATAACTCTGCCCTGAAAAGATTGGAAAATCAATAACTTAATATATTAAGATTCAATCAAGATTACAAAAATTTGAAAAACATCATATCCTAGAAAGGAAGAAGAAGCCCACAAATTTTTAAGGTGAATCATGTATTCTGGTTATAATAGTTTTTATTCAATATTTTTGCTAAAACAATTTACATAATTTTTGCAAGTGTAATAATTCCCACAACTCTTTTATTTTTTCGAATGAGATTTAGTTATTTTATGAAGCAGAATGTCTAATCTAAGAAATTAATCTCCAACAACTTAAGTAGATGAATCCTACTGATGTGAGCATATTAGACAGTTTAGAAGAAAGAACTCAAAAATATTAAGAACCATCATGGTTCAGATTCATCTGTTCTTCTTTTAGCTATTCTGGAGCCATAAAAAGTTAATAAATAAATGGTTACAACAGATAATGCCAGTAAATTCTTCTGACTGATGTTGCATAATCGCTGAACTCATGTATTCCTATGTTAAAGTGTGTAAAAACAAAAGCAACTACTCATTTTCTGAACCATTGAACCAGTTTTTCCCAAGTTTGTGCCAAAAACAGTAAATGTAATGAAAAGTTATATAAGAGTATGCATACAGACAAGGAAAGGTCAAGGTCAAGGTCTTGAGCATGTCAAACAATAAATTGAGTCCATGCAACAGCTGAACTAGCAGTAAAATTAACTTGATTTAATTATTCTACAAAACCATCAACATTATTAGAAAATGTTAGAGGCATAAGTGATAGCTTAAAAAAAATATCATCACCAACAAAAAAAATATTAACATATTACATACATGTATATTTGTATTTGAACAAATTGGAAAAGAAAAAGTAAATAACACTTATTTTAAAATAAATAAATAAACAAAGTATAAAACAGAATTTTTTTGAAAGGGTCATTTACAAATAAAAAGAAAGAGATAATAAAAATGTTAGAGGAATAACTAAAGCTTAAGAAAATGGATCATCACCGGCAAAAGATATAATAAATTATATTATGTACATGTCTATTTATAGTTAAAAATTGAAAAAATAAAAAAATTAGTAAAGTTTCAAAATAAATAAAAATTAAAAGAAAAATAAAAAAAATATTGTACTTGCTATTTGTAACCTTTAAGAACCAAGCTAACGACATAAATGAAGAGACACTCTCACCTATGTAAATAGATTTGAATTGAGAAAAATAAAAGGGAAATTAAATACAAATATGAAAAAATAAAATTACATGTAAGTAAATTTAGAATTTTAAAAGAAAAGAAATATGGAAATTAAACTCAAAAGATGACAAAACAAAATTCTATAAAATAGAAAACAAGAAGAAAGACAAAATATTGCATGATAAAATATATTGAGTGCATAAAATATCACATACATATATACTTCCTATGATAAAATTTAGGAAAGAGATTTGTTAAAGAAATATGAAAAACGTTATAAATATAGCACAATATCTGTGCTCAAAATCATGTTTCTAATTGGAAAAGGATCTTACTATATATATATATAATCTATACTATTTAAAAGTTTAAGTTATAGTATTTTCAAGGCGTCCACATGAGATTTAAAAAATACGTTTTTGTCGGTAGACGTCAGCATTTAACATAAATTCTCACGATATACTGCCAAAAAGGAAAAAAGAAAAAATCGATATCTGCCAAAAAATTTTAAAGAAAATCATCGCCAAAATAAACAACAAGATAATAGAAATTACTCAAGATAAAGAGTTTAGTAAATAAGAATATTATGCCTTAATTGCTTATTAATGAATAATTTTTAAAAGCATATTTTCATAACTTCATATTTTCTTAAAAATTAATTAAGAAATTATTTTATATTAAAAAAGAAAAATAAATCACCGGTCTTTAAAATAAAGGTAATTGGTCGCATAATATTTATGAATCCCTATTTATATAGTATAGATTTAAAATAATAGAAATTACTCAAAATGATGAGTTTAGTAATGACTCATTATTTTAATGAATAAAAGAAACTATGTCTTAATTTCTTATTAGTGAATAATTTAAGAAAATATTTCTTCTTTTTCATAACTTCATATTTACCTAAAATTAATTAAAAATTATTTAATATTAAAAAAAAATTGTCGGCCTTTAAAATAAAGGCATTTGAATGTCTTTGAATGTTCCTTCGCTTCACAAACTTGGACGCTATCAAAGGTTTCGTCGACACCTGGTTGTTTTCCAACATGGTTGGAATTTACGAATTTGGATTATCTATATTGGAGAATACCATCCCATATAAAGAAGGAACATGGTACTTCCAATTGTTTCCCTTGGATATTATAGTTTTTGTGGAAAGTTAAGAATAAAAAGGTATTTCAAGGAATACAAACTGATCCCACATACATATTTAATCGAGCAAAAAGTGAACACTTGGCTTGGGAGGTGGCCCAATCATCTCCCACTGAGGAATTTGAAAATAGGGAATTGATGGAGCCCCTTCTATATCACTTATATATCGGATTGATGGTTCATGGAAATCATGAGACCCTAATACATGATTAGGTTGAATTTGCTTTCAGGGAGAAGATCAGGTCGTGTTGTTAGGTGCTAAGTGTTTCCGAAAAACACGATCACCCCTGCATACGGAGTTGGAAGCACTAGTATGGGCTATGAAAGTCATTCTCTCGTCAAGGCTAATGTGTCAAGTGTTCAAAACAGATTGTGGAGAACTTGTCTCAATGGTGAAATATCTAGAGGAGTGACCCGCCTTCTCCAATCAGCTTGATGACCTTATCTCGCTTCGTGCCTCTTTACCTGATTTTTTCGATTTCTCGTATTTTCCGTTCTTGTAATAGACATGCCTATTGCTTAGCATAGACCTCTAGAGTGTTAGTTTCATAATCCTCTCATGTAAGCACTTTTCCTCCAATTTGGGCAACCAATTGTGGAGTGACTTTTTAATTTAATGTTTGGTTGGAAAAAAAAAATAAAGGCATTCGGTCACATAATATTTCTAAATCCCTATTTGTATAATATATATTTAAAATAATAAAAATGACTTAAAATAATGAGTTCAAAATATAAGAAAATTATGCTTTAATTTCTTATTAATGAATAATTTTTAAATATATATATATATTTTTTTATAACTACAAATTTTCTTAATATATAATTAAGAATTATTTAATATTAAAAAAAGAAAAAAAATTCGCTAGCCTTTAAAATAAAGGCAATTGGCCGCATAATATTTTTGAATCCCTATTTGTATAGTATAGGTTTTTGCTAAGAAAGTTTACATGATTATTGTAAGTGTAAATAATTCTCGCGATTCCTTCACTCTCTCAATAAGATTTAGCTGTGCTAATACAAAACATGAGACTCGAAAAATAAGAAAGAAGTTTTGCAGCATGGTTGCAAAGTGTTAGAGATAGAAATGCATCCATAAGTGAATAAAAATATGCCAATGAAGATGATGGTAAGATGTTGGTCGTTAATCCTAAATTCCTAATGCAATCAAGTAGAAATCATCTACAAGACATATTTCAAGGCACAAAAGCATATAACATTTTATCAAAAGTACCTATGCAAGCATTTCAGAAACAACAATCCTATATTAAAAATGATACATCATATTTCAATATGCTTTAAACAAAATTAATTTTCAAATTTTCATTCTATATAAAATTTATTTTTCTACAAACTTACATAAATAATACTAAAAGTATAAATAAAAACATGTATAATTAAAATAAACCAAACTAAAATATTATACAATATTCTAGCTACTTATATAATTGAATAAATACAAAAATATACTAAATAAATCGAGAAAAATAGATCTGCGCATAACGCGGGAGACCTAGTCTTATAAAATTTGAGTTATTCTTTTAAAACTTACACATTAAAAACGTATAATAAATTATCAGAAAAAGTAAAAACATACAAATATACCAAATAGTAATAATTGACTATTTACAATCAATTTATTTTCTAGATTTACATTAGTATAGTTTTCTAAATTATGTAATTTTTATTGCAATAGTAGACTTAATTATACTTTAAAAAATTAGGGATTAAAGTCACTAAATTTAATTAGAAATTTAACATACTTTTGTAAAATATTAGAAATATTTAATACTATTTTAGTATGTGAAATAGAATTTTAAACTAAAAATAGCATTAAAATAAATATTTTACTAATTTATTAAAAATTTTAAAAATTGGAGGCCCTAAATTATACTTAAAAATTTGGGAGCTTAAGGTAAATTCCTTATTTTTTACCCATGAGGCACGCCTTTGTACACAACTTATGCTTAATGTTCTCGTTCCATCATTTTTTAATAACATTAGCTAACTCCGGTATCTTGCCCAATATGGTATCATATCGGAACATCCTCTTTCCCATGTTGTTTGTGCTTTGATTTTTAATGATGGCCAGGCGGTGATCCGACTCTATCATTTCTAAATAGGACACTTGGAATGTAGCTCTCCACTCTTTATTTGCCATCGCGCGATCTAGCCATAATTCTATAGAATGTGTTTTCGGTTTTCCTAACCAAGTCATGTTGTTTCCGGTGAAAGGTAAGTCAGATATTTGACAAGTATTAACCATAACGTCAATAATTGAATCAAACCTGGTTAATTTCTCCCACCAGCTTAATCAAAGTTTTAGTTTCACTCATTGCAGGAGATTAGTATTTGCCTAAATATATATAGAGGTTTATAATGAAACAAAATATATAAGTCAAACGTTTAACACAAATGGAGTGCGTTTGTGAAACAATATGGGTCAATCGTTCACTGACACTTCTATTTCTTTTTGGTTATTAGATGCAATGTATTTGGATAATCAATAAATAAAGTCCCTGTGGAAATAAAACATCATTTGGGCCTTATACATACATAGGAAAGAATCAATCTCTTATACAATGCAAGGGATATGTAACGTTGAGAGCTAAAAGATCAACACTTTGTACAATCATTGCTCAAAGCACCAATAACATTTCTCTTCAAAGTTTGAGAATTATGCAGACAAATCAAATGTTTGATATATACATAGTATTATTATTAGCCACTTTTAGAGTAAAATGTAAATACAAAAGCATACAGATGAACGATGACACTATACTTCTTGGTCATAGCAATGTGAGCCTTTAACCATCTCCAAGCAGCGATACATGCTTCAAATCACTTGATCAGATACTCCCTCAAAGGAACTTAAAGCGCTGATAATCGATTCATATACTTCTATTCCTTTCATGAACACTGTATCTTTAAGGAACTGAGGCCACAAGTACGTGTTTACGATCAGTAAAGTGATTAAATACATATATTCAAATGTGTGGAATAGATATTATCGTAGTGTCAATACCTCGTTATGGTCATGCAATAAAATCGGAGTATTGCTCATTGGAGAGAAACCGAGAACTGGAATTCCCAAATTGCGAATAAAGCGTGAATCTGTAGTTGAAGCCAAAATTTCAGGCTTTGCAAGTTTTGCTCCAGTTGCTTCAACAGCTTGCTTGAAGATTGACCACCAGGGATTGGAATCATTTGTTGGAGTCATTAGCGGTCGCCCTAAATGATCTCTTAACATTCCTTTTTCTTTTACCTAGTGCAAGCAAAATAACCGAAATAGTTAACTTTAGTTTGACAAAATAAAAACAAACATATAACTATTTAAGGTAGTGAGCAAGATTCAAAAGAACGAATTCAAACAATCTTAACCAACTATTGAGAGTTATTCAAAGTAGCTGAGAGGCCTCTCAAACATACTTTTAACTAAATGATGAAAGAAATTTGGTATGATGATCTCTGATCTAAGTATCCAGTCAATAAACTCTCATTAGCTTAAAATGACAATAGTATATCAAAAGCTATTTCAGTCTATCAAATGATGCTTCTTCATTCATCCAATTCATTTAGGGTCATAATTCACACAGAACCAAGCTCAGGACAGCTTCTATATAACCCTAATAGACAGATTGGTGACAGTAAAATAGCAGAGAACTATTAAAACACCCTAATAGAACCAAAACAGAAACAGAATCCAACGTGGAAGATTTAAAACAAATAATTCTAACTGACTACTAAGAGTTATTCAAAGTAGCTAAAGGACATCTCAAACGTATGTTTTACTAATGATCAAACCAAAAGTTAAAACTTTTATACAATTTTTTTATCTAAGTATCCAGTCAATGAGCTCTTCTAGTCTACCAAACCATGCTGCTTCATTCATCCAATTCATTTAGGATCATGATTCACAAAACCAAGCTAGAGTTTGAACCTTAGTCCTTAGCAAGCTATTAACAATTGAGATTACATAGCCACAAAAAAAGCTTAAAACTTTCTACTTAATAAAAGCTTACAAACACTCGAAAATTGCATAGACACCAAAATTTTGACACTTTCTACTTAGTAAAAAGCTTAAGGACACTAGAACTTGCATAGACACCAAAAGCTTAACACTTTCTACTTAATAAACACTTAGGAACACTTGAGATTGCATAGACACCAAAAGCTTAACAATTTCTACTTAATAAATACTTAAGAACACTTGAGATTGCATAGACACCAAAATTTTGACACTTTCTACGTAGTAAAAGCTTAAGGACACTAGAGATTGCATAGACACAAAAAGCTCAACACTTTCTACTTACTAAACCTTATAGAGACAAGTCGATTTTACCGTATAGGTCATGTTCCTAATAGAAGGAGCCCATTCTTCATCAATCCTTTTCCTCATACCATCAGGATCAGTCCTTGGAGGCAACCTTAAATCATACCCAGCTTCAGCCTCAGAGGGTTGCATATTCATCACAAATCCAGTACTTGTAACAATTCCACCTTTAACATAAACAGGATTAACAGAAATAACCTCAGAATTAGCAAATCTCCCAGCTTTAACAAAATCAAACTGAGTCTCTCTAAACTTAGAAATCACTTCAACACTCTTCATCAAATTCTCCATAGCTGAGTTATCATAAAGCTTAGCACCATGACCTGGAACCCCTTGAGCTTTAATAACAAGCTCCCATGGAGTTCGATCAGCATAAAAAACCCTAAATTCATCACCAGGATTCGCTTGTCCTTCATCCAAAGCAAATCCCAAATTCAAATTCCTAAACTCAGACGAATCCGCGAATTTCATCATTCCGTCAAATCCACCGATCTCTTCTTCAGGAACATAAGAGATATGAATCGTACGAAGAGGAACGAATCCTCTCGATTTCAAATTCCTAATCGCTTCTAAGTATTGAACTCCGATACATTTGTCGTCTTGTGCGCCACGAGCGTAGATGTTGCCGTTGATTGTACGGTGAGCTGAGAACGGTGGATGAACCCATTTATCAGATTCGGCGGGAACTGAATCGAGATGAGAGTTGAAGAGAATTGAAGGAAGATTAGGGTTTGAGCCAAGCCATGTGAGGAGAAGGATTGGTTTGTTAGAGACCAATTCGATGGTTTGAGTGATTAAACCGATGGTTTGAGCTTGGTTTAAAAGGAATGAGATTGGTGCTGTGTAGTTTGGGTTTGGGTGTGTGGTTTTGAATCTTAAGTATTGTTGGAATCTTGTGATTGGTGTGTCTTCTGAGGAGGATGAGATGATGATGGAGAAGATGAAGAGAGTGTAGAGAAGAAGATGAGACAACGCCATTGATGATGATGATAAGAAAAAGTTGAATTTGAAATTAGATTTTTAATTATACAAAATGTTTTTAATTAAATATATATATATTCGGTACGTTAGCAACAATTAAATAAAAGTTGATGATTTTCGATACGAAATTATTTGATTTTATCTTTAGGTGATGAAACATTACAATTTACAATTTATTTTCATAAAAAAAAACATTACAATTTATAACAGAGATAATTTGGAGAAGGCATCCGAAGAAGAGAAACAAATGACAGACTCATGAAAAGATCCTAAGTTTCGGGAGATTCTCCAACGATGGTTTCGTGTTTGGAGTTTCTTAAATTCGATTTGATAATGTGTTTTTTTTTTCCACTTTTTATATATAAATCATCTTTTTGTTTGTTGTTGATAATAAACAGTTGGAGTTGGCTAAATAACCGTAATAAAAAAAAACAAACTGAACCTAACCAAAAATTTGTAATTCAGTTTGATTTCGGTTTTGTTTAAAAGCCGTTCGATTATTTTTATAAAAGTTATTTTGGTTTCGGTTCGGTTTGATTTAAAATTGTAAAACCATAATTTTTTTTAAAGTTTTTTAGAATTTACTTTTTGTATATGCTTAAATAGATATTTTTTGTTCTAGCAGTTTCTTTTACTTTAACAATTTCTTGGTTTCTTTTAATTTAATTATTTGTTTGTTTCTTTAAATTTAGTTATTTGTTTATTTTATAATTTTTTGTTTGATGAATTAGTTGTAATTAATATTATGATTGTTTATTGTAAATGCTTAAGTGGTTGATGATGTGGATGCTGAAGTGACATCATAAGAAGAGAGAAAAACTAACTTGATTTGCAGTACACGTTATAATTTGATGTAAGTTGCAGTAAAAATTATGTGGTATTAAATTTGAATTGCAGTAGATTTATACGGTATGTTTGCAGTAGAAATATAAGTTATATTTTTGTCAAAATAACTGATTGGTAACTTTTATGATGTTTAGTTGCAGTATGTATTATTAAAAATAAATTTAAGTTAAACTAATGATAATAGTATTTATACAAGTTTAATAATTAGAAATAAATTAAACAAAACTATTTTTGTGATGTAATATTAAAAAAACATCTACTCACGTACATTCCATAACATATATATATATATATATTGTTACGTAATATTTTAAAAATAGTTTTAAAATATAACAAATAAAATCAACAATTAAGACAATATGTATATAGGAATAATTATTTGAATTTTTCTGAATTATTACTCAACGTAATTAACTAAAAACTCTTTGACAAAGATATATTGGATATATTTCAGAAATAAAAAAAGGAAAAATTAGGAAAAAGTGATTATTTTACCCCACCTTTTTGAATCTATACATTTTTTATAAGAATTTAATAACATAAACCTTATATTATTAAAAAGTCAAAATTGCCCTCATAATTATTAATATGTTAGTTTGATTTTAAAAACAAAATTAACAAAACTTATACTGTACGTGTTGGATAAAAAAAAAGGAAATTGACAACAAAATATATATATATATCGATACGCTCTATGCCTCTAACCTCTCATTCATCTCCTACCTTGCTCTCTGTTCTATTATAATTTCTAAGCCTCTAACCTCTTACTCTCGGCTCTCTCTCCCTCTAGTCCATGCCCAAGTCCTTATTACTTCTTGGGTTGTAATTGCTATTTTATTAGGTTCCACACAATTCTCAAAGTTCTCGACTCGTGGACCACTTTCGCAGCAGTCTGCTTCATCCGATAGGTCTTCGACAATGATTTTGGGGTTTTAATAACAATTAATCGTATTAGGTATATTAGGTAATTATATATTTTGTATTAGGTAGAAGATGTATTCTACATTACGTAAGATAGCTTATGAATTGTAAATTAAGTAGAAGATGTATTCTAGATTACGTAAAGTAGAAGATGTATTCTAGATTGGGTAAAATAATACATATTCTAGATTATGTAAGGTAGAGTTCGTATTCTAGATTACGTAAGGTAGAATATGTATTCTAGATTATGTAAGATATAATACATATTTTAGATTATGTAAGGTAGATTTCGTATTCTAGACTACGACAGAAGCAAGTTTGTTCTTCTTCAAACTGTTCTCCAACAGCCGTCTTCATTGAACGCATTGCCTTGCTGTCTTCACTCAACGGGCTTGAACCCCTACACTTGAGGTCGTTGCCTTGCTGTCTTCTCTTGGCAGCTACGCTGCATCTTACTCGTTCTACAACTTAGCTTATATCTTTATCTCCAACGGTTAGCCTAATGATTGTCTGAAATAAACTTAAGTTAACGTCATGGAAGTTATAAATTACTCTGTTTTACAATGAAAACAAAATCTGCTCCTGAAGATGTGAAGTTAACTTCCTCTTTCGTCAAGTCAAGAAGAAAAATGATTTTAGTTTATTTCAGCCTCTGTAGAAGAAAAAAATCTGTTTTTTCTATTTTATTCAAATCAATATAAAAAATTTAATTAAAGGTTATTTTGGTAATTAATATAGGCTAACTAATAAAAAGTATAGATTCAAAAAGATAGGGTAAAATAATCACTTTTTCCTAATTTCCCCCCCAAAAAAACAAAAAAAAAACAAAAAATAAAGAAGCATTCGTTGGAACAGAAAAAAAAACATGGATGGAATTTAATAACTCAAGTTTACCACATGAGATTTTCTTTAATGTTGAAAAAATATTTTGAGTTAACAATTTTACAAAAACATAACTCAAAATTGTACATCAACCATACATCATTCAAACTCAAACTAAAACTTCAATTTTTTTTTTAAAGGTCATGATTGGTAACATTTTTGAATTATGGTTGAGTTATGTCCATAAGTCAAAGAACATCATTAGTAACTCATGCTACCAATCAGAGGGCTCCGACTGGTAACATGTAGTATTAAACTTGATTTGCAGTACACGTTATAATTTGATGTAAGTTGCAGTAAAAATTATGTGGTATTAAACTTGAGTTGCAGTAGATTTATACAGTATGTTTGCAGTAGAAATATGAATTACATTTTTGTCAAAACAAGTGACTGATGACTTTTATGATGTTTAGTTGCAGTATGTATTATTAAAAATAAATTTAATTTAAACTAATGATAATACTATTTATACAAATTTAATAATAAGAAATAAATTAAATAAAACTATTTTTGTGAAAACATATCTTCTGACGTACATTCCATAACATATATATATATTGTTACGTAATATTTTTAAAATAGTTTTAAAATTTAACAAATAAAATCAACAATTAAGACAATATATATATATAGGAATAATTATTTAAATTTGTCTGAATTATTACTCAATGTAATTAACTTAAAAATGTTTGACAAATATATATTGGAGATATTTCAGAAATAAAAATAACAAAAAAAAATAAAACAAAAAAAAAAGCATTCGTTGGAACAGAAAAAAAAAAAAAGAAACCATGGATGGAATTTGATAACTCAAGTTTACCACATGAAATTTTCCTTGATGTTGAAAAATCTTTTGAGTTAACAATTTTATAAAGACATAACTCAAAATTGTAAATCAACCATACATCATTCTAACTCAAATTCAACTTCAAATTTTTTTAAAATATCATGATTGGTAACATTTTTGAATTATGGCTGAGTTATGCTCGGTCTTAATCCGTGCTACACATGGATATTTTTATAAAGTTTACAGTTTTAAATTAAATAATACTTAATATTGTTTAATTTTATAGTGTTAAAAAATTTAATGTTCAAATAATACCAATTTCAATTACAACGTTTTTCGGTTATAATTATATGATTTTTATAATAAATTCTTAAAATTGAAAAATAAAATTATTATAATGTGATTATATTATATAATTTAACAAAATTAAAATAATTATTTCCACGATAAAATAATTATTTATTTATAAATAATTGATAAAATTTAGTTTTTTCACAAAATGATCATAATTTTATTATCAATAGTTCTAATTTGATATTTTTTTCCGACTAAAGAAAATTACTTCAAATTTAAACTGAAATTATCAATCATCTTGATTATGTGTGCTTTTGAATAATAAATATTAAGTGAACTTTGTTTTCTTACAAAATCATAAAAATGCTTTAAGAATTATTAAGAAAATTAAAATTTGTGAGGATTAGTCATTTTAAATACTCAGTTAGGACTTCAAAAGTTTATGAGAAAGAAGAAAATAACAAAATTATACTTCTTTTTTCCTTGCAAAATTAGATAGGACATTTGAGCCAAATGACAAAAATCATATAAATTGAATACGATTATATGTTTATTTTCATTTTATTAGTTATATTGATAATTATAACTTAATTTATCAAAAACATCTAGATGATTACTTATAATTGAGATCACGTACTTAGAATTAATACAAATTTATACTCTAATTTTAAGTTATTAAAATTCATGTACTTTATTAAAATTTAATTTAAATTTATTTAATTTAACTTAATTTTAATTTTAATTTATTTAACTTTTATTTATTCATTTTATTTTATATAAGTTTTAAATTTTAGATTATTTAATTTTATTTAATTTTATATTGTTTATTCTATTTTCTTAATTTTATTTTAATTAATATAATTTTATTTGCTTATATATAATTTAATTTTATTTTATATTATTTTATTCTATTTTAAATTATTTTGTTTTAATATTATTTTTTTAGTTATTTAATTTTTTTAATGTGTTATATAAGCTCTCTTGGCATTTTTTTACCTCAATCTATTGAGTCTCTGATTCAAATATTAAAAATTTAAAACTAAGTAGCTTGATTTTTAATTAAATTTATGAAGTAAAACATGTTACCTAAAACGAATACATTCAAACAACGCAAATGTGACTATTTATAATGAATAATATCACCATAGAATTAAGAAATTTTCCTAGTCAAATATTAAGTTAAAAAACATTTTAGCCTATATTAACAATAGTATCTTAAAATTAATATTTTTATCAATGGTCTCATGACTTTTTATATCATAATTCTCTTTGTTTTCATTTGAAGCCCTCAGAGCATCATCATCCATGAGAACATCACATAGTCTCTCAAACAAAAAAAAAATATTTTAATATGAGCTGATTATATAATTAAATTTTAAATTTTTTAAAAAGAAATGAACCAATTAATGAGTGACACATGTTAGATGGGTTCTTATGAGTCTCTCAAAAGTTTTCATTTGAGAACCTCTTCTCACTCTCTTTTCCCTTTTTATTAGTTTTCTTTTTTTTTTATATAGTGAAAGATTATGTGTTAGAATCCCACTAATGATGTTCTCATAATTCTCCTTTTTTTTTGGAACATTCAAACCCCACTAACTTAAAATTAACAAAAATTTCTGATCTAATTATATTAAGTTAATATTTTCGGTCGCTTGTCGCTACTATTATTCGTTTTGTAATTGTACGAGTGGTCGTTGAAGGTTGCTGAAAGATCACTGTGACCAGTCGCTATGATTGGTTGCTGATCACTGCGAATATCAAACAAACTATCGCTTGTCACACTCGCTGGTCATTGATCGCTGGTTGCACTCATATAATATGTCCAATACTGGATTTTTTGAGGATATTTTCTTATTCTTGTTATCTATTTGCTAAAAAAAAAAATCTTCAAATTCAATTGTAGATTTCTATTTGATTCATGATATAATTTAGAATTTTTCAATATTCAACAAATACTCTTTCCAATTAAAAACACTATATTAGAATTAAGAAAATTTTATATACTATTCAGATGATGACATGTAACGATATAAATCGTTTAAAATCTATAAAATAATTTTTTTATTTTCTTTACTATTTTTAATGAACAACACTACCTTAAAATTAAGAAATTCTCCTAATCTAAGTATATGATGATGTGGAACAATATTATTGGTCATTTAAAATCAATAACGTAATTTCCTTATTTTATAAAATAATTTCTATTAACAACAAACTTAAAATTAAAAAAAAATTCCTAATTTAATTTAGATGATGACGTGGACCAATCCAATTAGTTTTTTTAAAAGATATTTTCTATTAACAACACTACTTAAAATTATGAAAATTTCTTAATCTAATATAGACTATGACGTGGACCAATCAGATTAGATTTTTAAAGATATTTTCTATTAACAACACTACTTAAAATTATGAAATTTTCCTAATTTAATATAAACGATGACGTGGACCAATAATATCAGATTTTTCAAATCCTATGTGGACGCCTTATAAATACTATAGCTTTAACTTTTATATATTATACACTAGGTTTTGAACCATATCTTTGACCTTTTTTCTTATTCTCCCCAATCTAACCACAACCATGATTTTTTTTCATCCACTTTTAACCATTTCTATCCCTATACTTTTTTCTAACAACTTATGTTTTTCTTACCTTATTTTTAATATGTATATGAATTTCTCTTCACAAATTTTCTCAAAATCTATCATTCTTTTGTTTTTTACAACCACTCATTGTATTTGTCTTCATTCTCTATCCCCATTACAACATCTATCATTCATGATTCTCCATTCTATTGTGTGATCCTTATAATGAATTGTGAACTATAATTTACAAAAGATATTAACAATATTATAATTAAATACAAGTAACAAATTGAAGATAAACAGGAAAAATATTGATCTAAAAAAAAAAGAGAGGACTTTTATGGATTTTCTAGGTATAAAGTGACAACTCACAAGATTCAAAATTTCATTAATCTCATATAGGGAACTGTAATTATTATTAGTGGACAGTCTTAAGGTCAAATAGGTTCAGTTTTTATTATTAGTCATAAAAGTTGTTATTTTTTTTAATATACCTTTCATTCTAAATTTAATATATACATTTTTAAATTAAGACAATTAATTTAGAATTATTAAAATTTTCTAATTAGTTATTAACTGAATTTCATTTTTGTGGTTAATTATTTTATCTTTTAAAAAATCTTCCTTTCATTCTAAATTTAAAATGATTCTATATAGTTAAGATTATTAATTTAGAATTAAACGAACAAAATTTTCTGTTAATTTAGTTTTTGTTGTTAATAGGAAACTATATAACTGTTTTAAAAACTATAAGTGATTATTTTTATGTATTTCAATATAAAAAGTTTATACTTGTCTTATTTTTATCGATTTGCTTAATATATTTTTGTGTTTATTCAATTTTATACGTAGAAAGAGTATTAAGAAGGTTTGTATTATATTTTATTTTGGCTTATTTTAAACATATATGTTCTTTATACTTTTAGTATTATTTATCTAAGTTTTTGTAAAAATAATTTTAATATACAAAGAAGATTTTAAGATTAAATTTTGTTTAAATTATATTAAAATATAATGTATCATTTTCTTTTATTTATGTCATTTTATTGAAAACATTACTATGAGTAACATAGTTATAAAGAAATATATTTTGAAAAAAATTAAAAAAATAAATTACATAAAACTAGAAACATATTTTAATAATTGCATAAGATGATTTATCTTTTAATTCATTTCTCCACATGCTACCAAATTTCTAGTCACTGGAGTTTCTTGGATCAATGATTAAATGATGACGTTTGAGATTACATGTCTCATTTGTTCGGTTTCACCTTGAAGCATTGACCTTACCATCCTCAAGAATGACACAGCTGGTCCGGACAAACCAGAAGGAGATGAGCCAAATAACGAAGAAACCAAGATTAGAAGAATCAAAAACAAACCTGGAAGATCTGAATTGAGTTCCACCATAGAGGAAAAAAACGTGTCTTTCTCTTTTCTGTGGGGTTTGATTGTTTTTGCAAGAGTTTGGAGGTTGATTGAGGGTTGCTAGTGTTGTCTAGTGCTAGGTTGTTAGTCTCGGGGTTTGTTTGTGTGGTGTCTTAGGTTGCCTTCGCTCGGTTTTGGAGAATTGCTTGGGTGCTTGGGTTTAGGTCGACTGTTGGTCTTGTTGACTAGCTTGGCTGGCTTCTCTTCGGTCCCTCAAGGGCCTCTGCCTTCCTCGCCGTTCTACAGCCACCTCTTCTATCGTTGGTAAGTGAATCCACATCTTTGATCTTCGATCCTCTTCCAGTTTGGTTCTAGCCGGCTTTGAATCCTTCCTCTTTCTCTGAATTTTCGTGGTGGTAGATTTGTTTCTTTCGATGTGTTTGTGTGCTGGCCTTCTTTGTGATTGAAGGGATTGTTTTGAGTTGTTTGGTTGGCCTTCTTTCTAGAGGAGATGCTCCATCGGCATTGTGAACTTTGTTCTTCTAAGAGAGTATTGAATGGCAATACTCTCCCTATGCCGTCGATCATTTGGTTGTGTAGATGCTTGGCTTGTCCTTGGTTTTTGGATTTTTCATGGTGGTGGTGAATATACTTTTAGTATCCTCTTATTGTTTCTTCTTATGTATTATTTTTTCCATGCTGTAAGATATTCATCTACTTTAATTTGAATACCCTTTATCAAAAAAAAAATATTTAGCTTAGGCAGAATCCTTAAATAATTGAATGCAAGTGCAACAACCATTGCAAACTAATCTCCAAGATTATTGCAAGGTGTCTGCACAATCTGCTACGAACTATGGTCTCTAATTCCCAATTAGTTTTCATCCAATATTCATATTGTTACTAATTTTGGTTTGGTTTTGCGTTAATGAATTTTTGTGCTAGAACCAAATAATTCTTTTTTTTAATGTGAAATTTATTGATGAAAACAAAAAAAGTTTATGTACAAAGACTCAATAGAGTTGGCCAACTACGAAAGCTGAAACAGATCTTACAATAACAAAAGCATGTAAAGAACAGAGCAGTGGGATATGTGAGTGAGGGGGTGGCATCCTTTCACCAACAGTAAACATGTTTAGGATTTTGATAACCATCGTAGCTGGAGATCAGCAAACTTGCTGCCATCTGTGTAGCTAAGTGAAGTGATGTGGTCTTTGATAACTTTCTTAATGGCACGGAATAGGAAAATTGTCGAGTGATGCAGTAGCAACTGTTGGGCAAAATAAAATCATTAAACATTTATCCTATATATTGATATTGTCACGTCAATTATAATCTTTTCAAAATAAAAATTAAATACACGTCAGATATAATCCGAAAGAGATTAGGGTTTGACGTGAACCTATAAATAGGGAGATTCTAAAACAGAAAAGGAGGCGCTCGACAATCAGGAAAAAACCCTAGAAGATAGGTCAAAGAGATCAAATCTTTCCAGAGACTGAAGATTAGACAATCGACGCTCAATTATCTGAAGATCTTTACATGAATCCTACACGGAAAATTTGTGAATTCAACTCATTGTAATTCAAAGATTATTGATGAATAAAGAGTATTTTTTTCTCTTCTAGATCCATAGAACTGTCTAGAACTGTCTAGATCCGACCGCGGGACTCCGACCTCAAAAAACTAGATCTATGAATGATATGGTAATTAGCGATTAGGTCTCTCTCTCGAGAGAGAGTTGGTGTTGACAATTTATATTACTAGATTTTAATATGTTGATAATGAAATAATAGTACCGATACGCAAATTAGTTTAAGGGAAAAAAACTAGAATAACCCTTTAAAGTAATTTAGTTGCTAGATTAACTTAGGAAAAATAAGGGCTAGTTGAGTTGTTTTGATCACAAAAATACCCCAAAAATCTTTTGTTAGGAAAAAAATAAATACAAGAGTGTCATTAACAATTAATGCCTCATTAGCATATTTTTTGTTTTTTTTGGAGTAAGTCAAATATTTAACGACTTTATCGCTGCTGAAAGAAAACTATGCGGCTCTATGTTGTTGTATGAATGATAATAATTTGACATGATCAGAAGTTAACTATATATTTGTTATGCGGGTCCTCACAAATTTTCATATTTCTCCTCTGATACATATCGTATCTTGGTTGTCAACCGAATATCTTTTCCTCTTGCACTTTCACTCGCTGAAGTCCTTCGTCATTCCTTGTCTCCTGGCATTTTCTGACAACATCATCTAGCGTAGCCCTTCTGTCACCAGATCTCAATTTCTTATTCCTATCTCGTGCTATATTTTTGAAGATATTTGGTTTTTGCGGCTTCCTTTCTTTTCCGTCTTCGGATTTCCATCCACCATCATCTTCAACCTTCAGGAGATCCATATTTCTTATAAGAGTTTGCTCTAACATAAGTAACTCTCTCTGAGCGGATCTCCACCTCTTATTTTGACTTTATCTCTTTGAGAGAAAACAAATCTGACTTCCTCCCTTGGAAAAATATTATTTACACATTTTGTCTCCTCTATGGAGAAAACATTTCCTTCAATTTCTCTTTCTGATAGATGTGCTATTTTTTTTATTTGTAAACCTAGAATATTATCCCACTTCCTAACCAATTTGTTATACTGTGCCAATTCTATAACCAATTTGATAATTATCATTTTTGAATACTCATTTCTTTGTTTTTCCCACGATATATCGTATCAAATTTCCGCTTATTGATCCCTATTTATTTGGATTTTTTTTACTTATAACTTATTTGATGTTCGGTTTTCTTGTATGTATGATACATATTTCTCAGTAAATATCTAATTTTATAATTTTCTATAAAAGTTATGATTCTATGATTTATTAAATTTGATGCAATTAGTTCATTCTTATTATTTTGTGATGATAAATTTGTTAGATCTTTTTAACTATTTGATCCATGAAATTAAATAGATTTATGTGTTGATTGAAGCCATTAAATTAGATATATTTATGGGTTTATCCAATCAATTTACTATATGATTTATTTAACACTTAACTAATTAGGATAATAAATATCCTCGATGTCTTCGCGGAAGTGTCTTCGACACTCCATGATCTCATTTGTGGTATGATGCGATGTAGCGTATGTCTACGAGCTTCTATGGATCTATCTATCTTTTTTTTATCGTAAGCTTGGGTTTCTTAATTCCTTTGTACCCAACCTTTTGGTTGATGAGCTTGGTACTCTTTATCTCCCTTTGGGATTGATTGAAATGAATATCAAATATTGTTGCACAAAAAAAATTGAGGGTTTATTATCCAATCAATTTACTCTTAAGATTTATTTAACACTTAACCAATTATGATATATTTATTTTCCTCTTTTTTTTTAGTTTCCTTTTTGATTAAAGAAATAATTTAGGTAAATAGTTAATTAAATATAAATAATGCTCTTAAATATATATATTATCTTAAAATTTAACCTAATTTATTATAGATTTACATGAATATAATTTAAACATTTATTTGAGATTAATTTTAAAAGATATAAACTTGTTTAAAAACATGTTCAAAATTATATATGTAAAAAATGGAAACTAAAAATTATCTATTGGATTTTTTTTTCTTTTTTGTTGGTTTTCCTTTTTGATAAAGAATTAAGTTTTTTTACACATGTCATAATCTAAACGATCGATCAATACGAGTCATGATCTTGTTAATTATTGTAACGACCATGTTCCGGAAAATTAATTAATTTAATTAATTCGGAATTCTTTCGAGTTTATGAACCTTAGAAAAGTCTCGAGAAATTAATTATTGGGTTGAAATAATTAATTTAGATTCGTTCCAGGGGTGTCATAAATTATTTCAAAAGTTTCGGGGTTTTTCTCAAAGTTGGAAAAGTTTTTGGTTGACTTTTCTTCTTCTTCTTCTTCGTGACTTTGCCATTTTTTTTGGCTGAGTGAAAAAGCTTGAGAGCTTGGCGTGAGAGGAGAGAAGAGAGAAAGAAGAGAGAGAAGAGAGAAAAGCTTGTGAGAAGCTTGTTTCCTTGTGTTTTCCTTGTGTGTGTGAGCTTGTGAGCTTGGAGGAAAAGAGTGGCTGAAGCTTGAGAGCTTGCCGTGAGGTTGGGCTGAGTTGGTGAGAGCTTGGCGTGGCCTAGGGGAGCAAGAGGAAGAGTGTAGAAAGTTCCTAGAGCTTGGATCTTGAAAGATCAAAGGGAGGGAGAGGCAGAACTGTCAGAGTCCGGTGGAGTAGAGTTCCGACCTAGAAATTCGTTGTCAAAGGTAATGTAAAGAGAACCGGTCATTTTTAAACCATTCCTGACCGGTATCTTAAGAAAAACATTTAGTCAGTTCAATTAGTTTCGAACCTTAAAAACAAAAAAAATCAATTGAAAATTATGGACGTCCAAGTATTTTTCTATACCGATTAGTTTGAAAAGTACTTGTCAATATTCCCATCTTATTTCATCAGAGTTATATACTGTAGAAAACATAAGCTTTAATAACTCTTAGAACCACCAAATTTCCAATTCCGCTACTCTTCAAACTCTTCGGCTTCTTTATCTTCAACGGGAAGGTTACAGAGGAGGAAGTAGAGAGTTTATTAGGTTCATGGTTGGATAAAAAAGACGAAGAAGGTCAAGATGGTGATTGCAAGAGCTAGAATTGCATAGATAACGAACACATCTTCACCAAATTGAAACCCTAAATCTATAATCCAACTCTAAGATCGCTGTAATTCAAGCTTTGAGTCGCGGCGACTGTGATGTTAAATAAACTTTTCACGCTCGCCTTTTTTGTTTTCCTTATCTAGATGTGGCCTTTTGTGGATATTGATTTGAGTCAATATTCTAGGAGTTATCTGTGATTTCCTGGACTGTTCTGCTACAGTCGCAATTTGGACCAGCGTGTGTTCAAAGAGAGATCGCGAGTGAACCTGCCGTCTGATCGTCACAGAATTTTGTGGGTAGCTTCAGGACATCTAGGGGAAGCTTTTCACCGGTGGGTTTTGAAAGTGGACGGTTAGAGCTCGTTTCGTGATCCCATCTTTCAGACCAAGTTTCTGTGTGTTTTTCCAGATTTTTACTTTGGGGTTAAATGTTGCTTTTGGTTGGCTGTAGGGGGAGTTGAGCTTGGTAAATTCTACCTAAGCTTAGATCCATCCTTAGATAAGGTGATTTGGGACCAAAGGTTATCAAGTAAACTTGTGTGGGGCTTAGGGAGTTGATTCTCTTGTTGGTGGTTTCCGATTTCTTTGGTGTGTTTGGTGGTGTTATTTCTTGTGTTGTGATGTTTAGAGATCATTGATTTCATGCTTGTGATGCTTGTTCGAGCTTGGATTGTGAGAATCTAGGCTTGTGTTGTTGATGGTGATTTGTGTGGTTTCTTTGATGATTCCCATTTTTCCTCGGTGATTTCTTGGTGGCACTTGTTAAGCTTTAGTGTGTGGTTGCTAAGCTTGTAGTGTTAGAGAACCTTGGAATTGTGATTGTTATGCCTTGTTAAGCTTTAGTTCTGAGTTCTATGGCTTGATTTTGGTGTTGGTGGCTTCCGATTTTCTTGGGGAATTTCGGGGAGCTTTTGTGAAGCGTTAGTGATGATTTACTAAGCTTCGGTGGTTAGAGAAGCACAATTAGGTTGTTGTTGTACCTTGAAAGCTTGATTGCGATCATGTTGCTTGCTTGGTACATTGTGTTGTTCCGAGTTTCTTGGTGAAATTCATGGGAACTTGAGAAGCGTTAGTAAGTGTTTTACTAAGCTTTGGTGGTTACAGAACCACAGTTAGGTTGTTGTTGTACCTTGAAAGCTTGATTGTGATCATGTTGCTTTGCTTGATACATTGTGTTGTTCCGAGTTTCTTGGTGAAATTCATGGGAACTTGAGAAGCGTTAGTAAGTGTTTGACTAAGCTTTGATGGTTAGAGAACCACAGTTAGGTTGTTGTTGTACCTTGAAAGCTTGATTGCGATCATGTTGATTTGCTTGGTACATTGTGTTGTTCCGAGTTTCTTGGTGAAATTCATGGGAACTTGAAAAGCGTTAGTAAGTGTTTTACTAAGCTTCTGGTGGTTAGTGAACCACGTTTAGTTGCTGTTTATGCCTTGAAAGGTTGATTGCGATCATGTTGCTTTGCTTGGTATTTTGGGTGTGTTTTGGATTCTTGAGGATTCCGTGACTTGCGGGAAGTGTTTCCCTTGTTGCTGGGCGTGTAGTATTGCCTTGCTTGTTTCCTTTTCATGGTGTTGATTAGGAATTGTTAAGTTGTGGATTATTCTCATGTGTGATTTTAATCTTGTTAGAAATTGATGTGGTGTTATTGATTTTCTGTTGTTGTGGTTATTTGTTTGCGTGTGTCTTACATATGACATGTTGTTGGGAGGATCAATCTCACTCAACATTTGGTTTGCATCACTTTTGTCGATGCAGGTAAAGATAAAGTGTGATCGTGGAATCAAAGGCGTTGAGAGGAGGATGATTAGGACTTGTGGTTTTGCTATTTTTTGTTGTTCCGCTGTGCTGTTAGAACTGATAGCTTTTGGTTATTGGCGAGTTTATTGTAGGTTGTATTTGAATGTTTAATGTTTATTATTGCAAAAAAAAAAAGGTGTGGTCGTCACAATTATAATTTTGACATATATAAGCTTCTGTGAGAACAGTCAATGTTTATATAATAAAAATATAGACCTTTTTAAGTGGATATATATTATATTATGTACATCGCGCTAAACAATTTACTAGTTTTTCTTAGTGTATAATAGTAAATTTGAAAGTAAAATTAATTTAAAATAAAAAATTTTCCAAATGCGAAAATACGGGTTCAAAAACTATCATGATAAGATTGAAAAAAATCAACATTGGTGATAAACCTATAGAAATTTTGGAAAGAATGTGCACTTATTTTTCAATTTTCAAAATTTTATAATATGTAGAATAACTCATTAGAAAAACTAAATAATGAGCAAAAAATAACTTGATAACAGATAAATAACGCGGCCAAAGTTTAAATTCTATTAAGACATATTAATTGATTAAGTAACAAATTATAAAGACCTAAAATTCAATACTCTCAATTTATTAACTAAAAATATGATTAATTTATAGACAAGATTATGTTATTTTTTTGGACTAGATAAGACAAGATCCGGAGTTGATGTCTATGACGATTCAAGAGAAAAAGTGGCCATTTACAGTGGTGACCCATAATTTAAAACTTCTTAATTTACTATTGTGACATCCCAGGCCCAGTCCAGTAAAAATTTAGTAAAAAAAAACTTTAAACCCAAAAGCTCACTAAGCCCATAACCTAATCAACCTAATTAAAAGCTCTATATAAAGAAAAACCCTAGGTTAGCCCTCATTGTAGAAACCCTAAACCTAAACCTAAACACTAGAGAGAGAGAGAGAGAGCAGCCGCTCTGAAGAAAGAGAGAGAGAGATCAGCCGCTGAGTGAATGAGAAGAAGAAGACAGATTCAACCAGTTCAAGGACAAAGGAAAAACAGATAAGCAAACGGACTCCTTTTAGTCCTTTACTTCACGGAGAGATGCACGACATCAAGAGGTAGCCATAGCCGCAAGCGGATCCCAATTCAAAGCTCTCAACAAGGAAACCAAAGAAACTGAAGGCTTGAAAGTCCAAGGTATACTCCATTCAGAATTCATCTCGAAAATTGGTGAAATATCATAGGTTTCTAATTCATAAAATCTCAAAAAAATACAAGATGGTTTATGCAAACCTAAGACAGGAAGATATACCCGATCCTAGATAATATCTTCTTGTCTTAGGTTTGCATAGACCATCTCACCATATTAAATCTATTTGTGATTAACTAAAAAAAAATCCAATGATGCTTATCTCCATATTTCATATTTTATCGTTTTTCCGATTAAATTTAATTTTTTCTTATTCTATATATATCCTCCCTCCCCCATACCCCACCCCACCCACACCTCACCCCACTTCAATTTATGAGTTATAAAAACATATTTATGTAACAAAACAAAATAAAATAAAATATAACTTTTACCTTAAAAATTTAGGGGAAAATGAGCAAGAGAGGCAATTCTAATTTCAAGAGATTTCTTGAGCACATCTCTCCTACTATCGTAGTTAACTTTCATACTCAAATAATTTTTCTATTCATTTTATAAATAAACTCAGAATTATCCTTCCAGTATGAAAATGAGTGCTTATGAACATAGCTCCGATCTAAAATAAAACTATGATAGCTTTTTGGAATATGTTCATTAGTGAATCTGATTTGAATTTTTTTTATTAACATATCAAATATACTTTTATCTAAAAGATTACACAATGCCTAAAAATCACTCAAGACAGCCATGTATGAACTAATAGACATATTCTTATGTTATGAGCTCAATTAAGCATCTAAACACATTCTATCAACTGTTCACTTTTTTTTGTAGTACAACCATGATGCTTATAGAATGTGTTTAGATGCTTAATTGATCTCCTAACATAAGAGTATATCTATTACTTACTAGAGTGATTTTTAGGCATTGTGAAAACTTTTAGATAAAAGTATATTTGATATGTTAAAAAAATTTCAAATTAGATTCATTTTTTACTTATGCAGTGCACTCATTTTCATACTGGAAGATGATTGTGATTTTATTTGTAAAATGAATAGAAAAATAAGAAAACATGGTAAAAAAAAAAATTTTTTTAAAAAAATTTTTTTTATAAAAAAAAAAAAGTTTTTTAAAAAAAAATAAAATAAAATTAATTTTTTTTTTTTTTTTTTTTATTTTTGTTTTTTAGGAAAATTTTTTTTTTTTTTTGTTTTGCTACATAAATAGGTTTTTCTAGCTCATAAATTGGGGGGGGGGGGGGAGGGGGATATATATATAGAATAATAAAGTACAAAATTTAATCAAAGAAAATGATAAAATATGAAATATGGAGATAAAAGAAAATAAATATATACTTTCACTAAAAATAAAATGAATAAGTATCATTGGATATTTGTCTAGTTAAACACAAATAGATTTAATATGATGATTAATAATATAATACTTGCCAAAACAAATATGAGAAATACTTTGAAAATAATATTTTTAGTTACCCCCAGTTTTTAAAAAACCACTATCATAATATATAACGGTGTTAGTACAAACCGTTAACCGTTCTCCAAACTAAAAACTCTTATACCAAATCCTAAGTTTATATTGGATAACCAAATACCATGGAGGAGTGTAGAGAGGAAGAGGAAGAGGAAGAGATAAAAGTTGCCACTTTTTCAATTATAATGGTTTATTCAAATTTAAACTTTTGACGTATTATTTAGATTTGCTATGTAAATTTCTTTAACTAAGAAATAGAAAAATATTCAATATTTTCATATTTTAATTTTGATTTTAGTTTTGGTGAATCTTGTGGATCTCCCAATACATCCCCTTTTCAATGTCAGATTTTGATACTTATTATATCTTAGCTTTGTACTTTGTTATATTATTACGTTTTTACATACATGTATCTTATGTACTCTGTTCACAAGAGTCTACGAAAGAGAACTACTTTATTTCATCAGTTTAGATTAACTTTTTTTGGAATGTTGCAGACGTAAACTTCTTTTGGAGGTAGACTCTTTTCTATCTTTCCCCTCTATACACTTTTCTTGTTTTTTCTTGAAATGAGTTCTTTTTTTTTTTGGTGATCGTTCAGTTATTTATTAAAATTATTTAAAATAATAATAAATTCAAAACATGAGTAAGAAACAGGAAGAAGTAAAACGATTTTTTTTTCTTTTTTTGCATATTCAACATACAATAGACTAATTTTTCAGGTACAAGAATTGATGCAAATTAATTACTAACTTTATCATGTCATGATTATTTTAGAAGCATGATAACAATACAAGGACATTTTTTGTTTTTCCTCAGTAACCATGTTCTAAGATATGAAGAAAAGAAAAGTGCAGATGTTGGGTCAATGTTAGTGAGACCATCTCCAATGGTCCCTCATTTTAAAGGAAAACATTGAAAAATGAGGGAAATGATTTTCTAATGGTGCATCATTTTGAGGAAAAAAATGAAAAAATGAAAATTATCCATTCATATTTGAGGGAACACTATTCACAAAACTCATGTTTTTCCTCAAAATGATGTAACATTAGAGAACCATTTTCCTCATTTTTTGATGTTTTTCTTTAAAAAGTGGGACCACTAGATAATAAAATGGGTTTTTAAAAATAAATAATAATATATTTAGAATACTCTTTTTTGAGGGAAAAATTGATGTAAACCATTGGAGAAAAACTTAAATTCATTTTACGTTTATATCATTTTGAAGAAAAAAAATGAAACAAATCATTGGAGACGCTCTCAGTACAAAGCCTCAAGAAGAACAGTGAAAGAGAAGAAGATGGGAACAAATACATGGAACTCCACTCTTTCACTATTTTGTGTTAAGCTCTGAAAGATTACACTCATGCAAGTAGGCATCCACTCTCTCCCATAATTGAACCTTGCGTCACCATTCACTTTCTTATTTTGTATATTTATATATCCAAATCATATCATTGTCGAATTTGTTTATTGAATGAACCCTTCATATGTAATTATCTTACTTTACTTAATCATTCATTATATTGTTGTTGTCTATGTTATCTACCAGTGGCGAATCCAGAGTCTATTTTTATCGGAGGCATAATACGATCAAATTTTAATAATAATAATAATATCTATTTTCTAGGTTTTTAATAGTATATTTTTCATTAGTATTTTTCTATTTCTCAGAAGTTATCTATTTTTAGTGCTAAAATAGCAACACTTGCCCCGTTTTTTTGTTTGCGCTTTAGTTTTCGCTTACATAGACCTTGCCATAAAAAATATCATGTTAATTATGACAAGAAATATCAGGCTATTATCGGCTAAACATGATAGGCATGCCTGCAATAAAAATGATGTGTACATGTCTTGGACTTTTGCATCAATACAAATTATCATTGAAATTTGTTTCATAATATAATATATCATTTATCTACTATATGCTCGGTTATGTATGTATCCTAATTGAATCTACAGATCAAGTAGAGATTGTATATTTTACAAACTTTATTATCTATACATACACTTAGATAATAAATTAATTTTTTATATTTTCTTAAAATTCTAGTTTTAAAATAAAATTGATTATAATTTAAACACAAAATACTTTAATTTCTTACAAGTAAATGCCACAATGATTAATGCAAATATTCTAATACAATATTTTTAACTAGCAAGGATAAATTTTGTTGATTAGGTAAGAACCAAGCAAGTCGTGATATATATGGATATTGTACCTACATGAGTACTCCTGGTGACCAATTTTTTAATATATTTCTTGGTGATCGATCATTCTCATCGGAGAGGCCCTCAAGAGTCAAGACTGCAGATGATGGGACACACGACATATGCATCTCCCAGGATGATTAGCCGCGTCAAATCTATTAACTGCATGTTCCATACTCCATGTACTATCTGAACCAGCGAAATTAAAAACTCTGTGAGTATTACTTTGAATTGAACGTTTGAAATAACTTAGAAAATATATCATACAAAAGTAATATATAACTTTTGTATTTAAAAATTATACAGAAGTCCATTTACCACTTTACTCAAGCTCTTGTAGTTGCATTTTGATTTGAACGTCGGAGGATCATCCGATAACATCATACCTATAATCATATACCATAAAAGATGTAATCAAGATCATTTAGACTATAATCATATCTGGTGGATTGATTCATATTTTTATATACTATTGATAATCTTTTTATATATCTAGTGTGAGATTCGAATAATTACCAAACGCAAAATGCAAACGCCCAAAAGATCTTCCAACCCTAGAAATTTTTTTGACATTAACAATATTTTCAGGATTTAAAAGCTATATAATCTAAGATATACTATATATTAACTTCTTAAAATTTGGGGGTCAAGGTTAATGTTTCACCCAGTTTTGTTCGGGTTTTGCCCTACCCTTATATTATAGTAGCAAAGATTTGACATTGATTAGTATGTGTAATGAAATTTCATTAGAAAAATGATACCAAATCTTCGAGGATATGGAAATTTCCTCAAGAATAATCACACTTCACACATCAATATTGATAAGCCGACATCGTGTGACTAAAGACGGATAGAAATCAACTGAGAAACAATAAAGTTTCACTGACGTAATTAAAAAAAAAAAGAAAGATAAACGAAGAATAATATTTTTGAAAAGTATCAAAGAAAGTAAGAAACAAGATGGTTCCCAGATTTGGGCATCCCACTTACCTCTGTTGGAATCCTAATTCGAGAGCACCACCTTCTCTAACTTCTCTTATTTCTCCCACTCAGCTTCGTATTCTTCAGAATTCTCCATTGCTCCTCTCTTTTTCTTTTGTTTTACATAATCCTTCCCTTAAGGCCTAAACCTTTAAAGGAACAGAGCCAACATACTTGTTTTGTTTTGAAGTACCTATTAATTATCTTAAGTTTTAGCATTTTCATACTGGTTTATATATATATTTGATCAAATGGTCGGAAAATTTGATCGGATTTTCTGACAATATTGTAACAAATTTTCGATTGAATTTTCCGACAAAATTCTGACTAAATTAGTCGGAATTTTGTCAGAAAATTCAAATATATAATGGTTCTTTAATTTAAAAAAATTTCTGATAATCTTCCAACGAATTTTCCGACTATTTTTTTCTACAGAATTCCAACTATGTATCTAGTCAGAAATTTCTGACAATTTTTCGACTAAACCTATATTAATCGAAAAATTGTCGGATTTTGGTCAGAATATTTATGACTAAAGGCTTAGTCGAAATCTTTGTAGGAATTTGGCATTTTTCTTGTAGTGTATATATATAGATAGAGTATACTTAAAATATATTAAGTTATGAAATAAGTATGAATCTTTAAATTGTAATTCTATAAACGCAAAGTTGATCATTTTTTAGTCATTTTAGTCAAAACGGACCATGGTACATCCGAGCTAATGCACAGGATTAAAATCATTTTAAATATTATATTAATTAAAATTATTTTATTTTATGGTTGAAAATAGTAATGATAGATAATCTAAATTTTGTTAAGGTTTAAATTCTGAATTTAAAATTTTTAAGGTTCTCTCATTTTATTTATTAATAACTTAATATATTAAAGATAATTTAATATGTTAAAAGAACAATTCAAAGATATTTTCGTTTTATTTTATTAATAATTTAATATATTAAAACTTTAAATGTTTTACATATAAAGAATAAGGGGAAAAATATTTTGGAGAATCTAATTGTGAAAAAAATGAAAAGAAACTAGGTAAGATACTTAATTAGGTTGAAAGAAAATTATATCTTTTTTTCAATAAATTTCATTATTTTCTAATGGCATAGCATGTAATAAACTTCAAATTAAAAAAATCTTAAAATATTTCTCTTTTATTATATACTAGTAGATTAGGGAATCAACAACAAGATTTCCACTCTCATCGAATTTTGTTTATCCGTATATTTATTATTATATATATATATATGTTTTAATGTTAATTGCTTTTATGAATGTTGTATCTTTATTCAGAAGGAATTTTAGTTGACATTAAGGGAACAAGGACAAAAAAAAAAAAATCAATCACATCTTACACATAAAAGCAATTAAGAATAAGAATAACTTGTTTTTTGTTAAAGGGTTTACTAAGAATAAGAATAATTGCTCACAAAATATGTGATATATCACATCTTACATATATCATCCATAGTATCGTATCCTCAGGTCACATGTATCTGAAATTAGACATATCAGAGTTGAGTATCTTTGTCTAGAGATCGTGTTCCCTTAGTGTATATATATGTCACATTTATAAATTGTTAAACTTTTCTAATTATCCTGATAATATATTTTTTATTTTTATTTGGTTTTATAATGTTAACACTTAAGATGATCTTTATTGTTGAGGTTTTGCTTGACGTGGATCCTGTTTTTTCACTCTATCTTTTAATCACGCCTATCGTTCTATTTAGTTGACAAAATAGAGATATACAAGAATGAATACAAACTCGATTTATGAGTTTTTATACTTAATTAACCGGTATTTTACAGGTAAAATAACATTTTTACGCAGAGTTTTGTGAGAGAATTTAAACCAACTTGTATCATTTTTTATACTTAACCAAATGAGTAAATTAAACCGTAAATTATGCAAAAGACTAAAGTGCGTTTGTCTTCTTGCAATGGCTCCAACGACCGATATAGTTCGTAGTGACGATAACTCCACTAAAGGTTTTAAACGACAACTTAGGAGTCGCATTGTCTTCTCCTCTCTGTGAGACATCACACTCCAAGATAAGCCTCTGGTACCGACAGAGAGTTCATATAACTTACGAATCAAATCATAATGCTTTTGCTTTCAATAATCAACATTAATATATACACATCCGCATACATAAACGCTTAACATTCAAAAATCATAGTCATATTGATTTTTTAATAGAAAATTTCGGGATATAGAAATATAAATTATTTTAATGAGCATTGCAGAATATGAATATGTCCATGTTTTATTTTATTTTGGAAGCGATGTAAATCTATAAAGTAGTTTGAGAAACTTTTATCGTTTTTAGGGAGAATTATTTTAAAACTTTATGAAAATTAAAAGGGAGCATATCTGCAAATCTAGTGAATTTTGATGATTGTATTCATATATAATATTTATCAATAATTAAGCGACTAAAATTAAACAGTCCAAAAAAGAAGTAAAATAAATAAATTTAAAAATCGTCCAACGAAACAATGATTAAACCCCTTTATCATAGAAAGTATGGAATCCACTCTTAGCACCACCACCAAACGATCTCTTCCTTATTGTCTTTTGCTTACCCTAAAAGAAAAAAATTATAGTTGCCAAATCAAGAATATCTTTCTTAAAATATCTTAAAGAATTAAATTATTTTTCAATTAGGTAGACTTCAAGAGACAGGTCGAGTATCGCATATACACGTTAACGTTTTTCTAGGCATGACCACGGTTACAGTTCATTAACCACCAGTTATAGTTATAATTTTTGTTTAATCTTAACCTTAAACATTTAATATACGGTTAAAACGGTTACGGTTAAAAATGGTTACGGTTATATACGGTTACGGTTATATATGGTTAAATACAATTTAATTATTTGAATAATAATAAACATTAATATCAATGATGTTTTTATAAACAAATAATATAACTTCTACTGAAAGAACTAGATGATGATACATAAACTAATATTTATTAATATAATTGATTATATGTATATTTTGTTATATTTTAAAACGGTTACGGTTATAATTTTACGGTTGCATCATGCAGTTAACCAACGGTTTTTATACGGTTACGGTTAATTAACGGTTATAGTTAATAATTTATTTTAATCGTAACTAATATATTTTTATGGTTAACGGTTATGGTTATTAACCATTTAATACGGTTACGGTCTGAAATATGGTTACGGTTAGATTTTGGCCATGCCTACGTTTTCCCCCGAATATAAAAGGATAATTTTTGATTTTTTTTGTTTCTTTTTTTGAAATCATATCCTTTCTTTAAATGGTTTAAAAGAAAATTTAGGAAAATAAAGGTGGAATAACAAACCAAAGTTATTATGAGAATGAAAAGTAAATTAATTGCGTCACGGAGGAGCACTAAGACTAGAAAGCATTTGGTGGTCAATGTGTCAAAACCCCACTTCTTATTAAACAAAATATAAAAAAAGGAAAATAAAAACAAAACACACTCCCATATATAGATTAAAAATAAATTTAAATGGGTGTTGCATTATTATTTAGCGAGAGATCCACTTAAGTTTAACACTTCCCCCTCTATCTTTCTCCATCTTTACGAAATTTATATTCTATTAACTTTTCATAACCACATATATATATAAGAAGACTCTTAACTAATTCTGAAACTTGACTATACATCATGATACTTGTGTAATGTATCTAAATATGATAAAGTTACATTAAATTTGGAGAATTTTAAATCAATGATTTGCTCTCACATTTTTTTGTATGGACAATTATATATGGGAGTGTGTTTTGTTTTTATTGTATGGAAATAAAAACATACAATACATACATTTTTTTGTATGGACAATTATATATGGGAGTGTATGTATGCAACATTTTTCTTTTGTACTTCCTTTGTTCTTAATTGATTATATTTTTAGTATTTACATATATATTAAGAAAACATATTCAAAACTGGTTTTAAATGCATTATTTTATGTGATTAACAATTTTCAATAACTTTAAACCAATTTTTTTTTAACTTTATCCATCATCAATTACTACTAAAAACTACATAGAAAATTTAAAAATTGTATCATTTTGAAATAATTTTTTTTTTCTAAAAATATGATTAATAAAGAACAGATAGAGTATCATTTAATTCCAGCAGCAAAATGAGGGATCCTAGTTCGCAAGATGGTCGTATACTTGTATTAAATAAATAAATCATTATGTAGGTTGGTATTTTGTCTTTAATATAAGGGAATCTCTTTTTGTCTATTTTATTCTAGAAAATATTAAATGTTCGAATTGGACATGATGCGCGTAGGCAAACATTAATACGTATTTTATGTTTACAGATCTGATAATCAATCTATGATAGATTAGGACAACTAATTACAGTACATATCAAAATCCTATTTGCTTTAGGGGTTTGACTTACCTATCCTTACCTTAGTAGAGATATTTATGATTGTTGTACCTATTAACTAATTTAACTTCAAGGAATATTCAATATTCAAATATACGAGGGCGATTGCAGTGTTAAATTGTACTCCCTTTATTCTTTATTGATCATATTTCTATAATTTTTACACATTTTAATAAAACATATTAAAGTTACATCATTTTTTGTGAATAACAATTTATTATAATTTTGAACAGGTAGTATGCCATTATTTTTATAGAAAATTTACAATTCATCATCAATAGCTGATAAAAAATAGAGAAATTGTAATTTTTTGAAACAAATTTTTTTCCGAAAAAGTATTAATTAGGATTAGGAAACTTAAGGGGGTTTATTGGATAGTGATTAATGTAGAATTATGATTATTATAATGATTGCAGAGTTTAAAGAATTTTTAGAGAGATTTTTAAAAAATTCACAAATTCTCAGAGAGTTTATCAGAATATCACCTTACCAGCTAAGATTTTGAAAGTCTTTAAAAGTTGTTTCATTAGAACAAAAAGTTTTAAAATCAATCAACCAATAACATTAAACTTAATGTAATATGAAAGTTAGTTAAAGTATTTCTTAATCCAATAACTCATGACTTTGAATGAATTTTTAAAATTATCAATTCAATAACACATGATTTATAATGAATGTAAACAACTTTTTAAAATATTGAACCAATAACATATGACTTTAATAGAGTCATTATAATTTAAGATTGAATAACACTAAAGTTTTCAAAAGTTACAACTCTTTTAAAATCACAAAACCAGTAAGACTTAGTTCAGACTCCTAAATCCTAATTGCTTAGCAAAACTAGTGATATTTTTACAAAAAAATTCTTGCAAATTTACATAAGCCAATAGTTATGATTTCCTTCTCTATTTTTTGTTTTTGGTTTTACCATTTTTGGACCTTATATCACTAAAAAAATGTGATATAGCCACGAGTGTGTGTGTGTCCATATATTTTTCGTGGCCATGTGTTGGCCACCGCAAATTGGCACCAAATGTTGTCTATGAATGATTCATGTTAAACACTCTAGTGTTATAACATTAACTTCGTAAAGAATTGAAAGAATGAGAAGTAAACTTGTTTTTGAAAGAATGAGAAGTAAACTTGTTTTTGAAAGAATTAGAAATTACTAGATAGAAATCTTGAGGAAATTACAAATATATCGTCTGTTGGACTCGTCGACAAGCTTGGCTGGTTTATCTTCGTTTTCTTCAAGGGTTTAGGCCTTCTTCGCAGCTCTACAACCACCATTTTCTTCGTTTGGTAAGTGAATCCCCATCTCCAGTCTTTGATCCTCTACAAGTTTCAGCTCCTGCCAGCTTTGTTCTCCATCCTCTCTTTGCGCTTATTTTTGGTGTAGAATCGGTTCTTTGGTTGTGACTGTATGCTGGCCTTTTTTGCATTCGATGGGAGTGTCTGAGTTGTTCAATTGTCCATATTCTTGGATTAGTTGTTCAATCGGTAATGCGATCACTAGTTTTATTAGAGAGTATCGGATTGCAAATCTCTCCCTATGCCGTCGTCTGTTTCGTTGTGTTGGCACACGACTTCTCCTTGGGTTCTTCTCTATGACTTGGAGTTGATGCATATACTTTTAGTATCATTATATTGTCTTCCTCTTATGTTTTATTTTACCATGTTGTAAAATATTTCACCTGTTTTAATTTGAAAGTCTTTATCAAAAAAAAAACCAATTACAAATATATTTGTGTACTATATTGTAAAAAGTTATAAATGCATGTGTATGCACACACAATCACCTTATCACCTACTACTTGATATCATACAAAAACTATGTATGCAAATCAACTTTAATATAATGGAAACACGTGTTACGCATTGAAATAAAAGAAATCCAACTTGTATGTATACATGATTTGCAATTTTGTTTATATTTCTCTACTCTGAAGTCGTTAAAAGAAAAAAAGTTAAAAACAAATTCCAAAATGAATTCTTATAAAACGATATGCTGACATGCATGCATATGATAAAAGTAAATAAATATGAAAGACATATGTTTCTGTTACTTATTCATATCTCTAAACATATTCCAAAAGATACGTAGACGTATTATTGAGTGAACAAAATAATGAGTGTATCTTTTAATCTAACTTTTGCTCGACTATATAAAGGAGTCATTTCCCATTAGGTTTTGCCTGCCTTAAACAAATAAGAGCTTATCGCATCACTCACCAAACATCTCTTATCAATATAAAGAGAGAGAGTGAGAGATACATATATACACATAAACATATATAGATATACTAGTGTTCTTATAACTAGATATATATTCTCGATTAAGTAGTAAAGGAATAAGTAAGAAAGATGAAAGGTGGACAAGGGAAATGTGGGAGCATGGAGAAATTGAAGCCAATATTGGCGATAATATCACTACAATTTGGGTATGCAGGCATGTACATCATCACCATGGTCTCGTTCAAGCATGGCATGGACCATTGGGTCCTTGCCACATACCGTCATATCGTCGCGACCGTTGTCATGGCTCCCTTTGCTCTCATGTTCGAGAGGTACCACTTCACACACACATATATATATGCATAGATGAATCATTAAGTTCATAATTACGGGAAAAAAAAGATGAATAATTATTGTAATAATTGTGTGTTTGCAGGAAGATCAGGCCAAAGATGACACTAGGAATATTTTGGAGGCTTCTTGCTCTTGGAATACTAGAGTAAGTCTCTTTCACTAGAAAATCATCTTTTTTTCTTTACAATTAGAAAGTTCGGTTCATACAACTTTAATTTTTTCAGGCTTGTGATATTTACCATAGATATATAGACATATATTCAAGTGATACATATATAACATATAGGAATCACTCAATGGACCATGATTCACACTCTAAACATGGTTTAGATATAGTAAGGCCTTGTATCTAAATAAAATATTATTTTCGTATATATACGAGTACTTTAATAAATCTTATAACTAGTTAAGAATAATTATGGTGCAAATTCATGAGTTCGGGTACCTTACTTATTAAGGAGATGAATTACTCACATATCATATATATAAATTATACTTTTAAAAAATATGATTTTTAGTTTAGGTAGTAACAACGTACAGTTAAAGTCAGAGATATTGGTTAATGTTTACCAATAGCATTACACTATAATAAAATTTTAGATTAATATTATATATACCAAAATAGTTAGGCATACGAGATAGATCGTTTATTACATGAAAAATTTTATTAACAAGTAAATTATAATTTTATTTAGAATATCTATCATTATTCTGTATGGATTACATGTTAATAAAAGCGTGTAAATTTTATAAAACTTTACCATAATATTATAGAGAAGAAAAAACGATCAAATTGGTAATATATAGTATATTTCTTGATTAGTGGAAATGAGATCATCACCCACAAGGCCACAACAAACATCTTTAATGTGAATGTGTGCTTACTTGTTATCCTACGTACGTACACGTTTTCCTTTTGATCTTTGGGAAAAAGCATCTAATTATTATGCATAACAAAAGATGATGTGAAAATATATAAATATTAAAAAAAAAAAGACACAAAAAACAAAATGAATAATAAAGTAAATGTTTGGTTTATGATTATTCATCAGGCCACTTCTGGACCAGAACTTTTACTACATAGGATTGAAAAACACGTCAGCATCGTACACTTCTGCCTTTACCAATGCACTTCCCGCCGTCACCTTCATTCTCGCCCTCATTTTCAGGTACTTTCTTCTTCTATACATTATTACATAATGAACTAAACTAACACATGTAATTATATTGTCCTAATTAACACTAATTTCTAATGTTAATCAGGCTTGAGACAGTAAACTTTAGAAAGATCCACAGTGTTGCAAAAGTTGTAGGAACGATAATAACAGTCGGAGGAGCAATGATAATGACTTTATATAAAGGTCCGGCCATTGAGATCGTGAAAGCCGCCCATACCTCCTTCCACGGCGGCTCCAGTAGCACAGCCACCGGCCAACACTGGGTCCTTGGAACCCTAGCCATCATGGGAAGTATCTCCACTTGGGCCGCTTTCTTTATTTTACAGGTAAACAATTTTATTTTTTTTGTCAACAATTATAAATACACGTAAACAATTAACCAATAATTTTTCATTTTAATCGAGTAATTAATCCCATAATCGAAACTCGTACTAATCTCTGCATTTATAGATATTTAGGGGTTTTTCTTACCACTAAAAACGTCTATGAACGTCTATAGACATTTTTTTTTTGGTTTCTTATAAATAAATTAGATGTAATTACACCAAATATCCAAGTTTGGAGAAATGGAATTCTAAATGAAAACTTTTTTTTTTTGGTAGTCGTACACGTTAAAAGTTTATCCAGCAGAACTATCACTAGTGACGTTGATATGTGGAATAGGGTCAATCCTAAACGCCATCGTTTCGTTAATAATGGTTCGTGACATGTCCGCCTGGAAAATTGGCATGGATTCCGGAACACTCGCCGCCGTTTACTCCGTAAGTTAATTATCTATTAATCAACTTAATAAAACACTAACTAATTTGTCAATTAAAACTTATAATATATGTTGTATATATTTTCAGGGAGTGGTTTGTTCGGGGATAGCTTATTACATACAAAGTATAGTGATTAAACAACGTGGCCCTGTGTTTACGACGTCGTTTAGTCCTATGTGTATGATCATCACTGCTTTTCTTGGAGCATTAGTTTTGGCTGAGAAAATCCATCTCGGAAGGTAATTAATAAAACTCACATTAATTAAACTTTTTATATTTAACACTATGAATTCATACTAATCTTTTGAGGGGTATTATTGCAATTTTCAGTATAATCGGGGCTGTTTTCATAGTTCTTGGACTATACAGTGTGGTATGGGGGAAAAGTAAAGATGTAATGAATCCTCTAGATGAGAAAATCGTAGTCAAGAACCAAGAGCTTCCGATCACTAACGTAGTCAAACCAATGAACGGTCATGATGTCTCGGGAGCACCAGCTAATGGTGTGGTTACCAGTACTTGATTCCATTACCTCAAGAGAAGAAAGATACAAAAGACAAAAGATCTCATCTCCATGTATTTGGGGTTGGAAATTTTGATGTCTTTCTTGTTGTTTTTGTGTTTTTTTTTTCTTTTCTTTCACATTTTCCTAATCGTTCTACGCTTAACTTTAGTATCTTTTTTACAGATGTATGTTTTATGTTTCAACTTTCGTGTATTCTGAATTTTACTAGGCAAATGATGAGTGAATCATTTGGTAAAATTTGTGTCTAAAACAAACAAAAATAGTTAAATGGGATAAATCTAAGAATTAAGAATTGAAATTTAGATATGTTAAAAAATAAATGGGTTTGTTTTTGTTTAGTAACTTTTAGATCTATCAAGCGGATCAAACCCATCTTAAATTTAATCTTTTAATCCTTTAACAACTAAAATAGTATATCGGAAATTATTTTGATTGAGTTTAGGAACCTACCTATAATCCACAAATCCACAAAAAAATATCCACAAGATCATGTATTTTACATAGCCTCGTCCGCAAAACTCGCATTTTACAAAGAAAATTTTATAGACCCGCATTCACCTAAAGTTTAGGGTTTAGGCGGTTTGATAGGATCCATGAACTCATATTGAGAGATCTAGTAACTTGTTATGACAAATAATTGTAGTGATCGGTGTCATGTACTACACAAAAAAGAAGGAATTGGTCATTTGACTTTATTTTATATCTACTAGCCCTGGGAGAAAAAAATGAATCGGTTTCTCCAAACCAAACCGAACCAAAATTTGGGCAAACCGGTTCAGTTATGGTTATAAGGAATTAAACAATAGACAACAGTTTGAAAATGTTTCAGTTATCAATTTGGTCTGGTTCAGTTCACTAGAACCGAATGGTTAATCGAAATGTATAACCTAAATACCTAGGAAGACTACCCATAACTCTTGTTCTTCTAAATCGATCCCAAAACGGCGAAACCTAATCTTCCTTGTTCTCTCCGCCTCTTTCCTTCTGCGTTAATTGGTGTCTCCGATCTATCTCTCTGGCTTGGTATCTCCCTCGCGACCGATACGTCGTTTTCTCATCTATGTCTCATACATCTATCCTTTATCTTTGTTTTGTGTTTGAATTTATGTTGAATTAGATGATTTTTAGTTTCATTTTTAAGTTAGATGTCTAAGATTGATTAGTAAGCAAACATATTAGACCTGAAGTATATGCTGTGAAGCTGAAGTGTCAGAGCAAATCAATCAAATGATTTTGTTGTTTATTAAGACTTCTTCAGATGGCACTCCGAAGGTATATTTCGCTGGATTCAACTTCATACTGAACTCATTCAAAATTTCAAAGCACTGTTCAAGGTGTTGTATGTGTTCGGCTTTTTTGAGTGACTTAACTAGCATATCGTCAATGTACACCTCCATTGTCTTACCAAGATGTTTTTCGAACATTTTGTTAACAAGGCGCTAGTAGGTTGCTTCTGCATTTTTCAATCCAAAATGCATTACTATGTAGCAATATAGCCAGAAAAAGCATCCATGAAGCTTAATAGTTTGTGTCTAGCAGTCGATTCTACCAACCGATCAATGTGAGACAACGAGAAGCTATCTTTTGGGAAAACTTTGTTAATGTCAGTGAAATCAACACAAACCCTCCATTTTCATTTTTCTTTTTTACCACCATGGGGTTAGCGAGCCAATTTGGATATTTAACTTTGCGAATTGAGCCGGTTTTTCAGAAGTCTTTCCACCTCATCATTTATTGCTTAAGCTCGATCTAGGCCAAGCTTCCTTCGCTTCTGTTTTATGGGTTTGAAATGGTCCATGTGAAACTCATAAGAAATTATTTTTGGGTCGATCCCTGGCATGTCCTCCATCATCCAAGCGATTAAGCTTTTGTTTCTTGACAAAAATCGAACATGTTCTTCTCATAAATCTATACTCAGCCAAACCGATTTTCACCTTATGTTCAGGGTGATCTTTGTCAATAGAAACCTCAACCGCTATTTTCACAGGCTGTAGTCCGCTTGGGAATGCCAAAATCTTAGGTATTCCGAGACTCATTAATTGCTATTGGATCTTTAATCTATGACTTGTGAGGTAACACGACCGTGACACTTCCTGATCTCCTTTCATCGTTTGTACCCCATTTGGAGTTGGAAACTTTATACATTGATGGTAAGTTGACGGCACATCCCTCATTTGGTATATCCAAGGTGTCCCAAAGATTATGTTGTATACAGCAGGTCAATCGAACACAATGAACTCTACGATTTTTAGAACTCCCGTGACGAGCACCAGTAGTTTAATCGTCATGAGGGACATTGACGTATCACTTGTAAATACGATGAGCGGAGCTGGTGGTCCGATTATATTGGCCTTGCTTATTCCCATTCTTTGAAGTTTGCTTAGGAAGATTAAGTCCATCGAAATCCCAATATCAATTAAGACTTTAAATACTTTGTAATTCACCACATCAAGAGTTATCACCAGGGTGTCATCGTGAGGTTTTGCAAGATATTGGGTATCGAGCTCTTCAAAAGTTATGGTGGTATTTTGCTCGATGGTTCGGTGTTCTCTACTTACTTGTACTAATGCAGCTCGCTTACGCCTCTTAATTGCTCGAATAATATTCTGGCATAACTTAGAGCTTCCAATGATAACATCGATCCTCCCTTTTGAGGTGCTAGATGGTGAATGTTCGAAAGTCCTCTGCTTCTTTGTTGATAGCTCCGAGTTCTGACTTAAATATTTTTGCCTGTGATATTCTTGAATGAACTCCTTTAACTTAAAGTTCGCAAGTTCGCCCGAAGCCCATAGCTCGGCTAAATGTCTCTTGAGCACGCTGCAATCCTTAGTTATGTGTCCATTAACCCAATGTATTTCACAGTAAGTGTTATTGTCTCGTACCCAAGTGTTTAGAGATGAAGATCCGAATTTCACTCCTCCAGGGGATGACTTCCCTACGTTGTTGTTGTATGGGATTACTCCGAAACGTTTTGGCTCCTTGCTAACTCCTGGCTCGAACTTCTTAGCCGGCGATCCAACTACTGGTTTTGTCGGTCGGTACTCCTTTTCAAAATTCAGTTTCTCCTCTTCAGCCTCTATCCAGTTATTAGCTCGGAACAAAGTGTCTTGAATAGTTTTTGGATGATTCACGGTGAGCTCCAATCTGAATCTCGATTTATGCCAAAGTCCGTTTCGCAAGGCAGATAGCGCGATAGTTTGGGAAATTCCTAAATTTTTTGCTAGGATGTTCTTGAACTTCGAAATATGCTTCCAAAGATCGCTATCCGACTTGCCTTTCTCCATGAGTACAGAGTACTGCATGATAAAGGCTGAAGATAGCTCATCGAACCTATTGATTGTTCTGGACTCAAGCTGGGTGAACTAAACAAATGCTTGGCCATATAGATTATTTGAAAAGAGCTTGCAATATCTGGCGTCCTCCTCATGAACTTCAAGCTCGATTCTTCCTGCCATAATCCGGAAGGTAGCTAAGTGACTCTTTGGATTACCCTTTCCATCATACGTTGACTCTTCGTGCATTTTTTATTGGAAAGTTTACGATCCGCGAGGTGAATGGGGATTACCGTGTCTTCTCGATTACCTTGTCGACTTCGGGTGTCGAACTGGTCGCCTGATGAAATTTTGACTTCATCTCCTTTAGTTCGCGGTGGACTTTGTCAAAATTTGAAATGAGACTTCGGCTCCTTTCGTCTCCGAGCTCGGTTGGATCGTTATTGTTGTGGTTTTCATCGTCTAATCCTTGATTTCCTGCTGGGTTTATTATTGCAGGATCTCCATGGGTTTGGGAGTTTTGAACTCTAAGAATCTAGGAATTGTGACCTCTGGGAGAATCGAAGAGTATCTCCATGGATGAGTGCTTCCTTATGGATTACCTGCAATCAAAGAATTCAAATGAGCATAAATAGTTGTATTGCTTTGAGTTAGACTTACCTGGGCATTCTTCATTGTGGCCATATCTTGTTCTAAAGGTACGAGCTTAGCTGCCAGTCCTGACGTATTGTCGAGGAGTTGTTTGAGGGTTTCGTTGATGTTGATGGAATCAGACATGATGACTTGTTGCCAATAACTTAGATGTGGTGAAAGCTTTAAGGGAAATCTGTCCCCACAGTCTGCGCCAAAATGTGGATCCAACACTCAAAAGAAATATAGAATAAATTTGTAAAAGAATTGTAAAAGAAATTATATTACTAAAATCGACAAAAGTAAAAGAATATATGAGAACCGTTCTTGAAGAGTCTCCAGTGGCCATATTGGTGAGCACTGTCCCCAGCAACGATCCCGATGGATTTGTCGATGACTTTAAACTAATTTACCTATGAGAGTAAGGACAAAAAGTGATGGTGTAATCAGCAACGAGTACTCTGACGGCTTACACATGTCCGACGATCCGTAGGCGCCGCTGCAGCAATACTCCGGCATTCCGAAGCGTTGCATACGCTCTTGCACGCTGCACCTCCCATGGCCCTCAGTTCTGCTGGACACCTCTGGTTCACATTCGTCGCGCAACCCGTGGTGGCGCAGCTTCCGGAGCCACCTGTAGTGTCCACGACCACAGGAAGATTGTAGCCGCCGACCATGCTAACATCATAAAAGTCTTGTGATCCAGCGGCACCTGAGCCGATGGTGAATTCGGCTAGAGTCGCTGGTGGAACTGCACCAGCTCCGTTGTATTCCACCTGACCAGAACCTCAGTCTCCAACGGCGCAGGAGCCGTGACCATGGTCCGAGCCCAGAAGCGTCCAGACCAACCGGGGGGGGGGGAGCAGGGGAAGCCGGTAGAGTCGAGCTTGGAGGAAAATGTGTATTATTACTTAGAATCATGAAAAAGTCATCCTCCCTTTACAAAACATGAGGCGGTCTATATTTATACATAAAAGAGACTTAAATGCTGCTAATTAATTCTATGATTCTTCTTAAATATATCGGTTTTGATTCTGCTTTAATTGTCGTAACGTCTCAATTTTTAAACTTGATTGGGCTTTTTTTGGGCTTTTACTTCTCTAACTTGTCAGATATTCGCTGCTCCGCGAACTCCACCTCGTTCCTTCGGACTCATTGGTGGTCACCAGTTTTAATCCCATCGGTCTGAACCGCTTCTTTTTTATCTTGACAATGTGGCGGACACATGTATGCATCTCCTCAGTAATGGACCTTCAGTTCGGGATCCGGTACCAACATATGTGTATGTGTAAATGGTGTTATTCCTATATCGCCATTCCTAAATGATTAAATTTTAATCGTGAAAGCATATTACTAATCTTATATAATTTAGTAAGTTTTCCCCAAAATAGAGATACGAGACGCTGACACATGTCTCCTAAAATTTTGACACTTGTCTTTTATTTTTGCTTCTCCTATATTTTTTAAAATTTAATAAATTGTTTGTTCTCTAATATTAAATTAGACAAACAATATAGCTACATCAATTTTAATTATTTTTTGAACTCTATAATATATTTTGATACTTCTTTTCTCTCATATAAAATGAATAATTTATATCATATTTTTTAATATATATATATATATATAAGAAAGACTAGGCATAGTAAATTATAGTTGATATAGGTGGTAATCATTTTTTCATAGTAAATTATAGTAATTTGAAATTCTTCACCTTCCTAATATTAAATCTTCCCATTCAAAGATATAAAAAAATCAAAGGTAAATTAGTTCACCATGCGACTATTGAATATTTTACTTAAAATAATATTTGAAATAATATTCTACACATATAAAATAATAACTAATTTGTATTTAGTTATCTTAATTATATTTTATCTAAAACTAATTGGAGCAATTGTTTTCTAATAAAATTACCATTAAAATTATAGCTCATAACATTATACTATTATTTTGACTTTATGTGAAAAATTTGTACCTATTTACTTAATTAATCAACAACTCTTACAAATGAACTCTTTTAACTTATTTAATTTTAAAATGTAACTTCTATCAGTTCACATCCTATAAATATTAATTCTCTTATCCTACTCATCATATCTCAAAATTTAAAATTTACTATATGTTTTTATTTTCTTGCATGAGTTGAAAATTTAATTGAGACAAAATGATGGTAAGAGTTTGATTCTAAATTTTACTAAATATATTATATTGAAAAATTATATTATGTTTTTTTCTAAATAGAGATATAGTTATCTATGATTTATTTTCCATGATTTAGCATAAAATTATAACATCAAGTTACTTTATAATAAATTAGGTTAAAAAAAAACTAAAAATATGTTTTTCTTTCTCCTCATTTTAAATTAAAAAGTTAACAAAACAAGTGTTTAGTTTTTGAGATTATATAAATTATGTAATATAAACAATAAAACTGTATCATGTAAAATATTAAAAATAATCAGTTTAAATTAAAAATAACTAAACAAATTTTTATATATATTAAGTTATAAAATAGTACATGTTTCATTATATTAATTTCAAATTCATGCAACGCATGAGACTTTTCCTAGTATTACTATGTTCAGGATGTCGTCCCATTCTTTCTGAAGATAACAATGATGGTTTGTTTGGTGAAGAAGAAGTTGTAATTCCTATAGTACTATAGGATCGATATCCACAAGGACAATATGACTAACTCACTAAGATGATGACAAAAAAAACCTTACATTATTATATAAGATTGCTAATTTGTATTTAGTTATCTTAATTATATTTTATCTAAAACTAATTGGAACAATTGTTTTCTAATAAAATTACCATTAAAATTATAACTCATAACAGTATACTTACTTAATTAATCAACAACTCTTACAAATGAACTCTCTTAACTTATTTATTTTAAAAATGTATCTTCCATTAGTTCGCATCCTATAAATATTAATTATCTTATCTTACTCATTATATCTCAAATTTTAAAATTTACTGAATGTTTTTATTTTATTGCATGAGTTGAAAAATTAATTGAGACAAAATGATGGTAAGAGTTTGATTCTAAATTTTACTAAATATATTATATTGAAAAATATATCTTATGTTTTTCTAAATAGAGATATAGTTATCTACGATTTGTTGTCCATGGTTTATCATAAAAATATAACACAAGTTACTTTATAATAAATTATGTCAAAAAAAAAACTAAAAAGATGTTTTTCTTTCTCCTCATTTTAAATTAAAAAATTAACAAAACAAGTGTTTAGTCTTTGAGATTATATAAACTATGTAGTATAAAAAATAAAACTGTGTAATGTAAAGTATAAAAATAATCAGTTTAAATTAATAATAATTAAAAAAAAATATATATATATTAAGTTATAAAATAGTACATATTTTATTATATTAATTTCAAATTCATGCAACGCATGAGACTTTTCCTAGTATAACTATATTCTGGATGTCGTCCCATTCTTCTAAAGATAACAATGATGGTTTGTTTGGTGAAGAAGAAGTTGAAATACTAATAATTGAGGTTTACCAATTAAACTTATCGTACTTATAGTACTTTAGGATCTATATCCACAAGGAAATATGGCTAACTCACTAAGATTATGAGAATTCTAACTTAATCTAAGGCAAACAAGTTTTGGTTTAGAAAATGAAACTTAAATTGTATAAATATAAGCGGAAAAGGAGTAAAACGGTTTTGAAATCAAATAGAAAAAGCGACGAGTCTTAGGAATGGTAATGATTTAGATGAGATGATGAATATTTGATGATGCTAAGAACATACTAAGAACACTATCATTGGTCACTAACTAAGACTAATCCACTTCCATGGTACCAATCCCTTCATTAATCATTTAATCATCAACAAATTCCGTTTGCAATTTAAGTGACCAGTAAGCATTAATAATGGTCTAATCTAACCACTAATCATCCTAATCAACTACTTCGTTATGCTAAGCATGAAAAACTCATTTAGGCTCTTTCAAGCATTTTATCAAACATATTTTGGATGCTAAAATGCTAATGATCTAGATTTCTCAATAACAAGCTTAATCTAGCATTCCTAACCACCTAAATGAAGGATAACCTAAGATCTAGTCCTAAACATCATCATTAACTCATCAACTCATCATAATCAACCAACCATTAACTCATCTAAAAGACTACTCACAATCTACCATGATAACAAAAAGCAAATAGTTTATTTTTTGCATAATCATGATATAAAGATAAGTTAAAGAAGGATTTTTTTTAAAAAAAGAAGATTTTTGATAACTTGAATTCAAGAGATTCATACAAAGAGTTTCTTTAAACCCAAAAGTGGCTAAGGAAAATCTCTAAAAACAAGCATTAGACAATAAATTAGGTCTTTTTGGTATCTATAAAAGGAAGCAAACAAGCTTGGTTAACTAACATTAAACCGAGTCAAACCCGCCAAAAACCGAGTCAACCACAATCTGATTTGTTCCCAGCAGTCACGTGTAATCGATCGTATGACCGCTTCCCACTACAATCTCGCGGTGCATCAAAACTAGTGCGCCTTCCCGCTAAAACTTATCGGATGCTTTCTTCAATATCCTCGCGGCTTCTTCTTCTCGCTAGCGGCTCCCCATTGGCGACCATCGGCATTTCAAAACCACTGCCTCCTCCTGCTGGCAACCACCGATGCTTTAAGACTGCCACTGTAACATCCGCAAACCAATAATGGGGTGTATTTGTTGAATTCGAAAGTTAGGGGTTGATTTGATTAAAACCAGAAGTTGCAGGCGGGTTTCATTGATAATTTAAAGAGTTGTGCGACTGAATTGGGAAGACTAAAAAGTTGAGGGGCTTAGAGGTAATATTGGAGAATAAAACCCTAAACCTATTTAAACCCTAAAATTAGCTGAAACCCTAGTTATTCTCTCTCTTTTTCGTGGCCACCTTTCGGGAGAGAAAAGAGATGTTGAATGTGGCTGAAAGAGATGAAGGAGAAGCTTGCAAATGAAGAGATGCAGATATTTCTGACATGTCGTGGTAGAACAAAAGGTTGACCTAGCAAATCGTCTTTAATGACACGATTTGGACCAATGTGTATTCAAAGAGAGATAACGACTTAAACTTTTGTCAGATCGTCACAAAATTTCGTAGATAGCTTCAGGACATCTAGGGGAAGCTTTTCAACGGTAGGATTGGAATGTGGACGGTTAGATTTCGATTCGTGATCCCATCTTTGAGGTGGATCATTTCTGTTATTTTTCCAGTTTAGGTTAAATGTTGAGTTGTTGTTGTGGTTGGATGTAGGGTGAGGAAGGGAGGTTGCGGTTGTGTTGCTATGATAATTAAGAACCCTAGAAATTCCTGAAGAGGAATGTTTCCTGAAATGGAAAGTTTCCTAAAAAGGAAAGTTTCCTGAAAAGGAAAGTTTCACGAAAATGAAAGTTTCTTAAAAAGGAAAGTACCATCAAAGAAATCGTTGTGAGCAAAGGTGAGTGCTTGTGTGTCATACTGTGGTTAGTCTGAGGACTTGGAGTGGTCCTCATTTCTGTAGTTCTTGTTGTTGGTCCATAAGGAGTGATGGATGTTTATTGTTGCTATTTATGGCATGTGTTGCTTGTTGATATGATTGTGATTGTTGATTGCTGACATTGGTGAATGTTAGCTTTGGTGTAGTTGTTGCCTCATTCAGTATCTTTTATACTAAGGCATCTCGTTATGTGATGCAGGTAAGGACTAAGTTTTGCTGGAGCTTGTGGGACCAAGGCTGTGGGGTGGATGACATGACCAGAGTCTGGGTGATTTATGCTGTTTTATTATGTCGATTGTTAGACGTTGTAGTATGATGTTTTGCTTCCACTAAGTTGTTAGACTGGTTTAATTGGTGTTTTGCTTCCGCTAAGTTGCTAGACTTTATTTATTTATTCAATTGGTGGATTTAATAAATAAACTGTCTAAGTTGTTCAAAATTTTAAATTTGTTGTTTTTGCGCATTTTCTGTGTTAGTAAACCAGTCCCGGTTTAGTGGTTTTCTGGGACGGGTTGTTTCAATTTGGTATCAGAGCGGAGTTGGTTCTAGGACACTCTGGCTCGTTAGGACTATTAGCTAGTTATAGTTATGTTCTGAGTTGCAGGGTCATGTTATCTCTCAGCCGGTAATGGGTTCTACGGTAAGACTCGTTTTGTTGTTATGCTAATTTTTGGGGTAAATTAGTACAAAGATGTGTTGCAGGTGGTTAACCACTGGAAGTCTATAGTTAGACATCCGGGTGGGTTTGCTAGTGGAGCAAGCAGAACTGAGAGGGGTCTTCGAGGTTGTGGTGGCAAAGTTGGCCGAAGTGGCAGAGCAGGCAGGGCAGTAGAGCCGTTGAGGTTGTGGTGCAGAGCGTTGCGGTGAGCATGCAGGGGTTGAGTTTCCAGAGGGTGACGGGCAGCCTGAGTATGTGGTCGGACATGGTGTTATGCCAGCAAAGGGTGAGGCTAAGCCAGGGTGGACTAGATCCCGAGGGGAGCTGTGTTGGAGAGTTCCGTGTTTAGTCGTATGACTTGGACTAAGGAAATATAGCTTCTGACGTGACCAAGTGGGTTGTAGTTGGAAACATGTCCGTAAAGTGGTTTAGCCGAGAGGGCCGTGGAGGCAAAAATATGGGAACCGGTGAGGCCAGTAAGTCGTTAAGATGTAGAAGGGATCTGGAGAGATTCTTGAGAAGTTTCGGGAGGGTTCGGGGAGTCTCTCGATTAGGAGAGTTTCCTAAAAAGAAAAGTTCCCGAAATAGTAAGTTTCTAGAAATGGAAAACTGCTAAGAATAAAAGGTTTCCAAAAGGGGTAAATTTCCTAAAAAGGAAGAGATCAGGAGATGGTCTAGGCTGTAATGTAGGGGAATGCTCCGGGAGTACCGAGAGTGGTTGCTGAGGCTGAGCCAGTGGTTCCGTCGTACCTAAGAGTGATGAAACGCATGCAGACGTTGGGCACCAAGTTTTTCAGTGGTGGTGCTAGACCGATCGAGTCTGATGAGTAGAGGTCCAGGTTGGAGAGGAACTTCCAGACGATCAGGTGCCTGAGGAATATAGAATTGACTTGGCGGTGCATTATCTGGAGGAAGATGCATATGAGCGGTGGCAGCGTGTTGCAGCGTGTTGCAGCGAGGAGAGTGGGAGTAGTGTTATCTTGGGACGAATTCCGGAGGGAGTTCATCCTCAAGTTTTTCCCGCGGGAGATTCGAAACAGGGTGCAAGGGGAGTTCCGGTACTTGTGGTAGGGGTGTTGTAGATCCTTACTGGTGGATCTAGGTTTGGAGTGTGGTAGATCATTGCTGATTAATCTTTTGTAGGTCTTGTTGTTGACCTTGCTGTAGGTAGTTTGTTGGTGTGCCTGAGTGGGTAAAAGAGTTCTGATCGATGTTACGATCAAGGATCGAGCTGTGTTATGGGGATTGTTGCATCCTGTAATGCTGTGATATTGGGTTGTTTATACTTAGTTCGGCTGTATCGATCGTGCCGTGTTGATCCTAGCACTTGGTTTGGCTGATTAGGACTTGTCCTAATGATGTTTGATGGGGTTTCGTGCTTTGGAATCTCACCGTTGGGTGGTGTTTACTGGTCGGGTTTCTGTGTGATTCCTGATGCTATTTCGGTAAGCCACTAGAGATCTTAGGATCTTGCTGGACTTGCTGATCGGGTCACGCTGAACTTTGAGATGCTTGTCATTTTTGCTGCGCTGAGCTGTTCTGGGGATCCGGTAGGTGTAGCTTATTCAAACCAAGTGGGGGTCTTATAGTGTCAGATTCATGGAGTATTTGAACTCAGTATAGACAATGAGGTGTTGTGCGGAAAGCCAAAAAATAATGTTGTGTTGTGCTGATAGCTGAAAGGCTATGTTGTGTTGTGCTGATAGCCGAAAGGCTATGTTGTGTTGTGCTGATAGCCGAAAGGCTTGCTGTGTTGTGCTGATAGCCGAAAGGCTATGCTATGTTGTGCTGAGAGCCGAAAAGCTATGCGGTATTGTGCTGATCGTCGAAAGGCTATGTTGTGTTGTGCTGATAGCCGAAAAGCTATGTTGTGATGTGTTGATAGCCGATCGAAAGGTTATGATGTGTTAGGTTGATAGCCGAAAGGCTATGTCGTGAGGTGTTGATGGCCGCAATGCTATGCAGTGTTGGAAATAGCCGAAAGGTTAAGTTGTGTTAGGTAGATAGCCGAAAGGCTATGTAGTGTTGTGTTGTTAGCTGTGAAGGTTATGTTGAGTTGTGCTGTTAACCATGGAGTTACGGTTAAGCCGTGTTGTGGGTTGTAGTCTCTGCTGAGCCGTGAAGTTGACATATATTTTGCTGAGCCGTGTTGTGGCTATGGAGTTATGCGGATCTGATTTGTTAATTATGAAGTGTGATAAGCTGTTGATCGGGGCAGGAGCTGAGATTGTGTTGAGCAGAAGGGAATGATCGATCCTAATCAGATCGACTTACCCAAAGCTGTTGTTGGTCGTGGCATATATTCTAGGTAAGGATATGTAGATTTGTTTTTCTAAGGATTGGCTATGGTGTGATGAGATTCTTTAGAGGATAATCAGTTGTGGTTGTGTAACCTTGCAAGGTTAGGAGGTTGAGAAATTTGAGAGCCTAAATGGTTATTGATTGCTGAAAGAGAATATATGGTTCCCTTGGAAGGTAGACTCTCCATCATTCAAAGGAAAGGTGGTTATAAAAATAAGGGTAGAATTGTGAGCCGAGTAGCTTGGAGACGAACAAATTAATGTCACTGGTGAGATGATCTATTTGTTGAGGTGTCTTTGTTGATGTTTGCCAAGAGAAAGAAAACAATGTAAGGTTAATAGCTGGGTCCCTTTTTACTAGGGGATTAGAGTCGTTAGATTCGAGGACGAATCTATGTTAGTGGGGGAGAATTGTAACATCCGCAAACCAATAATGGGGTGTATTTGTTGAATTCGAAAGTTAGGGGTTGATTTGATTAAAACCAGAAGTTGCAGGCGGGTTTCATTGATAATTTAAAGAGTTGTGCGACTGAATTGGGAAGACTAAAAAGTTGAGGGGCTTAGATGTAATATTGGAGAATAAAACCCTAAACCTATTTAAACCCTAAAATTAGCTGAAACCCTAGTTATTCTCTCTCTTTTTCGTGGCCACCTTTCGGGAGAGAAAAGAGATGTTGAATGTGGCTGAAAGAGATGAAGGAGAAGCTTGCAAATGAAGAGATGCAGATATTTCTGACATGTCGTGGTAGAACAAAAGGTTGACCTAGCAAATCGTCTCTTATGACGCGATTTGGACCAGTGTGTATTCAAAGAGAGATAACGAGTTAAACTTTCGTCAGATCGTCACAAAATTTCGTAGATAGTTTCAGGACATCTAGGGGAAGCTTTTCAACGGTAGGATTGGAATGTGGACGGTTAGATTTCGATTCGTGATCCCATCTTTGAGGTGGATCATTTCTGTTATTTTTCCAGTTTAGGTTAAATGTTGAGTTGTTGTTGTGGTTGGATGTAGGGTGAGGAAGGGAGGTTGCGGTTGTGTTGCTATGATAATTAAGAACCCTAGAAATTCCTGAAGAGGAATGTTTCCTGAAATGGAAAGTTTCCTAAAAAGGAAAGTTTCCTGAAAAGGAAAGTTTCACGAAAATGAAAGTTTCTTAAAAAGGAAAGTACCATCAAAAAAATCGTTGTGAGCAAAGGTGAGTGCTTGTGTGTTATACTGTGGTTAGTCTGAGGACTTGGAGTGGTCCTCATTTCTGTAGTTCTTGTTGTTGGTCCATAAGGAGTGATGGATGTTTATTGTTGCTATTTATGGCATGTGTTGCTTGTTGATATGATTGTGATTGTTGATTGCTGACATTGGTGAATGTTAGCTTTGGTGTAGTTGTTGCCTCATTCAGTATCTTTTATACCAAGGCATCTCGTTATGTGATGCAGGTAAGGACTGAGTTTTGCTAGAGCTCGTGGGACCAAGGCTGTGGGGTGGATGACATGACCAGAGTCTAGGTGATTTATGCTGTTTTATTATGTCAATTGTTAGACGTTGTAGTATGATGTTTTGCTTCCGCTAAGTTGTTAGACTGGTTTAATTGGTGTTTTGCTTCCGCTAAGTTGCTAGACTTTATTTATTTATTCAATTGGTGGATTTAATGAATAAACTGTCTAAGTTGTTTAAAATTTTAAATTTGTTGTTTTTGCGCATTTTCTGTGTTAGTAAACCAGTCTCGGTTTAATGGTTTTCCGGGACGGGTCTTTTCAATTTGGTATCAGAGCGGAGTTGTTTCTAGGACACTCTGGCTCGTTAGGACTATTAGCTAGTTATAGTTATGTTTTGAGTTGCAGGGTCATGTCATCTCTCAGCCGGTAATGGGTTCTACGGTAAGACTCGTTTTGTTGTTATGCTAATTTTTGGGGTAAATTAGTACAAAGATGTGTTGCAGGTGGTTAACCACTGGAAGTCTGTAGTTAGACATCTGGGTGGGTTTGCTAGTGGAGCAATCAGAGCTGAGAGGGGTCTTTGAGGTTGTGGTGGCAAAGTTGGCCGAGGTGGCAGAGCAGGCAGGGCAGTAGAGCCGTTGAGGTTGTGGTGCAGAGCGTTGCGGTGAGCATGCAGGGGTTGAGTTTCCAGAGGGTGACGGGCAGCCTAAGTATGTGGTCGGACATGGTGTTATGCCGGCAAAGGGTGAGGCTAAGACAGGGTGGACCAGATCCCGTAGGGAGCTGTGTTGGAGAGTTCCGTGTTTAGTCGTACGACTTGGACTAAGGAAATGTAGCTTCTGACGCGACCAAGTGGGTTGTAGTTGGAAACATGTCCGTAAGGTGGTTTAGCCGAGAGGGCCCTGGAAGCAAAAATATGGGAACCGGTGAGGCCAGTAAGTCGTTAAGATGTTGAAGGGATCTGGAGAGATTCATGAGAAGTTTCGGGAGGGTTCAAGGAGTCTCTCGATTAGGAGAGTTTCCTAAAAAGGAAAGTTCCCGAAATAGTAAGTTTCCAGAAATGGAAAACTGCTAAGAATAAAACGTTTCCAAAAGGGGTATATATCCTAAAAAGGAAGAGATCAGGAGATGGGCTAGGCTGTTATGTAGGGGAATGCTTCGGGAGTGCCGAGAGTGGTTGCTGAGGCTGAGCCAGTGGTTCCGTCGTACCTAAGGGTGATGGAACGCATGCAGACGTTGAGCAACAAGTTTTTCAGTAGTGGTGCTAGACCGATCGAGTCTGATGAGTGGAGGTCCAGGTTGGAGAGGAACTTCCAGGCGATCAGGTGCCTGAGGAGTATAGAATTGACTTGGCGGTGCATTATCTGGAGGAAGATGCATATGAGTGGTGGCAGTGTGTTGCTGCGAGGAGAGTGGGGGTAGTGTTGTCTTGGGACAAATTCCGGAGGGAGTTCGATCTCAAGTTTTTCCTGCGGGAGACTCGAGACAGGGTGCAAGGGGAGTTCCGGTACTTGTGGTAGGGGTGTTGTAGATCCTTGCTGGTGGATCTAGGATTGGAGTGTGGTAGATCATTGCTGATTAATCTTTTGTAGGTCTTGTTGTTGACCTTGCTGTAGGTAGTTTGTTGGTGTGTCTGAGTGGGTAAAAGAGTTCTGATCGATGCTACGATCAAGCTGTGTTATGGGGATTGTTGCATCCTGTAATGCTGTGATGTTGGGTTGTTTATACTTAGTTCGGCTGTATCGATCATGCCGTGTTGATCCTAGCACTTAGTTTGGCTGATTAGGACTTGTCCTAATGCTGTTTGATGGGGTTTCGTGCTTTGGAATCTCATCGTTGGGTGTTGTTTACTGGTCGGGTTTCTGTGTGATTCCTGATGCTGTTTCGGTAAGCCACTAGAGATCTTAGGATCTTGCTGGACTTGCTGATTGGGTCACGCCGGACTTTGATATGCTTGTCATTTTTGCTGCGCTGAGCTGTTCCGGGGATCCGGTAGGCGTAGCTTATTCAAACCAAGTGGGGGTCTTATGGTGTCAGATTCATGGAGTATTTGAACTCAGTATAGACAATGAGGTGTTGTGCGGAAAGCCAAAAAATAATGTTGTGTTGTGTTGATAGTTGAAAGGCTATGTTGTGTTGTCTTTGATAGCGAAAGGCTATCTTTGTGTTGTCTGATAGCGAAAGTTATGCTTTGTGTTGTCTTGAGAAAAGCTATGCGGTATTGTGCTGATCGTCGAAAGGCTATGCTGTGTTGTGCTGATAGCCGACAGGCTATGTTGTGATGTGTTGATAGCCGATCGAAAGGTTATGCTGTGTTAGGTTGATAGCTGAAAGGCTATGTCGTGAGGTGTTGATGGCCGCAATGCTATGCGGTGTTGGAAATAGCTGAAAGGTTAAGTTGTGTTAGGTAGATAGCCGAAAGGCTATGTAGTGTTGTGTTGTTAGCTGTGAAGGTTATGTTGAGTTACGGTTAAGCCATGTTGTAGGTTGTAGTCTATGCTGAGCCGTGAAGTTGACATATATTTTGCTGAGCCGTGTTGTGGCTATGGAGTTATGCGGATCTGATTTGTTAATTATGAAGTGTGATAAGCTGTTGATCAGGGCAGTAGCTGAGATTGTGTTGAGCATAAGGGAATGATCGATCCTAATCAGATCGACTTACCCAAAGCTGTTGTTGGTCGTGGCATATATTCTAGGTAAGGATATGTAGATTTGTTTTTCTAAGGATTGGCTATGGTGTGATGAGATTCTTTAGAGGATAATCAGTTGTGGTTGTGTAACATTGCAAGGTTAGGAGGTTGAGAAATTTAAGAGCCTAAATGGTTATTGATTGCTGAAAGAGAATATATGGTTCCCTTGGAAGGTAGACTCTCCATCATTTAAAAGAAAGGTGGTTATAAAAATAAGGGTAGAATTGTGAGCCGAGTAGCTTGGAGACGAATAAATTAATGTCACTGGTGAGATGATCTATTTGTTGATGTGTCTTTGTTGATGTTTGCCAAGAGAAAGAAACCAATGTAAGGTTAATAGATGAGTCCCTTTTTACTAGGAGATTGGAGTTGTTAGATTCGGGGACGAATCTATGTTAGTGGGGGAGAATTGTAACATCCACAAACCAATAATGGGGTGTATTTGTTGAATTCGAAAGTTAGGGGTTGATTTGATTAAAACCAGAAGTTACAGGCGGGTTTCATTGATAATTTAAAGAGTTGTGCGACTGATTTGGGAAGACTAAAAAGTTGAGGGGCTTAGAGGTAATTTTAGAGAATAAAACCCTAAACCTATTTAAACCTTAAAATTAGCTGAAACCCTAGTTATTCTCTCTCTTTTTCGTGGCCACCTTTAGGGAGAGAAAAGAGATGTTGAATGTGGCTGAAAGAGATGAAGGAGAAGCTTGCAGATGAAGGAGATGCAGATATTTCCAACATGTCGTAGTAGAACAAAGGGTTGACCTAGCAAATCGTCTCTAATGACGCGATTTGGACCAGTGTGTATTCAAAGAGAGATAACGAGTTAAACTTTCGTCAGATCGTCATCAAATTTCGTAGATAGCTTCAGGACATCTAGGGGAAGATTTTCAACAGTAGGATTGGAATGTGGACGTTAGATTTCGATTCGTGATCCCATCTTTGAGGTGGATCATTTCTGTTATTTTATCAGTTTAGGTTAAATGTTGAGTTGTTGTTGTGGTTGGATGTAGGGTGAGGAAGGAAGGTTGCGGTTGTGTTGCTATGATAATTAAGAACCCTAAAAATTCCTGAAGAGGAAAATTTCATGAAATGGAAAGTTTCCTAAAAAGGAAAGTTTCCTGAAAAGGAAAGTTTCACGAAAAGGAAAGTTTCTTAAAAAGGAAAGTACCATCAAAGAAATTATTGTGAGCAAAGGTGAGTGCTTGTGTGTTATAATGTGGTTAGTCTGAGGACTTGGAGTGGTCCTCATTTCTGTAGTTCTTGTTGTTGGTCCATAAGGAGTGATGGATGTTTATTGTTGCTATTTATGGCATGTGTTGCTTGTTGATATGATTGTGATTGTTGATTGCTGACATTGGTGAATGTTAGCTTTGGTGTAGTTGTTACCTCATTCAGTATCTTTTATACTGAGGCATCTCGTTATGTGATGCAGGTAAGGACTGAGTTTTGCTAGAGCTCGTGGGACCAAGGTTGTGGGGTGGATGACATGACCAGAGTCTGGGTGATTTATGCCGTTTTATTATGTCGATTGTTAGACGTTGTAGTATGATGTTTTGCTTCCGCTAAGTTGTTAGACTGGTTTAATTGGTGTTTTGCTTCCAGTAAGTTGCTAGACTTTATTTATTTATTTAATTGGTGGATTTAATAAATAAATTGTCTAAGTTGTTCAAAATTTTAAATTTGTTGTTTTTGCGCGTTTTCTGTGTTAGTAAACCAGTCTCGGTTTAGTGGTTTTCCGGGAAGGGTCGTTTCAGTTGTAACATCCCGGTTTCTGAGAAGAGGTTAAGAGATTTGATTTGGCTACCTATATCACCAAAGTGCACTTATCTTGTCCGTCACTTGTCCTGAGAGAACTCCAGAGTTAAGTGTGCTTGGACTGGAGTAGCACTAGGATGGGTGACCTACCGGGAAGTGATTGTCGGTACCGTGTGAGTGAACCCAAAACACGGGGAAAGATCATGTGGTGATTTGTAGGGATAGTAACAAGTCTGTGGAGTCTCGGGAGATAACAAACCGGCCGTCAGACGAGGGTGAGTGCAGTACCTATAGGGGACTTCGAGTGCTCACGGGCCCTAGAGAGGGCGTGGGGCCCCTAGAGGTCGTGGAGGTGCTCACGGATGGTGGTGGTCGGGGTGTGTATTGTGGTATCAGAGCTCTAGGTTATGTCAAACCGGTTCTGACCCGGGAGGCAGTCCTGAGGGCGATGGGTGGGCAACGAGGATGTTGCGGTCTGTTGGTGGGGGTGAGTTGTAACATTCCGGTTTCTGAGAAGAGGTTAAGAGATTTGATTTGGCTACCTATATCACCAAAGTGCACTTATCTTTTCCGTCACTTGTCCTGAGAGAACTCCAGAGTTAAGCGTGCTTGGACTGGAGTAGCACTAGGATGGGTGACTTACCGGGAAGTGATTGTCGGTACCGTGTGAGTGAACCCAAAACACGGAGAAAGATCATGTGGTGATTTGTAGGGATAGTAACAAGTCTGTGGAGCCTCGGGAGATAACAAACCGGCCGTCAGACGAGGGTGAGTGCAGTACCTAGAGGGGACTTCGAGTGCTCACGGGCCCTAGAGAGGGCGTGGAGCCCCTAGAGGTTGTGGAGGTGCTCACGGACGGTGGCGGTCGGGGCGTTATAGCCACACTTGACCGCTAGGTTCTCCGGTAGCTTTTGTCCAACATCCATTCGGCACTAAACACCGCAGAAGCGGACCGCTGGCAGCTAACGACGTCTCAAGACTGCTGGAGGTAACCGCTAGTCCTCTATTTCTTCACTAAAGCTCTTCTTTGATCATTTGTCACCTCATTTGATCCCTCTTCTTATCCACTTCAATTCTGGAACCTATAAAAAATGATGCATATGCAAATGATAAAAACTATGCATCTAAACCCTATAATGAGATGAAAATGAGATAAAGTGGAAGAGAAAATACAATGAAAATCATGCTAAGAAGCCAACATATCAAGTACTTTTTGAAGTTGGAAAGAAAACAACATCAACTCAAAGATCAAGTTCTCATGTTCTGGTTAAACAAAAGAAAATGCATGCTAAGAGAGCAAGTGTATGACATTTGTTTACTCAGAATGAAGAGGATCTAACAGTCTTAAATTGTCGTTTCAGTGGAACAAAGATTAGTAGTGACTCAAAGAAAACTGGAACAAGTGCCATGAAGAATCACATCTTAAGATGCAAGTTGTACAAGGCTTTTCAAGAGAGTGGTAGTCAGCAACTAATGTGCGGTGATAGTAGTGGTGCGGTGGCAGTCATCAATTATGAAAAGGTCTGTTTAGAAGATCCATGAATGAGATAATTGTCCTTAATGAACTCCTATTTGTCTTGGTCAAATCAGAGGGGTTTAGGAGATTTCCTAACAATGTTATCCCTACATTTCTGTTGTTTATGAGGGAGAAAGCTGGTGTGAAGAAGTTGTTTAGTTGTGATAAGCGGAGAGTGTCGTTCACAACAGACATATGAGTAGCTCCTATAACTTCCTACAATTATATGGTGATAAAAAAAACTTGGATATGCAGAAAAGGGTCATCAGCTTCAAGCCTTTCACAAATCATAAAGGAGATAACATTGCAACACCTGATTGATTATCTTGAAGAGTGGAGAATTTAGAAAATATTCATGGTCGTAGTTGATAATGCAAAAGGGAATGATAAAGCTCAAAGATTATTCACGGAAGCTTTGAGGCTGAAGGGACCTAATGATATAAGATTGGAATCCACCAAACTTAAGATCACAAGATGATCAAGAGATTCCAAGCTTGAATGCGGGAGATGGTTGTTGATAGAGATAGAGATGGAAATTTGCGACGTATTCCACATTCACACACAAAATAAGAAGCTTGATTCCACAAGTTCTTAATCTGACAATCAATAGAGAAGAGTGATTCCACACTAAACTCTAAAGATAACACAAGAGCAAAGAAATCCACCTAAGACTCTATACAAAAGAAAAGACTTTTGAAAAATGAATAACACTTGATTAATTTATGAATGATTGGTTCCTTTTTCAAGAGGAACTAATGAGGTTATATAGAGCTCAAGAATACAGCTAGGTAACAATAATAAAAGAATTATAAAAAGGAAACTAAAACTAAAATAAATGCAAAGATGCATGGAGATGGAATTGAGCCGTTAGGGCTTTATGTCTTGGAGATTTGAATAGCTTCTGATCTTCATAATTGGAGAATATAGGCGTCCGATAAGTGAAAATCCTTTGGAGTAAGTTGGCTAGCCATTGGAAGTTAATGAGAAGGTGTGAACGCGACCAAAAATGGAAAGTATGGTCTCCTTTGTATTTGGACACGAAATTTAGGCTCTTAGAAAGCCTCTCTACCATCTGGAGGTCTTCTGAGTGTGTCTAAGCCAGAAGGGAAGATCCATTGGTCTTTAAAAGGTCCAAGTGTGAATGCGTCCGAAAAAGGAAAGTGGAAAGGAGGAATAATCTGTCAGATGCATGTAAGGACGTCTTCTAAAGCCCCTAAATGATATCTCAAAGTCGCCACACAAAGGCCTGTATTGAATCATATATGGAAAGATCCAATTTAGGTAGTAAATAACCCAAGAGAAGGATTAAATACTCATCTCCTAAACCAACTAGAACCAGGGCTGATTTCTCTCATTCATTGTCTTTAAAATAACTTGTTTCCTGATGAATTTCGAAGCCAAGGCTGAACGCTTGAAAAAAAATGAACTTGGTCATGATTCCATGCTTGAAGTACGTCGTTTTGGGGCTTTCGTGGACATCTTTTTAATTGAGGTTGGTCCACGCATGATGTTCTTCGATAAAAGCTAATATTTTGATGAGTATCCTGGTGAAACATCAAGCTTAGCTGAACTTCAAGATTAGATTATCCTAGGTACATCTCCACTTGGGTTTCTCGTCTCCGTGTAGGTCTACATGGTCTCCGGCTTGATTTTCTCGAGCATTCTCCATTCCACTTGGATAAAACCCTAAGAATGTATGTTTGTCTTATGTGTGAGGCCGATCTATCCTCTATGGGTTTATCTATATTCTCCATGGATTGGTGTATCCTTTGATGGATACTCAAAGAGACGAAGAAAAAAACCTCCAATATTTTGAGGGAGGAAAAAAACTCTTTTTCTTACATTAAATCATTAAAATAATTTAATTATTAGTTCAATTTTCATTTTGTGTGAATACTAATACAAACTAATAAAACTTTAGGCAAATGTTTTATTACTTTCTGTTTTAAAATCATATGGATCAACAAGGCTCGGCCCATAGTCAAATCCCTCTTATCGGGGTAACACGATTACTTAGTTACAAACTCCAGTGAAAAATATTATAGAGAAGGATCTTTAACCATTTGACTAAATACAGTTTTCATTTTACTACTTTATTGTAAAACTCTTACTATAAATATGATATGGGTTTTATTGTTAACTAGATTTTGACCCGCACATATGTGCGGAAAAATATTTATAGAATTTGTTTTCATAAATTTTTAAAATATATAATATTTTGTTGTGTTAGAGAACTGTATAATAGTATTAGATATTATAAAGTTATGAGTAACGATTGAAATACAATTATGTATAAAATTATTTTCATTAATTTTGTAAAAATTAATAACCCAAACATAAAATTAAAAAAATAGGGGTGTATTCGTCCGAATCCCTTACCCGATGGATTAAAATAAACATTCAAAAAGGTAATTATAGTATTTGAAAAGAAACGATTATGTGTCAGAAAATTTCGAACATATATGGGATGAAACGGGTTTTCAGTCCCAAAATGAACAATCCTATTAGAACATAATTTTGTTGTAAAAGTTAAGTGGTGTTACATGTATATTTTTTAAACTATTCAAAATATTTCTAACGGCTTGATTAAGGGTGTTAAATCCGGTTGGGTGATTCGGTTTTTGTTTGAGTTATTTCGGTGTATAAAATATGTAAAATATCAAATTGATTTAGTCAAAAAGAGTTACCATACTTTAAATATGGTTTCTTAAATTAAATATATTTAGTAAAATGAATTATTTAAAAACTGATAAAATGTAGCTACATCAAATAATATACATATGAAACATTTTTTTGACAATTGTTTCTTAAATATAATTCTTCTTGCATGTAAAGATGTTACAATGATTTTTGGTATAAATGAAATTGAGAATTATGAATATACGCGAAAAGATTATTTAAGAAAATATTAATTTTTTCAATTTGTTATAATTAATTTAGAGAATTTGTTTAATGTGTATACACGATTGCTTCTAAGAATATGCTCCTAAAATCCGATTATATTTTATTTTTAATTATTTGGAGGAGTATATTTCTAATAAGTTAAAATCATTTACTTTTAATATTTCTCAATTAATAATATAGATATTATTTATGTTTATGTTTATATTAAAGGAACAAAATCTTTGTGGCCGTAAATCTAATTATTGGCTACCAAGTAAATCAATGGTTTGATTTGTGATATACACAAATCTTGATCCATAAGAATTGTTTTATAGATTAGTCAAATATGTAATTAGTGTATTCATTAATTATAAAAAAATTTGAATTCAATTTGAGAAAATTGCTCAATAATTTCGAATTTTAGATTAGTTTTTGGAAATTTGTAATAAGATAATAAGTAAATATTTCATTTTTAAATTAATATTAAAAATCATTGTGTTTGGTTGTTATGATAGTAGATAATTAATATTTTTAGATTATAAGGAAATCTTTATTTATTAATTAATATGAAAAAATTTTAATTGTGTTTGGATACATGGATTATATTAAGATATAAAGACATGTTTGTCATTAATGAGAGTTTTTTTGTTCTCTTTTTCAGTGGTAATATATGTAAATTCTTACAATTTAATGTCATTTTATATTTAGTGCTTCTCAATTAATAGTATAGATAATGTTAATAATTTGGTAGCGATATTCATGATTAACTAAGAGGCATAATATTAGGCCAATATCCACAACAAGTGCATGCGGAAGGGTTTTTCCCTTTGGTGCATTGACCATCTAAAAGTTCACTACAAAAAAGGTATGTTGCATTGGTTAAATTGCATCAATTAAATAAATGATATAAATTTGGGTTACTTATTAATAATCGATACAAAATTTATGAATTAACATCAATTATAATAAGTGATGTCATTACTAGTTATTTGGCATCCGTTGCATCAATGAAATAAAATTGATACTAATTTATCTTAAAACTTCATCACTTAAAAAGAAAATATACAAAATAAAAATTAGCATCAATCGTTTAAATGATATAAACTTTGTATCATTTGAAAATGAAGCAATATTTTTTTTTTACATTTATCCCACATCGCCAAAACAAGTTGGGAGGAGAAAATTACTCCTCTATAAATAAACTCATCATTTTAGAATAATTTCACTAAGGATTTAGATGAAAAAAATTAATCACTAAGTAATTATTTTAACATATTTATTTTTAATAAAATATTAATTAATATGTGAGATCTTATCAATAAATTTACATATTATCATATAAATTTTATAATATTTTCATTAATTAAATTTAATTATGAAAATCAACTAATTTTAACATCAATTGTAAACAATGATGCAATTATAACATCAATTATAAACAAATGATACAACTATTTAACATCATATGTTTACACTCGATGCAATTATAACATCAATTATAAACAAATGATACAACCATTTAACATCAATTGTTAGAACAGTAACAACTACTAATATCATTTATATTATATGATGCAAAATTAACATCATTTTTTGTAACTGATGCAAACTTAACATCATTTATTTATAAATAATGTATATTAACATCAGTTACAAAAATTATATAATATTTAAAATATTTACATCATTATTGCTAGAATCACTTACATAAATAATGTAAAATCAGTTTGCATCAATTATAATTAATATAAATGTACAAAATAAGTGATGCAATGCAACATTTAGTAGTGCTTTACCCATTTTAATACACATAGAATCACACATATTTTCAACACAAAACCCTTTTCTTGTGTCAAGTGGAAATCGGACACATTGGTAGTATTGGAAGAATGGATTTGATGCCACATTCTCCACCACTCCTGTTATCGTTATATATATAACATAAAACCTCATTTTCAGTAATAAAAATGGAAATTATTATTTTTGTATAGTGAAAATTAAGATGTTATGAGGAATTTTTCTGATATTAACAAAGATTTACAATAAAAATATATTGATAATGTTTGAGAAAGGCATAATATTGTAAATAGAAACATATTAAACAAAGGTAATTTAAAATTCTCAAATATATTTACATTAAAAATTATGGAGCATCAATATTTATTTATGCATGAAGGGAAAAAAATTGAAGAAGAAAAACGAGAATAAAAACAACATAAATATGTTGACTCAATGTATATCAAAATAATTCTTCATAATATATTTTATAAATGAAAGAATTAACCAAAATAGGTAAAGAAATTCTAATAAACCTTTTGGGATTTGTTTTCATAGTCTAGCAACTCAATCATTTTAGATCTGGTATGAATTTAAAATTTAAAAAGGCAAACTTGATATTTTGGAATTCTATAGAAAAAACTAATTTTGAAACATTTTATATAATGAACTGGTATTTTAAAGAAATAGTATGATATCTAAAATTAGTTTTTTGTAGAACGGTTATATGTAAGATATCAAGATGATTCTAAATATGTATACAAACCTAGCACAAGAATAATGACAATAGTAAGAAAGATAAATGACAGTTGAAACGGTTTCTTCATACTCATGGTAGAACTGAATTGATGGTGTTTTAAAAGTTAAAATGAAAAAAAATTGAAGAAAGCTAACTTATATATAAAAGAAGTTAGATGCATTCCACACATAAACAAATCTATATTAAGCTAACTCTTTCTTAAATTCTGATTCAAAAGAATCTTAATTTAGCATGGTTTTCTATAACTCTTCTCTCCGAATTTTTTTTTTGTATAGACATATCCATCTGATTAGCTACCAATTAATAAGTAGTTTTTCAATTAAAGTGTGGTTGGAAAAAAATATCTCAATTTACTTTATTCTATTTTTTTATTTAAATATATTAAAACCTAAAGATTCGCTCACATTTTTATATAAAATATTTTTAATATAAATAAAAGGAAGAAATGTTTTAGGAAAATATATATATCATGTCCCAAATATAGTATGGCGTGTTTCGTTGATCCCACTTATCAACATTTTACCCAATTTTGTGATTTTTAGAAATTTCAAATAATATTTGAAAATTACAATTTTTGATCCGATTTTTTATAAATTCTACAAAATTTTGAACGGAAATTTTCAGTTTATCACACTTTTTGAAAGATGAAATACATTCTAAGACACTTTTGAACCTTAACAAACTTTTCAAGTGTTTTACTTTCTTACTCTCTAATTATCCTCAAAATATATTCCCATTTAGTTATTTTCTTCTCTCAATTTGTTTGACGACAAACAAAAAAGAGATCAAATAAACTTCCACTGAATATTGGAAATTGAAGCCATTGGATATAACGCCGGAAGGAGAAGCGACGGAGAATGAGACAATGGTTTTAATGGAGATGGTCATATCAGAGGAGCTGAGATTGTTATTTCCTGTCAGGGCACAATATATTCCAATATAGGACTAGAACGCAAGATCGGACGAGAAATAAAAATTTTGTCCCTTAATATCTTATTATATAAACTTTGATTACTCTAATGAGGTTGACACGTCAAATTATAAATAACATAATCATAATATATGTATGTTAATTGATCAGATTTTGACACGTTTAAAGAAAATCTGTTATTTTTTTCCACCCCTCTAAATCTTGATTTCCATCCTCGGTTGCTGAAAGACTAAAAATCGAATGGGAATTGAAGAGGTATACATTGGAAATCATGGAATGATATGAGAAAGCAACTGATGTTAATTCTCATCGTTCTCCAGGATCTTTAAAAGTTGATATTTTAAAACGTACACTCTTTAAAAGCAAGTTAAAAAAAAGACCCACTAAACAGAAACCTTAAATTTCAGAACATCATCGCATAAAAAGAGTACAAATCTGTCCTCTTTTTTTTGTAGCCTTCCTTCTCTACCCAAATGTTGAAATGAGGAAGTTTTTGTATATGCTCATAAACTTGGCCACAAATGCTGCAGTGTAACACCAACAATAGCACCCATTAAAATGTAAGAAGATGACTGTTTTTATGTTAACCTATATGGGCCAGATGCAATAAGAAAAGAGTAACATATACCTTCAATGTGAAATATGGCTTTCTGACCTAATCGCATCCGATGTTCCTGTAAGAAGGGCCAAAGACATCATCAAAGAAAGCCATCATAACAAAGGACCAGTTCATTGAGAATAAAGATGTTGAGATCATGGTAAGGAGACTAAGAGTGGTAACCAAATATTCTTACATAATACGCGGCCCAGTGGCAGACTTCAAGCTTTAGCTCCGAGTCCAGTTTCTTCAGCAATTCATGAAGAAGTCTCTGGGAAAGCAAAAACTTTGGGTTAAAAAAGGAGGAGAAAAGGACCAAAATACATAATATAAACTGAATTAGGTCTTGTTTAGAAACCTTCAAAATGACTTCCGGTGGAATGCAATTAACTAGCAGTTCGTACATCTTTCCGCGCACCTGAAATAACCTGAAGAAGCACACAAGAGATGATAAAATCAAGGTATTTTTAAAGTTATAAATGGTAAAACTCAATGATTCATTAGAGTCTGACCTTTTGGGGCTTTGTTCCTTCATCATGTCTGTTGCTATTTCAGCAACATACTCTTCCCAATCCATGAGAGATATCACTTGGTTACTTGTGAACGGATAGCTACAAAGAAAATATGTTAAGGGGAATATAAAGATTAAAGTAATGTAAAAGTTATTCTCAACACATGAAACAACAAAAGAATCAAACTCATTGATTGTCTGCATAGATACCGTTTATGATGCTTACTTTTGGACACGACAAGTCTCAAGTGACAAAATAGCTCTTCTAAGACTGCGGTTTGATTTTTCGGCAATACGAGCAGCAAAACCCTGGGGCAGTTGCAGACTTTCTTTCTTTGCAATGAACTCCAACACTTTCACAATCTGGAAACAGAAAGCTATATTTTTGTTAACAATAATCTTGCATACTTGTTTTTGCAAGAAAATTTACACAAACCAGATGAAGCAAACACTGAATCTTATGTAATCTTCCTGATAGCAACACAGATACTTTATAGTATATTTTTAAATAACATCAACAATACTTGCACCTCACAGACATGTTACAAGACACCGGTAGTCATGAAAGATTTCTAATTAATGATAAAAGCAGAAACATAAGTACATGTTTAAACTGTGATGTTTTCTTGCCAATCTAGTGAGAAGCACACAGAAAAATGGGCAAGAATATGTAAGAATCAATTTCTATATTGAGTTGATCTAAAGTAAAAACGAAATGCTTTTTCGAGATCTCCCTTAGGATGAGCATTTCTAAGAGATGATTTGATATAATATTGCCCTAAAAAATCCACTAAAAGCCACAAAACAAGATTTGATGAACAAAGCCTCCTGAAATTATCGACACTCCACAAATTTGGTTGGCGGATTATTTAACGTATACTTTACAAAAACAGAGGAAACAGCTTCTGTACCTCTTCCTGCGAAGGTGAATTTATTCGCACATTAAGACAACGAGACTTAATGGCTTCTGTAACCTTCGAAGAGCTGTTACAGCATAAGATGAGACGGCAAGATGAGCTATATTTCTCCATTGTTCTCCGCAGAGAATGTTGTGCCTCTCGTGAGAGCTTGTCAACCTCATTTAGTACCAACACTGCCAAAACCAAAGAAGAAAAACACAAAATCATGTGTTTGGGGACGACCAAATACTTTTCTCACATATCAGACATCATCCAATACGTGAAAAGAAGTTGAACTAATTTGGTAGGTCATGGAAGCAAAAATTAGCTTAGAAAATGATGTGAGAGACGAGAGATAAGTTGTTAAGCAAGATAATAGAACCATCTAAATGTATAATTAAGAGATTCCGTTGACAAGAAGCTTTACAACAAAAAAATTATTGACCATGGAAAAGGAAATGAAGACTATATTGTAAACCATAAAATGTAGACCAAGTCCACCACAGTAGCATATAGATTGAAAATAACATACAACGCCCTTGTAGAAACCTCACTCTCCATAGATGCTTCAAAAGAACTATTCTGAGCCCTCGACATCTAAAATGTGTCCACTAATGATACTGTTGTATAGACAAATAGTCAGGCGGAACACGAATTCTTACCCTTAAATCCCTTTTTTCCTTTTGTGTCAATTGGTCTGTTCTTGGCCATTTCTTTAATTATCTCTTGAACGATATACCTGTCCTGAAAGCCTGCATCACTTGGAGTAAGTTCCACATGATTGGTGCTTGATAATGTAGTGAGCTCCAGATCAAGCGTTCTACTCCCAGCCTGCATTTTTCAAAGTTAACATAACAAAAAGATAGAAACTTCAAAAGAAAAAAGAAAAAACAGAAACTGATTAAAGGTAAAACATTTTAGTAGAGAAACTACAAAGGACCCCAAGACTTCACTGGGTTTATTAGCTTGGTAGGTTTCATATACTAAAGATTAAAGACAACAAAATTCACACTGCGTTCACAAGTTAGATGATACCAAAACACCAATTTACTTATCCAACAAAGACACAAACCAAATATGGATATTAAGCAGCGAGAACTTTCGAGGTAAAAGCAATAAAAAAAAGAAAACCATGTGAAACTCACATCAACTTTCCATGACCTGTTCTCCACTTTCACCTGCAGCCAACAAGTAAATCAAACAATTTCTCAGTCACCACATGAAAAAAAAGTAGTAATCAGAAGGTGAACATCAATCTAAAGAGAAAATAAAGAGTTAGAGCTAATGAGAGTAAATTCCCAAATCAAAAACCACATCTCAACATACTAAACACAGACAGTTTGCTTTGCTCAATAGCAATTAGGGTTCAAAGTCATAATCTTTTACTACTGAGAAGGAAATTTTACTGATTAAGCAACCAAAGGGGAAGAATGATACCTTCTCAGCACTGGCACCATAAATCTGCCTGAGAAGTGCCATGATTAGGGTTTTCTTACCCGAACCTGACGGCCCATAGAAGAGCAAATGTGGACAATCTTGCTCCGTAACCTAAAATTGAGAATAAGAAAATCAGCTACCAAATCATTAATAAACCATCCCCAAATGCTCTAGGGTTTGAATAAAAGGCGTACCAATTTCTTGAGATTTTGGGCGATGTCCTCATGAACGATGACCTTTTCCAATGATTTCGGCCTGTACTTGTCTACCCACAACATCTTGCTCAACACTGAAACTGTTTGGGGAAGACAATGAAAGTGGCGGGAAAGTAGTGAATCGTCTTCTTCTTCCTCAGCAGCTTCTTCGTGAGATGTTTTTCGTCGCTCACACTTTTCCCACGTGGGATCTGACTTGTTTATTTCGAGGTCAAAAGTCCGAACCCTCTACTTCGTTTAGAGTCTTTCCGTAACATTGCCGGTTCATCTCAGATGAACTCCCACCTCGTTCCTTCGGACTCATTGGTGGTTCACTAGTTTTAACCCCATCGATCTGAACCGCTTCTTTTTTTTATCTTAACGATGTGGCATGTACATATCTGCATCTCTTCAGTGATGGACCATCGGTTCGGGATCTGGTATCAACAAATTTGTATGTATAAATGGTGTTACTTCTATATTGTCATTCATAAATAATTAAACTTATCGTGAAAGTATATTAGTAATCTTATATAATTTAGTAAGATTTCCTCAAAGTGGAGATACGAGATGCTGACAATTATCTTTTATTTTTGCTTCTCCAATTTATTTTTAAATTTAATAACTTTTTGTTCTCTAATATTAAATTAGACAAATAATATTAGCTACATCAATTTTAATTGTTCTTTGAACTCTATAACATATTTTGATACTTCTTTATATGTTTTCTCTCATATAAAATAAATAATTCATATCACATTCTTTTTTTAATATATATATAATAAAGACTAGGCATGGTAAATTATAGATAATGTAAGTGGTAATCATTTTTTCATAGTAAATTAAAATTCTTCACCATCCTAATATTAAATCTTCCCATTCAAAAATATTGAAAAAATCAAAGATAAATTAGTTCACCATGCCACTATTGAATATTTTACTTAAAATAATATTTCAAATAATATTTCACACATATAAAATAACTAAGAAATGTCTCATCCGTTGCATGAGTTTAAAATCAATATAATGAAATATGTAATATTTTATAAGTAAATATATATTGAAATATGTTTAGTTACTTTTAATTTAAATTGATTATTTTAAATATTGTATATTGTAAAATTTTGTTGTTTATAGTAAATAATTTATATATTCTCAAAAACTAAACAATTGTTTCAAGGAAACCAGCTTCAAAAGAATAAGGTCAATGAAGAAAATTAGCGATGAAATTGTGTAGATTTGTGTTTTATATTTAAATAGTTCATCTCTAAAATTTTAATTTTAATTTAATTAGTTTATCATAAAGTAATTAGATGTTATATTTTTATTCTAAATGATGGAAACTAAATCATAGAAAAATAAATCTCTATTAGGTAAAAAAACAGAAGATATATAATATATTTGTTTAAATATAATATAATTAAAACATAAATAAAATAATCATGTTGTAATAACTTGTAGCTTTTGAAACTCTATCAATAAATCTGCAAAAAAATTAGTAGCCATCCAAATATTTGTTATTACTATATAATTTTGATACACAAATAACTTACGTAAAATAAATATAAAAAATATATGTAATGCGTTAGAAAGAAATACAAATTAAAAATATGTAATGTAAAAGTAATATTTAGAATCAAACTGTTACCATAATTTTATCTCAATTAATTTTTCAACTCATGCAAGAAAAAAAATATTGTAAATTTTAAAGTAAATATATAGGATGACATATAGTAGGATAAGAGAATGACTATTTATAGGATGAGTACTGATGGAAATTATATTTTTTAAAAAAATTAAGAGAGTTGATTTATAATAATTATTTATATATGTAACCAAAAATTAATTAAGTAAGGAATTACAAATTGTGCTTACCAAGCCAAAATAGTAATATGATTGTGATGAGCTATAATTCTATAAATTAAATAAAATATAATTGTAGTATAACTGTCTCCAAATTTCTGTTGACAGTGCAAATTTAAGTTTGAAAAATTAATTTCAATGCTTTTCTAACCTCTCATAAATGTCTTTACAAATTTTATTGTTGAAAGACCAATTTATCATGTATCCGTCAATCTCTATATAAAAAATCTGTATGAAAAAGCTAATCCGAGAAGTCAAAAGAATAAGGTTAATAAACAAAAATTCGTTGATAATTCAATATAGAAAATAACTAAATTTGTTTTGGTATAATAATTTATTAAGAAAATTTATCTCTATCTTAAAAAAATAATTTATTATTATTTTAATATAATTGAACTAAACAAAAAATAATGAAGATGTTTATTGTGGAATACTCAAATTTGTACGGCAGCAAAACAACCAAGCATATGGAAAGTTTCGGAGAGAAGCGGCTACGTCCTCATCCGCCACCATTGCCTCAAACAAAAAACCATGTTGACTCCTTTTTAAGTTTGATGCAAGAGGTTGAAGTCTTCCACATAGATCATTGGTGGAGAGTATGTGTGACAATACTTTTAACAAAACAAATGGTGTATGTCCAAGTAAAGCATACATTTGAAGTCCTTCAGTTCAACATTAAAGACGTAAGGATATATCGACAATAGGTGAACGGTTCATAGGATCCACCTGTAGATGTTCAGGTTATTTGTTTTTTTCTATTTTAGATTCTTTTGTGCTTATCTTCAGTAGTTATTTAGAAAATGTTTGGCAAAGATTAATATTAGTCTTTACAAATTTTATTGTTGGAAAACAAATTTTGCATGTATCCGTCAATCTCCATATAAAAAACCTGCATGCAAAAGCTGATCCGAGAAGTTAAAAGAATAAGGTTAATAAAAAAATCATTGATAATTCAATATAGAAATAACTAAAAAATTTTGGTATAATAATTTATTAAGAAAATTTATCTCTATCTTAAAAAAAAAAATATTATTATTTTAATATAATTGAACTAAACAAAAAATAATGATGGTGTAATAAATTACATTCACTCATTGAGAAAAACGTGATGCTCACAGTATTTGTTCTATCTCAATGGAGATGTTTAGCATAAATAAAATGTTGTGACAACTACAATATAATTCATCTATTACCAAAAAAAATGATGAAAAGAAAAACTTTCACCAAAAATGAATTAAAAATATGTTTGCAGAGCTACATAAATCACGTATATTAGGAATTAATAGTCTTAGTTTTTAAATTATATAGAAGTAGATTTAGTTTTTTTTTTATTGAATTTAATTTAAATATGTGTGTACTTAATGAACTAATCGAGTAGATATCGAATCAATTCAATGGTGGATTTCATTGGGTAGCTAATATACTAACATCAAACAATGATGTCAAGGATAATAGCTCTATCATTACATATTTTCAAATAATCTTATATAATAAAGTAGAATTACTTTTTGTCTGGAACTCTGAAATGATGTCATGTCCAAAATAACGCATTTGCATTTTTCTAATTTTTTTTATTTTATAGGTGGCATGTGTCAGCGTCTGATAGCTTATGACAAAAAAAACTTTACTTTATTATATAAGACAGCTAATTTATATTTAGTTATCTTAATTATATTTTATCTAAAACTAATTAAAACAATTGTTTTCTAATAAAATTACCACTAAAATTATAGCTCATAACAGTATACTACTATTTTGACTTTATGTGCAAAACATGTACATACTTACTTAATTAATCAACAACTCTTATAAATGAAATCTCTTAACTTATTTATTTTTAAAATGTAACTTCCATCAGTTCACATCCTATAAATATTAATTCTCTTATCCTACTCATCACATCTCAAAATTTAAAATTTACTATATGTTTTTATTTTCTTGCATGAGTTGAAAAATTAATTGAGACAAAATGATGGTAAGAGTTTGATTCTAAATTTTACTAAATATATTATATTGAAAAAAAATCTTATGTTTTTTCTAAATAGAAGTTATCTACAATTTGTTTTTCATGATTTAGCATAAAAATATATCATCAAGTTACTTTATAATAAATTATTAATTTATTTTTGATAATATTTAAATTTTTCGTAAAAGACATGATTGTTTTGGTTTTGATATTATATATATAGTTATTGAATTGCAAAAATATAGTCTATTACTTTGAATTGAAAATATTTAATAGTTTAACTTTGTTCAATAAAAATTAGAGGAGGAGGTTTAGTGATATAACTAAATTTAAAAATTAGAATATTTATATATTTTTAATTTATTTTTGATAATATTTAAATTTTTCGTAAAAGACATGATTGTTTTGGCTTTGATATAATATATATAGTTATTGAATTTCAAAAATGTAGTCTATTACTTTGAATTGAAAATATTTACTGGTTTAAGTTTGATCAATAAAAATTAGAGGCGGAGGTTTAGTGATATAACTAAATTTAAAAATTAGAATATTTATATATTTTTTAATTTATTTTTGATAATATTTTAAATTTTTTAAAAGACATGATTGTTTTGGTTTTGATATTATATATATTGTTATTGAATTGTAAAAATGTAGTATATTACTTTGAATTGAAACTATTTAATAGTTTAACTTTGATCAATAAAAATTAGAGGAGGAGGTTTAGTGATATAACTAAATTTTATGAAAATATATAATAATGTATTTAAGTTTTTAGGAAAACAAAAAACATGTTATAGTTTTGAAAACATTTTTTATTGTTCAAAGTAAAAATTTACTCTACTACTTTGAATTGAAAATATTTAATATTTTAAGTTTGATCAATAAAAATTAGAGGAGGAGGTTTAGTGATATAATTAAATTTAATGAAAATAGATCACCATATTAAAGTACATGTGAAGTTTGTATATTGTATTTGTATCTTTTTTGAAAATTCAAACCCTCAATTTTCACAAAAATGTCTATATTTCTAGGGATATCGCTGGCTAAATAAATATTTGGTAAAGACATGTGAAGTTTTTTTCCAGTGTTATTTACGTCCATTGGTGATAATGTGTAATTGTTCTCTGCAAAATAAAAAGTCATGGAAGACTTTGCATATCGGGAAGGGAAAACCAATGTCATGAGCATGTCAAACAATATATATTGAGTCCAAATAGCAGCTAGGCTAACATGAAAATTAACTTCATTTAATTATTTTATAAACATAAACAGAGCCGGCACTGGAGGCAAGCCAACCAAGCATTGACTTGCGGCCGTATATATATTATGTATATTTTCAGCCGTTTTTCTTAAAAAAACTTCAGTAGATAAGTTGGTTTGTGTACTTAAAGTACTTTTATAGGTACCAGGTTCGATTCTTATGTACTTTATTTTACATCTCTATTTTTGTCCATTAATGAGTGGCCCATAAGATTATTTTTGCATGTGGCCCATTAATACTCAACGCCGGCCATGAACATATATCATCAACATTATTAGGATATTACTATTTTTTAGGATATTTAATATCAACTTGTATACCTGAAATATTTTTCAGCATATAATCATAAATGTGTGTTTTCGATTTCAAATTATAACACTATTATCGTTAATAAATTAAAATTTTAAAAATTGTTGTATATGTTAAAATGTTCCATATGTTAAATAAAAATTAGAAAAGAAAATAGTAATGTACTAAATCAATTTAGAAAAACAAATACAAAAATGTTAGAGAGTAAGTGATAGCTTAAGAAAATCTCATCACAAACAAAAGAAATATTAACATATCTTATGTATATGTATATTTTTATTTGAAAAATAGAAAAGAAAAAAAGTAAATGATAATTATTTTAAAACAAATAAAATTAAAAAAAATATAAACGGAATGGTCATTTACAAATAAAAGAGAGAGATAAAAATATTAAGATGTATAACTGCTGTTTAAGAAAAAAACCATCACCGGCAAAAGAAATCTTAAAATATATTATGTACATGTCTCTTCGTAATTCAAAAATGGAAAAAAAAATAAGAAAAGTTTGAAAACAAATAAAAATTAAAAGAAAATTATTGTACTTGCTATTTGTAAACTTTAAGAACCAAGCTAACGATATAAATGAAGAAACAATCTTACCTATGTAAATAGATTTAAATTAAAAAAAATACACATATGAAAAATATGAAAAAAATAAAATCATATGTAAATAAATTTAGAATTTAAAAAGAAAAGAAAATAAACTAAAAGGATAACAAAACAAAAATCCTATAAAATAAAAAATAAGAAAAAAAATATATTGCATGATAAAAAATATATTGAATGCATAAAATATCACATACATACTTCCAATAATAAATTATTACCATCTCTTATATAGAAAAATAATATTTTGATAAATATTATAAATCACATATGACTTTTACGAAAATATATTAAAATATCCACGCGTAACGTGGGTTCAAAACCTAGTTATAATAAATTAGGACAAAAAAAAACTAAAAAAATGTTTTTCTTTCTCCTCATTTTAAATTAAAAACAAGTGTTTAGTTTTTGAGATTATATAAATTACGTGGTATATAAACACTAAAACTGTGTAATGTAAAATATAAAAAATAATCAGTTTAAATAAAAAATAACTAAACAAATTTTTATATATATTAAGTAATCAAATAGTACATATTTTATTATATTAATTTCAAACTCATGCAACTTATGAGACTTTTCCTAGTATTACTATATTCTGGATGTCGTCTCATTCTTCTGAAGATACCAGTAAGCATTAATAACCAAGTCTAATTTAACCACTAATCATCCTAATCAACTACTTCCATATGCTAAGCATGAAAATTTCATTTAGGCTCTTTCAAGTATTTTATCAAACACTTTATGGACGCTAAAATGCTAATGATCTAGATTTCTCAATAACAAGCTTAATCTAGCATTACTAACCACCTAAATGAACGATAACCTAAGATCTAGTCCTAAACATTATCACTAACTCATCAAATCATCATAATCAACCAACCCTTAACTCATCTAAAAGACTACTCACAATCTACTATGATAACACAAAGCAAATAGTTTATTTTTTGCATAATCATGATATAAAGATAAGTAGATGAAGGATTTTTAAAAAAATGAAGAGCTTTGATAACTTGAATTCAAGAGATTCATATAAAGAGTTTCTTAAAACCCAAAAAAATCTCTAAAAACAAGCATTAGACAATAAATTAAGGTTTTTTGGTATTTATAAAAGAAAGCAAACAAGCTTGGTTAACTAACATTAAACGGAGTCAAACCCGCCAAAAAACCGAGTCAACCCCAAGTTCCCAGCAGTCACATGTAATTGATCGTATGACTGCTGCGCCTCCCACTACAAGCTTACGGTGCGTCGAAACCGGTGCGCCTGCCCGCTAAAACTTATCGAATGCTTTCTTCAATATCCCCGCGGCTTCTTTTTCCCGCTGGCGGCTCCCCATTGGCGACCATCAGCATTGCAAAACCGCTGCCTCCTCCCGCTGGTGACCACCGGAACCAGATTATTGTCCTTAATGAACTCTCATTTGTCTTTGTCAAATCAGAGGGGTTTAGGAGATTTTGTAACAATGGTATCCCTACATTTCTGTTGTTTATGAGGGAGAAAGCTGGTGTGAAGAAGTTGTTTAGTTGTGATAAGCGGAGAGTGTCGTTCACAACAGACATATGAGTAGCTCCTATAACTTCCTACAATTATATGGTGATAACAAACTTGGATATGTAGAAAAGGGTCATCAGCTTCAAGCCTGTCACAAACCATAAAGGAGATACCATTGCATCTCACCTGATTGATTGTATTGAAGAGTGGCGAATTTAGAAAATATTCACAGTAGTAGTTGATAATGCAAAAGGGAATAATAAAGCTCAAAGATTATTCACCGAAGCTTTGAGGCTGAAGGGACATAATGATATAAGATTGGAATCCACCAAACTTAAGATCACACGATGATCAAGAGATTCCAAGCTTAAATGCGGGAGATGGTTGTTAATAGAGATGGAGATGGAAATTTGTGACTGATTCCACAATCACACACGAAATAAGAAGCTTGATTCCACAAGTTCTTAATCTGACAATCAATAGAGAAGAGTGATTCCACACTAAATTCTAAAGATAAGAATACAAGAGCAAAGAAATCCACCTAAGACTCTAATGAACAACACAAAAGAAAAGACTTTTGAAAAATGAATAACATTTGAATAATTTATAAATGATTGGTGCCTTTTACAAGAGGAACTAATGAGCTTATATAAAGCTCGAGAATACAGCTAGCTAACAATAATAAAAGAATTACAAAAAGGAAACTAAAACTAAAATAAATGCAAAGATGCATGGAGATGGAATGGAGCCGTTAGGGCTTTATGTCTTGGAGATTTTAATAGCGTATGATCTTCATAATTGGAGAATATAGCGTCCAATACCAGATATGGCAAGTGAAGAAAGTGAAAATCCTTTTGAGTAAGTTGGCTAGCCGTTGGGAGTTAATGAGAAGCTGTGAACACGACCAAAAATGGAAAGTATGGTCTCCTTTGTATTTGGACACGAAATTTAGGCTCTTAGAAAGCCTCTCTACCATCTGGAGGTCTTATGAGTGTGTCTAAGCCAGAAAGGGAAGATCCATTGGTCTTTAAAAGGTCCAAGTGTGAATGCGTCCGAAAAAGGAAAATGGAAAGGAGGAATGATCTGCCAGATCCTCTGGTTTCTGATATATGTAAGGACGTCTTCTAAAGACTCTAAATGATGTCTCATGGTCGCTACACATAGGCCTGTATTGAATCATATATGGAAAGATCCAATTTAGGTAGTAAATAACCCAAGAGAAGGATTAAATACTCATCTCCTAAACCAATTAGAACCAGGGCTGATTTCTCTCATTCATTGTCTTTAAAATAACTTGTTTCCTGATGAATTTCGAAACCAAGGCTGAAAGCTTGAAAAAAAATGAAGTTGGTCATGATTCCATGCTTGACGTACGTCGTTTTGGGGTTTTCGTGGACATCTTTTTAATTGAGGTTGGTCCACGCATGATGTTCTTTGATAAAAGCTAATATTTTGATGAGTATCCTGGTGAAATATCAAGCTTAGCTGAACTTCAAAAGTAGATTCTCCTAGGTATATCTCCACTTGGGTTTCTCGTCTTCGGGTAGGTCTACATGGTCTCCGGCTTAATTTGCTCGAGCATTCTTGATTCCACTTGGATAAATAGTCTTCTTAGGAGGATGTTTGAGAAAATATCCAAGCCTAGGCCTATTGCTTGATCAAATATTGATATTGGTCCCCCCCCCCCCACTCATGCTTCAACTGCTTTCAGCTACTCCTCCCTCCTCCCTTCTCCATTTTTTCAATTACGCCTTTAATTAATCTGTCTTTCTTTTGTTTTCCTTGCAACATGCTCGAGTCAACGTCCAAATGACCAAAAAGATTAAAGGTTTGTCTCTCTTTATCTTTGTAAACAAAATTTATATAAGAGTGTAAATATCACTTAAAATGAAAGTTTATTTATTATATGAAGCAAATCCTAAAATCATGGTCCCATGCCAATAAAAAAGATTAAAACTTTGTAATTTCTCTATGCCTTCTTTATTTATGTCTCTTTGTATCCTCTTCATACCTTTTTCTCAACATATGATGATGGATTAATGATGGATTGTTCTTTCTCTTAACCAAATTTGTAGAATGTTGAATGATGATGATTGATGAATTTGATGATCATAAGTTTATTATGTGTGTATATCGATTAGTATTATGTTACAATAATGATGGACGGATTATTAGTTGTATTATATGATGAATTAATCTTGAAATTGATGATGAATCAACTTGTTGAACCAAGAAGAACTTTCAAATACCCAAGAATAACCGAATGGAATAACCGAAATGGTTACTTTCGGTTTACTGTTTTTTATTCAATTCGGGTTTTTAACAAAAGTATTAAAATTTCAATTCGATTCGGTAACTAAACGAAATAACCAAAATAATCAGTTTCCAAACCGAACCGAACTGGAATATACTTCGGTTAAATTTGGCATAATTAGTCAAGAATTAAGTGACTAACCGAACCGATTAAACCAAAATCGCATGCCTACTATGATACACACTATCTATCATGAGGGTGAAAATGGAAAATTGTCAAATCATAATAACTCCAAGAGTTTAGCGTCGTAATTTAGATATTATACAAAATAGAGGGTCTTGTTATGTAACTTGTTAAAATAATGTAATTGGGTCACTTGTGTTTCTTCTTCTCCAATTGGATCTGATCACTTTCCCTATCTCTGTCACCGGGAAAAATGGCGATGTGGGTATTCGGGTACGGATCTTTAATTTGGAAAACGGGTTTCCCTTTTGATGAAAGCCTCCCTGGTTTCATCAAAGGCTATCGCCGTGTCTTCCACCAAGGTGATCTCTCTAATCTCTAATCTATTTTAATTTTAAGTTGATTTTTGTTTAAATACGATTTTAATTAATATGAAATCTTAGGTAGTACTGATCATAGAGGAACTCCAGAATTTCCGGGAAGAACAGTGACATTAGAAGCTGCAGATGGAGAAGTCTGTGTATGTCTTATGATCTTACATGTTACATCACTCCAATTCTATTATTATATTTAATTAATGTATTCTCAATTTATACGACATAATATTTTTTATATATATATATATATATATATATCATAGTACTAAAAATATAATAATACACACAAACTTAATCTTATTTAAAACTCTAATCAACTTGGTAATAATTAGTTTTTTATGTTTCTTATAAATGAGAAAAAAAAACAGTGGGGAGTTGCTTACAAGATAACAAAGGAGGAAGACAAAAGAGATGCTTTAACAGTAAGTGTTGTTGATTCCCTTTGTTGCAATCATGACAAAAAAGATTTGTGTTGCATATTCCAATTTGTTGTTATCTTGTTTGTTTGTTTTGTCAGCATTTGGAAGTGAGGGAGAAGCAATATGATCAAAAAGAGTATCTTGATTTCTTCACTGTAAGTCCATTTTGTCATCTGCTTCTTCTAACTTCAAAAATGGTTTCTTTTGGGTGAGTGTGTGACAATGCTTAACTTGTTGCAGGACTCTAATGCTTCAGAACCGGCTGTCTCAGGAGTAATGGTGTAAGTATGGCATCGATCGCTCTACATCGATATATATGAACGAGTTACAGAGTGAATAAATCTATTTTCTTTTGGTTTACTTCAGATACATAGCTTCACCTGACAAGAAGAGTAACAAAAACTACTTAGGACCAGCTCCTCTTGAAGATATTGCCAAGTAGGTTGTTTTGTTTTGTTTTATCTAAGTTTCTTCCTATAGATTGCATTTTGATCTTTCGATTTCTTGCGTTCGCGTAGACAGATAGTTAAAGCGAAAGGACCTTCAGGGCCAAACAGAGACTATCTCTTCCACCTTGAAGAGGCTCTCGCTCAACTCGGTAACACGGACTTTCATCCGATTTATTCATAAATCTTTGGTTTCAGATTCTTTCGTACCAACTCCTGGTTTTGTCTTCTTTGACATCAATCAGGGTTTAAAGATAAACATGTCACAGATCTTTCAAACCAAGTTAGGCATGTTCTTTCAGAGACCCCAGAAGTTGTCACTTGATGCCGCGAACAACACTACGATATCTAGATTCCGAGTTTCTATATCGATTTATCCCAAAAGAACAAACTCAATCGATAAAAGATGCATTTTGCATCCTAATTCAATGTATTATCATTATCAATAACCTCTCTTCTTTTTCCATATTTGATCATATCGTGGGATGGGAATAAAGATTATTCAGTGATTCAGAATACGATTCCTAGTTGATATGCATAATATTCATCCTAATCTTTAGTTGTCCTTTCTAATCCAATTTTGGATTTAAAATTTCATTCCCCAGAATCATAATATTAGATAAAGGTAAAGTTAAAAGGAACAAAATGTCACTAATCTCATACAGCTGATACAGCACTGAGCTAGAATAGATGAAAGAAATCTTATGGTAGGACACTGCGACGAGTCATCTCTAGTTAAGTCTAATGTTCATTAAATCATTCGCTTTCTTCTCCACCATCATCCTCTGCAAACAAAGCCAAAACGATCATCAGTTCTAAAACTTGATTAGTCATTTAAATGAGAGATCTAGATTCTCACCGTTGTTTGATTCTTCTTCGCTTTGGCTTCCCTCTTCAGGTTCTTCATTACCTTCCTCTTCTTCTTCTTTGTTATCCTCTTCATTCTCAGAGTCTTCTGGTTCATCACTCTCACTCTCACTCTCGCTTTCCACTGTTATTTTCGGCTTTGGAGGAGGTGCAAAACTTGTGGTGGATCTTCTCCTTGAACTTGATACAATGTTACTTGTATTAATACCCTCAAGCTCTTTTGATATAGTCTTCCTTTTTTTAACTTCTTTGATCTCTGTCAGAGTAAAGCCAGATAGTTTGTTCATAGTATATTTACACATTAACTATACCACAAACACAAAGCATGCTTATTAACGTTATGATCTCTCAAGTTGAACTCAGAACTGTTTCAAACAACTATTGAACTCGATAATAAAATGGATATTATAAGTTTCGCTCCAAGTAAAGTAAATCATTCTCAGTGTAACGCTACCTTTCTCTGAAGGATCTGAAGACAATCCTTCTTTGGCAAGTATCTGCTCAAGTTCTTCTATTAGAGTAGCCTCACGTTTCTCTTCAGGAGCCTGTTTGGCTTTCTTGTAAATGGAAGGAGGAACACTGCCAAGAAAAAGTAAAAATATAATAAAGAGCCTGGGGTATGAACCAATACAGAGCTAATTAAACATCTAACAAATGTTTGATAAAAACCTCATCCCACAAGATTTGATGACTGATTTGAGATGTTCAACACGCTTTCCATAAACAGCGGGTGTAGTCTCCTTTGTCTGCCGCTGAATAATATAAAAGCAGAAACCATATCGGTAATTTTCAAGGTTTTAATGGGATTCGAGATAAGAATCACAACCAAGATGTCATACCTTCAAAGGTTTTTTGTCTACAATTTCATTATCTCCTGCATCACTGTCATTCTCTGAATCTGTTTCTGCATGTTTTGCTTTCTTTTTCCCAGATACCGATTTGTCATTTTCACATTTCCTTTTTCCCGTCATCTCTGATTTCGCTGATTTTCTTTTTCGGGCTATTGTCTTCTTTACAGCTACTTCTTCATCGTCCACATCTCCCTCAGCATCTGAATCAGAATTTTCTTCAGTGTCTACCTTCTTAGATGGTGTACTCTTGACCTTTGTCTTGACATTTTTTCCAGTAGACTCAGTCAAACGTTTTGGAGCATCATGAATTTGTAGAACCTAATTAGCCAATAAAACAATCAAAAGACTTGCCTCCCTCCCAGTTTTACTCAACAGATACATAATCAATATCAAAGTACTCACATCATCTAATTCTTCGTTAATGAACTTCTTGTACAGATCAAGAGAATGCTTCTCTAATTCAAGATCTTCCTCTAAAAGTCGACGAAGTTTAGCCAGTGTAATCTCCCTGAAAAAAAAAAAAATCCATCAACTTAACAGAAAATTTCATTTCCATAAGTCATGAAAAGAGGAAACTTTAAACTAAAATTCCTAATTTCAATCATCAGCTTACTCTGAATTAGCCTTAATATACAAACTTCTTTTTCGAAGAGCTCTCCTTATATCACTCATCAAGGCTTCTTTTTTCCCCTCATCCTTCTCATCACAAGTTTCATCCTTTTCATCATTCTTTGCCTCGTGCTCGTGCTCTTTAGCCGCATCGTCTTTTCTCTTAGTTTCTTGAGAATTTTCAGAAACGTCATCATTACCAGCATCTTCCATATACTGCCATCAATAAAGAATCATCAAATGCAAAATGCAGTATCTTCAGCTAATCTTTACATACATAACGGAGTAATGAAGTTACCTGAACCAACTGCTCTTTAACAAAGCTCTTATGAACATCTAAAGCATATTTCTCCATTCCCATATCTTCCTCAAGTAGTCTCCGAACACTCTCCAAGGTAATTAAGCTACAAAAGCAAAAAAACTTGAATATGATTCTACTATTCAAACTGAAACCGAAAGAACCCTAAATCAACCTCAATGCCTTGAACAATTGAAAACAATAGATGGAATATACTCAATTTCAATCGGAAAGTTTACGAATTAGGGTTAGGGGAAGAGACTGAGAGAGACAAAGATTTATATACTCTGCTTTATCTCTGAAGTAGGTTACGCGGGATCGCATAGCCGCCATAATCTGTAGCTCGATCTCTTTTGAATCAACCTTGTCGGAAGTATGGGTTTTCTCAGCCGTCTCCGCCGTATCCATTGCCGTAACCGCAGAGTCGCCGGACATGTCTCACTGCTTAGTGTGTATTGGGTAAAACCTCGTCGAGAAAACAAAAACGGCAAGTTTTATCCAAAACATAACAAAACAAAAAACAAAAACGGCAAGAAGTTTATAGAGTGGGTTGATATCAAATGGGCCGGCCTGCTTCAAGACTGGCCTGTCTCATTGTGGATAATTTTTCTTTTCAACCGCAACATATCGGCCCGGTAGAACTATAGTCTATTGTAGCTAATAGCCTAATAACTATGTCCCGATCCGTATACGTTCTATTAAGTCCAGCGGATTAACCTAATCAGTCTACGGATTCAATTTTGAGATTTTTTACAAACTACCCTATTTATGTTTTATAATTTGAAAAATACCCTCTTCATTTTTATTTTTAAATCATTATATATATATATAATATGACAATTTTGCCTTTATTTAATATACAAGTCATTTATGCTAAAAACGAATTTTCTAAATAATTACAATTATTATTATTATTTTAAAAAAGTTTTGAGATAAATATGTTTTATTGATTTTATATGATAAAATCTACCTATAAATAAGTCTCTAGAAATTAATCAAAAAAATAAAATAAAATAAAAGATAAATCTGTATATTATAATGTTTATCTCAATTTTTACATACAATATATAAAGAGACACAAGATATCAATTTTCTCTATAACATTCTTGAGTTCACGTGTCAACATGAATAAACAAAATTAAGCTGCAAGGTATTCTTCTTCTTTTTCTGTTTTTGCATTTGGTTTTAAACTATAAGTTTCTTTTGTTTTTACATGTTGTTTAATTCTAGATAACGTACAAAGAAGAAAATTTGAAACATAAGAAGAAAATTGTTGTCATTGAAGTCTTAACAAAAGAGTATTTTGACGAGTGTATCACTGAGTTAGGTGAAAGTCTTAAAAATGGAATTGCAAGACTTAGATCCGACATTTTTGACATGAACACCAAGGTAAAACTACTTGATGATTCAATATACAGAAATATTTTATTTTTTATTTCTAAACTTTTATTCTTATTCAAAATTACATTCAATGAATTTTTTATTTTTTTGTAGACAAGGAAAAATGACTTGAAAACCACTTTCAATACAGTGGAATCTGACTCATCGGTAGAAATTCTGAATGTAACACCAGCAAAAGAAAACCTCCATAGCACCAGAAAATGGGAGATGATCGATACAAAAACAAAAAGTAATGGTTTGTTATTTGATACTGGTGAAAGTAATGATTTTTCTTTTTTCTCATCCTTTCACCAGTATCAAATAACAAACCATTATTTTTTGATATTTTATCATATAAAATCAATAAAACATTCCATTTATCTAAATTAAATTAAAAAATTTTTTATCATATATATATATATATATATATATTGATTTAAACTAAAAATGAAGAGGATACTTTTCAAATTATAAAATATAAATAGGATAGTTTACAAAAAAATCTCATATTTATATATATTATTATATTAATTTTAAACCATGCAACGCATGAGACATTTACTAGTTAAGTATATGATATAATGACTTATGATTTTAGTACTCTCCAAATTCTAAATAAAAATTGAAGACTAGTTGGCAAGTTATTAAAACCACCAATTAAATAAATAAATAAAGTTTAGCAACTTAGCGGAAGTAAACACCAATTAAACCAGTCTAACAACTTAGCGAAAGCAAAACATCATACTACAACGTCTAACAATCGACATAAATAAAACAGCATAAATCACTCAGACTCTGGTCATGTCATCCACCCCACAGCCTTGGTCCCACGAGCTCCAGCAAAACTCAGTCCTTACCTGCATCACATAACGAGATGCCTCAGTATAAAAGATACTGAATGAGGCAACAACTACACCAAAGCTAACGTTTACCAATGTCAGCAATCAACAATCACAATCATATCAACAAGCAACACATGCCATAAATAGCAACAATACACATCCATCACTCCTAATGGACCAACAACAAGACCTACAGAAATGATGACCACTCCAAGTCCTCAGACTAACCACAGTATAACACACAAGCACTCACCTTTGCCTTTTGCTGAAGATCCCGTGATAACCTTTTTCCGTAACTTCTGGAACTCCTATAGACCTATTTTCCAAAATTCTCAGAACATAAAAATAAATTAATATCTAATAAAATAATATTAATAATAATATTAAAATATTATTATTTAATATTAAACTATTAAATAAATTAAACCAATCTAATTAACTTAACTAAAACGCTAGACCGGCTAACCAAATAACCTCATAACCAAGAGCAAATAACTTTCCGGCCCATTACCCGAGCCCACTAAACCCCCACTTAAAACCAACTCCCGATCCACATTCAAACCACCACAAACCAAATAAAATCAACTCACGTCCAACCTAATCCAACAAGAAAACTTCTTGGCCCAACCAGGCCCAACTAAAATTCACAAACTCCATCTTCTTCCTCACGTCTTCTACAACTTCACCACACGTAACCAACGTCCATGATCTCCCTCCATCATAGATCACCACCACCACATCCACTCCGTTAATGTCATCATTGTCGTAACACCAGCACCGGTACCGAACCAATGACGTTACCGCTCACGACACAGCTCCAATCGCCGATCTCGTCACCACCGTCATGACATCACGCGACCAACACCAACGATCCGTCACCGTTACAAACCGCCAAACCAACAACCACAATCTCATAAACCCAACCAGAACAACAAGAGAGGGAAAAGAAACCTTACCAGTAACAAACGATGACGAGAGGCGGAGAAGGAACGTGACTTACTCTCCACGGAACCGAGCAATCCTCGCCACAAGGCCAGCGGACACCACCGCCCAACCTTCTTCTCTCTCACGCCAAATCCGACGCATCTCCCTCACCCCTCCATGACGGCTAGGTCAGACGCAACACAATCTAGAGGGAGATAGATACGCCCATATACACATATATGTAACAAGTTTTCGTATTACACCGAACGGTCCTCCATTTTTCCTCAACTTTACAAATTCACCCCACAACTTTCACTTTGATCAATTAAACCCAAAATTTGGATTGCGGATGTTACAGGTATTGTCACGTCAATTATAATTTTTTAAAAGATTATAATTTGATACAAGTCCGTACTAATTTAGAAGAGATTAGGTTTTGACGTGGACATATAAATAAAGAGAATCTAAAACAGAAGAGAGGATATTGACAATCAGAGAAAAAATCTTAGGAAATATATCAAAAATATCAAATCTTCTGAAAATTCGATAATCGAAGAGATCAAACATCGATCGGGTTAAGCTTGGTCTTCAGATTTCAGCCCATTTGGACGTCATCTGAAAATACGTTAGTATAGAAGGGCATATCTGGTAATCAAATAAAATAAGTATTTTATGTGATTAATACATAAAAGCTTGTTTGTCGTTTCTCAACACGCAAACGACAAGTAGTTTCCTTGAAAAATCCGAATTATCTCATATCCAAATATCATCGAGAAGGAGAAGAAACAGACGGCGAAGAAGAGAGATCAAAACCAAAACCATGACAGGTCACCACGCGATCGAGGTAACGAAGACGGTGCTAGAAGTAGCGGACGTGGCATGGACCGCCGTAGAAACCTACCACCACCATCACCACCACCATGATGACGGCGAGAATCACGAGTCAACGAATCCAATCACCGATCCACGAGATCGAGAATTAGAATCTCTTCGTCAAGAGAATCGTCGTCTCAGAACCTTACTTGAAGCAAATCTCAAACTCTTTGAAACTCTTGCTGAATCTGCTGCGTTATCACACGATTGCCCTAAAGACGTAAGCATAATCAAATCCAATTTCAATTTTTCCCCCAAATTTTTGCTAATTTGTTAACAAATTTGTTGCAATTTTACAAAATTCAGCTCTACGCTAGGCTTGTAACAATGGTTACTTCACGAGATTTCTTAGCTCGATTAGAAAATCTAAGGCAAGCTTTATCTAATGGAACTCAAAATCAATTTCCGTTCAAAGAACCTACAGGTATTTGTTTTCGAATTATCCGAATGATTATAGATTTTGAATTTGAGATTTTAGAATAATACAACTTTGTTTTGGTTTGATTTTGATTTAGAAGATGATGTGCAAACTGTAGAAGTTCTTATAGAGATGGATCATCAAGAACCAAGTTGGTGGGTTTTGGTTACAGATGATATGGTTCCAAGTAATGTCGAGGAACAAAGCGCGATCGATAATGATCATTACATTGTTGTGAATGAAGAACATGTTATTGATGCTGTTGCACATTTTTTGGCTAAATGTATTATGTCAAATCCTAAAGCTAAGGTATTGTGTTGTGTTCTTAGTTTCTTTTAGTTTTGCAAGTTTGGATTTTCTTTCACTACTTTCAAATCTGATATTCACTTTGGTTACTATTTTCGAATTGCAGAATTTCAAACCTGAAGAGCTTCAGAAACGTAAGTTTTCAACTCAGCTTATATCTCTTGGAGTCGGGTTTGATGGTAACCATAAGGGGTATGTCGCTTTGGTTGTTACTGTTGGATTGGTGGCACAATGCGGTAAAGTTTTTTAGTGGAAAAATATAGCGGTTAAGTGATAGCGGAATAGTTAGAATAGCTAAAAGATAGCGGTTAGGCATAAATAGTGTATTGCTTTCGATATCGCTATTCTTCCCACTTTTTTTATTGATAACAATCAAAGCGTTATAGGCCGTTAACATTGTGAGAAGGGATTAAAGTGGCACGAATTAGTGATACCGAAAGCGGTACTACCAATTTATCGTACCTTACCTAACTATTTGTTATCGCTTACTACTCTATTACCCCGTTGTGTCACCAATCTATTAATGCATGCATGACACAATCTTACCTGGTGACACAATCTTACCTGGTGACACAATCTTACCCTGGTTTATCTCGTACTCCGTTCGTTTTTTATTTATTTATGTGGCTTCTCGGTCTGCTTAATTTTGCAGTTCTGGTTCAAGAAGTTAGTGCACTGAGCAAGGTAGGGAAGGTAGTGGATATATGGCATGCGGGGAAAATGTTCTACGCATTGTCCACTTGGGGACTCGCTTTTGGAGGGTATGTCTTCTTTTAATGATCTGAGATGATGAAAGACAAATAATTTGATTTGAGTTAAGTAGCATTTTTTCGCGGTTTTTTTCAGGTTATACCAAGCTCGTGGTGCGCTGAAGATAGCTGCTAAGGGTGTTCATGCGACGAGCAAGGTTGTTCTTAGAGCTCTCTGAAAGTTATAAGAGGTTATCTAATGAGATGATCTCCAACTATCCATAGGGTTTGTGTTTCTGTGCGAGTGAAATGACTTTGCTTTGTGTAAATGATGTAAATAGGGTTTGATCAATGTTGTATTTTAATTGATTTCAAATTTCTACTTTGTTTTCTTTGATTCTCGTTTATAAACTCATAGACAATGTGTGAATATTAAAACCAAAAGAAATGTGAATAAATGAACAATGTTTGCAGCTTCTTCTCTAGCTGAGAACACAAACACTAGAAACTTCCTAAAACCAATTTAGACACGAAGCTGAGTTACAAGATGACTACTAACTAAAGGAGGGTAATTATTCTGAACCGGACTGAATCAAAATTTCGATATTTCGGTCCGGTTTCGGTTTAAGCTTTGAAACTCACGGTAAAAAAAAATGGTTCGGTTTTGTAATGGTGAACCAATCGGTTTACCAAAATTTCATTATCCAAAATTCTTCTAGTTTATTGTATAAACACTGAACCGAACTTTACCAAATATAATGGGAAATTGATTGAAATATAACAAAAATACAAAAATATACCAAAATTATTGATAAATTGAGTATTTGACGACCAAAAAAAAAACACATTGTTTCGGTTTCATTTTGGCACCAATAACATTACCATGAACCGAACCAAAGTTTTTCACTTCCGAACCAAACCGAAGTTTGAATTTCGTTTATTTCAGAGAAAATTTTCCTTAACCAAACAAACCAAACTTATGAAGTTTTGAACCGAACTGGATCAAAGATTCCGATTGCCCACCCCTAAAATTTACTACTACAAGATGTTATGTAATATACAAACAAAACATTATCAAATGCTAAATGTTTTTTGTGAGTGATTCTTACAAGAGAGAAGAAGTCAATCAAATTTAATTTGATACAAAATTCTTTGGTAAGAAAAAGAAAATTCAGATTTCTCAAGCAATGAACTGAAAAAGGTAGGCATACCAATTCCACTGCTATCTAAATTTTCATTCGATGTCAAAGACTGATCGTAAAATGTAATCACAAGAACTGAGTACAGTAGCAATAAATGGTTCAATTGTTTAGAAATGCAAGAACTACATAACATCAATCAATCGCTTTATATTCTGAATAAAAACGAAGCACTAACAAACAATTTTTCGCCAGAAGCACTTGCACTTGCATGAGAGAAGAAATGCTCAAACGTAATTAATGTAGTGACCCTGAAAAGAAGATTCGTATCAAACTAAACTATCAACCAATATTGTCAATAAAAAATATATTAAAATAATCAAATTATAATAGTATAACAACCACGATAAATTTACTAATATAATTCCAAGGTAAACAAATAAAAAACTTATAAGAAAAAAGAACATATACTTATGATCTAAACGCATAAACAAAATATATATATATATATATATATATATATGTATGTACTTTATTTAAGAGACAACTTGTAGAATGGGTAGCTTTTTTTTGAAAATAAAATAAGCAAATATTACATAATGTTAAAAATATTATATAATGTTAAATAAGAAAATGTTACATTATGTTCAAAATATTTTAAATAAGAAAAATTAGAATTATGTTCAAAATATTTTTAAATAAGAAAATTTACAATGTTAAAAATAAAATATTACATAAATTGTACTTAGAAAATGTATAAGAAAATGATCGTATTAGCATGCTGGTGAGAATGACGTCTTCACTAAATAATTATTCGCTTATGTTTCTTTTATGATGTATGTGAAAAAAACAGTTGTTCGGAGTTGTGCACTCGAGATTTTAGATAATTCTTATACATCATACTATTTTGGTCTCAAGTTTTTAATAATGTCTTAATATAATCATATTTTATTCATATTTGTGTTTTAAAAATGCATAAGAAAATATAGAAATAAAACAAACTAAATAAGCAAGGCATGAGTGACAATGATGAGTTAGATTCCGAGCGTCACGGGTCGAAGAAAAAGGCTGACACATAAATGTAACACAATTACTCGACCCTTAATTCGTTTCTATTCTCACACTTTACGCCAAACCTTATTTATAATAGAGATCTCGTATAATGTACATCTATATAATCCGTGACGTTTTCTATTTTTTCCTGTGTTTTAAGAATTTCACTACCGTATAAAAATCTATATATATATAAAGGAAAGAGTATACGTTATATGGCTCAATTCACGAGGACCTCGCAAGTTACATCATGGATAATTATATATAGTTAATACAGAGTAACGTACATCAGCATAAATAACTATTGACGTTGACGAAAACCAAATTTATAGCCTCTGTGGTATGTACGTTACTATTGAAGTTCTTCATTTACTCGAGTACTTCATTTATTTCTGAACGTCGATGATAAAACTATTGAAGTTCTTCACGTGCTCTAAAACATTTTTAGCTATGCTTTATTTAGTTCTATTAACAACATATTTGCTTAATTATGTTTTAATTAGATAAAATTTCGTTCAAAAAATAAAATTAACTTAAGGGATTTTTTCTCGCTCTAGAATCTCTAGTGTCTCTTTTTCATAAAATTTCTCATCATTTTAGATGTGAAACTCTGGTAGCTTCCATATCGTCGGAGCTGATGTTGGATTTTCGAAATCATATCTAGAATTTTTGATCTAGATCTCTAGATCTTTTAAAAGTTTTAGATATGTTTTTTAATTTTGTTTCTTATTTTTTAATAAACCGTGGGAGTTTCGGGCCTTCTGCCCATAATTTCTTTCGGTACTCAGAGCCAGTCTTTAATCTATTTTTATTTAAAAATGTTTATCCGTCCCAAAGAGAGATTAAATTCGGAGCACGAGGAAACCAACCCCCTTGTACTATTACTAGGCCACCACCCCTTTGATATATTTTCTTTTTCATTGCAGGAAAAGGTTTATCTCTGATTGCTTTAGGACCAGTTTTTTTGTCTTGGTTTGAATCGGAGTGACTAGTGAGGAGCTCAGTTCTAGAAATCTCGTAGTGATGCTCCATTGAAGAGGCGTGGTATCAAAAAATCTCTAACGGTTTGTTTGAGTCCATGGATATTTTGTGGATTATTCTCTGAGTGATGCAGAGATTGCAAATTGTATCATTCTCATTGTTTGTGAGGCGTTAAATAGCCAAATTTTAAATACAAGGGCCTCGTACATTCTCGAAAGACTTTGACACGATATAACAATTCAAACAACTCAACTACTCCTACAATAAAGGACCTTATTCCCACTACTAAGACTCTACCTAAAAACTAAGTCCAACGACACTAACAAACTCCTTTCCTAAACTGATATTCATGAGAACATCATTTTACTTTGGTACTTCGACGAAACCCAGCAACACCTTTATCTTTTTGAATGTGTTTAGCTTCAGTGGCTTAGTCATGATATAAACTATTTGATCTTGTGTTTTGCAGTATATAAGCTTCACTTTGCCTTATTTAGTTAACTCTCTCAAGTAATGAAATTGTACCTCAATATGTTTGTTGTGTCCATGATGCAATGGATTCTTAGATAGATGAATGGCTGAATTATTTTCACATTTTAGGATGATATAACCTTCATGATTCTCTCAAATCTCACTAAGCACTCTTGTCATCCAAATCCCTTGTGTCGCACAAGATACTGCATCGATGTACTCCGCTTTTGTTGTAGATAATGCGACAATGTGTTGCTTCTTTGAACTCCATGAGAAAGCTCATCCCTCCATTAGAAACACAAAACAAGATGCACTTTTTAGATCATCTAAATTTCCCGCATAACCACTGTGTGTATAAGGTTTAAACTCTTTGTTTCCTCCATGCTTATACATAATCCCAAGCTCCATCGAATTCTTGATTACATGAGCACTCGCTTTACCACTTGAAAGTGTTCTTCAGTCGGATTTTCCATGTAACACCTAGCCATACATATGATAAACGTCAAGGCAAGCCTGATAATGGTGAGATACATTAGGCTTCCTATCATTTGCTTGTAAGGTGTGATATCCAGAACTATTTCTCTTTTTTTCTTTGAGAGTTTTACTCCTGGAACAATCGGATTGTTCACTCCATTGCTTGACAGCATTTCTAACCTTTTAAAGCCTTCTCTAGTAAACTTCATTTGACACATATAAATTCTTTCTTCCCTCTGTCATATCTCCACACCAAGAAAGTATCTCATCCTTCCAAGATCAGTCATGTCGAAATTTTCTTTCATTGAATCCTTGAACTTGAGAATCAGATTTTTACAATTTCTAATGAAATTTAAATCATCAATATATAGACTCATAAGAAGAATTTGACCTTGTTTTTCTGTTTTGACGAACAAAGTATGCTCAAGATCACACCTTCCCTTGGTGCCTGGTTTAAGCCATATAGCGATTTCTTCAACTTGTAAGTATTTCCTTCACTTCCCTTCTTTACAAAACCATGTGGCTGATTAACATAAACAACTTCATGGAGAGCCTAGGCATGGGCATTCGGGTTCGGGTTCGGGTCGGGTCTTTCAAGTTTTTAGGTTTAAAGGTTTAAGACCCATTCATGTATTTATGATTTTCGGTTCAGGTTTGGTTCGATTCCATCCGAGTTCGGGTCGGTTTGGGTACCCAAAATATTGGAGAAAAAATAAAAAAAATTATTTAATTTAAATTAAATTTGGTTAAATTTTCACAAATATAACTAAAAACTATATAATATTTTGGTTATTTTAGATATTTTAGTTATTATGATTTTAAAATAATTGATATTTTTGGGTTTATAATTATAATTTTAGATTATATAATATATATATATATATAATTATATTTCAGATATATCAGATACTCATTCGGTTCTCGGTTCGGTTTGGCTTTGGGTTCGGTTTTTCGGATATAGAACTTTAGGGTCCATTCGGATATTTTGTCAATTCGGGTTCGGGTTTGGTTCTACTTTTTTGGGTCGGGTTCGGTTTGGTTCTTCAGTTCCAATTTTTTGTCTAGACCTCTCCATGCAAGAAAGAACTCTTCACATCATGTTGATAAATGGTTCAATTTTTGTAAGTTGTAGTGGCAATGATCATTCAAATGGTATTCCACCTTGCGACTAGTGCATAAACTTCATTATAATCAATTCAAATCTCTATGCGTACTCCTTTGTGACCAACCAAGCCTTGAATTTGTCTATCTCGCTATATTTGGTATATTTCGTCTTAAATGCCCACTTAACCCCAATTGTTTATTACCTTTTGGTATCGTTGACAACTCCCATGTGGGATTTCTCTCTGTGGACTCGATTTATACTTTCATGGCTTCTCTCCACACCAGATAGCTTGTTGTTTTATTAAACGATGTATGGTCATTGAGCGCAGTGACAACTTGTAGCACATTATCATCAAACATGTAATCATCGATCACATTTGTTGTTGTTTCTTCATATGTTATGTCTTCTTGTCAACACACATAATCATGTAATAACTAAGATGTGCCCTATGTTGTACTGGTTTTTCTTGGGGAATCACATTTGTGAGATTGGGAATACTCTACTGTGGCTAAATCGTGATTTGTTGTGTCTGAAATCATGGTGTCACGATCGCGATCAGCCCCTGCTTCTTCACTATTTTCAGCAACTTCTTCTTTGTTATTTGCTGTTTCTCCATCACGATTTTTAGTTGTTTCTTCGTGATTTGGATCTTCCGGCAAGTATTATTCTTCTATAGTTATATTATCCCCATCATTTTCCTATGTGAGCATAGTTGTTTGATTAAATATACCTACTCCATTCATTCTCTAATCCCAATTTTCTGCTTCTTCAAAGACCACGTCCCTACTTACCATGTTCTTCTTCAAATTAGGATTGATACATTCGATATGTCATTGACTCTTCACTGACTCCAAGCAAGACATACTTACAGCTTTATCATCAAGCTTTCGTCGCTCTCCTTCGATATGTGAACATGTTTAATGCATCCAATGATTTTGAAATGCTTCACATTAGGTTTAATGCCGCTCCAAGTTTATTCTGGTGTTTAATCATGCATAACGGTAGTGGAACTGCATTTAATAATGTACGTTATCCATTTGACTTCTTCTGCCCAGAATTATGTTGGCATACTCCTCTATGCCAAAATGTTACAAACTAGATTCAGAATGGTTTGATTTCTTCTTATAGTAACTCCGTTCTGCTGAGGTGTATAGGCTGATGCTGTCAACTACCGTTTGATGCCATGATTTTTGCAGAAATCTTCAAACTCCTTTGAACAAAACTCTCCTCTCTATATGTTCTTAGGCAACACACGGACATACCCGATTTCTTCTCTACACTTTCTTTGTAGAATTTGAATATTTGAAATGCTTATGATTTCTCTACAATCATATATCTCCATAATTTTGTAGCTATGATCATCAATGACAGTGAGAAGATACCTCTTGTGGCCGATGGAAACTGGTATGATTGGACCGCATATGTCAGTATGTATCAGCTACACATTCTTTGAAGCTCTCCACGTGATTTTCTTTGGGAAATATTTTATTTTCTATTTTTAAACAAGAAATTTCTCGCACACATTCTTGTATGTCCCTGTTTGAGGAATCCCTTTCACCATCTCCTTGGAGCTCAATGTCTTCAGACTTTTATAGTTCATATGAGTGAATTTGCAGTGCCATAGGTGTGTATCGTTTGCTATTTCTATCTGAAAATAGGAGTCTGATCCGGTCATTTGTGTGAGAACTGCAAACATCCGATTAGTGCTCCTTGGATTCTTGATGATGAGCCCTTCGAATAGATGGAAAAGCTTGCATACATCGTTTTGTTTTAGAAAAATTAGATTCTTTTTTTAAGATGTCCTATACTTAGAAGATTATAACTCAGCTTCGAAACATAGTTAATATCTTGAATCACTTGTATCAAATCTTTCACTTTGATCTTTATGAATCCATTTTCTTGTACTACTATCCTTGCATTGAGCTTCAACGAGTGTCGAAAGTTTTATCAATTTCGACAAATAAACTTCTATGTTTTAGTCATATGGTCGATGCACCTACTGTCTATAAACCACAAGTTTTCCATTTTTGATTATTTTATTCTACATACGCCATTAGTAGAAGTTATTTTTTTTCATTGAACTCTACGTAATTTGCTTGTTTCTCTAAGTTGGGACATTTAAATTGAAAGTGTCCTAGTTTGTGACACTTATAGCATTCCACCAATGCTTTGTTGAATGGTCCTCCTCTTCTATGTCTTCATGTGCCACGTCCTCTGTATGAGCCTCATCTTCCTCTTCCTCTTCCTCTTCCTCTTCCTTCACTCAGGTTATTGGCTTTTGATGTTTCCTTCAATGTTTGTTCATTATTGATGGATCATTTAGAGTGAATTTTTATCTTCTGCTCATGACACAAGAGTGAGATTTGAAAACCACCTATCATAAGAATCTCTATGTCTTTGGATTCTTTAATTGATCATACTATGTATATAAAAATTTTAGAATCTTCTCAGCAATCTTGGTGTCGCGCATTTCTTCACCAAGATTTCTCATGTATGTTGCGATGAGCAACACTATTGTGAAGTAATCTACGATGTTCTTTGTTTCCTTTATCTCCAAGACCTCGCAATCCCTTCTTAATCGCTAAAGTTGTTCTCTACTGACACGTTCATTCCCTTGGTACTTTGTCTTCAATGAATCCCATAATTGCTTACATGTATCTTTCTGAATTATGGTCTTCAAAATAGACAATCACTTGAAACATGTAGTTCTTCACCTTCAAGTCTTTTAGCCCCGAGCTTCGGTAAGGATCTCGCCCTGAGCAGGCTCAACGTAGCCTCTCTCTATCAAATCCCACCACTCTTTGGACCTTAGGAGGTTCTCCATCAACATGCTTCAATATTCGAAATCACCATCAAACTTAGGTATTACATGCATGATTTGATTTTCTCCTAGCATCGTGTTCATGTTTTTCACTCACCATTTTAACTATCTCTCACAAAGTTATCACCACTCAAATTGATAATGAGGCTCTAATACCAATATATTGGAATAGAGTTTATAAGAACTCAATGATGAGACTAAAAACGGTATCGTTCTTAGTTATTATGAGGCGCTAAACAGTAAAATTTTAAATACAAGTACTTCCGACATTCTCGGAAGACTTTGACACGATGAAAAAATCCAAAAAATTCAACTACTCCTATAATTCAGGATCTTATTCCCACTACTAAGACTCAGCTTAAAGACTAAGTTCAACGACACCAACACATATGCCTCAGACTTGATGTAGTCGCTCAAGATTCCTAACTCTGACGTCTTGTGTGATTATGTTGCTGCCAGCGTTTTGGATTTTTCAGTTAGTGGTTTTTGTGTTGGTCAATATCTTCTTCTTGAGCCAATCCTCTTGCTGCGGAATCAGGGGTTAATCTCACTGTGGATTCAATAATTTGGTTATAAATAAGAAAAATAGATTATTTCTTAGTTGGTTTGTTCGGGTCTCTTGTGGCTCAACAATTTCTTTATTGTAGCAATATAAAAAATTATAACTCGTCTTTCCTTTCGCCATTACATTGGGAGAAATTTGATTTTTTAAGGCTCAATTACTAGATTCGTTTCTTTCGGATTAGATCTTAATTTTCAGAAATCTTTTTTGTGGTTTTCTTTTTTTGGCCTTATGATTTTGTGAGTATCTATGTGTACCGCCAGCTTTGTTCACCGAGGGTGAACTCTTTCCGTTAGTCTTTGTATCATGTAAAGCTTTATCGATGATTTTTAGATGACAAAAAAAATCAAGTTGAACAACTTTCATCGGTATACTTTCTTAGATACACAAGGATAGGTTCGGGCTTTCGGATATTCATTTCCAATGCAGATCATTTTTCTAGGTTTCAGACTTTTAGATATAAAAGTTTAGGTATCATTTGTATATTTTAGAATTTCATTTCGGATCGATTCAAATATTTGCATCAAGAATTGTTTTAGATCCAAACAAATTTTGGATTCGGTTTGGTCTAGTTACTATTTACCAGAACTATTCGAAATTACATTAAAATTTTGAAATATCAAATAAAAACTAAAGAATTGGTTTGTTATAAATCATTGTGGATTGTCAAACTCTAGTTCTGGTCCATCAGGCCCATATACTATGAGACTTAAGACGGTTTATATTTTTCCTATTCCGAATAGGATTTACCTTTTATCTCTTGTATTGATTCCTATATAAAGGTTCTATGGGAACCTCATTATCAATAATACAACACACGAAATTCCCCCATATTTCTCTCTAGTTTACAACACGTTATCAGCACGATAGTCTCTAAAACCCTAGCTAGCAGCCACCGCATCTAAAACCCTAATCTCGCCACCGATCACAAAGCAACTGGATCAAAGCAAAGCAAAGAAGATCTCTTGAATCCAGTAAATCTTACTTCACTATGAGACTCGGTTCTCCCAATACATGGTAAGGGGTTATGAAAAGATTGATTGAGTGTATTTCTTGAGGAAGATATATGGTTCGTGATTTCCACTTCAAACCGAATCTCTAAAGTAAGTTCTAAAACCCTAGAACATATATAACCATGAAATCGGTAAACCCTAATTAAATTAGGAAATCTCCAAAACCCTAAAAGATGATCTATATTCGGATATATGTTCTGATGTTCGGTTGTTCCGGCTAACCGGAAGTCATGTGTTCGGATGTATGATCCGGCTGTTCCGATAAAAACCCTAATGCAGCTGAACTAATTCGCATCAGGCCATCTAGTGAACACAAATATTCCCCATCACAATTGCTAACGGGTCATGAGCCAGACATATCCCATCTTAAGACATTTGGATGTGCCATATATGTACCAATTGCTCCACCACAGAGAAGTAAGATGGGACCTCAAAGGAGGATGGGAATATATGTTGGATATGATTCTCCCACCATAGTTAAGTACCTTGAGCCAACCACGGGTGATCTATTTAAGGCCAGGTATGCGGATTGTCACTTTGACGAATCCAACTATCCAACATTAGGAGGAGATAATAACAGACTGGTAAAGGAAATTACATGGAATCAAACATCCTTAACATGGCAAGATCCTCGGACTAAAGAATGTGAAATAGAAGTCCAAAAGATTATACATGTACAAGAGCTAGCTAATCAATTACCAGATTCGCTTTGACTCGAAGAAAGTAACAAAGTCATATATACCAGCTGTTAATGCACCAATAAGAATTGATGTCCAAGAGGGACACAATCAAGTTGCTACAGAATCTAAAGCGCGCTTAAAGAGAGGTAGACCATTAGGTTCCAAGGATAAGAACACTCAGAAATCAAAGAAAGGTGCAATGGGAGAATCCGAGGTTATTGGAACCCTAGACATGAATGAACCAAAGGAACCAAACATTGATACTCGGGACGCCGAGCTTCAAGGTCCTGAAGTTCTTGATAATAATGAGATCTCAATAAATTATGTCATGTCTGGAAAACAATGGAATAGAAAGAATGTCGACATTGATGAAATATTTGCATACAAGGTAGCACTTGACATTATGGATATAAGTGAGGATCTAAAACCCACGTCAATATTAGAGTGCACTCAGAGAAAAGATTGGATTAAATGGAAAGAAGCTATAAACGTGGAGTTAAATTCATTAAGGAAGAGGAATGTATTTGGTCCTATAATCCGGACACCTCTTGATATTAATGGGTCTTTGTGAGGAAAATGAATGAAAATAATGAAATCGTGAGACATAAAGCACGGCTTGTTGCACAAAGATTCACGCAAATACCAGGAATAGATTATGAGGAGACATACTCTCCTGTGGTGGATGCTACAACATTTAGATTCCTAATAAGTCTGGCCATAAGAGAAAATTTGGATATGCGGTTAATGGATGTTGTAACCGCATACTTATATGGTCTACTGGATAATAAAATATATATGAAAGTCCCAGGGGGAATTGAGCTCAAAGATAAAGAAAGTTCTCGAGAATAACATTGTATAAAGTTGAATAAGAATCTTTATGGATTGAAACAATCAGGTCGAATGTGGTATAATAGACTAAGTGAATATCTAGTCAAAGAGGGCTATAAGAACAACCCCATAAATCTGTGTGTATTCATAAAAAAATTTACTAAAGGGTTTGTAATCATCGCGGTGTATGTAGACGACCTGAATATCCTAGGAACCTCTGAGGAAATTTCCCAAACAGTCGAATATCTAAAGAAAGAATTCGAGATGAAAGATTTAGGAAAAACAAGATTTTGTTTGGGGTTACAACTTGAGTACATGAATAATGGAATCTTTGTGCATCAAACGGCATATACAGAGAAAGTACTCAAGAGATTTAACATGGACCAATCTCACCCATTGTCTAGCCTCATGGTTGTGAGATCCCTTGACTTGGATAAAGATCCATTCGGTCCAAAGAAGGATGATGAAAACGTCCTTGGTCCCGAAGTGCCATATCTAAGTGCCATAGGAGCTTTGATGTATTTGGCGAGCCACACTAGGCCAGATATATGTTTTGCCGTGAATTTATTATCAAGATTTAGCTCATGTCTGACCCAAAGGCACTGGAACGGGATTAAACATATACTTCATTACCTACAAGAAACGAAAGATTTGGGATTATTTTATACTAACCATAACAAAGATGGTTTGATTGGTTTTGCGGATGCAGGTTACCTCTCGGATCCACACAATGCTAAATCCCAAACGGGATATGTTTTTACTCACGGTAGTATGGCTATATCTTGGTGATCCATGAAGCAAACTCTTGTTGCTACATCATCCAACCATGCAGAAATCTTGGCGATTCATGAAGCTAGCCGTGAATATATTTGGTTAAGATCAATGACTCAACATATTAAAGTGGATTGTGGAATGACCGAAGGAAAGGAGGAACCAACCATATTGTACGAGGATAATGCAGCATGCATAGCACAACTCAAAGATGGATATATTAAGGGAGACAGGACGAAACATATTTTGCCAAAATTCTTCTTCACGTATTATCTACAAAAGGATGGAGGAGTACAAGTTCTACAAGTTCATTCAAGTGAAAATTCAGCAGATCTATTTACAAAGTCTCTACCAACCTCGACATTCAAGAAGCTAATACATCAGATTGGAATGCGAAGATTGAAAGACATTCAGTGATGTTCGGAACAGGGGGAGTAATGCGTGTTGTACGCTTTTTCCTTATCTCGGTTTTGTCCCAACTGGATTTTCCGAGTAAGGTTTTAATGAGGCAACATCCAAAGCGTATTACGAGCTCTTAGAGTTATGACATCCAAGGGGGAGTGTTATAAATCATTGTGGATTATCAAACTCTAGTTCTGGTCCATCAGGCCCATATCCGATGAGACTTAAGACGGTTTATATTTTTCCTATTCCGAATAGAATTTACCTTTTATCTCTTGTATTGTTTCCTATATAAATGTTCTATTGGAACCTCATTATCAATAATACAACACACGAAATTTCCCCATAATTCTCTCTAGTTTACAACATGGTTCAATTTTAATGATATTTGGTTAAATTTTGACAGCATAACTAACAATTTTGGATATTATTTATTTCAGATATTCGATTATTTAGATTTTAAAATAACTAAATTCTTCAGATTTATAATTATAATTTTGGATACTTGGATTAATTTAAATATAAATATAATTAATATTATTTAAATATAATTGTGTTTCGGATATTGAATATCTATTCAGTTTTCAATTTGGTTTTGATTCGATTCTGATTATTTGAATATACGAGTAAAAACACTCCAAATATTTATGTAGGTTCCAGTTTAGTCTGGTGCCTTCTAATTCTGTATCGGTTTGATTCTACAAATTAGATATTTGTCTTTTTTTTTTTTTAATTTGTTATCAAATTAGATATTTGTCGAGGCCTCCTACACAAGGGTCTTTAATTAGCACGTTGCATTCGCCTTAGCAAAATATTTGATCGACGTTCATATAGATAATATAGTCTCCTTTAATGAATTGAGCTAATTATTTTCATTAATATGTTTTATACTGTCTAATTTTCTAGGTTGATACAATATCATAATACAAACAATATAACTTCGAAATGAATGTGGAATAAACATTAATCAAAATGGGTATCTTCAACTGTTGATATGTTCTATTACTATTTATATTAATTCTAAGAAAATAAAAATAAGCTCTTAAGATACCTATAAATTCTCTGAAAATTCTATACATATAAAAAATCTGATATTTTCAACAACTAAAAATATAATGTTCTGGTTTTACATTTAACGAATGCAATTATAAATATATCCTGTTCGTGTTTTTCCTTTTCTTAAAGATCTGGAAAATGTTATAAAATTAAAAATAGAATTTTGTGTGGTGGGAAGTTGTGTCAGGATAAATGATTCTTTACTGGCTTGAGTCTGACAAGTGAATGAAAGAAGATGCAGAAGCAAACAACTTTGTAATTTATACACACAAAATCCAATTAACCCTTCCATTAGTTTCCAAATCTGTAAATGATATTTATTTTCCTATTCTTTTACACCCTTTCTATATTTTTACCCTTAAAATCTCACAGAGGTTATATTACTATTACTCGATTAGCCTTGTTTAATGTTTAATGACAAGACTGACCAATTCTTTTCTTATTATCCTCATGGTAATTTAGAAGAAAACACATGGGTTAGTACTAAGTATCATAGAAAACTGCATAATTCCATTGGATTTATTGTTTGATCATCTTATCAGTCAACATGTTTCAAATAAAACATGCAACTCTAGCTCTTAATAGTGGTTGCAATAAAATAGTTATGTATTTTCATGGCTTATTATAAAAGTAATAAAACTATACGGAAAATAACTTGATTTCTTGTATCTAATCCTTGAAACTATCAAACGATGTTACATATTATGATGCTCATATTTATACATATAGTTGTTGCATCAATTTTAGGTTACGGAATGTAATCTTGGACCCCTTCGATCTTGCTTGTGTGTGTGTGTTATTTAGCTTGTTTAAACACATGAAATATGAGGGGAAAAAAACAAAATACAAAAAGATCCAAAGGAAAAAACACAAGTGTTGGACGATGAAAGGGAAGATATAAAAGCAAAATGTGAATGAGGTCATCTGACACATAGATGAAACCCATAAATTTACGTACGTATAAAGATACGTTTAATTGGGGAAAGAGATAAGATCCATTTTTCTCATTTTCTGGACCACTCTATAGTATAGATATAAATTAGATGTATCGTTATAGTCACGTATATGATTTGATATATGTAATCAAACGTCGCATTTGTTAAATCATGAATAAGCTCGTGTTCTTTATATATATAAAAAAAATGAATACGTGTGTTGATTCAATTAACTGAAACAAACTGAGACATTTAGAAAGTAAATCACACAGTGTATCAATTCATCAAAAACATTGATAATACATCGATATTGAGATTGGAGAAAAGACGAGGAAACCCATCAAGTGAAAAACAAGCTGATTTCCAAATGTAGATCTCTAGATCATTCTATATTCTCCATTTCCAAAATTCAAAACAAAGGATACAACACTATAATTTTTTGGTTTAACCAGGAAAACCTTAGATCGAAATATAGACTAATCCTAGAATTCCAAAAAAATTCAAGAAAAATTATCATTAAAATTTCTTACAGATGTCAAAACTAAAAATGATTAAAATCATAGTATGAAACTTTCAACAATTTCTCTATCTAAACAAATTTCAATATGTTGACCACCGCCGGTTGGTTGGATAGAACAATTTTGCTATTAAAAAAAAAGAGTTATTTATTAACAAAAATAAATAAAAGAAAGTTAATTTTCCAGATATTTCAAAAAAATTCAAGAAAAATTATCATTAAAACTTCTTACAGATGTCAAAACTAAAAATGATTAAAATCATAGTAGAAAACTTTCAACAATTTCTCTATCTAAACAAATTTCTCTACCGACCACCGCCGGTTGGTTGAATAAAACAATTTTGCTATAAAAAAAAAGTTACTTATTAACAAAAATAAATAAAAGAGAGTTAATTTTCCAGATATTTCAAAAACAAACAGACCACTAATTAGTGGAGTAATATATTAGATGCTTCATTCCGAGCCAACTTCTCAAAACCCCATATCTCCAAATAACTATTCTCCTATATCCCTCACTAATCTCAAAACCCATATCACCTTTAATAAAATTTGTGATGACGAAAATACCCTCTCCCAATTATCTCCAATATTAATTTTTAAGAAATGAAAAAAAATAAACAAAAAAAATGATTAAAACGAAACAATCCGGCGAGCGCTCCTCCTACGACGACCTCGAGCTTTCTCCGGCGCCGTCAAGCTTAGTGGTGGTGTAGCTCTGCATCGCCGTGAAGGTCTGCATCTCCTTCCTTGAGCTTCAACATCTATGTTCTTTGTAGTTTTAGATTTGCAAATTGAGGATTTGATTTTATGCACATTGGGTGTTTTACTATGATTTCTGAGTCGATCAGGACTTTAAATTGGTAAGAAATGGATTTCAGTGGTTGAATCGTAGTGTTTTCGCAGGATACAATGAGCATCAACGTCATCATACATTTTAAATGTCAAGGTCGCATGTATAGTTTAATGTTGAAGACATCAGTGGATGAGATAAATTTGTCAAAGATAGAAGCTAGGATATACAAGAAGCTTGCGTTAAATGAAAGTAAAGTTAAATTGCAATTGAGTTACTATCCACTGCTAGTGGGATGTGAGGAACGATTTACTATTTGTGATGATGAGGATGTGTGTATTTATCTAACGTCCATTGATAAAGAGAACCGTAGGTGTATTTTGTTTGTGGAGGTCATGACTATATCGGAACTGCCCAAGCAACTGTCGAGAGCCGGCAAAAGTTCTTTTGGTAAGAACTATGACGAGTTGCATTCAAATGATTATGAAATCGGAGGTAATGCCATTACAATGTACGTAGTAAAAGAATAAGCAAAACAACAAGATGAGGTGATAGTGGATGATGATGATAATACTAAAGAGGATGAAACTGTATCACGTGATAAAGGTGTGGATGACGGTATGGATAGATGGGATAAGAGTGATGATTATCTTGAGCTTCCATCTTTTGTAGAAAGTAGTAAGTTTATAGAGGCATGGGAAAACGGTTTGGGTGTGAGTTTACTTCAAGAATTTCTAAATAGGAAGGCATTGCAAAATGTGGTGGATAGAGCCTCATTTGTTAATAGTTTTTCTTTGGTTATAAAAAGGTCTGAACTGGGACGTTTAGTGCTAAAATGTAGTAAAAAAACTGTACATGGTGTTTACGAGCTACAAGGATTAAACATACATATATTTTCTCGATTAGAACATACAACAAAATGCACACATGCTCGTGGGCTAGTCAGAGCGAGAGCAACATGAAGAGGTATGACACACCAGAATTAGTTGCAGCTATTTTGCAAGAAGATTATCCAGGACGTTTGAAAACTTGAACTCCTTAAGATATCATGGATCTTGTGAAGACAAAATTAGTTGTGACTATATCATACTCCACAGCGTTGAGAGAGAAAAATGTAGGTGTTAGTGATTTGTATGGTACCCCGGAAGAAAGCTACAAGGTGTTGTATTGCTATTTGCACATGTTAGAGAAGCGCAATGATGGTACAATAACACGTGTGAAATTGGATGAGAAGAAAAAATTCAAATCACTAAGTACCTATTCATAGCTTTGGGAGCTAGCATTGAAGGGTTTCAAGTCATGAGGAAAGTAATAATTGTGGATGAAATTTTTTTCAAGAACTGATTTGGTGGTGTAGTAATTTTTGCCAATGCTCAAGATCCTAATCGTCACCATTATCTCATAGCGTTTGGTGTACTCGATGGTGAGAATGATGCAAGTTGGATGTGGTTTATAGAGATGCTAAAACTGTTGTACCGGACTCTTCCGAATTGGTATTTATGAGTGACAGAAATGCAAAGCTCATAAGCGCCATAGGTACTGTGTATCTCCAGGCTCATCATGAATATTGTGTATGACATTTGTCCCAAAATGTGAAAGGTCATGCTTCTTATGCCAACAAAGACGTAGTCGCATGGAGATTCATGGAGTATAGTAGGTATTACACTGTGGTTGAGTTCAACTGTGCTTATACTTCATTTAAGATGAGATATCTTTCTGCGGCCAAGTATGTGGAGAAGAGTACTGTGAAAGAAAAATGAGCAAAGTGCTATTTTCCAGGAGAAAGATACAACTTAAACACAAGCAACATTGTAGAATCGTTGAACAGTGTTTTTAAGGAAGCAAGGAAGTACTCCTTAATACCCATGCTTGATACGATCATTAAAAATTTTTCGTACAAGTTTAATGAGCATCGGAAAGAGGCCGGGTCTGGATCGATTTCAAATAAACGGGTGCCTTTAGTGGAGAACCTCATGCACGATCTATGGCCTAATGCTAAGAAATTGATTATGATGGAGCTAAACAATTTTGAGCTTGAATACAATGTCATCGGTAATGATGGAAAATCTTATATAGTGAACATGCTCTTGAAAAGTTGCTCTTGCAGGGTGTTTGATATTGAAAAGTATCCTTGTGTGCATGTACTAGACGCTTACATTGAATTCTCAAGGCATAATGATACATCTCGTGATATCCAATTACATGATTTGTGTTCAAAATATTATAGGACTAAGGTGTGGGCAATGACGTATTACAGGATAATCTATTTAGTGTTGGATATGTCTCAATGAGATGTTTCAGATGAAATCAAAAGCAAACCTGGAACTAATTCTTACTAACCTCCATTTGAATACAGAAACCTGGAACCGGCCATAATACACCTTCCTTGACGATCCCTCTAAAATGAGTCATCGTGTGCTCAATCTCTTTTAGCATGTGATCAAATGATAATCTCCCCCAAGGAAAATCTTTACAAAACTCAAGATCATCAAACGCTCGGAGAAAGAATGACTCCACGAAAGTAGCATCATCTCTAGTCTTTGTCTGCGCTTTGACAATGCTGGATAAGAAGTAGAGGACTGTCATCTTCAACCTATCTAGAGAACGATCCACCGGTATCATTTTCTCTTGCTTAGCTTTCACGTCTTGATATCTAATTATTTTCTGCCCCTTAAAATGTTTATTCACAAAGGCTCCACTGCCCGCTTTTTTATAATTAAGTGTATAGTTACGGTAGTTGAATCCCGATATCAAGGCGTGTTCTTTAATGCCATAGTGGATGAGAACACTATTTACGACAAACCAAGCTTTTTTTTTTCAATGCATGCCGTTCGAAGAAAGAGCATCCACATGCCCATAACCTTGTGGTTTTTGTCCTTTGGCATATGGAAAATATGTTTGAACTGCAGATGTTCCTTAAACCATTTTCTCTCAACCGTCGTAAGCGGAAGAGTCAAGCCATCTAGCATTTTCAAAGCTTCATGGATAAAACACCTCGTCGATTGCTTTATTTTCTTCTTATACTCTGAAGACGGGAAGTACATTCTCAGAGGTTGTAGTGGTGGGTCTATTTCCTCCTACAACAACAAGTTCTACCGTTGAGTCGCTCACAGTTCGGCTTGTACTTCCCTCGTCCGTTTCTTCTTGTTCTTCATTCCGGCCAACCAATGATCGGTCGGTCTCTTCTTCAAGATCTTCTTCACTTCCGTCGTCGCTCTCTTCTCTTTTTTCAGTCATCACAGGTCGCTCTTCTCCTTCTTCACTCCTTTCGTTTTCTTCACCGGAGGTCGCGACTTTTCCTTTTTCACTCCTTTCCTTTTTTCTCACCGGAGATCGCGACTTCTCCTTCCTCACTCCTTTAGTTTCCTTCACCGGAGGTCGTGAGTTCTTTTTGACTTCTTTCGACTTCCTTCGGAACCGGAACTTCCTTCGAACCTCAACTTCCTTTCTGTTCTTGTTTCCTTCTCTTGTTTCAACCATCTTTGAAGAGTTAGCGAGCGGTTTTGATTTGAGTTTCAAAAATGATAACCTCGAGCGGTTTTGATTTGAGTTTGATTTTGAAAAATAGGTTTTTAATCAAACACGGAGAGACAATCGAAATCAAAATTCGATGGTAGTTATCTGATAATTATCCATAGTTTCACGAAAGAGGAGAAAAAACGGTTTCGATTTGAGATGATTTTAGTTTGAAAATGAGACAAATTAGGGTTCATCGCGAGTTTGAAGGAGATAGATGGGTTTTCGGGTAGATCCGATTATTTTTTGGGTCAAACTCAAGTTTTCTTTGTAAATATTTAAATTTTCATAGGATAACAAAGTAATATACTCAATTTCCAATTTAAAATTAATTTTAAAAAAATTAAGTTTAGAAGGTGGAGTTTTGAGATTTGAGGTTTAGATAAATGGTGTTTTGAGATAAAATCTCCTTCCTATGAGGCAATAAAAGTTGTAGTCAAATTTATTTAAAAACTATTCAGAATGATGCTATTATTCTCTCACCCTCCAATTAACTTAATAATGAAAGTTAGGCATTTATTTTGTATGAATGTAAATACATAGATGTCATAATTGTTGTATAGTCTATATTTTGGAGTTCTATAATTTAAGGTTCAAGGTGATAAACTATCGGTTTAGGAGTTGGGATTAGTTCGAATTAAGTGATTAGACTAGTTCTCACATTTCCAAGAAAAGGAGATGGGCATGAGCCAATGAAATCTTCAAAGCTGTAAATAACTAAAGTTGATATAAACTTCAGAACAAAGTCGAAGCAGAGTATTCTTCTTTGAGAAATAATAAAAATTTTCTTCTTCCTCGTGTCTTTTCTTGGTTGTGATTTTACACCTATAATAATGTACAAATATTGAGTCAATAAAATCTGCGTAATTGTTTCTAAAGTCTTTAGTGAAATTATGAGCAAAAGACTCGCCAGCTTGAACAGTTGAAAGATAAGGGAACTCACAAAAGTCTCGTGTTTAGTTGCTTCCAATTTGTAAGATCAGTCATATTCGAAGATGCATAAAAAAACAAGAATCAGCCAAGATTGAAACCTAAAAATCACGGTCGTCCTAAAAACATTATTTATTACAATATTGAGTAACTATGAAGTCCCACCATTTTTGTTGTCTATTATTCTTAATAGTTGTACAGTGTTAATGCATGGTTTGGCGACAATGAAATAGTAACAAAATTGATGAAATAGTGAATAAAATGACAAATTTGAAAACAATTTTGAAGTCAATCCTATGTAGATTTATATTACTTTGGAGACGTTTATACAATTTTATTTTAAATAATACATATATTATTTAATAAAACGCTGAGAAAAATTTTCAATTAGTAATAAAACTGATTAAATAGTGAATAAAATGACAAACTAGAACACAATATTGAAGTCAACCCAATTCTAACTAGCAATACTACTTTTTAGCCCAACTAACCAAACAAATCCCAAATCTTCTAACTAAGAATTCTAATTCGGTTTTATGTAGATTTACGTTATAGAATTGTTAAGTTCCAAAACCGACAAATAAACATAACAATACCCAAACCAAATTTTTACTTTAATATTTACAAAAAAATCTATTGTTGGTTGCTTAAAGTTAAGAAAATTAAATAACACACTTTATTGTGGGCACATGATTCACCCTTAATGCCCTGTCGCTCACTCTTTATTATCAAAACCAATTAAATCTCTCTCTCTCTTCTACTCTTTACATTTCACTATTTCGAGTTACAACAAAAAACCAAAGCTTAATACACTTTCTCTTTCTCTTTCTCTACTACTATCATCATAGTCTCCTACTACCTACTCTTTCTCTCTCTCTTAGTTCACACTACAAAAAGCTTCAAAGTTCCCATCACCATACTCTCCCAAAAATGCAATTTTCAAGAAACTCAATCCTTAGGCAACTAAGTAAAAAAGAAACTTGGAGGTCAGCTTCTAAAAGGTGGACCTCCGGAGATAGCTCAACGGCTTTCACCGACGATACAAGCGGTTGTGGTGGTGGTTACTCTTCAATGGAAGGTCTTTATGGGGTTCACTCCGGTGGAGATACGGCGGCAAGAAGTAAGAGAGTGATGGTTATGGTGGATGAGACTTCAAGGTCTAAGCATGCTATGATGTGGGCTTTGACTCATTTAACTAATAAAGGAGATTTAATGACTCTTCTTCATGTTGTGTCTCCTCATGATGAAGCTTCTCCTTCTTTGGTTCAATCTCTTGGTTCTCTTTGCAAAGCTTGTAAACCTGAGGTACTAATTAAAGCTTATTATTATTATTTTTATGTTTGTATATTTATATTTGGATTTTTGGAAACTATTTACTTAGTAAAACTAATAATATATTATTAAGCTTAATTATTACTTTTATGTTTAGATTTTTGGAAACTATTTACTTAATAAAACTAATAATCTGCATTTGGGTTTTAATTATATTTTTTTTACTTAATAGTGTAATAAGATGTATTGAAGTACTTGAGTATTGAAGTTGTGCATGCGTGAGAATCTGTCTTTGTGATGGTCATAGTGACTGATGTCTCCTTACTTTGTTTTATTTTGTAAAAAATAAATTATTTTGGATTGGGGAAATGCTTTCATCATTTCTGTAAAGTAAGCTTTTTCAGTAGAAAACCCAGCTTTTTGTTTTTCTAGTTTAGATCTAATGCTTTTAAAACTGGTTATTAGTGGATCTAAGTGTAAGTTTGGTTTGGTAACATAAATATTTATTACTTAAACAGTGTCCTTACCCATTTTAGAATATTTTACTTAGCATTTGAAAAGAAAAGTTGTTAAAAAACAACTGACATAGTAACATGTAATCAGGTAAAGTTATTTGTAAGTTTGATGATTTCTAAGCAAACTGTCGAGATATTTTCATTTTTTCTAATATTATAATTCACCATTATTTTATTGTAGTTAATTATTACTTTAAAAATTCCTTGAGAGTTTTATAGTATTTTACTTTGGAGAAGCTAACACAATTTTCTTTTGCACTAAAAACGTGTATATTTATTTTTATTTTTTTTGGTAAAAAAATGTGTATAACTATAGACTAATTTTTAACATCTTTTAAAAGATTCAATGATTGAGAAGACAATTATAATATGTAATTTTTCTTGAAATAGGTGGATGTGGAGGCATTGGTGATTCAAGGACCAAAACTAGCAACTGTGTTAAGCCAAGTGAAGAAGCTTGAAGTCTCTGTTCTTGTATTGGGTCAGAAAAAATCTGCACCACTCATCTCCTGGTGAGTAATCTCAACCGTCAGATCTCTTTCCCCATCATGATTCTCTCGTTTCAATAATTTACTTACATTTTTTTTGTCTTTTTATAGCTTATGTGGACCTAGCCGATCAGAGGAGCTCGTGAATAGGTGCATCAACGGTGCAGATTGTTTGACGATTGGTGTGAGGAAACAAAGCAATGGTGTGAGTGGGTATCTGATTAACACACGTTGGCAGAAAAATTTCTGGCTTTTGGCCTAATCGCAATTCTAATTTAATTAGTTAAATTGCCTAAATTTGTAGTTTATTGTAGTGTAATAAACTATGTACTCTCTTTCCTGTCTCAAGTTAACATAACTTGTCTTATATGTCTTGTAAGAAATTAAAAAGTTAAAAATCTTTGTATCCTTCTCCTTGGTTCCATCGTATTGACTTTGGTCTTCAAATTCATGTCCCCCTATTATAAATGCATTAATCTGGACCAAGTTTCAAATCTCATTTCGAAACTGAATTCCTGATTTAACAATTTGGATATAAGTTTTAAGAATATGTTTTTCTATTATATATATTACTTCATGGGTTACACATTTCTTTTTTTTTGTCTTTCATCTTATGAGAGTTTTTAAAAAACGTCTTATCTAATATAATAGGGTTAGCTCTGAAATGCTACCACATTTTAGGAAATGTTGTTACTAATCATTAAAAGAGAGAAACTCAATTCTTCAAAAAGAAAGAAAGATATGTCTAACAGACTACACTTAGTAAAAAGGGGTATTTTGGTTATCAGTTTAAGGGGTCCAAGCATAAGCTATTGTACTACTTGACTCGAATGGGACATTTTCATCGATTGCGCGATCATGATAAAACTCGAAAATGAGACTAACATTTTTCATTCCAGAAATCTAGATCTGAAATTTCAAACCGAAATAAAATCAGTAAATTTTCATTTCTGAATTCTTATTCTTATATAATTTTGTGTACAACAAATTTGATTTTGAAAAACAATATGACAAGACCAGTAGCTTGTCCAACGAGTGACAATTATTAGTGCTTATCTAAAACCATAACATATAATAACCTAAACCAATACCGCTGCCTGATTCACCGCAGAATCAGCAAGGCGGCACCAACTGCCCGGCTTGAGCTTGTTTTCGTGCTCTTCTTACTTTCAAGTCATCGATATGATTCTGATAAACATAAGAAGCAAAACCCCAAAGAGCAATCAACATTGCCATAATCTTAACGCCACTCATCTTGTCACGAAACACAACCAAAGCCGCGAGTGGAGTCACAGCTAGCGAGAGCGTGCTAATAACATTTGAGAAGAGCGACGTCACCAGAAATATCAAACCCACCACTCCAACAGAACACACTTGCCATGTAACCGCAGTCCCAACCAAAGTCAATACATAAGAAGCTTGCCCTTTATGATACCCTACCATTTCCCCGTGCAGCGTTCTCCATTCCCCGCTAGCAAAAAGCCCGATAACCGAAACACAAGTCGCGACTAAAGAAGTATAAATTTGCATTTCAAGAACCACGGAAAACGTCTCTCTCTTCAAAATCTTCTCAAACGAAAACTGCATAAGCGAAAGCAACAAAGAATAGAGAGCGGATGCAGCGAGTGTACACACAAACCCGACAATATACTTAGACCTTGAAACACCAGAAGGAGTATCTGCATCGTCATTAAGCGCAATCAAAGCAGCAGAAAACGACAGGAGAACAACAGAGTTGAGAATCAAAGCAGTGAACTTCTGAGCATTGATGAAATACGAAAACACCGCATTGAAGGCTAACTGAGTAGCGCAAATGAGCGAATAAGTCGACGCAGAGAGGTATAAAAGTCCAACAGAGTATAACATATTGTCTCCAGCGATGATCACACCGAGCAAAACATAGATCAAAACAACGTATTTGAGTGAACAAGAAGGCTCTGAAGACTCTGAACTACTCGGAAGAAGCAAAAGCGGGAGATAAAGAATCGGAAACGCAGCGGTTTGAACAAGAGTAGCCATCCATTTACTATTTCCACCTTCATCATAATAAAACCTACCAAGAAGTACTGAAGCAGCTTGGCCACCAATGAGAAAGAAGATGTTAATGGACACAAGAAGCCACCATTGCCAGCTTTTAAGCTTCAAGAGTGGTGTTGGTATACCTACAACACTCTCTTCTTTAACCAAGATTGGTTCTTGATTATCTGTAAATAAAATCACACAATTTAACATAAAATTTCCCAAATTTAAGCTTTTAAAACCCTACCCGTAACTTAAAAAACCCTAAAGCATAACCTCACATATAATTCATCATCTGGGTAAATAAAATCCAAAATCAAAAGAGGAAGAGAAAGATTACAGAGACATACCTGACATCGAATTCGTGAAGATTACAGAGAGTGATTGAAATTGGTTTACGAATCCAACTGAGATTGAGATTTATATGTTCGTGTGTCTTTGGGATTGATCGATGTTCATGCAAAGGAATCAAAACCTCTTCGAAGAGATTATAAAGAATCTTATAGCGAATCGAAATTCTACAGAGGAAAAATCGTAAAGTTTGTATTTTTTTTTAGCAGATGGAAATAACGAAGAGAAGGGAGTGTTAGCACACGTGTGGAATCGAATATAGGAACGTGTGATAATGCAAGTGGCTGAGTCACTGAGTGTAAATCTTTTTCATTAGATGTAACGGTTACGATGTTTCCTAATTGTTAAGGCCCATTTTACTGTTAATGGGCTTGGATCTTTCTAACCCAAGTACGTGATAAACGAAGTTTCTCAGGTAACGGGAAGCGTTTTGCGAACCAAAATCGCTAACGCAGACGCAAACGCTTACTTTGGTGCTAGTTATTAGTTCATCATTTTAAAACTGGAGAAGGTCCCAAATTCGATTTGCGAACTTGATATATTATTATACTAGTGGGAGAATCGCGGAATTTTATACTATCATTTAATGATATAGTTATAAAAAATTTCGCGAATAGAAAATATTAGTATATCTTCTCTTTACCGGTTTTATATGTACTTAATAAAATAACATATATAACCTTTTAAAAATATATATATATATATATAATCATATCTATCAAAATTGAAAAATTTTAAATATATTTTGACTTCATAAAATTTTTTAGGCCTCCATTTTTTGTATATTCATACTCACATACAAAATTTTAGATAGTTATATATGTATTTTTGATTCGAGTTGTTAACTTTGGATCAAAAATAATATTTAATTAAATATTATAATTAAACAAATCCGTTTAACCATTCAATATCAGTAGACATGCATTCTCCCAATAGATGAGATATATCGTAGATGCTACTCGGCCTCGTCAAATTTTTTAGCATTTCAATCACTTCATCCAAAAGTACCCCACAACTGGCCATATAGGATGCTCATAAGTCATAACTACATATGACTCAACCCAATCCAACCATCCATAAATTCGGTCTCCAAATCTATATCCCTATGTAAATTCTTGAATATAGCATAATATAAAGTGAGAAAACTTTCAAAAGGATTCAAAACTTACGTTAGATAACAACCAATGCTTACATTTGTCTTTTCCAAAAACTGAGTAGGATGTTCATACATCAGATATTGATCTAAATCCATAAATGTGTGATGTGTTTTCAAAATATATTCACTCTCTTTCTCTCTCGTTCTTTTGTTTTTCTTCTCCCCATCAATGCGATACAAGTGAACCATGAACCACATTACATAGATCACCAACAACATTGAACCCCTTCCATAAATGCCTTATGTGTTTCTAAGTTTCACTTCTACTATCTTTATTACTCTAATCGATGCAAAGATTGAACCACATACCACATGTTCGTCAGTTTTAAACCTAACCTTCACTATCTTCCTCATGTTATATTTTTCTCTGTCCATTCTCGATGTATGCTCATTGACTTGAGCGTTGTAAAATTTTTTTATAAGACTACTCATTTTCTCTCTCAAAGATTTGTTTGAACATGTTAATATTTTGGGATACCAGAAGTTATCTTTCATAAAATGCATTCTCATATGCCCTTTAAAAGTTTGAAGTTGTCATTCAAACTTCTAGAAGTCCTGATGAGTATTCTACTGTTGAAAAACTCCGCGTTCGCTCGAACATCGATTTTTGACCATCAAAGGCATGCTTTTTTTTTTCTCTCATGTAACCTATTTAAATTCAATATTTTTTTATAAAATTGAAAATATATAATTAAGCAATGTATTAAAAAATTTATGTACATTTTTCTGAACTAATCCTATTGATTTTTAATTATATATCATTATATTTTTATTTAATTTATACAAAATGTAATCCATAATTTATAAAAGCGAAACTCTATATTTTTTATATCATAAGTTCAATTCTAGTATGAAATAAAATCCATAAATTAGAATATAATTATTAATGCTTTAATTTTTTAATTTGAAGGTAAATATTTTCCAAACTATAGAAATAAATCTTATAAGACTTCAATTATTAAATTAGAGTTTTTAGATCATTTTATAAGGAAATAATTTTTCAAATTATTTTCAAAATTACTATATTGAAGAATGCTAGTTAATATAAGAATTAAAGTGTAAATAACATAATAAATAATGAAGTAAGCAACTAAAACAACCTTTAACAATTGCTGATGTGTCACAATTTTAAAATATGAATAGATGATGTGGCATCATGAGAAAATATGTTATTCTACTTTTTATATATACTAGGGGGTGACCTGCCCTTCGGGCAAAATTTTGATTATTGGTAATCAATATTGGAACTCTTCAGTTTTGTTTAGTTTTCTTGGTATATTGTGTAGTCGTTGCTTTCTATTTTTTGGTGGTTGATAATTTTACGTATGTTTTTAACCTCATAAATTTCTGTATATGTATCTTGCTTTATGTTTAAAAATTTTAAAGTACTGAAGAATACTATATATTAATTTATTTATAAAAAATATTATGGTAGTAATTTTAAATATTCAGTTTATTTTCATTGTATTTTTTCGCTCCCTAGTTTTGATTAATTTTGTTTTATTTCTCAAAATTTCTTTTGTTGATTAATGTTATCCAAACTAAAAGTGAATCTCCAATTGAGTAGTATGTATGGTTTTGATTTAAGCTGCAATATATAATTTTTTATAAAGTAATATTTGATTTTGATAGGGTTTGTCGTCTTTCTTTGTGATTTGATTTTTCAATAGACAATATTGATGATTTGGATTTTCTATCTCAACTCTGCTGTATTTGGATCATATTGGGTTTTACAAATTGGCTTCACTATGTATAGTTTTTTTTTGTGTGTTTTTCTTATACCCATACTTTATCCTAGAGAACTTATTTGTAACATTAGGCCCACTTTAATTTTTCCTTTTTATTTGTGAAAGTTTAAAGGGTATTGACGGTTGTTTTGATTGTCTTTTGAATGGATGGATAATCTCAGTCACACGAATCTCTTCCTTTGTTGTCTGCACCATTTTGTTTCTAATTCTCACTCGAAACTAAATACCTATAATTGTTTGGTTTGCTGGAGTTGATTGTTGAATATATTTGTGGTTTCTTACTCAGACAGCTCTATGGGTGGCGATTAATGTTCACGGTTGCTGTAGTTTTCGTCCCTTTTGGATTTACGTTTCTGTCTATATTTATGTCATCTTTTGATGTGTTCCTGATTAATCAATTGGATTTGAACTACGAGATTGTGTGTGTTGGTGATGAAGCATATCGGGTCCAATTGGGAGTCCATTTTTTCATAGCCGAAGGATGTAGCTATTGGCGTTAGCCATCAATAATTTGTTCTCTTGTTTCTGGTTCTGCTCTTTCTCAACACCTCTCCTTCTCTGTTTCATGTTCCCCAACGTGAGTCATTCTTTGTTGCCACCGTGGAGGCGTCCTTTGAGAATTGGTTGACATCTCCACATGTTCGTATCTGCCTTTCCCTTTTTTTTGTAAGGTCTTTCCGTTTAAGGTATGCAATTTTATTCTTGTCCCTCTACTTTGTATCGATATCATAGTTGGTCTCAATGTCTTCTCGGTTGTGTATTTGGTGTCTTTTTGTTTCATTGGTCATGTTTTGTGGTGTGGAATTGTCCTGGTTCTTCAGTGTTTTTGATAGACGTTAAAGTGTGTGGCCAATTTCATCCCTGTTTATTTTTTGTGTTTTTGTGTTTGATGGATATGAAAAAAAGATTCACCATTCTATAGAAGTATGTATGTTCTTAATAGACGTTAGTGCTGTCCTCTCATCATTAGCTGCCCCCTTTTGTTTTTTCTTTTTTCTTTTGGTTTTTGAATATTGTCTTTAATAGTATTTTAAAAACTTATGGTTAAAACCACTCATAGTATATATTGTGCTTTATATTGCATTGTATATATTATTCCCATCGTTTTCAGGTGCATACTTATTATTAAGAGGTTTTTATTTAAATTCAGAGTTGGTGTTATCGCCGAGTTTCATAACTTTCCTAATTAAAATTCTTTGTTTTAGTGTTTTTTTTTTCTACCAATTTCATTAATAAGAAGTCCAATAAGAGCTTTAGCCCACTACTGGGGCAACATACATTAGGGCTGCTTTAGCCAAAAAATCCGCAGGCCCATTAAGCGTTCTAGGGATGAAATAAAATTCGACATTACAGAACAGAAGGGATAGAGATTCAAGATCGGAGAGAATTCCATAGAGATTCTTCACCTTTGATCTGGAATTGAGAGCTCTAATGAGCTGTTGTGAGTCTGACTTGATCCAGACTTTCCTCCACCCGAGTTCGTGGGCGTGATACAGTACGTTGAAGAAAGCGAGTGCTTCCGCCATCAGTGCAGATCTGATGTGAGCTTGGGGAGTCGAGGCTTGAGTGATGATTGTATCATTCCTATCAGAGACAACCCATCCTAGTCCAGCTAATTTTGAGTTTGAACGCCATGCAACATCTGTGTAGCAGAGGATGGTATCAATCAAAGGTAATTTAGCAATTGGGGTACTCTGGATCAATTTGGGCATTATTACTGCTTCTTGTGCTAATTGCCATTCTCGTGCATCCTTGATCGCCTTAAGAAGGGTGTATTCAGTTCAGAACTTTCGATCTTCAAAGATGAGATGGTTTCGTGAAGACCAAATGGCCCAGCATAACCACGGGAACAGTGGTCCAAAACCCAGACCGGTGGAAGGGAGATATGCCACTGATCGCAAGGATAATAACACTTATTTGAAAGTTACGTCTCCTGTTATTTTGACTTTCGCTCTGAGTGGTGCATCTCTCCAAATTGATCTGGCGAATTGGCAATGGAAGAACATGTGGGAAATAGTTTTAGTTTCGCCGCATCTCAGACATGTGGTGTTATCCATCAATCCTCTTTTTACTAGGTTTTCTCCGATAGGTGGAGCGCCTTGGAGGGCTGTCCAAAGGAATAACTTGAGCTTTGGTGATGTTTTTATAGACCATAGTTCCTGATTCTAGTTGAAGTCCATGCCTACTGGATCCACATTTGTTACGTGTGGCATTGAGGCAGAGTGGTATCCTGATTTTGTGGTATAAACACCTGATTCCTTGGGTCTCCAAATGAAAGAGTCTTATGCTCCCGTAAAGGTTGGTCGGAGGCAAATGATTTCTTGCGCTAACTCAGGTAAAGTATCATTAATCTTAGAAACATCCTAACCTTTGGATTCAGTTAATAGGCGATAGCTTTTTCACTATTTGTAGCCAGAAGATCTCTTCTTGCCATAATATTGTACCATCCATGGTAAACATAAGCAGGGGTTTTACATTCGAGGAAAGAATTATACTTACAATATTTGCCACAGAGGATACAATATACCAAGCTTTTTGGATTATTGAGGATCCTCCTTGCTAGCTTTGCAAGGAGGGCTGTGTTGAAGTTCTGGATATCCCTGAATCCGAGGCCTTCTGTTTTCTTAGGCTGAGTGAGTTTTTTCCAAGAAACCCAACACATTTTGTTTTGTCCTGGCTTTTCATCCCACCAGAATTTGGTTAAAACATATTGAATTCTTTTGCAGAGACTTATTGGCAGCTGGAAACATGATATAGTGTAGGTTGGTATAGCTTGCATAACTAACTTTAACATTGTCATCTTTCCTGTAGTAGATAAGAACCTGAAGACCAACTGATGGCTTTCTGCTGAATCCAATCAACAATTGAGGAGAATATATCATTTTTCCTTTTTCCAAATATCTTAGGTAATCCTAAATACTTCCCCTAAATACTTCCCAACCCCACCTTCTTTTTGGATGTCCAAAATTTTGACTGAGTCTTTTATTTCCTGTAGTGCGTTGTATGAGAATGTGATTGATGATTTTGTTTTGTTGATCATCTGCCCTGAAGCTAACTCATACTGATGCATAATCTTTTGTAGGACTGAGTCACTTTTCTCACTTGTTTTGCAGAATATCATTGTATCATCTGCGAATAAAAGATGATTCAGCCTTGGACTGTTGCCACTCTTATTCCTGGAAGACTGCCACTATGCTGAGCTTTTTTGCAAAGCCCTAAAACAACCTCGCTACATAATATAAATATGTAAAGGGACAACATATTTCCTTGGTGGATACCCCTCTGTGGTGTGACAGATCCTCTAGCTGTGCCATTTATTAGGAATGAGTACGATACGGTAGAGATGCATCACATCATCCAGGTAACTCACTTACTGTGAAAACCAAGTCTTACAAGTACAAGTCGGATAAATTGCTATTCCAATCTATCATAGGCTTTAGACATGTCAGTTTTGACTGCCATAGAACAATACTTAGTAGCTCCAGAATTCTTTAGGAAATGCAAGACTTCGTGAGTTATCATGACATTTTATGAAATTACTCTTCCTTTAACAAATGCAGATTGATTTTCAGATATTATATCATTGAGGACTGGTTGTAGCCGGAGAGTGAGGATCTTTGCTATAATCTTGTAATACACATTACAAAGAGCTATAGGTCGGTAATCTGCTTCCATCTTTGATCCTTTGATCTTAGGGATTAATCTCACATGAATACTGTTGATAGTTCTCGGCAAGGTGCTGGATATAAAGAATTTTTGTATCTCCTTGATTATTGCAGGTCCTGTTGTTTCCCAATTTGATTGAAAAAAACATGCAAAAAATCCGTCAAGTCATGGGGCTTTATCTATGTGGATAGAGCTATAAAAACAGCTGGATTTGACTAAATGCAGAAAAAAAGTTTTATTTATTTTTTATTATCCACCTATTTATTAAAACAGTTGGATTTCCTAATTTTTTTGGGTTCCAGGAAAGGTATTTGGTTTTTGAGAGGAAGAAGGGGTTCACTTTCAATTGTCAATCTTTGTAGTGATAGTCGATTTCAGACAAATCAATCTCTTCATTTAGTCAGTGTGATGTTTAATTTCAAATTCTCAATCAAAAGTAAACACCATTAATAGTTCGATTGACCGGAGTTGATTGGAAGATCTGTTTGGGTTGCCCGTTTCTGTTAGTGAGTGGCGATCTTAATGTCCACTGTGCGTGTAGCTTCTATCTATGCGGAGTTTGAGTTTGTATCACATTTGAGTCAGCTTTTGTAGATTCTAATGGATTTAACGTGGGACATTGTGATTGGTTGCTGATGAACCTTAGTGGGTCCAACTTGGAGCCAATATTAATCCTGCAGAAAGAGGAAGCTATTGGCGCAACCCATCAGTAACTTGGTTGGCTCTTACTAGTTATTTTCTTCTTCAATATTACCTATTTGTCCAAGTATGTTTTCCCCTCGTCAATTTCCCCCTGCATAACATTGTTATTCCATAGAGATAAATATATGTTCCTTATGCTGATGCTTTTAGATGCTCCAATCCTGTGTTTGTGTTGTTTTGATGGAAGTATTCTTGTATGCTTTTGATATAATGTGCCTCCTCGTTGCCTTGAGATTCATATTTTCATAAACTTTAGGGCGCTTTTTGCTAATTTGGGAGATGCTGCGATGATAACTTATGTCAAACTCAGTCGTATTAGATGTTTCTTTTATGTGTAATATACTGGATAACAATTGGGGAGTCAGTGATGAGTATTTACTTATTTTGAAACCATAGGCGAAAGTAATACTGTAAGAACATGTGGTTCATATTAAAATTACAAAGCATATGAAATAGCTCAATGGAAGTGCTATGAAGCGATAGTACTCTATAGCATCTTCATGTTAGCAGAATTTGCCTTTCTCTTACGGTCAATCATAGTTGTCGCTTGATCCACACGTTTGCTGATTTAGTTGAATAAATACTTAAGTTGCTTTGTTTTACAACAACAGTCGACGTTGATATGAGTCTTGAGATGGACAATTTGAATGAAGGGTTTGATTACTGTGAACCGGATTGTAATGTTGGAATGACAAAGCTTGAGGTGAGTTCTAAGGATGACGTGGATGCGACTAATGGCATACAGTCTGTTTTCAAGCAGACGGTGTTTCAATGGGTGTGGCCGGTGAATGTTAATGAAGGCTTGGATGATAGTAGACTGGAAAAGAGTTTAGTAGCATATTAACATCATTGTTGAGGAAGATTAGAAGTAGAATGTATCATACCTTTGCATTGAGGAGGAGCATATCCCGATCCATGGGTTTTCCTTTTTTGTTGATGTTTAGGGCCAGCCAAATTTGCAGTGGTGTAGCGAGTAGATGTTGGAGTCATCCTGCAGATTTCAGAGCAGAGAAACAAAGGTTAAAGGCTTTCATCTTATTAGTCTTAGTGGAGAAGTGTGGTTTTTTTTTTAATTGTGGAGAATGATTGAGAATAAGGAAGAGATATCATATTTATAGGGAGGTAATTATAGGAGTGTAAGTAGTGAGTTTTTGCATTTGAAGCAATATTTATATACTTAATTAAGATGGAGGGGAGCCGTTATGTAGTTGGTTTATAATTGCTTTGTGTGTTTTTTTTTAAATGCTTACCATTTTAGATTTTCGTGTCTCTGTTTATGTTTTTTAAATAGATGATTTTATGATGTCATTGTTTATTTTTGTGATGAAAGTTTACCCATTTGAATCTGTAATTAAGTAGTTAATCATATTGAAATTGAATAGATATTGTTAAAAAAACGTCTTGTGCTTTCTTTTGGTAAATATTGCATTTTGTTTTCATTTTTGATTTCCCTATATAAACTTTGAGGATTTTATAAATAGATGTGGTGTTTTGGAAATTTTAAATTGGGTATGTAGGTTCATACGTGGGTAAACCTGTTGAAAAGATTAATAAGAGTTAGAATAGAAGAGAAGGTAATTAGTTTAGTGATGATAATGTGTCAAAGTTTTAGAGATTGGGAAGATGAGGTGACATCATGTAAAAATAACATATTTTACTTTATATATATATAGATTTTCTTGGCTATGCTTTTGTCTTAGAAACTGAACTGAAAATATCAACTAATCGGTAATAACTAATGACGGTCTTCTCTTTTAATTGACAAATAAGCAATCGAACATGCTTTTATAAACATTATTAGATAGTATTATGTAGTACGTATTATACATATACTAGATTAGGACCCGTCCGATGGACGAGTTTTCTAAACTTTATAAATAAATTAAATTTAGGTAAAATGAATAAATTAAATATTTGTTGTTAATGAAATATCTTAAATTGTTTTAAGGAAAAAAGTAAAAATTCGGTTTCTTTAGAAAACGAGTTATTTACAAAGTTTTTTTTTTACATGAATAAATTAATTTAATTTTCTATATTACAATTTTGTTATTAACATATGAAAAATTTATACCATGTCAAGTAGTTTTTGGTTCCATCTTGTTGTTTGTTTTATTGATCATCGTGTGAGATAGGTCTTGAAAAAATACCATGAACCAAAGAATCGAACCGAATCCGACCCGAAAAAGGGTAACAAACCTAAATCCAAACCGACAAAAACCCAAAAGGGTCCTAGACTCCTATATCCGAAGAACTGAACCGAAAATGGAATGGATATCTGAAATACTCGAAATACAACTCTATAACCAAAAATATTAATAATATATAAACTTGATATAACTCAATTACCCTATAATTATAAACCCAAAAATATCAATTATTTTTAGACCAAAATAACCAAAATCCCCAAAGTAACCAAAATATTTGTGAAAATTTAATCAAACTTTATTCAAATTTATCCAATTTTTAATTCATTTTATCCGATATTTTGTGTACCTGAAACTGACTTAAACCCAGATAGAACCGAATCGAACCGAATTAAAAATTATAAATACCCGAATGGATCATATGCTTCTAAACCCGACAGACCTGAACCAAACTCGAACGCCCAATCCTAGTTTGAGATCTAGAAAATGGATATAGTGACCAACGGCTATGCTCTCGCTCATATATAGGCGAGATGTTCTTCTAGCAAGATCGTTGTTATTTCTCTGATGTCCTCTTGTTCAGATCTTATCTCGGTTCCTAACAAAATATCATTTCTCTCTCGCACCTTCACTCGCAAAAAACCTTCATCATTCTTTGGCTTCTGACGTTTTCCAACTACATCCTCTAGCTCAACTCCTCCCTCACCATCTCTCGATTTTATTCCTATCTCGGGCTTTATACCTGAAGATGTTTGGTTTTTGCAGCTTCCATTCTTTTCAGTCATCCGATTCTCATCTACCATCATCTTTAATCTCTAGCGGAACTCCCACCACCTTGCTCCCTCCTCTGGTTTCATATTAGTCTATGAGACTTGGCTCTGTATAAACAACTCTTTCTAAGTGGATTTTCGACTTTTTTTTTTACTTATTCCCTTTGGGAGAGAACAATTCTGACTTTTTTCCTTTGTGAGAGATCATTTACATATTTTTTCTTCTCTATGGAGAATATTTTTTCAATTTTCATGTCCAGTGTTGTTTCTTTGTTTCGTAAACCGAGAATATTATGAATTTTCTAACTAATTTGTTATTTTGTGCAATTATATGTAATTTCTGCTAACAAATTAGACAAAAAATTACTCTATAATTTATTTAACACTTAACCAATTAGAATAGTAAATTAGGTTCAATTATTAAAAATTTAATTTGTCCGTTCAACAATTAGAAGCATGTAAAAACAATTATTGGGGTTTAAATAATCTAAAAATCTCAATCTAGAGAGAAAAGTTTAAATTTCATTAAAGTAATAAGATTAAACATACTTTTAAAAAATAGAAATTAAAAAGTGTATACATTTTATTATTTAATTTTTTGTTGATTTTATTTCTCGGTTAAGGAAAAATAAAATAATACAAGTTTTCTACGTGTAAGAATCTTATCGATGAACTGACATGTGTCATGATCAAATAATTAGAAGCATGTTAGATTATTTTATTGGAGCTTAAATAATATAAAAAAACTAAAAATCTAAATATGAGAAAAGAATTTTAAATTTTATTAAATTTTAAATTTTAAAGTCTAAATATCTATTTTCTAATTTTTTTTTCTGTTGTTTTTAATATAAATATCTGTTTTATTATGTGATCCTGAGAATTATCTTTTACTTTTAATAATTAAATAAAAAATTAATTGATTAATTGATTCATAGTTGATCCAATTTGATTCGTTTATCTGGTGACCCAAAAATAGTCCAATATATGATCAAAAACTTAATCAAAGATTCTGAGACAGACCTGACATAGAATTGTTATGCATGCAACAAAGATTACAAAGAGATTGAAAAGGGGTTTATGAATCGAACTGAGATTTCTATGAAGAATAACTTATGATTTCAATCATGACATCTATTCCCAAGACCATCTAAATTTGATTTAATTCAACCGCAAACATTTTCCTAGAAAAGAAGAAAGTCACTAACTTTGATCTTCTCCTCTCTTTGACCTTCAAATCCAACTCTTTCACTTTTCTTTTCTGGGATTTTGTAATTATGTCTTTTGTGATTGTGTGTTTCCTAAATATGATTTTTTCATCTACAATGGTATTGAGTGGGGCATGTGCCCCGGTTAATTTTTAATTATATCTATTTGATAGTTGTTTAATTACATATCTAATATCGTTTGGCAAGAAAGTGCCACATGTTATATCATAGGTGTGGAGTTCAATGCCCTTGATGATATTATTTTCTAAATTTTATTCTTATTTTTATATAATTATTTATTTGTTTGCACACGTCCTTTTCTAATGTATTTCTACATGTTTTTATTCTTTTTTTTTAATTGGCTGCCTTTTCCATATTTCGTTTTATTATTTTCTTAATTTTATCTAAATTAAACAGTGCCTTTTAATTGGCTGCCTGTTTTTTATACTTCTAATTATATTTTTTAACTTTAAAATTTTTTAAATCATCTCTTTGTACCGTGAATTGTTCGTAACTCTACCGAGAAAACAGTTTTCCATTCTCGAGAAGCTTTTGTGGCTGTTTCATCATGCCTGGAAGCAAAGTTCTCTCTGCAATGTCTTCATGATTTAAAAGTACAGGAGATAGAAGTTTGGTCTGAATCTAATGCAGTCATAAATATGCTGAAGAACCCAAATATTTGGCCTAGGTACAGGTCCATACTTGATAGTATCAAGCGATTGAAGTCTCAGTTCCATTCTCTAACCTTTTGTGTATCACACTCTAATGCAAACTCCTTGGCAAGAGACATTACGAGAAGTGTTACGCGTGAAGGTTAGAGAATGGAACTGAGACTTCAATTGCTTGATACTATCAAGTCTGGACCTGTACCTAGGCCAAATATTTGGGTTCTTCAGGACATTTATGACTACACTCATGTATCGTTGAAGAAAGTCATTGACGCATCGTCGTGATCATTTTATTTCATGGTTGTGCGCTCTGTTTTTAGAGCTTGACATCTGTTTTTTCACCTCTATTACGTTCTGGAGCTTTGGCTCTTTGGTATTAATTCAAGTTGACAAAAAAAAAATCATCTCTTTGTACGGTAAAGTATCCTACATTTTAATTTAACAAATGTTAGTAATATATCTAATATATGTAATTATACCAAAAATTAGGAAAAGTGATTATTTTACCCCATCTTTTTGAATCTATACTTTTTTATAAGAGTTTAATAACATAAACCTTATATTATTAAAAAGTCAAAATTGCCCTCATAATTATTAATATGTTAGTTTGATTTTAAAAACAAAATTTACAAAACGAATATGTGTTAGACAAAAAAATGGAAATATAGAAAGATTAATCGATTCGCTCTAAGCTATTGTAGGATCATATTTTTTAATTGCTATTGTCGGATCATATTTATCATACATCTCTTTCACATGGGATTTTGATATTTTAGAGTCACTTGATTATTTGTGGTCCGATGAAGTGGATGATGTTGAAGTAGGTAAATTTAAATCGTCTATCAATAGGGGATCTGATTTTGGAGAACATATTTGGGAGAGTATACAACATAATGAGACTTTTAAGAGTCAAAATGAACAAGCTGGAGAAGAAATTGACAATCAAGCTTTGGAAGAAGAAAATGAGACTGCAAATAGTTTTGATGGTAACATTCCACTTTTTGAATCTAGAAGTCGTAAAAAGAGGGTGTCAGATATTGGTGCAGAACAACGCAAAAGACATGTTTTTTGCCAACAAACCGTAGGAAGACAAGAAGGTATTAGTGAAGACACCAAGTCTTTCATTCAAGGGATTTTAAATGTTGCATTTTCTAGTTTAGAAGCAAAACTTGAAAAGATTATAGATGAAAAGATGGGAAAAATGGAGAGTGACTACTCACAATTCAAGAATTCTGTCATTGAGCATATAAAAAATACAGAGACAACCACAGTATCGAAGCCCTCCGTTGCTAATAATTCCCAGTACATTTTAGGACTCACTACCCGCTTCGACCAACTCGCCATCCTTGGTGACAATATTGAACATGAAGATCAGCTGGACTATATCTTCCAAGGTCTCTCTGATGACAACAAGGAAATCGTCAATCAACTGGAAGGTCGTGACACACCGCCTTCTCTTGTTGAAGTTCATGAGAAGCTTCTCAATCATGAAGCTAAACTCCAAAAATATGGTGGTAGTTCCTCAATCTCTTCCAGCCACGGCGAATGCTGCCAACTATCGAAGCCCTAGTAACAACAACAACAACACTAGGAACCAGTCTCGCAACAATCATACTTGGCAACAACAACAATTCACACCGCGCCAAAAATAGAGGACACCACAGCCCTACAATGGCAAGTGCCAAATATGTAGTGTCCATGGCCATAGCGCCTGCCGCTGCTCTGAACTTCAACTTCACGGTGGCTCCTCCTACCAACCACAACACCAGTTCTCCCCGGTGAACTCCTATACACCACAATGGCAACCTCGAGATAAATTAGTCTCGCCTCCCGCTTACAATGCGCTAAACTGGCTGTTCGATAGTTGCGTCACCTATCATCTCACGTACGATCTCAGCAACTTGGCACTTCATCAGCCCTATATTGGAGGTGAAGAAGTTACCATTGCAGATGGCTCCAACATTCTGATCTCGCACACTGGTTCCACCTTTCTCCCTATGCCCTCTCATTCCTTCGCCTTGAATGATATCTTATGTGTTCCTAACTTCCATAAAAAACTTAAGATACGTTTATCGTATGTGTAACACTAATGGAGTCTCTGTGGAATTCTTTCCTGTGCACTTTCAGGTGAAAGATCTCAACACAGGGGCTCAATTACTCCAAGGCAGAACTAAGAACGAGCTATACAAGTAGCCAGTCAACACCAAACCCTCCACCTTCTTCACCTCGCCTACATCAAAATTGATCTCCACTCATGGCATTCCCAACTTGGCCATCCCTCTCCATCACTTTTAAAGTCTATTGATTCTAAATTTTCTTTACCCATTTTGAGTTCTTCACAAAAACAATTATTGTTCCAATTGTCTTATTAATAAAGGCCATAAGCTTCCTTTCTCTAAAAATACCATATCATAACCACAGCCACTCGAACATCCTTACACCGATTTGTGGACATTACCCATAGTTTCCATTGACAATTTCAAATATTATCTTGTTATTGTCGATCACTTTACCCAATACACTTGGCTCTACCCACTTAAACAAAAATCCTAAACCAAAGAAACCTTTATCGCGTTTAAAGCCTTGGTGGAAAACCTCTTCCAACACAAAATTCAAACCTTATACTCCTATAATGGTGGAGAATTCATTGCGTTACGAGAATTCCTAGCCACAAATGGCATCTCTCATCTCACCACATACTCCCAAACTCAATGGGATCGCGGAGAGAAAATATCGCCACATCGTTGAGATGGGAATCACCCTTCTAAGCCGTGCTTAAATCCCAAAGACGTATTGGGTTTACGCATTCTCCACAGCTATTTATCTCATCAATCGGATGCCAACACGACCACTCCACGATGTCTCTCCTTGTGTCAAATTATTTGGCCAACCACCAAACTACAACAAGCTACAAAGTTTTGGATGTCTATGTTTCCCCTGGACCAGACCATACACAACGCACAAGCTTGAGCCTCGTTTAACGCCCTGTGTGTTTCTTGGCTACTCACAAAGTGCGTACTTGTGCTTAGACAAAAGCACGGGCCGTATATACACGTCTCGATATGTTTAATTAGTTGAGCATAGCTTTCCGTTTTCTCCGGTTCTTAACATCCAGCCGTTAAATAAAGAACCCAAAACCACTAACCCTGCCACCTCACTTCCGACTCGGCTACTCGTATCAGCTCCGACTTCTCCTGCAGTTGCACCCCTGAGCTCCGGTCTTCACCCAACAGTCCAGCCAAGAGCTCATGTGTCTCCGTTACTACCGCATAAACCCGCACAAACTGTAAATCACTCTCCTCCTTGTGTAACCTCACCTCAACCTTAAATTCCAGATCAAACAACCACGACAACTACTCCTACACCGACCCAACCAGACCCACCTCCTCAACCTTGGAGTCCCACTCTGCCTGCCCGTTAACCTGACCCCATTCCACTATCTCCACCACTGCAAAACCCAAACAACCACCCAATGCAAATCCAGGCCAAAAACCAAATAATAAAACGCCAAACCAAACTCAACCTTGTTGCCGCAAAAACTCTAAAACCAAACACAATACCCACAATCAAAACCCAGGCGTTGTAGGATCCGAATTGGAGATATGCGATGGGTGATGAGATAGATGCACATCTATGCCATCACACATGGGATTTAGTCCCTCCTACATCGCATCAATGTTTCATTGATACTAAATGGAGTTTTACACTAAAAACTCTTCCGGATGGTTCTATACACATGTACAAAGTTTATTTAGTAGCAACGTGATTTCGGCAGGATTATGAACTAGACTATACTGAGACATTTAGTCCCATGACCAAGCCAACAACAACATGTTTGGTACTTGAAGTTGCAGTCAAACGTGCCTGGAGTATTCACCAACTCGATGTAAACAATGCCTTTCTTCAAGGTACACTCACCGTGGAAGTTTATGTGGCTCAACCCCAAGGATTTATAGATCAAGACCGCCCTAACCATGTGTGTCGACTACGCAAAGCACTCTACGGACCCAAGCAAGCACTGCGTATGTGGTATCAAGAACTACGTAACTATCTTCTCAGCTTAGGGTTCACCAACTCCTTAGCCGATAAATCCTTGTTTATCTATGATCAGAATGGTCAATTTGTCTATCTCTTGGTCTATGTCGACGATATACTTGTCACGGAAAACACGGTTCTAGTCTCACACATCCTTTCGCACCTTGCCAACCGTTTCTCTTTGATAGACATGGGCGAACGTAGCTACTTTCTGGGCATTGAAGCAACTAGAACCTTGACTGGTCTATACTTGATGCAAAAGAAATATATCACTGACCTCCTCACTAAGACGAATATGCTCGATTCCAAGCCTATGTCCACCCCAATGTCGCCAACACCAAAACTCCTCCTCACTTCAGGCCGTGCATTGGATGATGCCAAAGAGTATTAATGGTGCTTAGTAGGCTTCAATACCTATCATTTACAAGACCAAATATAGCATTCGCGGTTAACCATCTCTCCCATTTGTGTATCGACCCACCAACATCCATTGGCAAGTGGTAAAGCGTGCTCTTCGATATCTTGCTAGGATTTCTTCACACGGTATTTTCCTTCACTCCACTACTCCTCTTACGCTTTATGCCTTCTCTGATGCAGATTGAGTTGGTGATATAGATGATTATGTCTCCACAAATGCATATATCGCCTATCTAGGAGGCAACCTAATCTCTTGGTCATCGAAAAAGCAAAAGGGTGTTGCTCGTTTTTCTATAGAGGCCAAATATCGTGTGGTAGCTAATGCCGCATCGGAACTCAAATAGATTTGCTCTCTCTTAACGGAACTGGGTATCACTCTCTGACAAACATCAATCATATATTGGACAATGTCGGAGCAACCTACGTATGCGCTAACCCCGTCTTCCATTCCCGCATGAAACACATTGCTCTTGACTACTTTGTTCGTGGCAACATACAACATTGTGTTCTTCGTGTCTCTCATGTCTCAAGTAAAGATCAATTCGCTGATACTCTCACTAAACTACTACCACTTATCATATTTCTCGAACTCAATTCCAAGATTGGAGTAACCAAATTTTTTCCATCTTGAGGGGGTGTGTAAAGGATATGTATAAAATAAGGTTATAAGTGTAATTAATTAAGACCTAATGTCTTATGAACTCTGTATTAATAATGTAACTCTTTCATCCTATGAATCAATCAAGTCATTATTTACATAATAGACCAAGCCAAGTTGTGAGGAACATATTTGGAGCTAGTGGAATGATTCGAGATTTAAAGAGTTAGTAATTAGAGTCTCATGGTCCGGATCACATCAAAGATCAGATTTTTAATGAAATTTGAGTAAATAAATTTATCATAGGTAGAATTCTAGCACTACCCTAGTTTCTTCCAAATATTTAATTTACACGTATTATTTAGTAAGGAAACTGTAGCCATTTGAAATAAAATCTTGGAAACTTGTAGAAAGTTACAAGTCACAAAAGGAAAAAAAGTACGTTAGAAAAATAATATCAATATGGGGTTGGATTCTTGTTAAAAGTGAAAGTTGTAAACGTAGACATTTAGAAGCATACGAGTTCGATTCTTGTTAAAAGTGATAACTTTTTAAAGACCGCTTCTGATTTTAGTAGATGTATGGATCTTGATCCAAAACTTCCGAATTATCAAATAAAAAGAAATTTGGTACTTTTTTAGGTTAAACGATATGTAATGGAAATAAAAATGTTATTATGAAAAAAATACACATACTGAATTACTGATAGCATAATACTCATCAACTTGTCCAAGAAATATTTTATTTAAGAAATAATTTTTTTTTTAATCAAAAAAAAGAAAGATTAGAAAAAGAAGATAAACATCGGCGTTGGTCAAAACTAACGAAAAAGAAGATGCATCCAAGTATGCATTACAAAGCATAACACAGCACAACCTTCCAAAAGTGAAATGCACTTTTGTAACTTTATATACAAAAAAAAATATAAGAATTGACAATGATTGTGGATATCCAAAGTGTGGACCCTATTACAGCTTGATAATTGCATTGCTTTAGTGTTCTCAAATGCAAGGATTATATATGCTATTCATGCATATTAGCATTCCAACAACCACCATTCACATGTTTTACTATCTCACATGAATATATACATATATATGTATATATCATTATTACTTGAAGGGTCAACAAGGTCCAAATTTTATAGTATTCATTTTGAGATCCTTGTCTAATTATTTGTCAAAATCTTCCAAAATTCGCCGTTAGCTTTACACTGTTAGTTCACACTTTTCAATTATTTAAATAGATATGAGTCATGGTTTGTCGTACATGTAATCCAGACATAATTACCAATCACGAGCCAACAATTGACAGGTTTTTCTTAAGTGTTTTTTCCTAATAACTACTCTATTCCCTAACTATATTCTTCATTACCAATCATGATAATATTTCGAATCAATAAATTTCAAAATCAGATATTATCTTCTAAATAGTTCCATTTATATATAGTGACAGCTCATAAAACTAAAAAGCTATCCACACACACACACACATTGTGCTTCTCACCATCTTATAAACTAAAACAGTATTCACTTCTTCACCTCTCTATCTCTTAGAAAAGCAATGAAAGGACAGAACCAAAGCTCAACATCATCTTGTAACATCCATCCAGTAGAGTTTATTGAAGGTGTGTGTCCTCTCTGTCTTAACGAGAGGCTTCTGGTTTTGGCTGCTCTACAAAGACTACGCCCAGATCCATCTCCTCCTGCTTCGTACCAAACCATTCAAGAACCCAAAATCAACCTTCAAAATTCTTCTAGAAAGAAACCCATTAGACTATTCTCCTTCTTTGGCTTCTTCGAACTGCGACACCACAAGTCTCATCACAAAACCACTTCTATCATAAGTCCAGAAGGTACCATATACTAAACATTTTTGTTTTGTTTTCTATACATTAACTGATATACACGAATCACGATCGGTTAATTTAATCGTTTTAAATGCCGAAAGAAAATTTATCAAGTTTCTCGAAATTTTAAATTTTACATTATGTTTTCATTAGTTTTAAAAATACTATAACTTAGTAATCTCTTTACGGATTTTTCACGAAAATATTGATTCTAAAGAAAAATTTTAATTTTAATTTTTTTTGTTAATAGTGGGATTACAGCCAAAACTCAGACTAATCCTTCAAAATTCATAGAAATCCGAGTTTGTTTTGCCATAAGTGGACAAAAATGATTGTAAATATAATTACTAAATTTAAATCGTCAATATATACATCTAGAGATTATAAATCAAACCGTACGAAGTAGCTCAATTAATTATTTTGTATAAATTTGAATAGATTCATTCATTTCGATCAAATTCGAAGACAATGGAGCAACTTCATGGGAAAAAGGAAAAGAAAGTTCTCAGCTTGAACACTGCAAGGCTTCATGGGATCATCAATATAAACATGTCATGCTCCATACGAAGAAGAAAGAGATTATTCCTAAGCCCATGCCACGTCCTCTCCTGACATGGAGAAAACGTATTAGCCGGCTCTTACACGTAATCAGTTTCAAGAGCCAATCTCGTCACTTGTCCTCCAAGGTTAAAGGTGACAATGACTTTAGTTACTTCTCAAACAAGAAAACCCCATATTAGTTACTTCTCAAACTTTACAACTATTCTCTTCTTTGTTTTTCACTTACAATATTTTCATGGCGCTTTCTTATTTGGGAATCTAAGACGAAATGAAATCAATGCTTGATTAATTCACTACAAGAAAGTAGCGTGGCGACCATATCCATAGTCATTATATTGTTAAATCGATCTAACAATGGATTAACAACAATTCGTCAATAATCTTGTTTTCTTGTGAGCTGATAATATTTAATTAAAACGGTTTAGAAAGTCAAACCAATGGTACAATTAACTTTTTATTGTTCTTCAAATCATCGTAAATATGTTATTAATTAGTAAAGTGTTTGTCATACTCATGAGTCCGTCGTTGAGTAACAACACAAAACCTGTCACAAGCAACAAATTTAAGACGCATTGATATATCCTTAGAGTAGCAACGGTTGACCAACAAATTAACTACATGTATTCTTTGTACTTTAACAAAAAATAAATCAACATATATAGTAAAAGGTTAGTGAAGAAAAAGAAAAATCAATCATGTGTGGTGACTAACTAAATACTATTCTGAATTCAACCAAAAAAAAGAAAAAAAAAAAGAAAACAATTCTGAATGAAAATAAGTAATATATTAGGCTTTTTTTAGTAACTAACTGTGTTTGGTTTGCAAGTTTGAATAACTGTTAGTTAACAATCTTAGTCGTTATATAATCAAATTTTAATAACTATCAAGAGAAAGCAATGAAGGGACATCAAACAAACTAGAGAACATTCTCTAGTACACGCAATTAAACAGCCTTGGAATCTAAATGGGTTACATGTGAACTGCCAGAGAGTAATTTGTCTTGTAGGCGTTTTTACACATGTGTAGGTATATATTTACACAAACTTATTTTTTTGTTCTTTTTTTGGTTAAAACTAGGTTATTAGCTAAATAGTGGAGTTGGATAGTCCATTCACATGGCTGTATTATTTGTATGACTGTCTAGATAGCCATGTTTTTTTTGTTGAGTTATATACTCTTTATGATTTAAAATGTCTTGTTTCGAATCTCTTACTAATCTGCGACATTGATATACATAAACTAATTAATCTATTATTAAGCTATTAACCATAATTGTAATATCAAAAGTGCTACACCTGAATCCAAGAGACAATTAACAGAATATGAATGCAGTCAAACTGCAGTTTGCATGTTCCTATAATCAAATATTCAAATGGTTCAAATCTAATTTTATATTTGATATACATATATCACTAGTACTACATGCAAATAACCCTTTTTAAACGGAAAAATCCCATCATCAAATGGTTCAAATCTAATTTTACATTTGCTATACACATATATTAGAAATTTTCAAATTCAATTAAAACAATATAATAGTTTTAAAATCTATCATACAATAATAGTAATTTAGATTTTAAACTTTGAAACGATACACTAGTTATGATTTTTTTTCCTTGTCGAAGAGAAAATTTTAATTAATATACCATTTTAGGTAACTGAACGGTGTCAACAGTACTTTCTATTTTTTTTGTTTGTTTGTTTAAATGTTAACTCTTATACTGATTTTAAATTTTGACAGCGTTACAGAGATAAACAGAGAAAGTGATGTGATCAGGTTTTAACCTTTACAATTGCTCTGCAAGTGTACAAGATATACAGTAGTATAGAAAAGTATTGATCCCACAAAGACTAGAGTAAGACTATGAATTTACAAAACTCAGACAGACATAAGACAAAAATATTGGGGGGTTTTGTAAATTGTCACGATGAAAACAATGTAAATAGCTGTAAATAAAATCGGTGCAAAACAATGTGAGAAAAACGTTGGGCTCAGAAAATCTCAGGGTTCAATGATCGATAGAAAATCTAACCGGATTAAAACTATATGAAAGTTCTAGAACTCGAATTACTAATAACAAACTAACACACTTCTACATGCATTAATTATCTTAACATAAACTCTGAGTAAGATTTCATGCTAGCATTCTAAACAAGTTCGATAAGTCCATCTAGATGCCTTAACATCAAATTTTCTTTGGCTAAGGATACTAGGCCTATAATCTATTGATTCAGATAACCTAATCTAATTTTGCAGCATTAGATATATCTATAAAACGTTTGCTAGATTCGTCAACCTAACTAACACATAGAGATCATAGAAGATAGAGAACTAATTCAAATAATCCTAATCTATAACGACTCCTAATCAACCATTCACTCCCCATGAATAAATTTCTACATCCAACTGGTGGATTACTCAGACATAATCAATGAAACCATAATAAGAAAATATGATGATTGCAGACATAAATCCAAAATAACAATGAAAAGGGGTTCAAAAATCACTTTGAAAGAGTAAGAGATTTGTTTCCCAAAAGCTACGAAAATATGAAACTAAAACACTAAGAACAACTCTTTTTTTTTGCTGAGAAACTCGCGAAGCACTATAAATAATAAAACCCTAGGTCTAAAGTCGGTTTGGGAAAATCTTCGCTTCAGGGATCGATCGATCCTTCGTGGATCGATCGATCTCTGCTCTAAAACGCACCACTTCGTTGATTCTTCATTCTAGTCGATCCTCCTATGCCTTGGTCAATCCAGATGCATCGCCTGTTGATACTTGAAGTGTATAAACGCCTTAAACAGCTCAAAATGATCCATTTAGCTCCAGTGACTTGTAAACCTATAAAAATCCTAAAAAGAATAAAAAGACACAAAACCTAATCCTAAACTCGATAAGAACTGCAAAATACATATGAAATCAAAGGCAGAAAACCCTTAAAACCATGACTCATTAATTCCCCCAGACTTGAATTCTTGCTTGTTCTCAAGTAAGAACAAACAAATGAAACAAATATAGAAGAAAGGTTTGAAGACAGGAACTTACACACTCCTTTAGATTCCACTATGCTGAACTTCCAACCCTAGAGAACTTAGAACAGATCAGAGAACCAGTCAGTACTACATGTAATTTACCATAAGCATAGCAAACATTACCGTACTCTAGCTCCCAGAATCCTAAGGAACCTCTGAAATCTCCATTGTCGACCCTTTAACATTCATTAAGTATAAGTGCAGTCTCACTAAGGGAGTACCAATTGCAATAAAGGCTTGGAATGGAAGGATAGTTTGATAGTGGCTGAAGTGTTCAGGCTCTGATGATGAAGACCGGTGCAAGTCATGGCGGAAAATCATAGTGAAACGAAGACCAAATGTTGGTGCACAACCTCACGAAATTTAGAATCTCTGTAACCTCTGTAGATGTCCTAATTAAGTTGCAATTATGCCTAAGATAATTCAATAGACTCACAAAAGGTTTTATTCAAGTTCTTTCTTTGTCTTCTTTCCCTTCTTGGTTTTATTCTTTTTTTTTCGTACAGGAGATCGGTCGATCCTCTATGTGGATCGGTCGATCTCTGCATAATTTGTTTTTGAGATGGGGAAGCCAAAACCGGTTCTAGCCATATAACAACTGCACCAAAAACAACTTAAATTCATATAATATAATCAGTAAAAAGCATAGATGTCACGAGAGATCCTTATAACAGAAAGTTGTATCAGTCCGCATACTCCATAGTTTTTGCTCTTGATTGCACATGAAAGTGATATGAAATAGAGACCTGTGGGGGTGAAAGTGTGGTAGCAAGCTAAAGATGAGCTTGGCCATTCGGAGTTCTGAAAGAGGGTGGTAAAAAGTGGTGATGTGAACTCCAAATGTAAAGATCCTTTATGCGATATCAAGCCCCTGATTGAGAAATTAAGTCAAGTTAAAGGTCCTGACGATAGAGCCAACGTTAGATCATTTAGATTTCCAAAGGTTAGGGAACTTCGGGTAAAGTTGATCCGCTGATGGTATTTCCAATCTTACTGAACTAAGCATAATTACGGTTAGAAGTCTGTTAGAAAGTTAGTCTGCACCAGATATAATCCAAGAACAGCATAATTATCCCAAGTTTTGACTCAATAAAATGACTCAATAAAAACAAAACAAAAAAAACACATCGTTTGTAACGAGCAGACACCCTCCCCAGACTTACTTCACTGAGTCCCGCTGTAAAATATTTTATAAGTTTATTCACATCTATCAACCTAGAATTGTAAACATCCAATCACAGTTAGCTATCTTATTGATTCGATTTTTAAGTTTTATTAGATTTTAACATTAATATACTTATAAATAAAAAATAATATATGGAAACAAGAGAAATATAAACTTTTTATCTGGAATATTTAAAATTAATCGATCATAGATTTTGTTTTAAAATGTATCGTAATTCATATTAACAACAAAAATAAAATAAAATCATATTTAATTAGAAAAGTATTTTTAATTCTAAATTAGTATTCAAAATTATAAATAATCATTTTAAATTTATAATGAAAGATATATTTTTAAAAAGACAAAATAATTAACAACAATTAAATTAACTGAATATTTAATTAAACTTTTCTTGAATTCTAAAAAAGGAAAAAGGCCAACATATGTAAATAAGAGAGGTGTAAACTTTCCTTATTGAAATACATAAAAATAATCAATTGTAGATTTTAAAACAATTATATAGTTTCCCATTAAAAATAAAAATGAAATTAACAAAATATTTTATTAGTTTTATTCTAAATTAATAGTCTCAACTATAGATAATCATTTTAAATTTAGAATGAAAGATAGATTTTTAAAAAGATAAAATAATTAACCACAAAAATGAAATTCAGTTAATAATTAATTAGAAAAATTATCAATTCTAATTAATAGTATTAATTTAAAATAAATATATTAAATTTAGATGAAAGGTTGATATAAAATCAAAATAACAAATTTTATGACTAATAATAAAAACTTAACCTATTTGACGGTAAGACTGTCTATTCATAATAATTATAGTCCACTATATGAGATTAACAAAATTTTGAATTTTGTGAGTCGTCACTTTATACCTAAAAACCCATAAATGTTATAGCTTACTTCCTTTCTCTCTCTCTCTTTTTTGTCAATTTTTTTCATGCTTATCTTCAGTTTATTACTTCTATTTAATTATATTATTATTAATATTTTTGGCAAATTATAGTTCATAATTCATTATAAGGATCACACAATAGAGAATTGTGAATGATAGATGTAGTCATATGGATAGGGAATGAAGACAAATACAATGAGTGCTTATAAAAAAATAGAAAAATGATAGATTTCGAGAAAATTTATGAAGACGGAAATTCATATACATATAAAAAAGAATGTGAGAAAAATATGAGTTGTTAGAAAAAAAGTTTAGGGATAGAAATGGTTATTACTGCATGAAAAAAATCATGGTTGTGGTTAGATTGGGGAGAATAAGAGAAGATATCAAAAATATGGTTAAAGATCATACACTTACTAGCAATAAGAAGTAGTAATAAAAAAATTAGAGAGAAAATATAAAACTTATATAGAATTCATGGGTTTAGATAGTTAGAGATTTTTCTGAGTATAATGTTTTTATCTTCAAAAGAGTTATAATAACTAAGATGAAGTCAGAAGAAAAGAAGAACAATAATGAATTTGCGCATACAAAAATGAAAAAGTTATAGAATTAAGTTCCGAATCACTATTTGATGCATCACAATAACCTATTTCATTGAGATTGAATCAAAACGCAATAGATGAAATATTCGATTATCTACAAAATCTAAAGCTACAGAGAGAGCTATTAAAAATAATAATTTCTCTTTTGATAAATGTTGTACTTTGAAAGAAAGAAAAAACTAAAAGCTATATTAGAGTTTTTTTTAATTGTGTATTTAAATTGAACTATTCACCTTAAAGGTAACTTCAAAATTCAAGAAATTTAAACTATTTTTAATTTTCAATTAGTAGATATATAAAATCTATATTTTGACACTTTTAGTAAATATTACTGGTTACAATTTTTTTAATTAAAATGTTTAGATATGCCCGCGCGTAGCGTGGGTTCAAAACCAAGTCTATACTATATAAAACTTGAAGCTATAGTATTTTTAAGCTGTCCACATAGGATTTAAAAATCCATTTTTATTGGTCCACGTCAGTGTTTAACATAAATTTTGACGAGAACTTGCCAAAAACTAAAAAAAGAAAAATCGATATCTTCCAAAATTTTATAAGAAAAACCACCGCCAAGATAAACAACAAAATAATAGAAACTATTAAAAATAATTAGTATAGTATATAAAAAATCATGGCTTAATTGCTTATTAATGAAATTTTTTTTCTTTATTTTATTTTTCATAACTTTCATATTTTCAGTTATAATGTTTTTAAGTTGTCCACATAGAATTTAAAAATCCTTTCTTATTGGTCCACATCAGCATAAATTTTGACGATAACCTGCTAAAAAGTAAAAAAGAAAAATTGATATCTGCCAAAAAGTTAAAAAGAAAACCACTGCCATAATAAACAACAAAATAATAGAAATTACAAAAATAATGAGTTTAGTATATGAGAAAATTATGGCTTCATTGCTTATTAGTGAAATTTTTTTTTTAAATTCTTTATCATAACTTCATATTTTCCTAATAATCATCAACATTATTAAGATATTACTATGTTTTAGGAAATTTAATTTCAACTTGTATAGCTGAAATCTTTTTTAGTGTATAATCATAAATGTGTGTTTTCGATTTCAAATTATAACATCATTATCGCCAGTAAATTAAAATTTTGAAAATTGTTGTATATGTTAAAATATTTCATATGTTAAATCAAAATTAGAAAAGAAAATAGTAATGTACTAAATCAATTTGGAAAAAAAAATACAAAAATGTTAGAGAGTAAGTGATAGCTTAAGAATATATCATCACCAGCAAAAGAAATACTAACATATCTTATATACATGTATATTTTATTTAAAAAATGGAAAAAAGTAAATGACAATTATTTTAAAACAAATAAAAATTAAAAGAGATATTAACGGAAAATTATCGGAATGGTCATTTACAAATAAAAGAGAGAGATAAAAATGTTAAGAGGAATAGCTACTGTTTTAAAAAAAACCGTCACTGGCAAAAGAAATAATAAAATATATTATGTACATGTCTATTCGTAATTGTAATTGAAAAAATATAAAAAAAATAAGAAAAGTTTGAAAAAATAAAAATTAAAAAAAATTATTGTTCTTCCTATTTGTAACTTTAAGAACCAAGCTAACGATATAAATGAAGAGAAAATCTTACCTTTGTAAATAGATTTAAATTTACAAAAATTAAATACAGGTATGAAAAAATATGAAAAAATAAAGTCATATATAAATGAATTTAGAATTTAAGAAGAAAAGAAAAAAGGAAAGTAAACTAAAACGATGATAAAACAAAAATCCTATAAAATATAAAATAAAAAAATATATATTGTATGATAAAAATAAATTGAATGCATAAAATATTACATACATACTTTCAATAATAAATCATTACCATCTCTTATATAGAAAAATAATATTTTGATAAATATTATAAATCACATATAATTTTTATGAAAAATATATTAAAATACCCATGCATAGCCTGCCTTCAAAACCTAGTTATATTAAAACATGCAAGGAAACGTATGAAACAAATCAAATCAAGGAAGAAAACAAAACATTGTTAGGCCAAATTGTAGTTGATTTGAGTCATTTGACCCAAAAAGAAAAATATTGTTGGTCCATGGTCTTAGGCTGAGTCTTTCATGGGCTGTAAATTTTCTTGGGCCAAATTCTCTTTACATGGACTTAGGCCATCCCTCTAAACTGTCTTTTCTTATTTTTTTTTTCTCTTATAATAAATATTTTGGTTGACTATGGATTATGGAACACAACACGAGTTTATGACACTGAGATGCATCTTTATTATTGAAATATTTAACTTTAATAACACGACACCATCGATACAGCCTATGAAATCAGAACTTAGTCACAATAAAGAGCCAGTCTATGAAATAATTAAAAATAAATTTAATTCTTACCAATTAGTTTAGTTTTAGTATATGAATACTAAAATGCATCTGGCGATGTTCGTGATCAACTTCATCCTCTGTTCAATATTTCTCCAACTCATCAAAATTCTCGCCGTCAAATCAAATCTCTTCTTCTCAATTTCTACAGAAACATCACATTCCGTGTTTGATCATCAGACAACGAAATACACCCACTTTAAGAGAATCAAACCTTTTTCTCTTCTTCTTAAACCACTTGACATTTCGTATCTGCTACCAACTTCCTATATTTTCTCTGGAGAAACCAAATCCTGAGATATTCGTAAAGCGATATGTGCAATTTTTTATGGCGTTTCTGGTGAGTCTTCTTGAATTTCATATTTCCGTTGTTCACTTCAAGAAGACAATTTTACTTCTGACTTAATTTATTTCCTTCAAATAAGACAAAGTTTTGATTTTTTTTTTCTTTTTTTTTTTTTGGTGTTCTTCCCAAGTTCTGTTTTTGTTTTAAGAGGTAGATCAAATCTCTGTTTTGTACTACTTATTAGAAAGGGGGAAAAATCAAAACTTTGTCTAATTTAGAAAGGGGAAAAAAAAATCAAACCTTTGTCTTTTTTGATCAGTTCAATGAGTGTGTTACTGTTGATCTCTGGTGGGCTATTTGATTCCATTATCAAGGTATTGTCTTTTGTTTATAATCTCTTACTTTTGCAGATGGAGGCTGACGAAGAAGAAGACAGATGATCTAGGTTTTTAAGAAGCAGTCATGATTATTATCAAACACAAAAGAGATATAAACCTGTTAGTGCTTCAATTAGGAGCTGCTCTCGCTGTATCTTTCGCCGGATTTCTCGTTTCTCGATTTCGAAAGCATACGAAAAGAATCGGACCCACTTTGCCTCCTCTTCGATCTAACTCATCTGGTTTGTGTTTCTGTCTTATTGCTTTTTGTATTATACGATTTGATTGATTTACACATTCTTAAGTCTAATTTTGTAAAGAGGGTTTTTGCTAATTTTGCAGAGCATGGTTACAGAGACTGTTCCAATTTATCCATTGATGTAAGTTAAAATTTCTCTATCTTATGAACAGTTTTTGCTACAAGTTGCTATTTTTAGCCTTGACTTATAATTTATAGATTTTGTTCATTTGGTCTCTGATTCGTTTAGTTACATTAATGGTTGAAGTTAGTGGAATTTTGAGACCATTTTACTTGAACTTTGATCTGATTCTGTAGAGAAGAGATGCGGACACGAAGGTAGAGACTTTAATCGGTTTTTCGCCACGAAGGGAATGTGATCTTGATGAAAAAGATGTGTTTCTTTTACCGGAGTTTGAAGAGGAAGTGAAAAACTTGGATTTGTTAGTCGGAAATGAATGCAAAACACCGAGGTCGGATATATCTGCTCCTTTAGCATTTCCGAGCGAAGAGGAAGCTGATCATGAGAATGAGATTAAGCGGTTGCAAAACACGGTTAGAGCTCTTCGTGAGAGAGAAAGGTGTCTTGAGGACAAGTTGTTAGAATACTACAGCCTCAAGGAGCAGCAAAAGATTGCAATGGAACTTCGAAGTAGATTGAAACTAAACCAGATGGAGACTAAAGTTTTCAATCTCAAAATCAAGTCTTTGCAAGCTGAGAACGAGAAACTCAACGCTCAATGTTCAGAGCATTCGAAACTTGTGTTGGAGCTTGATTCTGCTAAGTCTGAGGTTCAGGTGCTTAAGAAGAAACTGAACATCAAAACTCAACAACACGTAGAGCAGATCTTGTCGCTTAGAGAACGAGTAGCGAGGCTGCAAGAAGAAGAGATCAAAGCTATTTTACCTGATTCAGAAGCGGATAAGTTGATGCAGAGGTTAAGGGATTTGGAAGGCGAGATCAATGAGCTTAGGGATTCAAACACGAGACTACATTTTGAGAATTCCGAACTTTCTGAGAAGCTGGAGTCTGTCCAAATCATAGGCAGTTCAAAGCTTGAGGACTCGGAAGAGGTATTATTCAAAATTACATCCTCAAGTTCTTTTTTTTTCTCCCAAAAAATTAATCTTGATTTCGAAGTTTTTTGTTTGTTGCAGATTGAGACATTACGAGAAGATAGTAATCGATTGAAAAGTGAAAATGAAGAGCTGAAAAAGGAAATCGAGCAGCTTCAAGGTGATCGATGCACTGACCTTGAAGAGCTCGTTTATCTCAGATGGATAAATGCTTGCCTAAGATACGAGCTAAGGACTTACCAGCCTCCTGCGGGTAAAACTGTTGCTAGGGATCTTAGTACTACTCTAAGCCCTACTTCAGAAGAGAAAGCTAAGCAGCTGATCCTCGAATACGCACATAGTGAAGGACACGACGAAGATATCACCGATTATGATCAATGGTCATCTTCTCAGGATGAATCATCAATGATCACTGAATCAATCTTCTTAGATGATTCTTCTGTCGACACTCTGTTTGCGACGAAAACAAAAATGTCAGGAAAGAAGAAACTTGTGCATAAGCTGATGAAGATCTTGCACGGTAAAGATACTCAAGACCGTAAGAAGAGAGCTGGTTCATCGGAACCGAGCAGCTCAAATACAGGTGTTCATTCGACTCCTAGGCGGCTTAGATCAACACATTCAATGGACTTCCAAATGTTGATGCGTGGCAAAGATGAGGAAGAGGACTTCAAGGATAGCATCAGGATGGTGCGACGTAAGAGTGAAGCAGCAGATTCATCCATCTATGGAGAAGAACACTGTTTTGAATCAGATGAAAACAAGAAGAAAGAGCTGATTAAATACGCGGAGGCACTTAGTAAATCTCGTTCCACAAAGAAGCAGCATAAGAAATCTGTGTCGTTTTTTTTCTAGAGAGTATACTTAACACTAAACAAACTACTTATTCTGTAACACATACATGTAACACTAAATCACAAAGCTACATAAATGTGTGTATAGGTATAGCTCAGAGTTTGTAAATGTGTGAACCAAACATAAGATGAGTGTGGCGAGATTCTGATTTGGAGTTAAACGATTGCTTAGAAGCATTAAAACTTGTAATTTAGAAAAACTTTTGGTCTTATTACATGGATTGTCGAAAGACACGCACATACAACATAGGAGACACAATACGATATAAGAAAATTGAAAACACAACCGAACTTGGTCGATAGTCTTTTTTTGTACGAACTCATAAGTGAAGATGATGATCATTCTTTAACACCGTCGAACTTAGCTCCATCGTCCCAAGAAGCTCCTCCATAACCACCTTGTGCTTCTAGCTTTTCCACATCAGAATCAGAAGGTGAAGGAGGCAACGGGCAATGATATGCTCCAAGAGCATAAAGCTTTTTATGGCTAGACCATCCATGGAACCCAACAAGAGCACAACCTCTCCTCTCCAGCACAAGTTTTTTACCATGAACCAATCCAAATGTCTTAGAGGTTCCCTTTTTTGATGTTTTGAAAGTCAATGACGTAATCCACGTATCGGTCTTTACCTTACTACCTTCATTGCCGCCAAAAGTCCCCTCCACAGATGTGATAAATTCATTTGGATAGTCGACCACAAACTGCAATTAAAAAAAGAAAAAAAAAACCTAGTCACGAACTCACATAAGATTTATAAATGGTCAACAAATATTTAGATATGTAGGAATCATGACCTCTTTTTCTTCTCCAACGGTTTCATGATCCATCCCAATCCCATGAACACGCTTTTCCACTTTCCCACCGTTATCGTAGTCGAATCTGATACCTATTATCTCGGCCGCAGCAGAAGTAACATACACCTTTCTAACGCCATCGAAAGCACCATCATCCCATAGGCTACCTCTATTAGCACCACTACCACCTTTACATTCCAATCTAGGAGGAGTAAGCATTCTAAAATAGGCTCCAAGAGAGTTTAAGTTCTTCTCAGCATATCCATGAAACCCAATGATCTTTTTCCCATTAGCTGCTAGTGAAAACTTCTTACCCTATTTATATCCCATCAGTTCAAATGTTTTCATGTTAGTTTTGAATTGAAGTCCTTGAATGACTTGGGAAACGTCGTCGTAGTAACCCTCAACCATTAATAGAGATTCCTTGTCAAGATGGTTAATCTCAAACTGTGTAGTGAAACCTTCACCAGATAGACCATGGATTGAACCATGTTAGGGTTGTCCATCCTTGACATAGTTGAAGCTAATAAACTGTATACCTTCAAAACCACCTCGTACATGAATAGTTGTTACATCTTCATGATCGTATCCATCATCACACTCCTGGCCACCGTTTCCTCCTCTCGCTGCATGTCTAGTATGATCAAATATCGGAGTGAAATATGCTCCAAGAGAACTGATGAGGTTTGACTTAGAAGATCCGTGAAACCCAATTATCTTATATCTCTCCACTGCTAGTGTATACTTAGTGCCCTGAAGTTAGTTTTGAATTGAACTGCTTGAATACTATCGGACTCTATATCGTAATAAACCTCAACAGATTTAAGATGTTCATTTCTTAGATGGTTAATCTGAAACTGCAAAAATTGATAAGATATAAATCATAAAAAATCGATATTATCTACATGAATTCGAATAAATCGATGTCACTAAATTTTCCTAGACGTCTGTGTGAATCCTTTACCCGGACCTCCATGGATAGATCCATCTTTCGGCTGTCCATTCTTGACATAGTCGAAGTATATATATTGTATGCCTTTATGACCACCTCGAACATATATCTTTGTTACATCATCATAGTCCGATCCATCATCCCACTTTTTTTCCACTCTTGCTCCCTTTAGCATCCAACCTTTGGGTCATCTCGAACCAATATAAATCTACAAACATGAAGTGTATTGTTTTTCTGGGTCAGTGATCTACATATTTGAGAAAAGTAAATACCCTTCCTATAAATTAATACTCGATAAATTAATAATTTCTCTAAATTAATAAATTATCTCGGTCCCGAGTTGGGCGGTGTAATAATTGACACATTTCGATAAGATAATAAGATAATAATTTTTTTTGAAATCTCTATGTAAATATATGGTCTCATTAATAACATAAATTAATAATCATATAAATTTCTTGTATATATATAAGATATTTTAGTGAAATATGATTCTAATGTTGTTTATTTATTCGTAAATTTGTAATTTTGTTGAAGTTTACCTCTATTTTTCTTAAAATATCAAAAATATATAATACTATCTTCTCAAATTGCATCAAAAAATATTAAATTTTTTTATATATGCAATGATTATTTTCTAATGTGTAAATGCATTAAAACACATCGAAGCATTGTCTTCATTTTTCTACTTTTTATATAATATTTTTAAAAATTCAGAAAAACTCTCTATAAATTAGTAATTATTAATTTATCGATAAATTAATAACCTCTATAAATTAATAAAATTTTTCAATCCCAACATTATTAATTTATAGAGGTTTTACTGTATATAGTATTTTTTGAAATTTGAAAAAACTTTCTATAAATTAATAATTATTAATTTATCGATAAATTAATAAACTTTATAAATTAATAAAATTCTCCGGTCTTAACATTATTAATTTATAGAGGTTTTACTGTATATACTTTATTAGATTAGTTAATACTATAATCATTAGTATCATATATAAAGTTGTTATGTATTTATCAAAATATTTTCTTATGTTATATAATATACTCCTAAACTAAAAACTAAATAACACTCAATAAAATTATGTTAAATTGTTAGATTTTTCTAGCAAAAAAAATAAAAATTGACAAAACGTTAAATTTGAAAATAATAAAGGATAGGTTACTAAAATGACAGTCTTCGTTTGTTTGTTCAAAACTAAAATAATAGTCTATATAAACAAGTGTCCTGGTTTACCAATCAAGATTTAATTGTAAATATTAAAAACAAGTTTAATATTTAATGACTACATGTATTTTTAAAGTTCAAATTTAAGAGTTTATGAAGTCAGACGCGAATATATATATTTTGGTTGGCTTCATCGTAAGATGGACACAGAATACGACACTGCATCTCCTAGTTTGACATATATATTTTGAGAGACAGATTAGGAGAAGTTTGTTGGGTTGACGATGCACAACACAAGTGACAATAATATATCTTTTGACAAAGACATTTAAACATAATATTAAGATCAGTATATGCATTAGAGAGTGGCTGATACTATGCGCTAAAATAATAATTTCAAACATTATAAAATTTGAATGTTATATTTTTTTGGTATTGTTTATAAAACATAAAAGTGAAAAAGGTAAATACGTAAATAAATCTATATAACTTTTTTTTTTTGTCAAAAAATTAATATGAAACTCATTTTGTTATGATTAAATGTTTACATGATTTCAAAGTTGAATAGCTGTGAATTACAAACAAAAAAAATCTAGACTCACTCTCAAAACAACACATAATTAAGCTATCAATTCTTAAAATTATTCTCAAAATGATGTATCAACTAAAAAGTGTTAAAATTATTCTCAAAACGACTCATTAACTAAAAATGTATGTGGAGTAGGTTAGATTTTGAGAGACAGATTAGGAGAAGTTTGTTGGGTTGGAGCACGGACTATATAACCCAAAGTATCCTCACCCCTAGAAGCCATTCGTTGGGCTGCACTTAGCTTAAGAAATCTCGGCTCCAAGGATGTCATCTTTGAATCTAACTCAATGGAGGTGGTATTAACAAGCTTTAACCTCCATATCTTCCTTTTTTTTTGTAGACCTCTTTGTTTTTGTTTTTTTTTCTTCCGAAAGCTTATAATCAGGTGGCAGATTGTGTAGCTCACAACTCATATTCTATCCCGATCCTTGACTCTTGCGCTTTTCTATACATTATCTGCCTAGGTAGGTCATAGGTGCAGAGCAGGAGAAAATAACTTGATTTCAAGCCTAAGGAAATAAATTTTTAATTTACTAACCGTCAACTCAAAATATTGAAAATGACGTAATAATTCTTTTGGCATATGAGATGTTGAACTTGTCGTGTATAACGTATGTCGACAACACAAAAAATCTCTCTCTTAAAAAAAAGCTTTGTCTTCTCTTTAGAAGAGCTTTGTTGCTGTTTTGCCTTCGTAGCTCCGGCGGTTAAAATAAAGCCGACATTACTAGTGACCTCCTCTGTTAGGATTCCTACCATGCCTTACTCTTGGATTACGAGGAAGGCCGTACAAAGCCAGTTGAACAGCAGGAACCCATGTCAACACATGAGCGATCTCCCAACCTGGATGATCATTACCTTCTGTGTTTATCAATCTTTCTTGCCCTTCCCGGTAAACAAACCCAGTGTTGTAACCACGAAAGCGTAAATCATGCAATTCGTCCAGATAATCTGCGTCCGATGACCCAATGACGAACATGGCAGGATGTGGTGTGATGATTCTTTGGTGATTGATAAGTCGGACAATCACCGAATCAGACGCCTGATCTCCCTCAATCCCCATTTCAAAGCAGTCTAGAAATTTACACATGCAGCGCCAGTCCTGGCCACAATCATGTCAACGTCCGGACTCCATCTTGCTGCAACGACTGTGATTGTGAATGGTCCGTTGTAGCCAAGAGCTTGGAAATGACGATGAATGCTTAGTGGAACCCTCAGAAGGGTCAACAAGATAGATTTCTTTCAATATAATATTATTAAAAACTAAATAAAATAATCATGTTGTAATAACTTGATAGCTTTTGAAACTCTATTGATGAGTCTGCAATTTTTTTTAGTAGCCATAAAAATCTTTGTTACATGTAATTTTGATTCAAAAATAACTTATGTGAAAGAAATATATGTAATGCATTAGAATCAGATAAAAATTAAAAGCAATGTAATGTAAAAGTAATTTTTAGAATCAAATTCTTACCATCATTTTGTCTCAATTGATTTTTAACTCATGCAAGAATATAAAACATACAGTAAATTTTGAATTTTGAGATATGATGAGTAGGATAAGAGAATTAATATTTATAGGATGCGATGGAAGTTACATTTTAAAAATAAATAAGTGAAAAGAGTTAATTTTTAAGAATTGTTGATTAATTAAGTAAGTAGGTACAAGTTTTGTACACCAAGTGAAAATAGTAGTAAAACTGTTATGAGCTATAATTTTAGTGGTAATTTTATTAGAAAATAATTTTTCTTATCAGTTTTAAATAAAATATAATTAAGATAATCAAATACAAATGAATGTGATATAATTTACTATAAAAAACTATTAGCCCCTACATCAAGTATAATTTACTATGTCTAGTCTTTCTTATATATATATAAGAAAGAATGTGATATGAAGTATTCATTTTATATAAGAGAAAAATATATAAAGAAGTATCCATATATGTTATAGAGTTCAAAGAATAATTAAAATTGATGTACCTATATTATTTGTCTAATTTAATGTGTGGTTTTTATTTAGAGAAAAAATATCATTAAATTTAAAAAGAAATCGGAGAATGAAAAATGAAAAGACAAGTGTCAAAATTTTAAGAGGTACATGTTAGCATTTCGTAGCTTACTTTGGAAAAACCTTACTATATTAGATAAGATAGGGCCTTTTTTAGATGATTATGATAAATATATAAGAGTTTTTTATATTTTGCCAATTTCTTCACAAAATATAAAAACCCACTTTTAATAAGCTTTCTCCATTTATTTTTGCAAACTCCAAAAACCAGCAAGCAACCAAAATATATGAACATTGGTATATTTTTTGATATTGAGATTTTGAAAAAAAAAAATCCTTCCAAAATCTATAAAACATTCAAATTGAAGTAGATGCAACAATACTAAAATAAAATGAAAAGTCCATGACAAGAGGAGGAGGTGGTGGTTAGGGGAGGATTTTTGTAACATAATAAAACCATACAAGAATTGGTAACAAACATTAAAGAGGATTTCTTTAGCATAATCAAAAAAAGAGTATACACATATTAGCAAAAAAACATATAGAAGAGAATTAAGAAGAGAAAGGAAGACTTTTTTTTTTGTAATACAAAGAGAGGATGAGAGAGAGAGAGAGAGGAGTATATAAGAAGAAGAGGTGATGGTTTAGTTTAAGATTAGGTGGCTAATAAATATGCTAGTAAAATAATTACTTGTTAACATTGGACCTTTATTTATTTCAAATATTTCACTCGTTAACAAAATATTTATCCCAATAAAATCATGAGGAGCATTTTTGTCCAGATTTAAATCTGAATGAGAGAGAACTAATTAAAATAGAATAACTACCATATTATTAATTGTCATATTAAAAATTTTATTGACCTTTTTGAATATAAGTTTTGTTCTTAAATAAACAAACGTAAAAAAAAAATTCTAAAGAGGAAGACTCTTTTTTTAAGAAAGAAAAATATAGTGTGGTATGATTATTGTTTATGTATCTTATTTTTTTTCTAATATTTGTTTTTGATAGAATTATAATATTTAAAGAAATATAGAGAATCTATACTATTAAAAGGGAAGCACTATTTAAAAGAAACCTTTAAGTTCTAAAAAATTTACATATAATGTCATTAGTTTTTAATGCTTTTAAATAAAGTCATTAAGGGTACAATAGTAAACAAAAAATTAATATAATTAAATAAAAAATCATAAAAATTATTTAAAATAATTATTAGTTTTCAAAAAATTAAACCAACTTTCTCTCTCGTAGTCGAATATACACCTTTCTAACGCTGTTGTTTGTGTCACTAGGTCTTTTATCCGCGCTACGCGCATATCTATTTTTATTGATTTGTTTAATATATTTTTAAGTTTATTCAATTTAAGTAGCTAGAGTGCAATATTAAGAAGGTTTGTATAATACTTTATTTTGGTTTATTTTTAAAATATATTTTTTTATTTATATTTTTAGTTTTTTAATGTAAGTTTTATTAAAATAATTTCAAAACATATTGAAATATATATAATGTATCATTTTCCTTTATTTACGCCATATTATTAAAAATTTTACTATGAGTAACATAAGTATAAAGAAATATATTTTGACAAAATTTTGAAATTAAATTACATAAAAATATAAAAATATTTGGACAATATTTGAATAATTTATATGTTTTCCTTTATGTTATCAAGAAAAATATCGGGAATGGAGTTTTAAACAAAAGATTCTTATTTTTTATGAAAAAGAAGATCGGAAATAGAGTAATTTCTCTTCTTACCGGCGAAGCCTGAGATTCCGGTAATTCTAACTATAATTGAAAATGAGTTTGATTTTACAATGTGATTCCTCTTTTCAATGTGAAGAATGTTACAAATCAAATTATAGATTCGATTCCAAAGTTTTTTTTATGTGTCCATCAATTGTTTGAAAAGATTAAGGGTTATGATTTGTACACATTAGACTAATCTGTTCAAGCGAATCCGGTCAGATTCGTGGATCTAATTCGAAGATTCTTAGTTTCAATAACATGATGGAGCTATCAGAGTCAGTGAGTGCTTGCAAAATGATACAATGAGTGCTTGCAAAAAGATAGAAGAATGATAGATTTTGAGAAAATTTATGAAGGCAGAAATTCATATACAGATTAAAAAGAAGGTGAGAAAAATATGAATTATTAGAAAGAAAGTATAGGGATAGAAATGATTAAAAGTAGATGAAAGAAAATCATGGTTGTGGTTAAATTAGGGAGAATAAGAGAAAAAGTCAAATATATGGTTAAAACACATACATTTTCAAGCAATGAGAGGTGGTATTAAAAGATTTAGAGAAAAAAACTTATATAGTGAGAGAGAGATAACTGTTCAAAAAAAAAACAATCTCCTTTGATAAATATTGTATTTTGAAAGAAAAAAAAAACTAAAAGCTAAATTATAGTTCTTTTAATTATGTATTTAAATTGACCTATTCATCTTAAATGTAACTTCAAAATTTACATTTAAGACGACTAAAATTGAACCATCTACTATTTTTTATTAGTAGATATATAAAAACTTATATTTCGATATTTTTAATAATTATTACTGGTTACACGAAATCTTATCAAAAAATTTTGTGCGGGTTCAAAATCATATGATTTTAAAAGTGTAAGATATTACATGAAATGTGAGTAAGTGAAGAACAAAAAAAACTTTCATTAAGGGTGAAAATGTCTTACTTTATAAATTTATTATCTCTACAGCCAAACAAAATCTAAAATAATATGTCCTACTATATCTAAAACCAAACAACTCTTAATCTTATGGTTAATTTAATTTTGATTTAATTTAATTCATTTGATAAATTTAATTTTGATCTAAATAATCCCTAAAGTAATTCAGTTATTTTAGAAATAGATTAATTTAATTACGATTTTGTCTATTATAATTGTGAGTTACCAACACCCTCTGTTCTTAATTAGAAACTCATCACCCAATATGAAATAAAACTAACAGGTACTCTTACTTTTTGTTGAGTAGGCGGCTGTGATGTTTGCTTCAAATATGGTAAAAGTAGTTGCAGAAAAAGAAAATAGTTCTACTGTCAATATTACAAATAGCCAAAGCAGTTTACACAATACATACTTATTCTAATCTGTTTTTTAAACACAGTTAGCCAAAAGAATACACGAGCAATGCGGCGAGACATACTAAAATCTAAAAGAGCATCTAGGAAAAACATTGGTACGCTCTCATAAATTCATATTCAATAATTACATTGTCTCAATCTCCTTTTCTAAAAACATTGTTTCACCCACAGTAAATATAGAAAACTCAAATACGAAATTCTATTTGAAACAGGGAATCAACATTCAAGTACGTCAACGTCTCAGCCCTCTAGAATTAGAACACGAAGAAGTAAGTAAATAGGCTAATTTTAAATTGTATGCCAACTTATTTTCACTGATTAATACATAAATCTAACTTAAGTTGATATTCTTACATGCACACAACTCTTGCTCACTTGAAGAAGCAGATGACATTCTACATTGCCCTTCTTGCAATGCTTTAGTCTGGCATTCAGAAAACACTGGAAGAGATCCAACAACTGGGAACCCATTGTACACAATTTGTTGCCAGCAAGGCCGTGTAAAATTGCCACCAGCAAAACCAGCACCACCTATACTTGAAGAACTTCTATAGAGTAACACCAATTTCCAGAATAACATACAAGTATACAATGCTATCTTGGCATTCACATCAATGGGAGCAAAAATAGACAATACTGTTTCATCTGGAACTGGATCCCCTACTTTTAGAATACAAGGGCAAAATTACCATCGCATTGGTTCTCTCATTCCTATGCCCGAAAATCCACCAAGATTTCTCCAGTTGTACATTGTCAACACAGCGAATGAAGTTTCAAACCAGATCAAGTCTTTATCACGAACACCCACAGCTCTTCAAGAAAACATTGTCACACAATTGATTGACATGTTAGATTCAAACAACCATCTTTGCCAAGTTTTTTGCAAAGCTCGGGATCGGTACGAGTCAGACGATGCTGAAGAGTTTACCATAAGGCTGATAGTACAACAAGGGAAAGGAAGACAATCTGATTTACCTGACACCAACGAGGTTGCTGTTTTAATCATCAGTGATTTGTCAACCACTACTGGTCACCGAGATGTTGTCTTACAATTTCAGACTAACCATTTGCAACAAATACAAGAAGACCATCCTTTGTATACGTCCTTGCAGTATCCATTGCTTTTTCCTTACGGAGAATTGAGCTTTCATACTGAGATACCTTATGTTGTACCTGAAGCTAGACAACGAAAAAAATCTTTCATAAGCATAAGAGAGTTTTACGCTTACCAGATCCAAACCCGTCTAACAGAAGGTAAGACAATTATAAAAGCAGGGCGTTTATTACACCAATACGTCATCGATGCATACACAGGTATTGAGGCAGAAAGATTGAGATGGAACAGAAACAACCTGGAGCAACTAAGAGCAGATTTGTATAGCAATGTGTATGATGCAGTTTGTAAAGGTGACATTGATGCGAAACTACATGGAAAACGAGTGATTCTACCTTCGAGCTTTACTAGAGGCCCACAATATATGATAAAAAAAGTATCATGATGCAATGGCGATTTGTCGAACAAATGGAAATCCATATTTGTTTATTACTATGACAGCCAATCCAAACTGGAAAGAGATAAAAAAATCATCTGGAAGCATGTGGTGGTGGTTCAGGAAATGATAGACCCGATATTGAATGCCGAGTTTTCAAAATGAAATTGGAGGAATTATTAAGCGATCTCAAAAAAGGAACATTCTTCAAACCATACAGAGCAGGTATATTTTATTATTACTCCTACTTTTATATTAGCAATATTTTCAATTTCATCCTACATAGAAACCTAAAATATCTTTCTTTAAAAACAAAAAAAAAAACAACAGTGCTCCACACAATAGAATTCCAAAAATGTGGACTGCCCCATGCGCACATATTGATTTGGTTGGATGGTGCTTCAAGAATCCCAACAGCTGATGAAGTTGATGCAATAATCTCTGCCGAATTACCACAAAAAGAGGACGACCCAGAAGGATTTGAGCTTGTGGAGAGACACATGATGCACGATCCATGTGGATTGGATAGACCAAAATCACCCTGCATGAAAAATAAAGAGTGTTCAAAGAAATATCCACGACAGTTTAATGGGCATACGACAATCGACAAATCTGGTTATATAACATACCGTCGGCGTCATCAAGAAAATAACTTTGTTATCAAGGGAGGAACAAGGTTGGATAATCGCTTTGTTATTCCACACAACTTGGCTATTCTAAAAAAATACCAAGCTCACATAAATGTGGAGTGGTGCAACAGAACAAATGCTGTCAAATACATTTTCAAATACATTACAAAGGGAGTTGATAAAGCAACCATTGTGATAGAAAAGGGTCCTAATGCCTCATGAAGCACTCAACATGATAAACCAAGAAAGAGGCCAAGAGATGAGATACAAGAATACCTTGACTGCCGATTCTTATCTGCTTGTGAAGCCATGTGGTGGACGTTTGGATTTCACATACACCAAAGGAAACCTGCAGTTCAAAAACTCATAATCCATCTGCCTGGACAGCACAACGTAACATATAAAGCTAAAAATGATCTCTGTCAAGTGCTGTCTAGGGAAGATATTGACAGAACAATGTTTACAGCCTGGATGGAAAAAAACGAGGAATCTGAAGAGGCTCGACAGTTAACTTATTTGGAATTCCCAACAATGTTTACTTGGATCAACGACAATAAAGTCTGGACTGAACGACAAAAGGGAAACATGATAGGAAGAATAGTCAACATTCATCCAACAGCAGGAGAGTTATATTATCTAAGGATACTAATCAATAAACTAAGAGGACCAAGAAGTTTCGACGAAATCCTAACATTTAATGGCAAAAAATATCCAGATTTTAAATCAGCATGCTATGCTAGAGGTCTACTAGATTGTGACTCTGAATGGCATGATGCAATGGATGAAGCTATTCAATGGGCTACACCTTATCAACTACGACACCTATTTGTATTATTGCTGATATATTGTGAAGTGGGCAATCCTCTTGCATTGTGGAATCGCTGTTAGAAATCACTCGGTGAAGACATGCTTCACAAAAAATGCAAAACTTTTGACTTTCGAAAGCTACATCTAGAAGAGCCGGAGCTCCAGCTGTACACTTTGGTTGAGATAGAGAAAATAATGCACCAGTATGACCGCTCACTAACTGAGTTTAAAGATATGCCACAACCAGATTTAGATGTTCTTAAAGAACTAGGTAACAACTTGTTAACCCAAGAATTACAATACAATGTACACAAGGAACAAAAAGAACACCAAAAAATTTTCGGGAGTCTAAATGCTCAGCAAAAACAGGTTTATGATGCAGTTTTAGAGTCAATTGAAAATGGACTAGGTAAATTATTCTTCCTTAATGGTCCTGGTGGAACAGGGAAGACATACCTTTACATGACCATTATTTCTAAACTGCGATCAGAGAAGAAAATTGTGCTTCCAGTTGCTTCATCAGGCATTGCAGCATTGCTTCTACCTGCAGGAAAGACAGCACATTCACGCTTTAAGATACCATTAAATGTCAATGAAGATTGAATATGTCATATAAAGCCAGGAACAATGCTTGCAAGATTAATTGAAAAAACCGACCTCATCATATGGGATGAGGCGCCCATGACACATCGATTAGCATTTGAACCACTAGACAAAACATTAAGAGATCTGATGTCCACAAAAAAATCAGAAGCTAAAGACCAACCTTTTGGAGGCAAGACTGTACTACTAGGTGGAGACTTCAGACAAACACTACCAGTTATTCTGTAAGGTTCTCGAGCCGATACAGTCTTAGCATCAATAAAACAATCAAACTTGTGGGGTTCTTGCAAAGTCTTCGTTCTGAAACAAAACATGAGACTCGAAGAATCAGAAGGAAGTTTTGCAGCATGGTTGCTAAGTGTTGGAGATGGAAATGCACCTATAAGTGAAACAAAAGATGTCAATGAAGATGATGGTCAGAATGTGGTTTTTGATCCTAAATTCCTAATGCAATCAAGTGGAAATCATCTGCAAGACATATTTTAAACAACAAAACCAGAGATCGTTTTATCAAAAAGTACATATGCAAGCATTACAGAGACAGCAATCCTAACTCCACGAATTGAGACAGTTGATGAGATTAATGCATACATGTTAGTGCAACTGCCAGGAACATTAAAGGAATATCTCAGCTCAGACAGCATAGGCAAGGCTGACACAATATCAACAGACTACGACTCGCTATACACAGTTGAGTATTTAAACTCACTAGAGTTCGCTGGACTACCAAAACATACGTTGTCTTTAAAAGTAGGAGCTCCAATAATGCTGCTTCGCAACATTAATCAAAAAGAAGGTCTATGCAATGGTACAAGATTAATCATAACACGTTTGGGAAATAGACTGATTGAGGGTGAAATAGTTACAGGTACACATGCAGGTAAAAAAGTTATTCTACCACAGATAATTTTATCACCACCTGACTCAAAGCATCCTTTCACACTTCGAAGACGTCAATTCCCAATAAGAGTATGCTATGCAATGACAATTAACAAAAGCCAAGGACAAAGTTTGAAATCAGTGCTCCTCTATTTGCCTCAACCGGTTTTCAGTCATGGCTAACTGTACGTGGCGCTTTCACGCATAACATCTTCTAAAGGTCTAACCATTCTAAAACCCGATAATGATGCAGAGTATACAGTCAAAAATATTGTTTACAAGGAAATATACAATGGGCTACCTACATAGTAAATGAATCAGATCACTTTAATGCTTTATCTAAGTCTGAAATCCAAATAATAAGATGAGGATTACCGTTTTCGAAGTCTCAATAACCTTTTTCCAGTAAACTACAGGAGCAGCAACAATAACATTGGTGGTAAACACACCTAAAAATTCTAAAGATAAAGTGAGAAAACTTATTTGAACACACAAAACTAACATATAAAAAACACAAAAGCAAGCATTGGACCTGCAGCTACAGCTTTGATATCACAGGTTACAAGAGCGGGATCATGTTTCTTCCCTCAAATTCGTAATCAAGCATACATACCAGAAACTTTAAATACTTTAGCAGTTGTAACTCCACCAGCTAAAAATGAATTTTTAGAGGTTTTCTTAACATCTTTAAAGTTTAGTTCTCTCAGAGACATTCTAACAAACAGTTTGTGTGCAAAGATATAGGACAAGTCTCCTATTTTGTTTAGCGGATCCAGAAGTACATTGATATCAAGAATTGGATATGAGTAATAGGAAAATACTAACAAACCATATGAAAACCTGAAACGGAATCCAACAAAAATCAATAAATTCTCAAACAAGAGACACAAGACGAAAGCTATTACATTGAATTAGCGAATGGGTCCAGCGGAGTATTGGAAGAAGATAGAGAAAAAAGAAAATACCTTTTGCGAACAGATTGGCTGTCAACAGTCTTAGTCGGAGGAGTAGGTTGTTTTGAAAAGAGGCGGAAATCGAAAATCGCCACCGAGATTTTACTTAATGCTGAAAAAATCAAAAATTTGAGAAAAATTAGTTTTTAGTGGATTTAAAGTTAAAAATTAGATGTTTTGATATAGATCTGTCATTACAGAACAAAAACCATGAAAATAGCATGCTAAATTGCAAGGAATCGTGTAGACAAAAAACGGTGGGAATTAAGTAAAAAAATCGCCAAATCGCAGAGCTAAGGAAGAAGATGAGGGTAAATTTTTCTTTTCCAAAATCATTAAAGCCAAAAATAAAGAAAATGGCAAAACTGTGCCTTGAACTCTTTTCATGGAAGTCTTAACAAAGACGCAAACCAGCAGACCAAACTTAATTCAATGTTAATGTACAACGAATTAAATATATATATACATGATTATTTATATAATTGTGAAACATTATTCCCCATTTAATCTCTGATTAATTGATTACGTGCTAGGTCCTCCTCGACCGCCCAACTAACGCCTAGCGAGTTTTAAAATATGGGATGCATGTGAGCTATTATTTTAATAAGTGTTGGGGAAAATGATAAGTATTGGCGCTTAAGTGAAATATTTTTGGCAAAATATTGGCGGAATACGTGTTTAAACTTTTTTCTTATTGATTTTCTATCTCAGCGTTATTAAAAGCTATGATACTGTTACGACATCAAAAAATAATCATGCATAGCAGTTATGAAATTCGTGTAATTGTCAACTACTATCAATGTATGTTTTTGTAGTGATGGGTTCAATAACTGTCCAACATCATTCATAAGAGTTACTCACATAATCTGTTATAATCATTTATTTATTATTATTTTCAACTCCAAAATCATATGCAAGACATATTTCAATCCACAAAAGTATGAAATATTTTATCAAAAAGTACATATGCAAGTATTACAAAGACAACAATCCTAACTCCGTATTAAAAATTATACATCATATTTCAATATGTTTTAAACAAAATTAATTTTCAAATCTTCATTCTACGTTAAATTTATTTTCCTAAAAACTTACATAAATACTACTAAAAGTATAAAAAACATATATTTTAAAATAAACCAAAATAAAATATTATACAATACGCTAGCTACTTATAAAATTGAATAAATACAAAAATAAATTAAAAAATCGATAAAAAACCCTCCCATAGAGGGAAGCTCTTGGATGTTCTCTCTCCGTTGAAATTTCTGGTAGTCGCCCTCCCATAGAGGGAAGCTCTTGGATGTATCCATCTTAGTACTCTTAGGATATAATTGCTTTTTAGGATATAAACAATATGACGCTATTGACTTGGTTTCATGAAATTTTTTCTGTGTATCAAAGCAACAATGGTTTTACATTTCCCTCCTTTTTTTAACATCCACGAACTCATTAACTAATAATTTTATCGCAGAGGAATAATCGTTTAAATCTAGGGTATCCTGATAATGCCGATCCTACAAACAAAAGAGAATACAATAAGCAAGGTGATTTCAATTTTCTTGTGGATCACGCGTTTGAGGAGTCTGACTTATGGCGGAGAGCGAAGGAACAATAGAAGTCAGAAAATATAAATAGGTCCTCTATGTTTCCTCAGATGGAGACGCGATGGGAAAGACCCGATGCTGGGATTTTAAAGTGTAACCTGCATGCTCATTGGCTAAATGCTTCTTCGATGATTAGTGGTGCTTGGTTGGTGCGTGACTCGTCTGGGGATGCAGTTTTTCATGCCTAAGAAGCTTTTGTGTCTTCTCCCTCTCGTATGTAAGCAAATTTTCAGGTTTTGGAATGGGCTCTTCAAAGCTTGCAGGACTTACATATTCCGGAAGTGGAGGTGTGGTGCGATTTTTCTGCTATTGTTGAGGCTCTACACAATGGCAGGAAGTGGCCCAGGTTTCCTTCCATCATTGATCGTATTAACCGTCTTATAAGATGTTTTTGTACTCTCAGGTTTCGAGTATCACATTATAAAGCAAACTCATTGGCATGGATTATAATTGTGTATCGCGGAAAAAAATCGACAGTGATTATCAATTTTAGCTATGTTTTAACTTATCCTCTGTTTCATGCATCTTTGGCTCTGTTTTTTTTTGGCAGTACTTTTGAAAGTTTCCTTCGGGTTAATGAAATACATATGATGACAAAAAAAATAGCAAAAATTGTGAAATTTTTTGTATCCAAGAGCAATTCCATATGTACATATATATATATATATATATATTTAAATAGAATGTAAAATTTATTGAAAAAAAAAAATTTTTACATCCAGTGCAGCAAGTTTATAAAATTTCTATAACATTTTTAAAGAAGAGTAAATATAGAAACATTGTTTATCGAGTTGCAAACCACATCTCCATTCCTTTGTCAAACTAAGAGTCTCCCATGGCTCGAATCGTCTATTGCGGACTTGCTTATCTATGTACTTGGTAAGTTGAGCGTGATGTGTAGCCGGTTCCCCATGTCTTCTACCATTCCTCTCCCTCTAAATCAAATGGATTGAAATTTAAAATACATATCTCAAAAGGAACAGCTTGAGTTTCTCTTGACTTGTATCCACGAGAAGGCCAAGAACGGTATCCCACTGAGTCATGTACTTTAACTCAAGAAGCTTATGTGACAACTCCATATCGCCGCTGAGTATGGGCATGTGAAGAAAATGTGGTTTCGTGTCTCCAATGGCTCCGAGCATAAAGAACAACCTGTGAAAGCACTATTGTTCCAGCTAAGCATTCGATCACCTGCCGATAATCTGTTCTTTACCGCTAGCCAAGCCATGAAAGCATATTTTGGCATGTTGTGGGTGAACCATATGCCCTTATACCACTCCATTGTGGCTGCACTTTCGAATTAATCTCCATGTTTCTTAAGTGCTGAATTCCGGTTTGAATTTATCTTGTTTGTACTGCCATAAAACCACATCCTCCTCTTCTGATACTCCTTTTTGACACTGGGACGTGATAGCCTCTTCAATCTCATTCAAGGAGTCGACTCGATGACGCCGAGTTCTATGTGTTGCCATCACATTCTCCATTGTTGAGTGAATAGGTATTCCCAAATCTCTACTACCTTGTGGCCTTGTGATATCGAATAGTCTGCCCAGCGAAGACCATTTATCATACCAAAAAGAGGAGTTGCTTAAAGAGGCTATCAAATCTCTGTATTTCAAAAGTTTCTTCCAAGTCCATGAGCCAAGTGAAGTGGTTTCCTTGACTGACTATATAGATCCTTTGCGATTAGGTACCTTCGAACCCAATTGACCCAAAGTGAATCGTAAGCTGACTGGATTCGCCAAAGTAGTTTCAGACAACTAACCTTGTCCTCAGATATCAAACGTAGTACCAACCCTACCTCTTCCTTTGGCTTACATACATCTTTCCAAGAAACTTTGGCCTTCTTTGGGTTCAGTTCTGGTCCAGACCACAAAAACGAAGCACAAAGTTTTTTTTATCTCTTCTATGTAAATTTTAGGAAGAAGAAACGCAGAAATCCATAAGTTTGTGAGACTATGGATGACTGAAGCAATAAGTTGTAGAGTCCAGTGAAAGAGAGATGCCTCGCAGTCCAACAGCTTATTCTCGATCGAATCTTCCCGATCAAATGTGTATAGTCATGAACTGTCATTTGCTTAGTCAATAGAGGTAAACCCAAGTACCTAACGGGTAATGAGCCACTATCAAAAGGGAAACACTCAAGAATATCATCCCTTACTCCAGCTGAAACCCCTGCCATAGAAAGGGTTGAATTTTTAAGACTTATTCTCAGCCCTGACGCAGCCGCGAAGTCCTTGAATACTTGAAGGATACATGCGATAGAATGTTTCTTCCAATCCGAAAAAACTAACAAATCATCCGCAAAACATAGATGTGTGAGTCTAAGACTCTGACAATATGGATGATATCCAAATCGACTCTCTCTAGCCGCTTTATCCAACATTTTTGATAAAACATGAATACAGATTACAAATAGATAGAGGGCGATAAGGAGCAACCTTGACGGAGACCTCTCGTACTTCTGGAAAAACCGGTCAATTCACCATTCACTTGTACTGAGAAAGAAGCTGTGATAAAGCATAGTTTGAGCCAGTGGATAAAATTTTCAGGAATCCCCAACACCTTTAAAGTGGATAAGAGAAAAAGCCATTGAACGGAGTCGAAACACCTGTAGTGTTCAAACCCTTAGGAAGAAAACCTTTCACAAAAAAAGATTGAACAGCCACAACAACATCTTTTTCCACAATTTCCCAAGCTTCTTTAAAGAAGTCACATGTAAAACCATCTGGTCCCAGATATTTATTTTATGGCATAGCAAACAAGAAAATTTTCACCTCTTCCTCCATGACTTCTTTTGTCATCATAGAAATATCTTCCTCAGCACAAACAAACACCAAAAGCTCCTGCAACCCTTCCTCTTCAACTCCAGCACATTCTGGGACAGATTGTGTCAAAAAGGAATGGAAAGAATTTTCAGCTTCTATCTTAATCTCATTCTGAGTTTCTACCATGGTTCCATCATCTTTCTTAACGGATCTAATTGAGTTTTGATTCTGACATTTATTTGCAGCTTGATGAAAATATCGATTGTTACCATCACCAACTTGTAACCAGTGCATTTTCGATCTTTGACGCAAAAAAACTCTCCTCCAAATCTGACAAGTGCTTCCACTTATTAAAAGCATGAGACTCAGCCACAACTAAATCCTGAGTCGGATTCGACATAGTTTTTGTCTGGCATTCACACAGATCCTCATATGCTTTTTTGCTTCTGTTTTGAAAATCTCCAAGTTTTTGTTTGCTCAGAGCAATTCCATATTCTACAATATATACAATGAAATTCTTATATATATATATAGCACTACTCTGTAGTCAAAGTTGTGGAAGAGCATTCATTTTCCTAAATGTTAAGAAATAATGGATAAACAAGACCTTTGCTGAAGATGTTGGCATACTGATGAGAGGACAAAACATGTAAAACCTTGACATCACTTATGGATATCTTTGCACGAACAAAACAGACGTAGGTCTCCACATTTTTAGTGTGATTATGCTAAACTGGGTTAGAAGGTAGGTAGATAGCACTAATACTGTAGCAATATTTGATAGTCGCTTGTCGAAGTGAGATGTTGATCATCTCGAGCAGAAGAGTACTTGACAGTACGACAATGTTGGCCACCCTACAATATTCCATCTCAGCACTAGAATATGACATAGCGGGTTGATATTTTGAGGACCAAAAACCAAGTTTTCATGAAAACACACAACCTAGGTAGAACGACAAATAGTACGACAACCAGCTCAATTAGTAACAGAATAAGCAATCAAGCTATATGCAGAAGATCGATAGAGGAAAAGTCTGTGAGATTTGGTTCCTTTGATAAACCAAATAATGCACTTCAACACACTGAGGTGAAATTCTCAAGGGTCATGCAAAATGCGCAAATATGTTAAATCTCTTTAGATTTTTTTTGGCAGTTTGGTGTAAAAGACTCCAATAATCTCTTTACTTCCTTAGTTTTCGGATCTGATAGTTACCAAGCTTGACTTAAACTTAAGAATCCTTCAACCACCTTTTTTACATGCACGACACAGAGAAAATCAAAGACAAAACACATATGGTGCAAAATGAATGAGAACGGAGAACTTAAATAAGAAACCTGAATTATCTGAATTATGTCTCGTACAAGAGAAAACAAACATCTCATTGGGAAATGATAAGATCATGATTTAAAACACTCATATAGGATGCCTTAAGTAATGACAATGTCAATCAAGGTGATTTACAGAAAAATACATGAATTTTTATGAAACTTATCACGATGAGGAAGTCTTCTAGAGACAATTTCAAAGGAGATGGAGATAATAAATGCAAACAAAAACCGAGGGTAGAGAGTTTGCCTAGGTAAGAGCGCCTGAGAGAGTTTGCTTCTAATTTCCTTTCGGGTGACTTCATTGTCGATTGGCCCCACGCCGATCGCCGAGAACATCTCCTTTCTCCCCCCTCCCCTCTTTCTTTCTTGAGTGGTTTGATGAGTTCTAAAGGCTCTCCTCCCCTTCTCCCGATCCCCTGGATCTAATCTCGCAGTCGTCTTTGACCTCCATTGAAGATCTGGCAACTGTTCCTCCTCCAGGTACTCCTTCCACCCCAGGAGCTGTTACTTTTACCTCCATGTCGTCGTACGCATCGAGGTTCAAGGGTTCTCTCAGGAACCTCTGTAAGATGTCGGCTCTAACGTTCCTCGACGATGGTACACTAGTGGTCTTAGCTCTGCCTTTTGTTATACTCAAGGTGTCTGAGTGTTGGAATGGTTATATCATCGCCAAATTCCACGGCATGTGCCCTCCTATTCAGAAGATTTATTCAGATCTAAACCCTATTTGGGGGAAATTTGAAAACATCAATGTTTGGTCTCTTTATCCAACTTTGTGTCTGATCTTGGTTCCTTCGAAATCAATGCATGAGTGGGTCCCCAAGACTGGGTATTGGCAGTCATGCAATTGTGCTTTCAACGTCTTTACTTGGTCTGCTGATGGACCTCTGGAACTTCCTGACCCCGAAATAGCCCTGATCTAGGTGGTGCTGAAAGATACCACCTCAACTCTACTTTCTAGATGATATCAGCGTCATAGCAAGTGCCATTGGAGTGTCACTTCATACCAAAAAATATTGGGAAAACAAAAGTAAGGTTAAAATTCTTCTCAATGGTGTTTCTACCCATAGCGGTTATCGTCAAGGATACTCTAGACAACTCTGCTACGGTGGTGGTATCCTACCTCAGTCCATCTCAACTTCATCTATCTTGTATTTTGAAAGGCAAATTTGCATATCATTTTTGTTTTGTTTGCAATTATTATCAAAATAAATAAATTAAAATTATTAATATGACAAAAAATTGCAAAAGTTTACCTAATGTTTAGCTCTGGCCACCAAAATGATAGAGATTTTAAGACTACGAGTTATATTTTAAACGATATAAAAGGGATATTTTGAACTCCAAAATTTTATAAAAGTTCCATCTCTTTAAAAAATTAAGAAGAAAGTCTTCCTCTTTTTTTTTTTAACCCTGACAGAACAAAAGAAAAGAAAAGACTTAATTCTTAATTTTTGAAAGAAATTACACTTTTTATATGAAATTTTGGAAGAAGAAATTCTAAGGTTTTTGAAATTAAGAAGAAAGTCTAAGGTTTTTTAAAATAATAGATTTTGTATCTTTGTGTACCTAACGTGGATAGTTGTCAAACATCTGCAAGTACGAAATTTCAGTCCTGCTTCCTAAAGATTTCCCGTGACTTGTTTGTGTTTCACAAAGATAAATAAATACAAAACTCGAGGAAGACTAATCATTCAAAAAAAAAAAAAACAATACTCTCATATTCACTCTAACACACCTAACAAGAAGACAATTGAAGGTGGAGCTGAAGGTTTGAATTAATGGATCAACAAAGTACCGGCGAAAACAGTCATGATCATGTCAATCCGACACCAATCGTAGACATACATCGATTAATCTCAGAAGATATTGGTCCGAAGCTTCTGAGTGAATCAGCTGGTTCGAAGTCATGTTGCATCGTGAGAATCCCACAGAGCCTTGCACAAATCAACCTCAAAGCTTACGAACCTAAGATCGTCTCCATTGGTCCTTACCATCACGGCAAAGAACATCTCCAAATGATCCAGCAGCATAAACGCCGCTTCTTGAAGGTTTTCATTGCTAAAATGGAAGAAAATGGAATTGATCCTCAAGAATTGGTCAAAGTTGTATCGAGATTGGAAAGAGAAATAAGAGGTTCTTATTCCGAGGAACTTGGTTTAGATCAAGCAACATTGGTTGAGATGATGGTTCTTGATGGTTGCTTTATCCTCACGATGTTCTTTGTGGTTTCCGGGAAAATTGTTTACACTAATCATGATGATCCATTTTTCAGTATGCCATGGATTTTGCCATCGATTCGAGCCGATCTTCTCCTTTTGGAAAACCAAGTTCCTTATCTTCTTCTTGAAACATGGAAGTTAGTTACCACTGATTTAAAAGAGATCGCCTTGAAATTCTTCAACTACTCGTTACAAAAACAAGATACGTTTTTGGAAGAAGATTATGAAGCAAAACATCTTCTTGATTTAATACGTACGACTTTCATCCCCGTTCCGTGTCAAAGAAGCATCAAAGATAACTATCTCACAATCATATGTTGTTCTGGGGAGAAAATCTCGCAGTAAATCATCATTGAAAGATGATGAATCTCTCAGATTCGTTCTCTCAGTCAAGAAGCTTCACCTTCGGGGAATCAAATTCAAACCGAGGAAGAACACGGATTCAATCTTAGACATAAGGTTTAGTAAAGGGGTGCTTCATATTCCTCCGGTGGTAATGGATGGTTTTATCACTTCATTCATCTTAAACTGTGTCGCATTTGAGCAGTTATATGCAGATTCATCAAACCACATAACGAGCTACGTAGCTTTGATGGCTTGTCTTATAAACGAAGAGAGTGATGCAGCGTTCCTTAGTGAAAGAAAGATTCTTGAGGACTATTTTGGAACCGACGATGGACTGTCTAAGTTTTTTAAAATTATTGGCAAAGAAATAGCCTTCGACATAGACAAGAGTTACTTAGCAAAGGTGTTTCAAGGAGTTAACGAGTATACTTCAAAAGGATTCCATGTTCACTGCGCAGAGTTTGTTCACACGCATTTCGATAGTCCATGGACATTTGCATCATCGTTTGCAGCGTTGTTGCTTCTTATGTTTGCGGCTTTGCAAGTCTTCTTTGCAGCTTATAGTTATTTCCGTCCTCCAAACGTAAAGTGAGAGGTGCTTGCGGTAGAAAAATGTAATGTACTTGTTATGACTGTCAAACTCGTTGAAAATTTCTGTGATTCGTCCTTTTCTTGGTTTATAAGGAAGAAATCTAGTGTTTTTTAATATTTAAAAAGTTGATGAACATCACATTGATGAAGTGGAAGTGTTGAGATAAAAATGTTCATAGATTTACTCGATGATTATGGAAACACTCAAAAGTTATATTAGTTTCTCTGTTTTATTAGTTTTCACTTTAGTTAACACGTGTGCAATCCGATTGAATTATAGGGTTTTCAAGAAACTGTAATTTTTTTAACCCGTCACAATTCCAAACCTTGAGTCCATAATCTCCCCCAATATCAACTTTAGATATTCAAAGTCCATACCAAAAAAAGATTAAACCACATGCATATAAAAACCCAACCCTCTTTTTACTATCAGTAGGCCACTAACTTATTTTTGGGTAAGAAGTCGTAATTTCTCGGTATTTGTTAAAACATATTTGAATTTTATACAAATGAACACATACAACATATATCTTACACACACGTATACATGCTATAGAGGGATTAATCTTAACAGAATATGTAGATTATATATATATATATGTATTACATTTTTTGTCTTCCATTATTATTTTCTTTTTTTAAACCCATTTTTATTTTCTTTAACCACTTGCCCTTCGTTAACGTTGGTCGCCTTTTAATATGGTATTAAAAGAACCACATGCCTGTCTTATTCCTCCACTTGGTCTTTGGTGAATGCACCCTATGGTCTCCAATCTTCATATTCTTTAGTCAATTGTATTCTTAGGTTCAATACACAATTGATTTCATAAAGATGTGTGAATTTTAGGTCTTTACGAACAGATGTTTGTTTTAGTAGATTACTATAAGCATGCTGTTCAAAATGACTGAAAATCTTAACGCACTGCAAAGGTCCTAGGACTAAATGTAAAACAAAAAAGTAGTAGCTTCTGTTTTTGGAACACATGTTTATGGTCTCGATTCCTTGAAACGTAATTTTTAAGACGTTAACAAGAGGGTTCTTTTCTAGGATACACAATTCAGTTTTTCGAGAAACCGTTACATTTTTTTTTTTTGATAAAGGGGCTTCTATTAAGATGCTGCGGGAGTAATACAAGATGTTGAAAATATACAAAAGAAGAAACATTAGCTAGCAAAAGAATAGATTAAGTGAACTTAAGCAATGGAGAAGGATACGATAAGGATATTGAGATGCCTTGACTTTAACAAGAAGATGAACTAAGGCCGCAGCTATGATGGGAAGCCACACAAGCCCAAGGATGAAGATGCGGCTAAAGTAACACGAGGTAGATAGTAACCCAAACCGGAACGTTGAGTAGCTGGCCGAGCTAAACAACATGGCCATGAGAGGATCCAAACCCGAGATCCAAGCGTTTCTTCGAATCCAAACTGAAGCTCAACCGAATCCATTCGCATTGCCAAGACCCCAAGAACTAACAAAGACCCCTACCAAGTACTCAAAACCATCATAATCGGCGTAGAGACGAAACCACAAAACCAACCACCAAGCAAAACAAATTCCGACGAAATCAAGTAATCTCGAGCGTAGCTAAATCCAAGATCTTGGGTCACCTCCGTGAAATCTCCAAGAAATAGTAGCCTAGGACGAAAATAAAGAATGTGGGGGTCCTTTTTTCCGGCGGCTAGGATTTCTGTTTGGGAGAGTATTTTGGCCGCTCAAACGCTTAAGAGAATTGGTATTTTAACTGTTTAAATTTTTTCATAAAATATTTTTCAAAATACAAATCAAAAAACGTTAATTAACCCGCGGCTGACACTTGACATAAATTGTTCAATATGCCTCAGGTTGTGGATTTATTTAGAGGAGGAAAAAAACACATTAATTACAACCGCAAAACGCAAATAAATTATTCAGGTATATGAGAACTGAAAGCTTTTTTTTTTTTGAAATTACTGAAAGCTTCTTTCAAAGACAACGAAAACAGTTTTTTTTTTTTATAATTATTATTCTCGATCCTTTGGTTATTTTTTTTTGTTTTGTGTAAACTAAGCAAGAATGCAAGATCCACCCCACCCCGGCCGCCTTCTTCTCTTCTTTACTTCCCCGTAGTCTTTGTCACTCCTTTCAAATCAAACGTTGTCACTTTGTTGAAATCATTTTTTGTCGGTGAAGAAGAGTCGTCGTCACTTCCAGCTTCTTCCTCTCTGATTCCACCTTTTAACTCATAATAGTAAAATGGCAGAGGTTCTCCATGTAAGTCACCGACACTTCCAGCTTCCAGAGGTTCCGTTCGTCTGAACCGCTCAGGCAATTCCGCTAATGACACAGGTTGTGTCTTACTCTGCTTCTTCCTAAAACATATATTTTTGAGTAAAATCAAAAAGGAAAGAAATAAACATATGTTTATGAGAAAACTTATAAATTCTGTCGACATTTTTTTTCTACGGAGTGTAGATGAGTTTAACAAACAAAGTGCTTGCTTGTCCAACTTAAGTAAATTGTAGATAGAAAATAAATTTGATTCTTGAAGTTGTTTTTAAATCTTCAATTTGAGGGAAAATAGCTAAATTTTAGTATAATAAGTGTGTTGTTGCTATCATATTTTTATTTAATTTATGACTTGACTAACTGCAGAGGTGGCTCCACGTACTTTCCTCATTTTTCTAACTCCAACTCGCTAGGAAAGTACGCACACAGTTGATACTTGTTATTTACTAGTAAGTGTTACGACTTAATTTGACACCAAGACTCGAGTAGAACTCAATGACGATCGATAGATGCGGAACACATTCGAGAGAGGTCAAAACGCGAAAGAGAATGATAATAGAACGAAGAGAGAAAAACTTATGGGAGAAGAGAAAGAAAAAAAGAACACAGGATTTTACGAGTGCAAGTCAATCGATGTGATTGATTATATGCCTTGGCTAGCTAGAGAAAAGTTCTGGATTTATAGGTAGAAAAATCTTTTAAAATTATCGTTAATTTGTTATTTGGACAGTTTTTGGGAAAGTAGTTTGCTAAATATTATTGTCTTGAAAAAAATATCGTGTTCATACTGTATGCCTTCAAAATTTTCAATAACTGTCCAATTTGCCAATTCACCCTTAATAAAAATGACCAAAAGATATATTTTTAATGGTTTCGAGAGATATCACACACTAATCAACTAATTAAGAATTATCAATAACAATTTTTTTGTGGTCAACCAATATCATATGGCGAACATTAAGAAGATACGTTTGTCATCGGAAACTTAGAATATTCGACATTCATTTTTATTTTTAACTAGGTAAATACCCGGACTAGGGGTCTTTTTTTTTTCTTTATACTTACATTTAGTAAATTGTTTTTATAGGCAATTGAAAATTTTGTTTTTAAACCGATTTATATTTAGTTATTGTATATGTAAACTATTTTAATATTTGCTTACATGAATAAGTAACTTGAAGATGAGTGGGATTTGTTTCGTTATATTTACTTTTACTGTAATGGTTCTTATGCCATAAAATTGGATGGACATGTAACATTAAATTTTTTGATATTAATTTAATTTTAAGATATGTTGTGGTTTTTTTCCTTTATAAACTGACAATGTCTTAAAATTTGTGTTTGAAATAGTTTCATTTTATTATGCCATGTTAAGAACATAATTGCATATAGATTAGAGACTACTTGTATATAACAATTTAAAACATTACTATGTAGTAATACATATAAGAATATTTTCTAACAGCGGTATAGACTGCTTCCCATGTTTGGTTTATATAAAATTCTTTGTTATTTTTCTCTCTCTGACTACAAGTAAATAGGTATGTAGTATCCATTAAAACCATTTTTAAAATAAAATAACCATTATATTTTGGGTAGTTCTCAAAAATAACACAAAATTAAGTTTTTGTGACACAAATAACACACATTTTCATTTAGGACAAAAATAACATTTTTATTAAAGGTCAATTCTCTTATATAGCACAAATATCTTAACTTCATATTTTTCAGGGTTTAGGGTTTAGAAAACCCTAAACCCTAAGCCCTAAGCCCTAAACCCTAAACCATACCTCCTACCCATAACAAACTATACCCTAAAGTCTAAAATACTTAACCCAAACTAAAAAATTAAATTATTACCCTTTATTCAAATGCTATTTTGTCCTAAATAAAAATGTGTGTTAAATTTGTCACAAAAACCTTTTTTGTGCTATTTGAGGGAATTTCTCTTATATTTTTTTGCATCGGTTTTGTTTATTGATGTTAAAGTAGTGAGATTTGCATCGATCATGTAGAAGTGATACTACTAAGGTCAGCATTTACTATCGCTTATCTTGATAAGATACTAATTGAATTTATTTTACATCATTTTATTTGTAATTGATTCTAAATTCTTAATTTAAAATTTAAAATAGAAAATAATGGGTGTTTAATTTTTTCTCTTCCCCACGTGAATGAAACTTGCTAAAAATTATTTATTATCATAAAATAAGTCTAAATTTTCCTACAACCTTTGTCAAAAACTTTTATCCGATCAAAACTTCTATTCGTCGCTGTAATTAGGTGATTGAGACTGAAATATTGTCCCAATCTCTGCCTTTGTCTCTCTGTTAACATCTATGTCTCTATCTCTCTATCACGTCCGTTCTGTGTCTCCATTGGCTTTGTTGTTTGCGTCTCCGCCGCACGTCTGTCTTTAACACTGTCACCACCGTTCATCTTTGGCTTTTTCTATGTCAAATTATGTGTTCGTTCTCATTGTGGATTGATTAAGAGTTTGGTTGAAGATTTTGATTTATATAATTGATTCCCTTCACGTAATTTGATTTAACTCAGACTTGTTTGTTATTTTCAGAACCGTAAAGCCATAAATTGTTATTTGATTATAGATGTAAACAGAAATCGATTATCATAGAATTAGATTGGAAACAATTTCTATAAAATATGATGCGTTTAATTAAAATGATTTTATTGGATTAGATATTTTTTTCACTAATTGATGGGGCAGCTTAATCTGGTGTGTAATATTGAAATAATCTTATTGGATGTCAAAAATTTTTCATTTATTGACATGTCAATCTCAGAAACAAAGTTATGGATGATGTGTCATCTCAGGAGAGACACACTGCTTTATTATAGTGTTGATTTGGGTTATTCACCTCTCGTTCTCTTCTCTCACATTTCAACGTACACCACTTATTTTACGCCAACCATGATAGTTTTGTAATAATCGAGCTTATTCCAACTGATATATTAGTATTTTGTCCCATTTTAACTAGTCTTTTTATCTTGTTTTTGAGTCTTTTCTAGTTCCTTTTGTGTCTTTTCAGGTATTTTGAGGCTCTGGAGCATGTATTGAAAATATTTGAGCACATTGGAGCAAAAGAAGCAATTTGGAGCAAAAAGACGATTTTCACGCCGAGCAGGTGCTCGCGTGCTCGCCAGGGTGCTCGCCCGGGGTGCTCGACCTATTTTACCTAGGGACGCGTTTTTAATTAATTTTTAGAATAAAAAGAGGCCAACCGCCTCAGACTTGTATCACGTTCTCTTTCAGACCTCAGTTCTTCGATTTAGGTTATTTTTGGTTTCAAGACTCCACACTTTGTTCCCTTGTTTGATTTGGATTTATATTATTCAGCCTTGGACCTCTATTCTCCTATCATCGGTCAATCTACAGCTTGTTTGAGAAGTTTTCCTGAACCTTATTCTTTAAATAAATCATGAATTCATCTCTTTGCTTTGTTGTATTTGATCTTGCCATGTGTGAGTAGATCCATAGCTAGGTTAGGGTTTTCAATGGTGAATTAGGTTGTTAATGGCTGAGCACAAATAGGATCGAAATTTATATGTCTTCGCCAATAGGGGTTCGTAATGCCTAGGTTAGTTTGATCACCTAGCCTATGATTTTTAGGTTAAACTTATTCATGAGAGTGCTCTAGGTTGCTAGAAAAATCATTGGTGAGCAATTGACGCGCAGCCAACGAGAGTTGATTGCTGCGGTTGATTGTGAACATATTGAACTTGTTTGTTAATGCTTATCGTCTTCATTAGATCCGGGCGAGAGTTTCGGTATCTAGGTTGTTAGATAAAGGTGTCGATACATCACGAGAGTGGGGCGACATTCATTCGTGTTTGAGTTCTAGACCGGTAGTTAATTAGCCCTGAATAGTTGCTCAGCCTTGTCTCCTAATCACCAGCGAAGCTCTTGGATGTATCCATCTTAGTACTCTTAGGATATAATTGCTTTTTAGGATATAAACAATATGACGCTATTGACTTGGTTTCATGAAATTTTTTCTGTGTATCAAAGCAACAATGGTTTTACATTTCCCTCCTTTTTTTAACATCCACGAACTCATTAACTAATAATTTTATCGCAGAGGAATAATCGTTTAAATCTAGGGTATCCTGATAATGCCGATCCTACAAACAAAAGAGAATACAATAAGCAAGGTGATTTCAATTTTCTTGTGGATCACGCGTTTGAGGAGTCTGACTTATGGCGGAGAGCGAAGGAACAATAGAAGTCAGAAAATATAAATAGGTCCTCTATGTTTCCTCAGATGGAGACGCGATGGGTAAGACCCGATGCTGGGATTTTAAAGTGTAACCTGCATGCTCATTGGCTAAATGCTTCTTCGATGATTAGTGGTGCTTGGTTGGTGCGTGACTCGTCCGGGGATGCAGTTTTTCATGCCTAAGAAGCTTTTGTGTCTTCTCCCTCTCGTATGTAAGCAAATTTTCAGGTTTTGGAATGGGCTCTTCAAAGCTTGCAGGACTTACATATTCCGGAAGTGGAGGTGTGGTGCGATTTTTCTGCTATTGTTGAGGCTCTACACAATGGCAGGAAGTGGCCCAGGTTTCCTTCCATCATTGATCGTATTAACCGTCTTATAAGATGTTTTTGTACTCTCAGGTTTCGAGTATCACATTATAAAGCAAACTCATTGGCATGGATTATAATTGTGTATCGCGGAAAAAAATCGACAGTGATTATCAATTTTAGCTATGTTTTAACTTATCCTCTGTTTCATGCATCTTTGGCTCTGTTTTTTTTTGGCAGTACTTTTGAAGGTTTCCTTCGGGTTAATGAAATACATATGATGACAAAAAAAATAGCAAAAATTGTGAAATTTTTTGTATCCAAGAGCAATTCCATATGTACATATATATATATATATATTTAAATAGAATGTAAAATTTATTGAAAAATTATTTTTTTACATCCAGTGCAGCAAGTTTATAAAATTTCTATAACATTTTTAAAGAAGAGTAAATATAGAAACATTGTTTATCGAGTTGCAAACCACATCTCCATTCCTTTGTCAAACTAAGAGTCTCCCATGGCTCGAATCGTCTATTGCGGACTTGCTTATCTATGTACTTGGTAAGTTGAGCGTGATGTGTAGCCGGTTCCCCATGTCTTCTACCATTCCTCTCCCTCTAAATCAAATGGATTGAAATTTAAAATACATATCTCAAAAGGAACAGCTTGAGTTTCTCTTGACTTGTATCCACGAGAAGGCCAAGAACGGTATCCCACTGAGTCATGTACTTTAACTCAAGAAGCTTATGTGACAACTCCATATCGCCGCTGAGTATGGGCATGTGAAGAAAATATGGTTTCGTGTCTCCAATGGCTCCGAGCATAAAGAACAACCTGTGAAAGCACTATTGTTCCAGCTAAGCATTCGATCACCTGCCGATAATCTGTTCTTTACCGCTAGCCAAGCCATGAAAGCATATTTTGGCATGTTGTGGGTGAACCATATGCCCTTATACCACTCCATTGTGGCTGCACTTTCGAATTAATCTCCATGTTTCTTAAGTGCTGAATTCCGGTTTGAATTTATCTTGTTTGTACTGCCATAAAACCACATCCTCCTCTTCTGATACTCCTTTTTGACACTGGGAAGTGATAGCCTCTTCAATCTCATTCAAGGAGTCGACTCGATGACGCCGAGTTCTATGTGTTGCCATCACATTCTCCATTGTTGAGTGAATAGGTATTCCCAAATCTCTACTACCTTGTGGCCCTGTGATATCGAATAGTCTGCCCAGCGAAGACCATTTATCATACCAAAAAGAGGAGTTGCTTAAAGAGGCTATCAAATCTCTGTATTTCAAAAGTTTCTTCCAAGTCCATGAGCCAAGTGAAGTGGTTTCCTTGACTGACTATATAGATCCTTTGCGATTAGGTACCTTCGAACCCAATTGACCCAAAGTGAATCGTAAGCTGACTGGATTCGCCAAAGTAGTTTCAGACAACTAACCTTGTCCTCAGATATCAAACGTAGTACCAAACCTGCCTCTTCCGTTGGCTTACATACATCTTTCCAAGAAACTTTGGCCTTCTTTGGGTTCAGTTCTGGTCCAGACCACAAAAGCGAAGCACAAAGTTTTTTTATCTCTTCTATGTAAATTTTAGGAAGAAGAAAGCAGAAATCCATAAGTTTGTGAGACTATGGATGACTGAAGCAATAAGTTGTAGAGTCCAGTGAAAGAGAGATGCCTCGCAGTCCAACAGCTTATTCTCGATCGAATCTTCCCGATCAAATGTGTATAGTCATGAACTGTCATTTGCTTAGTCAATAGAGGTAAACCCAAGTACCTAACGGGTAATGAGCCACTATCAAAAGGGAAACACTCAAGAATATCATCCCTTACTCCAGCTGAAACCCCTGCCATAGAAAGGGTTGAATTTTTAAGACTTATTCTCAGCCCTGACGCAGCCGCGAAGTCCTTGAATACTTGAAGGATACATACGATAGAATGTTTCTTCCAATCCGAAAAAACTAACAAATCATCCATAAAACATAGATGTGTGAGGCTAAGAGGCGGGCAATATGGATGATATCCAGATCGCCTCTCTCTAGCCGCTTTATCCAACATTTTTGATAAAACATGAATACAGATTACAAATAGATAGAGGGCGATAAGGAGCAACCTTGACGGAGACCTCTCGTACTTCTGGAAAAACCGGTCAATTCACCATTCACTTGTACTGAGAAAGAAGCTGTGATAAAGCATAGTTTGAGCCAGTGGATAAAATTTTCAGGAATCCCCAACACCTTTAAAGTGGATAAGAGAAAAAGCCATTGAACGGAGTCGAAAGCCTTTGAAATATCAATTTTTATTGCGTATCTAGCCGAGACCGTATCTTTGTGATAATTCTTTACCAACTCCGAAGCTAACAAGACATTCTCCATGAGAAGACGATCCTTAACAAACAATGATTGGTTGGGAGATATGAATTTCAGCAAGATCTGCTTCAGTCGATTTGCCAAGATCTTTGAAATAACCTTATATCTGACATTACAACATGAAATCAGGCAATAGTCTTTCATCGTTTGTGCTTGTGTTTTCTTTGGGATGAGCGCCAGAACTGTAGTGTTCAAACCCTTAGGAAGAAAACCTTTCACAAAAAAAGATTGAACAGCCACAACAACATCTTTTTCCACAATTTCCCAAGCTTCTTTAAAGAAGTCACATGTAAAACCATCTGGTCCCAGATATTTATTTTATGGCATAGCAAACAAGAAAATTTTCACCTCTTCCTCCATGACTTCTTTTGTCATCATAGAAATATCTTCCTCAGCACAAACAAACACCAAAAGCTCCTGCAACCCTTCCTCTTCAACTCCAGCACATTCTGGGACAGATTGTGTCAAAAAGGAATGGAAAGAATTTTCAGCTTCTATCTTAATCTCATTCTGAGTTTCTACCATGGTTCCATCATCTTTCTTAACGGATCTAATTGAGTTTTGATTCTGACATTTATTTGCAGCTTGATGAAAATATCGATTGTTACCATCACCAACTTGTAACCAGTGCATTTTCGATCTTTGCCGCAAAAAAACTCTCCTCCAAATCTGACAAGTGCTTCCACTTATTAAAAGCATGAGACTCAGCCAAAACTAAATCCTGAGTCGGATTCGACATAGTTTTTGTCTGGCATTCACACAGATCCTCATATGCTTTTTTGCTTCTGTTTTGAAAATCTCCAAGTTTTTGTTTGCTCAGAGCAATTCCATATTCTACAATATATACAATGAAATTCTTATATATATATATAGCACTACTCTGTAGTCAAAGTTGTGGAAGAGCATTCATTTTCCTAAACGTTAAGAAATAATGGATAAACAAGACCTTTGCTGAAGATGTTGGCATACTGATGAGAGGACAAAACATGTAAAACCTTGACATCACTTATGGATATCTTTGCACGAACAAAACAGACGTAGGGTCTCCACATTTTTAGTGTGATTATGCTAAACTGGGTTAGAAGGTAGGTAGATAGCACTAATACTGTAACAATATTTGATAGTCGCTTGTCGAAGTGAGATGTTGATCATCTCGAGCAGAAGAGTACTTGACAGTACGACAATGTTGGCCACCCTACAATATTCCATCTCAGCACTAGAATATGACATAGCGGGTTGATATTTTGAGGACCAAAAACCAAGTTTTCATGAAAACACACAACCTAGGTAGAACGACAAATAGTACGACAACCAACTCAATTAGTAACAGAATAAGCAATCAAGCTATATGCAGAAGATCGATAGAGGAAAAGTCTGTGAGATTTGGTTCCTTTGATAAACCAAATAATGCACTTCAACACACTGAGGTGAAATTCTCAAGGGTCATGCAAAATGCGCAAATATGTTAAATCTCTTTAGATTTTTTTTTGGCAGTTTGGTGTAAAAGACTCAATAATCTCTTTACTTCCTTAGTTTTCGGATCTGATAGTTACCAAGCTTGACTTAAACTTAAGAATCCTTCAACCACCTTTTTTACATGCACGACACAGAGAAAATCAAAGACAAAACACATATGGTGCAAAATGAATGAGAACGGAGAACTTAAATAAGAAACCAGAATTATCTGAATTATGTCTCGTACAAGAGAAAACAAACATCTCATTGGGAAATGATAAGATCATGATTTAAAACACTCATATAGGATGCCTTAAATAATGACAATGTCAATCAAGGTGATTTACAGAAAAATACATGAATTTTTATGAAACTTATCACGATGAGGAAGTCTTCTAGAGACAATTTCAAAGGAGATGGAGATAATAAATGCAAACAAAAACCGAGGGTAGAGAGTTTGCCTAGGTAAGAGCGCCTGAGAGAGTTTGCTTCTAATTTCCTTTCGGGTGACTTCATTGTCGATTGCCCCACGCCCCGATCGCCGAGAACATCTCCTTTCTCCCCCCTCCCCTCTTTCTTTCTTGAGTGGTTCGATGAGTTCTAAAGGCTCTCCTCCCCTTCTCCCGATCCCCTGGATCTAATCTCGCAGTCGTCTTTGACCTCCATTGAAGATCTGGCAACTGTTCCTCCTCCAGGTACTCCTTCCACCCCAGGAGCTGTTACTTTTACCTCCATGTCGTCGTACGCATCGAGGTTCAAGGGTTCTCTCAGGAACCTCTGTAAGATGTCGGCTCTAACGTTCCTCGACGATGGTACACTAGTGGTCTTAGCTCTGCCTTTTGTTATACTCAAGGCGTCTGAGTGTTGGAATGGTTATATCATCGCCAAATTCCACGGCATGTGCCCTCCTATTCAGAAGATTTATTCAGATTTAAACCCTATTTGGGGGAAATTTGAAAACATCAATGTTTGGTCTCTTTATCCAACTTTGTGTCTGATCTTGGTTCCTTGAAATCAATGCATGAGTGGGTCCCCAAGACTGGGTATTGGCAGTCATGCAATTGTGCTTTCAACGTCTTTACTTGGTCCGCTGATGGACCTCTGGAACTTCCTGACCCCGAAATAGCCCTGATCTAGGTGGTGCTGAAAGATACCACCTCAACTCTACTTTCTAGATGATATCAGCGTCATAGCAAGTGCCATTGGAGTGTCACTTCATACCAAAAAATATTGGGAAAACAAAAGTAAGGTTAAAATTCTTCTCAATGGTGTTTCTACCCATAGCGGTTATCGTCAAGGATACTCTAGACAACTCTGCTACGGTGGTGGTATCCTACCTGAGGCCTCCGCCGAAGTGCTTGAATTGTGGTCGATATGGTCATTTGTTAAGCTGATATCCTAAGCCTTTGATGAAGAATAACAAAATTAAGAAGGACGTGCCTTCTGGTCTAGCACACGTTACTCACCCGACAGTTGTGCTAATCGAGGAGAACATTAATGCTCAGCTTGTTGGCACCACACCGTACCCTCCTATGGAACCAGACTTTGTGGTAAATTCCCTGAGGAAATCTTGCAGATAGTCGAGATCTAGAGCCAGAGCCAGCAGCTCATTGCCAAAAAATGATCCGCTTACTCTTGGAAAAGAAGAAGGCATCACGGCAAAGGATGTCCCCATTCCCGCTAAGTTGTCCACATATCTTGTTTGTGTGGAGATATTATGTTCGAGCACACCTCAACTTGAGCTCCATCCACTGCTCTATTAGTCTCAAAGGACAAGTCAGTAGTTGAATCTAAGGCGGAATCGGATCATGATTCATGTTACCAATCTGTGACAGTTGCATAAAACAACACATATTTTCTGAACATGAATGATTGTATTCTTTCTCCTCTGACCAAGAAGAGAGCAAATCAGAAATTGAAGAGGGAAGCTCAGTCTTGTTTGACCACATGTAGATACGTAGCATCTCCATCTAATGTCTGAACTCACACCTCGAGCAGAGGATCAAACCTCTGAACGCTTGGCTTTCGCTTTCCCTTTTTTTCCGTAATTATGAAGCACTAGAAGAAAAATGGACATTATTAGCACACAAAAAATGCTATAATATATGTCTAATAACGATATAATAAATGATATTATATACGGAGCTATAATAGGTACCCCCCCTACAATGGCGTTACTGATATGCTATTATATCATGTTCTATTATAGCGTTATTTTCTGTGCCGTAATATTATTTATCATAACACTTTTTCTTCGCCGTATTATTTTACATTGTAGTGTTTTGTGTTTGTTGTATTATTATTTCTTATAGCTACTGCGTAATGCTGTAATAAATTATTTTATAGCATTTTAGTCGTGCACTTAGTTTATTATCTGATCATTATTAATCTCTGTTTTGAATAATTAAAACCTGTATACTATATAATATATATTTATATTTTGTAACTCATAAATTATCTGACACATACGTAACTATAATATAACCAAATGAAGATTCATACAGATGAAATCCAATTTCAAAGTAATTAACAGAATTCAACTAAAATAACCACAATTCAAACCAAGAACACTAAATCACCCTGTAGAAAAAGATACATACAACATATATATATATATACGAAGAGAGAGAGAGACAAAGTAAGTGAAAATCTGACCTAAATCTCATATATGAGACTGAAATCGAATCAAATTGGAAAGTTATATTGATAAATCGAGGAACCTACTCAGTATTTCGTGTTGATTCAGACTGAATCGAAAGAAAATGAGGCTGAGAATGGAGGTTTGAAAACAAACGAAACTGGAGCTGAAGGAGATCGAATCGAAGGAGCTGAAGGTCGGAATCTGAGAGATTTTTTTTTTTATCTTCTTCCTAATTTTTGTTTTTTTTTTGTTTTCAAGAGTTTTTACTTTTTTTTTCTAAGTGTTCGCGGGCCTTAGTTTGCGGTCTAAGTTAATTTTTGCCTAAGTGTTGGCGCTCTAAGTTAATTTCAATCGTTAGCAATTTTGGAATGCTATGAATGATTAAACTAAACTGCGATACTATCATTGATAGCATAGTCAAAAACTGCGCTATTATTTAGTGCTATCAATGTCCATTTTTCTTGTAGTGAAGGTTTTTATGGAATATATAGGTTTAAACAGTAGCTCTCGTCAAAGAGTCGTTCCGAATTGGCTACTTGAGAATAAGCTCATGGTTGGGGCATTGTTGGAAACACACATTGCTGAAGACAAATCAAATTGTATTTTGGCTTCAGTTTTGCCAGAATGGTGCCTAGAAACCAACTACTATTTTTCCAGAAATGGAAGGATCTGGCTCGTCTGGAACCCTGCTATCGCTGATGTTATTTATAAGAAGACTGATCAGCTGATCCTATGTGGGGTATTTGATCCAGCCTAACAGTCTTTGTTTTTAGTTGCTTTGGTCTATGCTCACAACACCGAAGCTCATAAAAGGTTATTAAGATTACTAGAAACTGGGTAAAAAGCAAGTCTAAAACTACTTGCTTGATTTCAATCATAATATTTTTTTTTATAATAATAATTTATGATTTACAAATTAGTATAACAACAAATTCACGTAATGTCTAGCTCCAGTCCATCTCAACTTCATCTATCTTGTATTTTGAAAGGCAAATTTGCATATCATTTTTGTTTTGTTTGCAATTATTATCAAAATAAATAAATTAAAATTATTAATATGACAAAAAATTGCAAAAGTTTACCTAATGTTTAGCTCTGGCCACCAAAATGATAGAGATTTTAAGACTACGAGTTATATTTTAAACGATATAAAAGGGATATTTTGAACTCCAAAATTTTATAAAAGTTCCATCTCTTTAAAAAATTAAGAAGAAAATCTCCCTATTTTTTTTAATAACCCTGCCAGAACAAAAGAAAAGAAAAGACTTAATTCTTAATTTTTGAAAGAAATTAAACTTTTTAAATGAAATTTTGGAAGAAGAAATTCTAAGGTTTTTGAAATTAAGAAGAAAGTCTAAGGTTTTTAAAATAATAGATTTTGTATCTTTGTGTACCTAACGTGGATAGTTGTCAAACATCTGCAAGTACGAAATTTCAGTCCTGCTTCCTAAAGATTTCCCGTGACTTGTTTGTGTTTCACAAAGATAAATAAATACAAAACTCGAGGAAGACTAATCATTCAAAAAAAAAACAAAACAATACTCTCATATTCACTCTAACACACCTAACAAGAAGACAATTGAAGGTGGAGCTGAAGGTTTGAATTAATGGATCAACAAAGTACCGGCGAAAACAGTCATGATCATGTCAATCCGACACCAATCGTAGACATACATCGATTAATCTCAGAAGATATTGGTCCGAAGCTTCTGAGTGAATCAGCTGGTTCGAAGTCATGTTGCATCGTGAGAATCCCACAGAGCCTTGCACAAATCAACCTCAAAGCTTACGAACCTAAGATCGTCTCCATTGGTCCTTACCATCACGGCAAAGAACATCTCCAAATGATCCAGCAGCATAAACGCCGCTTCTTGAAGGTTTTCATTGCTAAAATGGAAGAAAATGGAATTGATCCTCAAGAATTGGTCAAAGTTGTATCGAGATTGGAAAGAGAAATAAGAGGTTCTTATTCCGAGGAACTTGGTTTAGATCAAGCAACATTGGTTGAGATGATGGTTCTTGATGGTTGCTTTATCCTCACGATGTTCTTTGTGGTTTCCGGGAAAATTGTTTACACTAATCATGATGATCCATTTTTCAGTATGCCATGGATTTTGCCATCGATTCGAGCCGATCTTCTCCTTTTGGAAAACCAAGTTCCTTATCTTCTTCTTGAAACATGGAAGTTAGTTACCACTGATTTAAAAGAGATCGCCTTGAAATTCTTCAACTACTCGTTACAAAAACAAGATACGTTTTTGGAAGAAGATTATGAAGCAAAACATCTTCTTGATTTAATACGTACGACTTTCATCCCCGTTCCGTGTCAAAGAAGCATCAAAGATAACTATCTCACAATCATATGTTGTTCTGGGAGAAAATCTCGCAGTAAATCATCATTGAAAGATGATGAATCTCTCAGATTCGTTCTCTCAGTCAAGAAGCTTCACCTTCGGGGAATCAAATTCAAACCGAGGAAGAACACGGATTCAATCTTAGACATAAGGTTTAGTAAAGGGGTGCTTCATATTCCTCCGGTGGTAATGGATGGTTTTATCACTTCATTCATCTTAAACTGTGTCGCATTTGAGCAGTTATATGCAGATTCATCAAACCACATAACGAGCTACGTAGCTTTGATGGCTTGTCTTATAAACGAAGAGAGTGATGCAGCGTTCCTTAGTGAAAGAAAGATTCTTGAGGACTATTTTGGAACCGACGATGGACTGTCTAAGTTTTTTAAAATTATTGGCAAAGAAATAGCCTTCGACATAGACAAGAGTTACTTAGCAAAGGTGTTTCAAGGAGTTAACGAGTATACTTCAAAAGGATTCCATGTTCACTGCGCAGAGTTTGTTCACACGCATTTCGATAGTCCATGGACATTTGCATCATCGTTTGCAGCGTTGTTGCTTCTTATGTTTGCGGCTTTGCAAGTCTTCTTTGCAGCTTATAGTTATTTCCGTCCTCCAAACGTAAAGTGAGAGGTGCTTGCGGTAGAAAAATGTAATGTACTTGTTATGACTGTCAAACTCGTTGAAAATTTCTGTGATTCGTCCTTTTCTTGGTTTATAAGGAAGAAATCTAGTGTTTTTTAATATTTAAAAAGTTGATGAACATCACATTGATGAAGTGGAAGTGTTGAGATAAAAATGTTCATAGATTTACTCGATGATTATGGAAACACTCAAAAGTTATATTAGTTTCTCTGTTTTATTAGTTTTCACTTTAGTTAACACGTGTGCAATCCGATTGAATTATAGGGTTTTCAAGAAACTGTAATTTTTTTAACCCGTCACAATTCCAAACCTTGAGTCCATAATCTCCCCCAATATCAACTTTAGATATTCAAAGTCCATACCAAAAAAAGATTAAACCACATGCATATAAAAACCCAACCCTCTTTTTACTATCAGTAGGCCACTAACTTATTTTTGGGTAAGAAGTCGTAATTTCTCGGTATTTGTTAAAACATATTTGAATTTTATACAAATGAACACATACAACATATATCTTACACACGTATACATGCTATAGAGGGATTAATCTTAACAGAATATGTAGATTATATATATATATATGTATTACATTTTTGTCTTCCATTATTATTTTCTTTTTTTAAACCCATTTTTATTTTCTTTAACCACTTGCCCTTCGTTAACGTTGGTCGCCTTTTAATATGGTATTAAAAGAACCACATGCCTGTCTTATTCCTCCACTTGGTCTTTGGTGAATGCACCCTATGGTCTCCAATCTTCATATTCTTTAGTCAATTGTATTCTTAGGTTCAATACACAATTGATTTCATAAAGATGTGTGAATTTTAGGTCTTTACGAACAGATGTTTGTTTTAGTAGATTACTATAAGCATGCTGTTCAAAATGACTGAAAATCTTAACGCACTGCAAAGGTCCTAGGACTAAATGTAAAACAAAAAAGTAGTAGCTTCTGTTTTTGGAACACATGTTTATGGTCTCGATTCCTTGAAACGTAATTTTTAAGACGTTAACAAGAGGGTTCTTTTCTAGGATACACAATTCAGTTTTTCGAGAAACCGTTACATTTTTTTCTTTTTTGATAAAGGGGCTTCTATTAAAATGCTGCGTGAGTATTACAAGATGTTGAAAATATACAAAAGAAGAAACATTAGCTAGCAAAAGAATAGATTAAGTGAACTTAAGCAATGGAGAAGGATACGATAAGGATATTGAGATGCCTTGACTTTAACAAGAAGATGAACTAAGGCCGCAGCTATGATGGGAAGCCACACAAGCCCAAGGATGAAGATGCGGCTAAAGTAACACGAGGTAGATAGTAACCCAAACCGGAACGTTGAGTAGCTGGCCGAGCTAAACAACATGGCCATGAGAGGATCCAAACCCGAGATCCAAGCGTTTCTTCGAATCCAAACTGAAGCTCAACCGAATCCATTCGCATTGCCAAGACCCCAAGAACTAACAAAGACCCCTACCAAGTACTCAAAACCATCATAATCGGCGTAGAGACGAAACCACAAAACCAACCACCAAGCAAAACAAATTCCGACGAAATCAAGTAATCTCGAGCGTAGCTAAATCCAAGATCTTGGGTCACCTCCGTGAAATCTCCAAGAAATAGTAGCCTAGGACGAAAATAAAGAATGTGGGGGTCCTTTTTCCGGCGGCTAGGATTTCTGTTTGGGAGAGTATTTTGGCCGCTCAAACGCTTAAGAGAATTGGTATTTTAACTGTTTAAATTTTTTCATAAAATATTTTTCAAAATACAAATCAAAAAACGTTAATTAACCCGCGGCTGACACTTGACATAAATTGTTCAATATGCCTCAGGTTGTGGATTTATTTAGAGGAGGAAAAAAACACATTAATTACAACCGCAAAACGCAAATAAATTATTCAGGTATATGAGAACTGAAAGCTTTTTTTTTTTTGAAATTACTGAAAGCTTCTTTCAAAGACAACGAAAACAGTTTTTTTTTTTTATAATTATTATTCTCGATCCTTTGGTTATTTTTTTTTGTTTTGTGTAAACTAAGCAAGAATGCAAGATCCACCCCACCCCGGCCGCCTTCTTCTCTTCTTTACTTCCCCGTAGTCTTTGTCACTCCTTTCAAATCAAACGTTGTCACTTTGTTGAAATCATTTTTTGTCGGTGAAGAAGAGTCGTCGTCACTTCCAGCTTCTTCCTCTCTGATTCCACCTTTTAACTCATAATAGTAAAATGGCAGAGGTTCTCCATGTAAGTCACCGACACTTCCAGCTTCCAGAGGTTCCGTTCGTCTGAACCGCTCAGGCAATTCCGCTAATGACACAGGTTGTGTCTTACTCTGCTTCTTCCTAAAACATATATTTTTGAGTAAAATCAAAAAGAAAAGAAATAAACATATGCTTATGGGAAAACTTATAAATTCTGTCGACATTTTTTTTTTCTACGGAGTGTAGATGAGTTTAACAAACAAAGTGCTTGCTTGTCCAACTTAAGTAAATTGTAGATAGAAAATAAATTTGATTCTTGAAGTTGTTTTTAAATCTTCAATTTGAGGGAAAATAGCTAAATTTTAGTATAATAAGTGTGTTGTTGCTATCATATTTTTATTTAATTTATGACTTGACTAACTGCAGAGGTGGCTCCACGTACTTTCCTCATTTTTCTAACTCCAACTCGCTAGGAAAGTACGCACACAGTTGATACTTGTTATTTACTAGTAAGTGTTACGACTTAATTTGACACCAAGACTCGAGTAGAACTCAATGACGATCGATAGATGCGGAACACATTCGAGAGAGGTCAAAACGCGAAAGAGAATGATAATAGAACGAAGAGAGAAAAACTTATGGGAGAAGAGAGAAAAAAAAGAACACAGGATTTTACGAGTGCAAGTCAATCGATGTGATTGATTATATGCCTTGGCTAGCTAGAGAAAAGTTCTGGATTTATAGGTAGAAAAATCTTTTAAAATTATCGTTAATTTGTTATTTGGACAGTTTTTGGGAAAGTAGTTTGCTAAATATTATTGTCTTGAAAAAAATATCGTGTTCATACTGTATGCCTTCAAAATTTTCAATAACTGTCCAATTTGCCAATTCACCCTTAATAAAAATGACCAAAAGATATATTTTTAATGGTTTCGAGAGATATCACACACTAATCAACTAATTAAGAATTATCAATAACAATTTTTTTGTGGTCAACCAATATCATATGGCGAACATTAAGAAGATACGTTTGTCATCGGAAACTTAGAATATTCGACATTCATTTTTATTTTTAACTAGGTAAATACCCGGACTAGGGGTCTTTTTTTTTTCTTTATACTTACATTTAGTAAATTGTTTTTATAGGCAATTGAAAATTTTGTTTTTAAACCGATTTATATTTAGTTATTGTATATGTAAACTATTTTAATATTTGCTTACATGAATAAGTAACTTGAAGATGAGTGGGATTTGTTTCGTTATATTTACTTTTACTGTAATGGTTCTTATGCCATAAAATTGGATGGACATGTAACATTAAATTTTTTGATATTAATTTAATTTTAAGATATGTTGTGGTTTTTTTCCTTTATAAACTGACAATGTCTTAAAATTTGTGTTTGAAATAGTTTCATTTTATTATGCCATGTTAAGAACATAATTGCATATAGATTAGAGACTACTTGTATATAACAATTTAAAACATTACTATGTAGTAATACATATAAGAATATTTTCTAACAGCGGTATAGACTGCGTCCCATGTGTGGTTTATATACAATTCTTTTGTTATTTTTCTCTCTCTGACTACAAGTAAATAGGTCTGTAGTATCCATTAAACCCATTTTTAAAATAAAATAACCATTATATTTTGGGTAGTTCTCAAAAATAACACAAAATTAAGTTTTTGTGACACAAATAACACACATTTTCATTTAGGACAAAAATAACATTTTTATTAAAGGTCAATTCTCTTATATAGCACAAATATCTTAACTTCATATTTTTCAGGGTTTAGGGTTTAGAAAACCCTAAACCCTAAGCCCTAAGCCCTAAACCCTAAACCATACCTCCTACCCATAAAAAACTATACCCTAAATTCTAAAATACTTAACCCAAACTAAAAAATTAAATTATTACCCTTTATTCAAATGCTATTTTGTCCTAAATAAAAATGTGTGCTAAATTTGTCACAAAAACCTTTTTTGTGCTATTTGAGGAATTTCTCTTATATTTTTTTGCATCAGTTTTGTTTATTGATGTTAAATTAGTAAGATTTGCATCGATCATGTATAAGTGATACTACTAAGGTCAGCATTTACTATCGCTTATCTTGATAAGATACTAATTGAATTTATTTTACATCATTTTATTTGTAATTGATTCTAAATTCTTAATTTAAAATTTAAAATAGAAAATAATGGGTGTTTAATTTTTTCTCTTCCCCACATGAATGAAACTTGCTAAAAATTATTTATTATCATAAAATAAGTCTAAATTTTCCTACAACCTTTGTCAAAAACTTTTATCCGATCAAAACTTCTATTCGTCGCTGTAATTAGGTGATTGAGACTGAAATATTGTCCCAATCTCTGCCTTTGTCTCTCTGTTAACATCTATGTCTCTATCTCTCTATCACGTCTCCGTTTCTGTGTCTCCATTGGCTTTGTTGTTTGCGTCTCCGCCGTACCGTCTGTCTTTAACACTGTCACCACCGTTCATCTTTGGCTTTTTCTATGTCAAATTATGTGTTTGTTCTAATTGTGAATTGATTAAGATTTTTGTTGAAGATTTTGATTTATATAATTGATTCCCTTCACGTAATTTGATTTACCTCAGACTTGTTTGTTATTTTCAGAACCGTAAAGCCATAAATTGTTATTTGATTATAGATGTAAACTGAAATCGATTATCATAGAATTAGATTGGAAACAATTTCTATAAAATATGATGCGTTTAATTAAAATGATTTTATTGGATTAGATATTTTTTTCACTAATTGATGTGGCAGCTTAATCTGGTGTGTAATATTGAAATAATCTTATTGGATGGCAAAAATTTTTCATTTATTGACATGTCAAGCTCAGAATCAAAGTTATGGATGATGTGTCATCTCAGGAGAGACACACTGCTTTATTATAGTGTTGATTTGGGTTATTCACCTCTCGTTCTCTTCTCTCACATTTCAACGTACACCACTTATTTTACGCCAACCATGATAGTTTTGTAATAATCGAGCTTATTCCAACTGATATATTAGTATTTTGTCCCATTTTAACTAGTCTTTTTATCTTGTTTTTGAGTCTTTTCTAGTTCCTTTTGTGTCTTTTCAGGTATTTTGAGGCTCTGGAGCATGTATTGAAAATATTTGAGCACATTGGAGCAAAAGAAGCAATTTGGAGCAAAAAGACGATTTTCACGCCGAGCAGGTGCTCGCGTGCTCGCCAGGGTGCTCGCCCGGGGTGCTCGACCTATTTTACCTAGGGACGCGTTTTTAATTAATTTTTAGAATAAAAAGAGGCCAACCGCCTCAGACTTGTATCACGTTCTCTTTCAGACCTCAGTTCTTCGATTTAGGTTATTTTTGGTTTCAAGACTCCACACTTTGTTCCCTTGTTTGATTTGGATTTATATTATTCAGCCTTGGACCTCTATTCTCCTATCATCGGTCAATCTACAGCTTGTTTGAGAAGTTTTCCTGAACCTTATTCTTTAAATAAATCATGAATTCATCTCTTTGCTTTGTTGTATTTGATCTTGCCATGTGTGAGTAGATCCATAGCTAGGTTAGGGTTTTCAATGGTGAATTAGGTTGTTAATGGCTGAGCACAAATAGGATCGAAATTTATATGTCTTCGCCAATAGGGGTTCGTAATGCCTAGGTTAGTTTGATCACCTAGCCTATGATTTTTAGGTTAAACTTATTCATGAGAGTGCTCTAGGTTGCTAGAAAAAATCATTGGTGAGCAACTGCGCAGCCAACGAGAGTTGATTGCTGCGGTTGATTGTGAACATATTGAACTTGTTTGTTAATGCTTATCGTCTTCATTAGATCCGGCGAGAGTTTCGGTATCTAGGTTGTTAGATAAAGGTGTCGATACATCACGAGAGTGGGGCGACATTCATTCGTGTTTGAGTTCTAGACCGGTAGTTAATTAGCCCTGAATAGTTGCTCAGCCTTGTCTCCTAATCACCAGCGAAGCTCTTGGATGTATCCATCTTAGTACTCTTAGGATATAATTGCTTTTTAGGATATAAACAATATGACGCTATTGACTTGGTTTCATGAAATTTTTTCTGTGTATCAAAGCAACAATGGTTTTACATTTCCCTCCTTTTTTTAACATCCACGAACTCATTAACTAATAATTTTATCGCAGAGGAATAATCGTTTAAATCTAGGGTATCCTGATAATGCCGATCCTACAAACAAAAGAGAATACAATAAGCAAGGTGATTTCAATTTTCTTGTGGATCACGCGTTTGAGGAGTCTGACTTATGGCGGAGAGCGAAGGAACAATAGAAGTCAGAAAATATAAATAGGTCCTCTATGTTTCCTCAGATGGAGACGCGATGGGTAAGACCCGATGCTGGGATTTTAAAGTGTAACCTGCATGCTCATTGGCTAAATGCTTCTTCGATGATTAGTGGTGCTTGGTTGGTGCGTGACTCGTCCGGGGATGCAGTTTTTCATGCCTAAGAAGCTTTTGTGTCTTCTCCCTCTCGTATGTAAGCAAATTTTCAGGTTTTGGAATGGGCTCTTCAAAGCTTGCAGGACTTACATATTCCGGAAGTGGAGGTGTGGTGCGATTTTTCTGCTATTGTTGAGGCTCTACACAATGGCAGGAAGTGGCCCAGGTTTCCTTCCATCATTGATCGTATTAACCGTCTTATAAGATGTTTTTGTACTCTCAGGTTTCGAGTATCACATTATAAAGCAAACTCATTGGCATGGATTATAATTGTGTATCGCGGAAAAAAATCGACAGTGATTATCAATTTTAGCTATGTTTTAACTTATCCTCTGTTTCATGCATCTTTGGCTCTGTTTTTTTTTGGCAGTACTTTTGAAGGTTTCCTTCGGGTTAATGAAATACATATGATGACAAAAAAAATAGCAAAAATTGTGAAATTTTTTGTATCCAAGAGCAATTCCATATGTACATATATATATATATATATTTAAATAGAATGTAAAATTTATTGAAAAATTATTTTTTTACATCCAGTGCAGCAAGTTTATAAAATTTCTATAACATTTTTAAAGAAGAGTAAATATAGAAACATTGTTTATCGAGTTGCAAACCACATCTCCATTCCTTTGTCAAACTAAGAGTCTCCCATGGCTCGAATCGTCTATTGCTGGACTTGCTTATCTATGTACTTGGTAAGTTGAGCGTGATGTGTAGCCGGTTCCCCATGTCTTCTACCATTCCTCTCCCTCTAAATCAAATGGATTGAAATTTAAAATACATATCTCAAAAGGAACAGCTTGAGTTTCTCTTGACTTGTATCCACGAGAAGGCCAAGAACGGTATCCCACTGAGTCATGTACTTTAACTCAAGAAGCTTATGTGACAACTCCATATCGCCGCTGAGTATGGGCATGTGAAGAAAATATGGTTTCGTGTCTCCAATGGCTCCGAGCATAAAGAACAACCTGTGAAAGCACTATTGTTCCAGCTAAGCATTCGATCACCTGCCGATAATCTGTTCTTTACCGCTAGCCAAGCCATGAAAGCATATTTTGGCATGTTGTGGGTGAACCATATGCCCTTATACCACTCCATTGTGGCTGCACTTTCGAATTAATCTCCATGTTTCTTAAGTGCTGAATTCCGGTTTGAATTTATCTTGTTTGTACTGCCATAAAACCACATCCTCCTCTTCTGATACTCCTTTTTGACACTGGGAAGTGATAGCCTCTTCAATCTCATTCAAGGAGTCGACTCGATGACACCGAGTTCTATGTGTTGCCATCACATTCTCCATTGTTGAGTGAATAGGTATTCCCAAATCTCTACTACCTTGTGGCCCTGTGATATCGAATAGTCTGCCCACCGAAGACCATTTATCATACCAAAAAGAGGAGTTGCTTAAAGAGGCTATCAAATCTCTGTATTTCAAAAGTTTCTTCCAAGTCCATGAGCCAAGTGAAGTGGTTTCCTTGACTGACTATATAGATCCTTTGCGATTAGGTACCTTCGAACCCAATTGACCCAAAGTGAATCGTAAGCTGACTGGATTCGCCAAAGTAGTTTCAGACAACTAACCTTGTCCTCAGATATCAAACGTAGTACCAACCCTACCTCTTCCTTTGGCTTACATACATCTTTCCAAGAAACTTTGGCCTTCTTTGGGTTCAGTTCTGGTCCAGACCACAAAAAAGGGCTAACAAAGTTTTTTTATCTCTTCTATGTAAATTTTAGGAAGAAGAAACGCAGAAATCCATAAGTTTGTGAGACTATGGATGACTGAAGCAATAAGTTGTAGAGTCCAGTGAAAGAGAGATGCCTCGCAGTCCAACAGCTTATTCTCGATCGAATCTTCCCGATCAAATGTGTATAGTCATGAACTGTCATTTGCTTAGTCAATAGAGGTAAACCCAAGTACCTAACGGGTAATGAGCCACTATCAAAAGGAAACACTCAAGAATATCATCCCTTACTCCAGCTGAAACCCCTGCCATAGAAAGGGTTGAATTTTTAAGACTTATTCTCAGCCCTGACGCAGCCGCGAAGTCCTTGAATACTTGAAGGATACATACGATAGAATGTTTCTTCCAATCCGAAAAAACTAACAAATCATCCGCAAAACATAGATGTGTGAGTCTAAGACTCTGACAATATGGATGATATCCAAATCGCCTCTCTCTAGCCGCTTTATCCAACATTTTTGATAAAACATGAATACAGATTACAAATAGATAGAGGGCGATAAGGAGCAACCTTGACGGAGACCTCTCGTACTTCTGGAAAAACCGGTCAATTCACCATTCACTTGTACTGAGAAAGAAGCTGTGATAAAGCATAGTTTGAGCCAGTGGATAAAATTTTCAGGAATCCCCAACACCTTTAAAGTGGATAAGAGAAAAAGCCATTGAGCGAATTGAAAGCCTTTGAAATATCAATTTTTATTGCGTATCTAGCCGAGACCGTATCTTTGTGATAATTCTTTACCAACTCCGAAGCTAACAAGACATTCTCCATGAGAAGACGATCCTTAACAAACAATGATTGGTTGGGAGATATGAATTTCAGCAAGATCTGCTTCAGTCGATTTGCCAAGATCTTTGAAATAACCTTATATCTGACATTACAACATGAAATCAGGCAATAGTCTTTCATCGTTTGTGCTTGTGTTTTCTTTGGGATGAGCGCCAGAACTGTAGTGTTCAAACCCTTAGGAAGAAAACCTTTCACAAAAAAAGATTGAACAGCCACAACAACATCTTTTTCCACAATTTCCCAAGCTTCTTTAAAGAAGTCACATGTAAAACCATCTGGTCCCAGATATTTATTTTATGGCATAGCAAACAAGAAAATTTTCACCTCTTCCTCCATGACTTCTTTTGTCATCATAGAAATATCTTCCTCAGCACAAACAAACACCAAAAGCTCCTGCAACCCTTCCTCTTCAACTCCAGCACATTCTGGGACAGATTGTGTCAAAAAGGAATGGAAAGAATTTTCAGCTTCTATCTTAATCTCATTCTGAGTTTCTACCATGGTTCCATCATCTTTCTTAACGGATCTAATTGAGTTTTGATTCTGACATTTATTTGCAGCTTGATGAAAATATCGATTGTTACCATCACCAACTTGTAACCAGTGCATTTTCGATCTTTGGCGCTAAAAAAACTCTCCTCCAAATCTGACAAGTGCTTCCACTTATTAAAAGCATGAGACTCAGCCAAAACTAAATCCTGAGTCGGATTCGACATAGTTTTTGTCTGGCATTCACACAGATCCTCATATGCTTTTTTGCTTCTGTTTTGAAAATCTCCAAGTTTTTGTTTGCTCAGAGCAATTCCATATTCTACAATATATACAATGAAATTCTTATATATATATATAGCACTACTCTGTAGTCAAAGTTGTGGAAGAGCATTCATTTTCCTAAACGTTAAGAAATAATGGATAAACAAGACCTTTGCTGAAGATGTTGGCATACTGATGAGAGGACAAAACATGTAAAACCTTGACATCACTTATGGATATCTTTGCACGAACAAAACAGACGTAGGTCTCCACATTTTTAGTGTGATTATGCTAAACTGGGTTAGAAGGTAGGTAGATAGCACTAATACTGTAACAATATTTGATAGTCGCTTGTCGAAGTGAGATGTTGATCATCTCGAGCAGAAGAGTACTTGACAGTACGACAATGTTGGCCACCCTACAATATTCCATCTCAGCACTAGAATATGACATAGCGGGTTGATATTTTGAGGACCAAAAACCAAGTTTTCATGAAAACACACAACCTAGGTAGAACGACAAATAGTACGACAACCAGCTCAATTAGTAACAGAATAAGCAATCAAGCTATATGCAGAAGATCGATAGAGGAAAAGTCTGTGAGATTTGGTTCCTTTGATAAACCAAATAATGCACTTCAACACACTGAGGTGAAATTCTCAAGGGTCATGCAAAATGCGCAAATATGTTAAATCTCTTTAGATTTTTTTTGGCAGTTTGGTGTAAAAGACTCAATAATCTCTTTACTTCCTTAGTTTTCGGATCTGATAGTTACCAAGCTTGACTTAAACTTAAGAATCCTTCAACCACCTTTTTTACATGCACGACACAGAGAAAATCAAAGACAAAACACATATGGTGCAAAATGAATGAGAACGGAGAACTTAAATAAGAAACCAGAATTATCTGAATTATGTCTCGTACAAGAGAAAACAAACATCTCATTGGGAAATGATAAGATCATGATTTAAAACACTCATATAGGATGCCTTAAATAATGACAATGTCAATCAAGGTGATTTACAGAAAAATACATGAATTTTTATGAAACTTATCACGATGAGGAAGTCTTCTAGAGACAATTTCAAAGGAGATGGAGATAATAAATGCAAACAAAAACCGAGGGTAGAGAGTTTGCCTAGGTAAGAGCGCCTGAGAGAGTTTGCTTCTAATTTCCTTTCGGGTGACTTCATTGTCGATTATTTACGCCCGATCGCCGAGAACATCTCCTTTCTCCCCCCTCCCTCTTTCTTTCTTGAGTGGTTCGATGAGTTCTAAAGGCTCTCCTCCCTTCTCCCGATCCCCTGGATCTAATCTCGCAGTCGTCTTTGACCTCCATTGAAGATCTGGCAACTGTTCCTCCTCCAGGTACTCCTTCCACCCCAGGAGCTGTTACTTTTACCTCCATGTCGTAAATGCGCATCGAGGTTCAAGGGTTCTCTCAGGAACCTCTGTAAGATGTCGGCTCTAACGTTCCTCGACGATGGTACACTAGTGGTCTTAGCTCTGCCTTTTGTTATACTCAAGGCGTCTGAGTGTTGGAATGGTTATATCATCGCCAAATTCCACGGCATGTGCCCTCCTATTCAGAAGATTTATTCAGATTTAAACCCTATTTGGGGGAAATTTGAAAACATCAATGTTTGGTCTCTTTATCCAACTTTGTGTCTGATCTTGGTTCCTTCGAAATCAATGCATGAGTGGGTCCCCAAGACTGGGTATTGGCAGTCATGCAATTGTGCTTTCAACGTCTTTACTTGGTCCGCTGATGGACCTCTGGAACTTCCTGACCCCGAAATAGCCCTGATCTAGGTGGTGCTGAAAGATACCACCTCAACTCTACTTTCTAGATGATATCAGCGTCATAGCAAGTGCCATTGGAGTGTCACTTCATACCAAAAAATATTGGGAAAACAAAAGTAAGGTTAAAATTCTTCTCAATGGTGTTTCTACCCATAGCGGTTATCGTCAAGGATACTCTAGACAACTCTGCTACGGTGGTGGTATCCTACCTGAGGCCTCCGCCGAAGTGCTTGAATTGTGGTCGATATGGTCATTTGTTAAGCTGATATCCTAAGCCTTTGATGAAGAATAACAAAATTAAGAAGGACGTGCCTTCTGGTCTAGCACACGTTACTCACCCGACAGTTGTGCTAATCGAGGAGAACATTAATGCTCAGCTTGTTGGCACCACACCGTACCCTCCTATGGAACCAGACTTTGTGGTAAATTCCCTGAGGAAATCTTGCAGATAGTCGAGATCTAGAGCCAGAGCCAGCAGCTCATTGCCAAAAAATGATCCGCTTACTCTTGGAAAGAAGAAGGCATCACGGCAAAGGATGTCCCCATTCCCGCTAAGTTGTCCACATATCTTGTTTGTGTGGAGATATTATGTTCGAGCACACCTCAACTTGAGCTCCATCCACTGCTCTATTAGTCTCAAAGGACAAGTCAGTAGTTGAATCTAAGGCGAAATCGGATCATGATTCATGTTACCAATCTGTGACAGTTGCATAAAACAACACATATTTTCTGAACATGAATGATTGTATTCTTTCTCCTCTGACCAAGAAGAGAGCAAATCAGAAATTGAAGAGGGAAGCTCAGTCTTGTTTGACCACATGTAGATACGTAGCATCTCCATCTAATGTCTGAACTCACACCTCGAGCAGAGGATCAAACCTCTGAACGCTTGGCTTTCGCTTTCCCCTTTTTTCCGTAATTATGAAGCACTAGAAGAAAAATGGACATTATTAGCACACAAAAAATGCTATAATATATGTCTAATAACGATATAATAAATGATATTATATACGGAGCTATAATAGGTACCCCCCCCTACAATGGCGTTACTGATATGCTATTATATCATGTTCTATTATAGCGTTATTTTCTGTGCCGTAATATTATTTATCATAACACTTTTTCTTCGCCGTATTATTTTACATTGTAGTGTTTTGTGTTTGTTGTATTATTATTTCTTATAGCTACTGCGTAATGCTGTAATAAATTATTTTATAGCATTTTAGTCGTGCACTTAGTTTATTATCTGATCATTATTAATCTCTGTTTTGAATAATTAAAACCTGTATACTATATAATATATATTTATATTTTGTAACTCATAAATTATCTGACACATACGTAACTATAATATAACCAAATGAAGATTCATACAGATGAAATCCAATTTCAAAGTAATTAACAGAATTCAACTAAAATAACCACAATTCAAACCAAGAACACTAAATCACCCTGTAGAAAAAGATACATACAACATATATATATATATACGAAGAGAGAGAGAGAGACAAAGTAAGTGAAAATCTGACCTAAATCTCATATATGAGACTGAAATCGAATCAAATTGGAAAGTTATATTGATAAATCGAGGAACCTACTCAGTATTTCGTGTTGATTCAGACTGAATCGAAAGAAAATGAGGCTGAGAATGGAGGTTTGAAAACAAACGAAACTGGAGCTGAAGGAGATCGAATCGAAGGAGCTGAAGGTCGGAATCTGAGAGATTTTTTTTTTTATCTTCTTCCTAATTTTTGTTTTTTTTTTGTTTTCAAGAGTTTTTACTTTTTTTTTCTAAGTGTTCGCGGGCCTTAGTTTGCGGTCTAAGTTAATTTTTGCCTAAGTGTTGGCGCTCTAAGTTAATTTCAATCGTTAGCAATTTTGGAATGCTATGAATGATTAAACTAAACTGCGATACTATCATTGATAGCATAGTCAAAAACTGCGCTATTATTTAGTGCTATCAATGTCCATTTTTCTTGTAGTGAAGGTTTTTATGGAATATATAGGTTTAAACAGTAGCTCTCGTCAAAGAGTCGTTCCGAATTGGCTACTTGAGAATAAGCTCATGGTTGGGGCATTGTTGGAAACACACATTGCTGAAGACAAATCAAATTGTATTTTGGCTTCAGTTTTGCCAGAATGGTGCCTAGAAACCAACTACTATTTTTCCAGAAATGGAAGGATCTGGCTCGTCTGGAACCCTGCTATCGCTGATGTTATTTATAAGAAGACTGATCAGCTGATCCTATGTGGGGTATTTGATCCAGCCTAACAGTCTTTGTTTTTAGTTGCTTTGGTCTATGCTCACAACACCGAAGCTCATAAAAGGTTATTAAGATTACTAGAAACTGGGTAAAAAGCAAGTCTAAAACTACTTGCTTGATTTCAATCATAATATTTTTTTTTATAATAATAATTTATGATTTACAAATTAGTATAACAACAAATTTACGTAATGTCTAGCTCCAGTCCATCTCAACTTCATCTATCTTGTATTTTGAAAGGCAAATTTGCATATCATTTTTGTTTTGTTTGCAATTATTATCAAAATAAATAAATTAAAATTATTAATATGACAAAAAATTGCAAAAGTTTACCTAATGTTTAGCTCTGGCCACCAAAATGATAGAGATTTTAAGACTACGAGTTATATTTTAAACGATATAAAAGGGATATTTTGAACTCCAAAATTTTATAAAAGTTCCATCTCTTTAAAAAATTAAGAAGAAAGTCTTCCTCTTTTTTTTTTTAACCCTGACAGAACAAAAGAAAAGAAAAGACTTAATTCTTAATTTTTGAAAGAAATTACACTTTTTATATGAAATTTTGGAAGAAGAAATTCTAAGGTTTTTGAAATTAAGAAGAAAGTCTAAGGTTTTTTAAAATAATAGATTTTGTATCTTTGTGTACCTAACGTGGATAGTTGTCAAACATCTGCAAGTACGAAATTTCAGTCCTGCTTCCTAAAGATTTCCCGTGACTTGTTTGTGTTTCACAAAGATAAATAAATACAAAACTCGAGGAAGACTAATCATTCAAAAAAAAAAACAAAACAATACTCTCATATTCACTCTAACACACCTAACAAGAAGACAATTGAAGGTGGAGCTGAAGGTTTGAATTAATGGATCAACAAAGTACCGGCGAAAACAGTCATGATCATGTCAATCCGACACCAATCGTAGACATACATCGATTAATCTCAGAAGATATTGGTCCGAAGCTTCTGAGTGAATCAGCTGGTTCGAAGTCATGTTGCATCGTGAGAATCCCACAGAGCCTTGCACAAATCAACCTCAAAGCTTACGAACCTAAGATCGTCTCCATTGGTCCTTACCATCACGGCAAAGAACATCTCCAAATGATCCAGCAGCATAAACGCCGCTTCTTGAAGGTTTTCATTGCTAAAATGGAAGAAAATGGAATTGATCCTCAAGAATTGGTCAAAGTTGTATCGAGATTGGAAAGAGAAATAAGAGGTTCTTATTCCGAGGAACTTGGTTTAGATCAAGCAACATTGGTTGAGATGATGGTTCTTGATGGTTGCTTTATCCTCACGATGTTCTTTGTGGTTTCCGGGAAAATTGTTTACACTAATCATGATGATCCATTTTTCAGTATGCCATGGATTTTGCCATCGATTCGAGCCGATCTTCTCCTTTTGGAAAACCAAGTTCCTTATCTTCTTCTTGAAACATGGAAGTTAGTTACCACTGATTTAAAAGAGATCGCCTTGAAATTCTTCAACTACTCGTTACAAAAACAAGATACGTTTTTGGAAGAAGATTATGAAGCAAAACATCTTCTTGATTTAATACGTACGACTTTCATCCCCGTTCCGTGTCAAAGAAGCATCAAAGATAACTATCTCACAATCATATGTTGTTCTGGGAGAAAATCTCGCAGTAAATCATCATTGAAAGATGATGAATCTCTCAGATTCGTTCTCTCAGTCAAGAAGCTTCACCTTCGGGGAATCAAATTCAAACCGAGGAAGAACACGGATTCAATCTTAGACATAAGGTTTAGTAAAGGGGTGCTTCATATTCCTCCGGTGGTAATGGATGGTTTTATCACTTCATTCATCTTAAACTGTGTCGCATTTGAGCAGTTATATGCAGATTCATCAAACCACATAACGAGCTACGTAGCTTTGATGGCTTGTCTTATAAACGAAGAGAGTGATGCAGCGTTCCTTAGTGAAAGAAAGATTCTTGAGGACTATTTTGGAACCGACGATGGACTGTCTAAGTTTTTTAAAATTATTGGCAAAGAAATAGCCTTCGACATAGACAAGAGTTACTTAGCAAAGGTGTTTCAAGGAGTTAACGAGTATACTTCAAAAGGATTCCATGTTCACTGCGCAGAGTTTGTTCACACGCATTTCGATAGTCCATGGACATTTGCATCATCGTTTGCAGCGTTGTTGCTTCTTATGTTTGCGGCTTTGCAAGTCTTCTTTGCAGCTTATAGTTATTTCCGTCCTCCAAACGTAAAGTGAGAGGTGCTTGCGGTAGAAAAATGTAATGTACTTGTTATGACTGTCAAACTCGTTGAAAATTTCTGTGATTCGTCCTTTTCTTGGTTTATAAGGAAGAAATCTAGTGTTTTTTAATATTTAAAAGTTGATGAACATCACATTGATGAAGTGGAAGTGTTGAGATAAAAATGTTCATAGATTTACTCGATGATTATGGAAACACTCAAAAGTTATATTAGTTTCTCTGTTTTATTAGTTTTCACTTTAGTTAACACGTGTGCAATCCGATTGAATTATAGGGTTTTCAAGAAACTGTAATTTTTTTAACCCGTCACAATTCCAAACCTTGAGTCCATAATCTCCCCCAATATCAACTTTAGATATTCAAAGTCCATACCAAAAAAAGATTAAACCACATGCATATAAAAACCCAACCCTCTTTTTTACTATCAGTAGGCCACTAACTTATTTTTGGGTAAGAAGTCGTAATTTCTCGGTATTTGTTAAAACATATTTGAATTTTATACAAATGAACACATACAACATATATCTTACACACACGTATACATGCTATAGAGGGATTAATCTTAACAGAATATGTAGATTATATATATATATATGTATTACATTTTTTGTCTTCCATTATTATTTTCTTTTTTTAAACCCATTTTTATTTTCTTTAACCACTTGCCCTTCGTTAACGTTGGTCGCCTTTTAATATGGTATTAAAAGAACCACATGCCTGTCTTATTCCTCCACTTGGTCTTTGGTGAATGCACCCTATGGTCTCCAATCTTCATATTCTTTAGTCAATTGTATTCTTAGGTTCAATACACAATTGATTTCATAAAGATGTGTGAATTTTAGGTCTTTACGAACAGATGTTTGTTTTAGTAGATTACTATAAGCATGCTGTTCAAAATGACTGAAAATCTTAACGCACTGCAAAGGTCCTAGGACTAAATGTAAAACAAAAAAGTAGTAGCTTCTGTTTTTGGAACACATGTTTATGGTCTCGATTCCTTGAAACGTAATTTTTAAGACGTTAACAAGAGGGTTCTTTTCTAGGATACACAATTCAGTTTTTTCGAGAAACCGTTACATTTTTTTCTTTTTTGATAAAGGGGCTTCTATTAAAATGCTGCGTGAGTATTACAAGATGTTGAAAATATACAAAAGAAGAAACATTAGCTAGCAAAAGAATAGATTAAGTGAACTTAAGCAATGGAGAAGGATACGATAAGGATATTGAGATGCCTTGACTTTAACAAGAAGATGAACTAAGGCCGCAGCTATGATGGGAAGCCACACAAGCCCAAGGATGAAGATGCGGCTAAAGTAACACGAGGTAGATAGTAACCCAAACCGGAACGTTGAGTAGCTGGCCGAGCTAAACAACATGGCCATGAGAGGATCCAAACCCGAGATCCAAGCGTTTCTTCGAATCCAAACTGAAGCTCAACCGAATCCATTCGCATTGCCAAGACCCCAAGAACTAACAAAGACCCCTACCAAGTACTCAAAACCATCATAATCGGCGTAGAGACGAAACCACAAAACCAACCACCAAGCAAAACAAATTCCGACGAAATCAAGTAATCTCGAGCGTAGCTAAATCCAAGATCTTGGGTCACCTCCGTGAAATCTCCAAGAAATAGTAGCCTAGGACGAAAATAAAGAATGTGGGGGTCCTTTTTCCGGCGGCTAGGATTTCTGTTTGGGAGAGTATTTTGGCCGCTCAAACGCTTAAGAGAATTGGTATTTTAACTGTTTAAATTTTTTCATAAAATATTTTTCAAAATACAAATCAAAAAACGTTAATTAACCCGCGGCTGACACTTGACATAAATTGTTCAATATGCCTCAGGTTGTGGATTTATTTAGAGGAGGAAAAAAACACATTAATTACAACCGCAAAACGCAAATAAATTATTCAGGTATATGAGAACTGAAAGCTTTTTTTTTTTTGAAATTACTGAAAGCTTCTTTCAAAGACAACGAAAACAGTTTTTTTTTTTTATAATTATTATTCTCGATCCTTTGGTTATTTTTTTTTGTTTTGTGTAAACTAAGCAAGAATGCAAGATCCACCCCACCCCGGCCGCCTTCTTCTCTTCTTTACTTCCCCGTAGTCTTTGTCACTCCTTTCAAATCAAACGTTGTCACTTTGTTGAAATCATTTTTTGTCGGTGAAGAAGAGTCGTCGTCACTTCCAGCTTCTTCCTCTCTGATTCCACCTTTTAACTCATAATAGTAAAATGGCAGAGGTTCTCCATGTAAGTCACCGACACTTCCAGCTTCCAGAGGTTCCGTTCGTCTGAACCGCTCAGGCAATTCCGCTAATGACACAGGTTGTGTCTTACTCTGCTTCTTCCTAAAACATATATTTTTGAGTAAAATCAAAAAGGAAAGAAATAAACATATGTTTATGAGAAAACTTATAAATTCTGTCGACATTTTTTTCTACGGAGTGTAGATGAGTTTAACAAACAAAGTGCTTGCTTGTCCAACTTAAGTAAATTGTAGATAGAAAATAAATTTGATTCTTGAAGTTGTTTTTAAATCTTCAATTTGAGGGAAAATAGCTAAATTTTAGTATAATAAGTGTGTTGTTGCTATCATATTTTTATTTAATTTATGACTTGACTAACTGCAGAGGTGGCTCCACGTACTTTCCTCATTTTTCTAACTCCAACTCGCTAGGAAAGTACGCACACAGTTGATACTTGTTATTTACTAGTAAGTGTTACGACTTAATTTGACACCAAGACTCGAGTAGAACTCAATGACGATCGATAGATGCGGAACACATTCGAGAGAGGTCAAAACGCGAAAGAGAATGATAATAGAACGAAGAGAGAAAAACTTATGGGAGAAGAGAAAAAAAAAAGAACACAGGATTTTACGAGTGCAAGTCAATCGATGTGATTGATTATATGCCTTGGCTAGCTAGAGAAAAGTTCTGGATTTATAGGTAGAAAAATCTTTTAAAATTATCGTTAATTTGTTATTTGGACAGTTTTTGGGAAAGTAGTTTGCTAAATATTATTGTCTTGAAAAAAATATCGTGTTCATACTGTATGCCTTCAAAATTTTCAATAACTGTCCAATTTGCCAATTCACCCTTAATAAAAATGACCAAAAGATATATTTTTAATGGTTTCGAGAGATATCACACACTAATCAACTAATTAAGAATTATCAATAACAATTTTTTTGTGGTCAACCAATATCATATGGCGAACATTAAGAAGATACGTTTGTCATCGGAAACTTAGAATATTCGACATTCATTTTTATTTTTAACTAGGTAAATACCCGGACTAGGGGTCTTTTTTTTTCTTTATACTTACATTTAGTAAATTGTTTTTATAGGCAATTGAAAATTTTGTTTTTAAACCGATTTATATTTAGTTATTGTATATGTAAACTATTTTAATATTTGCTTACATGAATAAGTAACTTGAAGATGGGTGGGATTTGTTTATATATATTTACTTTTACTGTAATGGTTCTTATGCCATAAAATTGGATGGACATGTAACATTAAATTTTTTGATATTAATTTAATTTTAAGATATGTTGTGGTTTTTTTCCTTTATAAACTGACAATGTCTTAAAATTTGTGTTTGAAATAGTTTCATTTTATTATGCCATGTTAAGAACATAATTGCATATAGATTAGAGACTACTTGTATATAACAATTTAAAACATTACTATGTAGTAATACATATAAGAATATTTTCTAACAGCGGTATAGACTGCTTCCCATGTTTGGTTTATATAAAATTCTTTGTTATTTTTCTCTCTCTGACTACAAGTAAATAGGTATGTAGTATCCATTAAAACCATTTTTAAAATAAAATAACCATTATATTTTGGGTAGTTCTCAAAAATAACACAAAATTAAGTTTTTGTGACACAAATAACACACATTTTCATTTAGGACAAAAATAACATTTTTATTAAAGGTCAATTCTCTTATATAGCACAAATATCTTAACTTCATATTTTCAGGGTTTAGGGTTTAGAAAACCCTAAACCCTAAGCCCTAAGCCCTAAACCCTAAACCATACCTCCTACCCATAAAAAACTATACCCTAAATTCTAAAATACTTAACCCAAACTAAAAAATTAAATTATTACCCTTTATTCAAATGCTATTTTGTCCTAAATAAAAATGTGTGCTAAATTTGTCACAAAAACCTTTTTTGTGCTATTTGAGGGAATTTCTCTTATATTTTTTTGCATCAGTTTTGTTTATTGATGTTAAATTAGTAAGATTTGCATCGATCATGTATAAGTGATACTACTAAGGTCAGCATTTACTATCGCTTATCTTGATAAGATACTAATTGAATTTATTTTACATCATTTTATTTGTAATTGATTCTAAATTCTTAATTTAAAATTTAAAATAGAAAATAATGGGTGTTTAATTTTTTCTCTTCCCCACGTGAATGAAACTTGCTAAAAATTATTTATTATCATAAAATAAGTCTAAATTTTCCTACAACCTTTGTCAAAAACTTTTATCCGATCAAAACTTCTATTCGTCGCTGTAATTAGGTGATTGAGACTGAAATATTGTCCCAATCTCTGCCTTTGTCTCTCTGTTAACATCTATGTCTCTATCTCTCTATCACGTCTCCGTTTCTGTGTCTCCATTGGCTTTGTTGTTTGCGTCTCCGCCGTACCGTCTGTCTTTAACACTGTCACCACCGTTCATCTTTGGCTTTTTCTATGTCAAATTATGTGTTTGTTCTAATTGTGAATTGATTAAGAGTTTGGTTGAAGATTTTGATTTATATAATTGATTCCCTTCACGTAATTTGATTTAACTCAGACTTGTTTGTTATTTTCAGAACCGTAAAGCCATAAATTATTATTTGATTATAGATGTAAACTGAAATCGATTATCATGGAATTAGATTGGAAACCATTTCTATAAAATCTGATGTGTTTAATTAAAATGATCTTATTGGATTAGATATTTTTTTCACTAATTGATGTGGCAGCTTAATCTGGTGTGTAATATTGAAATAATCTTATTGGATGGCAAACTTTTTTCATTTATTGACATGTCAAGCTCAGAATCAAAGTTATGGATGATGTGTCATCTCGGAGAGACACACTGCTTTATTATAGTGTTGATTTGGGTTATTCACCTCTCGTTCTCTTCTCTCACATTTCAACGTACACCACTTATTTTACGCCAACCATGATAGTTTTGTAATAATCGAGCTTATTCCAACTGATATATTAGTATTTTGTCCCATTTTAACTAGTCTTTTTATCTTGTTTTCGAGTCTTTTCTAGTTCCTTTTGTGTCTTTTCAGGTATTTTGAGGCTCTGGAGCATGTATTGAAAATATTTGAGCACATTGGAGCAAAAGAAGCAATTTGGAGCAAAAAGACGATTTTCACGCCGAGCAGGTGCTCGCGTGCTTTCGAGTGCTCGCCGGGGTGCTCGACCTATTTTACCTAGGGACGCGTTTTTAATTAATTTTTAGAATAAAAAAGGGCCAACCGCCTCAGACTTGTATCACGTTCTCTTTCAGACCTCAGTTCTTCGATTTAGGTTATTTTTGGTTTCAAGACTCCACACTTTGTTCCCTTGTTTGATTTGGATTTATATTATTCAGCCTTGGACCTCTATTCTCCTATCATCGGTCAATCTACAGCTTGTTTGAGAAGTTTTCCTGAACCTTATTCTTTAAATAAATCATGAATTCATCTCTTTGCTTTGTTGTATTTGATCTTGCCATGTGTGAGTAGATCCATAGCTAGGTTAGGGTTTTCAATGGTGAATTAGGTTGTTAATGGCTGAGCACAAATAGGATCGAAATTTATATGTCTTCGCCAATAGGGGTTCGTAATGCCTAGGTTAGTTTGATCACCTAGCCTATGATTTTTAGGTTAAACTTATTCATGAGAGTGCTCTAGGTTGCTAGAAAAAATCATTGGTGAGCAATTGACGCAAAGCCAACGAGAGTTGATTGCTGCGGTTGATTGTGAACATATTGAACTTGTTTGTTAATGCTTATCGTCTTCATTAGATCCGGGCGAGAGTTTCGGTATCTAGGTTGTTAGATAAAGGTGTCGATACATCACGAGAGTGGGGCGACATTCATTCGTGTTTGAGTTCTAGACCGGTAGTTAATTAGCCCTGAATAGTTGCTCAGCCTTGTCTCCTAATCACCAGCGAAGCTCTTGGATGTATCCATCTTAGTACTCTTAGGATATAATTGCTTTTTAGGATATAAACAATATGACGCTATTGACTTGGTTTCATGAAATTTTTTCTGTGTATCAAAGCAACAATGGTTTTACATTTCCCTCCTTTTTTTAACATCCACGAACTCATTAACTAATAATTTTATCGCAGAGGAATAATCGTTTAAATCTAGGGTATCCTGATAATGCCGATCCTACAAACAAAAGAGAATACAATAAGCAAGGTGATTTCAATTTTCTTGTGGATCACGCGTTTGAGGAGTCTGACTTATGGCGGAGAGCGAAGGAACAATAGAAGTCAGAAAATATAAATAGGTCCTCTATGTTTCCTCAGATGGAGACGCGATGGGTAAGACCCGATGCTGGGATTTTAAAGTGTAACCTGCATGCTCATTGGCTAAATGCTTCTTCGATGATTAGTGGTGCTTGGTTGGTGCGTGACTCGTCCGGGGATGCAGTTTTTCATGCCTAAGAAGCTTTTGTGTCTTCTCCCTCTCGTATGTAAGCAAATTTTCAGGTTTTGGAATGGGCTCTTCAAAGCTTGCAGGACTTACATATTCGGAAGTGGAGGTGTGGTGCGATTTTTCTGCTATTGTTGAGGCTCTACACAATGGCAGGAAGTGGCCCAGGTTTCCTTCCATCATTGATCGTATTAACCGTCTTATAAGATGTTTTTGTACTCTCAGGTTTCGAGTATCACATTATAAAGCAAACTCATTGGCATGGATTATAATTGTGTATCGCGGAAAAAAATCGACAGTGATTATCAATTTTAGCTATGTTTTAACTTATCCTCTGTTTCATGCATCTTTGGCTCTGTTTTTTTTTGGCAGTACTTTTGAAGGTTTCCTTCGGGTTAATGAAATACATATGATGACAAAAAAAATAGCAAAAATTGTGAAATTTTTTGTATCCAAGAGCAATTCCATATGTACATATATATATATATATATTTAAATAGAATGTAAAATTTATTGAAAAATTATTTTTTTACATCCAGTGCAGCAAGTTTATAAAATTTCTATAACATTTTTAAAGAAGAGTAAATATAGAAACATTGTTTATCGAAGTTGCAAACCACATCTCCATTCCTTTGTCAAACTAAGAGTCTCCCATGGCTCAATCGTCTATTGCGGACTTGCTTATCTATGTACTTGGTAAGTTGAGCGTGATGTGTAGCCGGTTCCCCATGTCTTCTACCATTCCTCTCCCTCTAAATCAAATGGATTGAAATTTAAAATACATATCTCAAAAGGAACAGCTTGAGTTTCTCTTGACTTGTATCCACGAGAAGGCCAAGAACGGTATCCCACTGAGTCATGTACTTTAACTCAAGAAGCTTATGTGACAACTCCATATCGCCGCTGAGTATGGGCATGTGAAGAAAATATGGTTTCGTGTCTCCAATGGCTCCGAGCATAAAGAACAACCTGTGAAAGCACTATTGTTCCAGCTAAGCATTCGATCACCTGCCGATAATCTGTTCTTTACCGCTAGCCAAGCCATGAAAGCATATTTTGGCATGTTGTGGGTGAACCATATGCCCTTATACCACTCCATTGTGGCTGCACTTTCGAATTAATCTCCATGTTTCTTAAGTGCTGAATTCCGGTTTGAATTTATCTTGTTTGTACTGCCATAAAACCACATCCTCCTCTTCTGATACTCCTTTTTGACACTGGGAAGTGATAGCCTCTTCAATCTCATTCAAGGAGTCGACTCGATGACGCCGAGTTCTATGTGTTGCCATCACATTCTCCATTGTTGAGTGAATAGGTATTCCCAAATCTCTACTACCTTGTGGCCCTGTGATATCGAATAGTCTGCCCAGCGAAGACCATTTATCATACCAAAAAGAGGAGTTGCTTAAAGAGGCTATCAAATCTCTGTATTTCAAAAGTTTCTTCCAAGTCCATGAGCCAAGTGAAGTGGTTTCCTTGACTGACTATATAGATCCTTTGCGATTAGGTACCTTCGAACCCAATTGACCCAAAGTGAATCGTAAGCTGACTGGATTCGCCAAAGTAGTTTCAGACAACTAACCTTGTCCTCAGATATCAAACGTAGTACCAACCCTACCTCTTCCTTTGGCTTACATACATCTTTCCAAGAAACTTTGGCCTTCTTTGGGTTCAGTTCTGGTCCAGACCACAAAAACGAAGCACAAAGTTTTTTTTATCTCTTCTATGTAAATTTTAGGAAGAAGAAACGCAGAAATCCATAAGTTTGTGAGACTATGGATGACTGAAGCAATAAGTTGTAGAGTCCAGTGAAAGAGAGATGCCTCGCAGTCCAACAGCTTATTCTCGATCGAATCTTCCCGATCAAATGTGTATAGTCATGAACTGTCATTTGCTTAGTCAATAGAGGTAAACCCAAGTACCTAACGGGTAATGAGCCACTATCAAAAGGGAAACACTCAAGAATATCATCCCTTACTCCAGCTGAAACCCCTGCCATAGAAAGGGTTGAATTTTTAAGACTTATTCTCAGCCCTGACGCAGCCGCGAAGTCCTTGAATACTTGAAGGATACATACGATAGAATGTTTCTTCCAATCCGAAAAAACTAACAAATCATCCGCAAAACATAGATGTGTGAGTCTAAGACTCTGACAATATGGATGATATCCAAATCGCCTCTCTCTAGCCGCTTTATCCAACATTTTTGATAAAACATGAATACAGATTACAAATAGATAGAGGGCGATAAGGAGCAACCTTGACGGAGACCTCTCGTACTTCTGGAAAAACCGGTCAATTCACCATTCACTTGTACTGAGAAAGAAGCTGTGATAAAGCATAGTTTGAGCCAGTGGATAAAATTTTCAGGAATCCCCAACACCTTTAAAGTGGATAAGAGAAAAAGCCATTGAACGGAGTCGAAAGCCTTTGAAATATCAATTTTTATTGCGTATCTAGCCGAGACCGTATCTTTGTGATAATTCTTTACCAACTCCGAAGCTAACAAGACATTCTCCATGAGAAGACGATCCTTAACAAACAATGATTGGTTGGGAGATATGAATTTCAGCAAGATCTGCTTCAGTCGATTTGCCAAGATCTTTGAAATAACCTTATATCTGACATTACAACATGAAATCAGGCAATAGTCTTTCATCGTTTGTGCTTGTGTTTTCTTTTGGGATGAGCGCCAGAACTGTAGTGGTCAAACCCTTAGGAAGAAAACCTTTCACAAAAAAAGATTGAACAGCCACAACAACATCTTTTTCCACAATTTCCCAAGCTTCTTTAAAGAAGTCACATGTAAAACCATCTGGTCCCAGATATTTATTTTATGGCATAGCAAACAAGAAAATTTTCACCTCTTCCTCCATGACTTCTTTTGTCATCATAGAAATATCTTCCTCAGCACAAACAAACACCAAAAGCTCCTGCAACCCTTCCTCTTCAACTCCAGCACATTCTGGGACAGATTGTGTCAAAAAGGAATGGAAAGAATTTTCAGCTTCTATCTTAATCTCATTCTGAGTTTCTACCATGGTTCCATCATCTTTCTTAACGGATCTAATTGAGTTTTGATTCTGACATTTATTTGCAGCTTGATGAAAATATCGATTGTTACCATCACCAACTTGTAACCAGTGCATTTTCGATCTTTGACGCAAAAAAACTCTCCTCCAAATCTGACAAGTGCTTCCACTTATTAAAAGCATGAGACTCAGCCAAAACTAAATCCTGAGTCGGATTCGACATAGTTTTTGTCTGGCATTCACACAGATCCTCATATGCTTTTTTGCTTCTGTTTTGAAAATCTCCAAGTTTTTGTTTGCTCAGAGCAATTCCATATTCTACAATATATACAATGAAATTCTTATATATATATATAGCACTACTCTGTAGTCAAAGTTGTGGAAGAGCATTCATTTTCCTAAACGTTAAGAAATAATGGATAAACAAGACCTTTGCTGAAGATGTTGGCATACTGATGAGAGGACAAAACATGTAAAACCTTGACATCACTTATGGATATCTTTGCACGAACAAAACAGACGTAGGTCTCCACATTTTTAGTGTGATTATGCTAAACTGGGTTAGAAGGTAGGTAGATAGCACTAATACTGTAACAATATTTGATAGTCGCTTGTCGAAGTGAGATGTTGATCATCTCGAGCAGAAGAGTACTTGACAGTACGACAATGTTGGCCACCCTACAATATTCCATCTCAGCACTAGAATATGACATAGCGGGTTGATATTTTGAGGACCAAAAACCAAGTTTTCATGAAAACACACAACCTAGGTAGAACGACAAATAGTACGACAACCAGCTCAATTAGTAACAGAATAAGCAATCAAGCTATATGCAGAAGATCGATAGAGGAAAAGTCTGTGAGATTTGGTTCCTTTGATAAACCAAATAATGCACTTCAACACACTGAGGTGAAATTCTCAAGGGTCATGCAAAATGCGCAAATATGTTAAATCTCTTTAGATTTTTTTTTGGCAGTTTGGTGTAAAAGACTCCAATAATCTCTTTACTTCCTTAGTTTTCGGATCTGATAGTTACCAAGCTTGACTTAAACTTAAGAATCCTTCAACCACCTTTTTTACATGCACGACACAGAGAAAATCAAAGACAAAACACATATGGTGCAAAATGAATGAGAACGGAGAACTTAAATAAGAAACCAGAATTATCTGAATTATGTCTCGTACAAGAGAAAACAAACATCTCATTGGGAAATGATAAGATCATGATTTAAAACACTCATATAGGATGCCTTAAATAATGACAATGTCAATCAAGGTGATTTACAGAAAAATACATGAATTTTTATGAAACTTATCACGATGAGGAAGTCTTCTAGAGACAATTTCAAAGGAGATGGAGATAATAAATGCAAACAAAAACCGAGGGTAGAGAGTTTGCCTAGGTAAGAGCGCCTGAGAGAGTTTGCTTCTAATTTCCTTTCGGGTGACTTCATTGTCGATTGGCCCCACGCCGATCGCCGAGAACATCTCCTTTCTCCCCCCCTCCCCTCTTTCTTTCTTGAGTGGTTCGATGAGTTCTAAAGGCTCTCCTCCCCTTCTCCCGATCCCCTGGATCTAATCTCGCAGTCGTCTTTGACCTCCATTGAAGATCTGGCAACTGTTCCTCCTCCAGGTACTCCTTCCACCCCAGGAGCTGTTACTTTTACCTCCATGTCGTCGTACGCATCGAGGTTCAAGGGTTCTCTCAGGAACCTCTGTAAGATGTCGGCTCTAACGTTCCTCGACGATGGTACACTAGTGGTCTTAGCTCTGCCTTTTGTTATACTCAAGGCGTCTGAGTGTTGGAATGGTTATATCATCGCCAAATTCCACGGCATGTGCCCTCCTATTCAGAAGATTTATTCAGATTTAAACCCTATTTGGGGGAAATTTGAAAACATCAATGTTTGGTCTCTTTATCCAACTTTGTGTCTGATCTTGGTTCCTTCGAAATCAATGCATGAGTGGGTCCCCAAGACTGGGTATTGGCAGTCATGCAATTGTGCTTTCAACGTCTTTACTTGGTCCGCTGATGGACCTCTGGAACTTCCTGACCCCGAAATAGCCCTGATCTAGGTGGTGCTGAAAGATACCACCTCAACTCTACTTTCTAGATGATATCAGCGTCATAGCAAGTGCCATTGGAGTGTCACTTCATACCAAAAAAATATTGGGAAAACAAAAGTAAGGTTAAAATTCTTCTCAATGGTGTTTCTACCCATAGCGGTTATCGTCAAGGATACTCTAGACAACTCTGCTACGGTGGTGGTATCCTACCTGAGGCCTCCGCCGAAGTGCTTGAATTGTGGTCGATATGGTCATTTGTTAAGCTGATATCCTAAGCCTTTGATGAAGAATAACAAAATTAAGAAGGACGTGCCTTCTGGTCTAGCACACGTTACTCACCCGACAGTTGTGCTAATCGAGGAGAACATTAATGCTCAGCTTGTTGGCACCACACCGTACCCTCCTATGGAACCAGACTTTGTGGTAAATTCCCTGAGGAAATCTTGCAGATAGTCGAGATCTAGAGCCAGAGCCAGCAGCTCATTGCCAAAAAATGATCCGCTTACTCTTGGAAAAGAAGAAGGCATCACGGCAAAGGATGTCCCCATTCCCGCTAAGTTGTCCACATATCTTGTTTGTGTGGAGATATTATGTTCGAGCACACCTCAACTTGAGCTCCATCCACTGCTCTATTAGTCTCAAAGGACAAGTCAGTAGTTGAATCTAAGGCGAAATCGGATCATGATTCATGTTACCAATCTGTGACAGTTGCATAAAACAACACATATTTTCTGAACATGAATGATTGTATTCTTTCTCCTCTGACCAAGAAGAGAGCAAATCAGAAATTGAAGAGGGAAGCTCAGTCTTGTTTGACCACATGTAGATACGTAGCATCTCCATCTAATGTCTGAACTCACACCTCGAGCAGAGGATCAAACCTCTGAACGCTTGGCTTTCGCTTTCCCCTTTTTTCCGTAATTATGAAGCACTAGAAGAAAAATGGACATTATTAGCACACAAAAAATGCTATAATATATGTCTAATAACGATATAATAAATGATATTATATACGGAGCTATAATAGGTACCCCCCCTACAATGGCGTTACTGATATGCTATTATATCATGTTCTATTATAGCGTTATTTTCTGTGCCGTAATATTATTTATCATAACACTTTTTCTTCGCCGTATTATTTTACATTGTAGTGTTTTGTGTTTGTTGTATTATTATTTCTTATAGCTACTGCGTAATGCTGTAATAAATTATTTTATAGCATTTTAGTCGTGCACTTAGTTTATTATCTGATCATTATTAATCTCTGTTTTGAATAATTAAAACCTGTATACTATATAATATATATTTATATTTTGTAACTCATAAATTATCTGACACATACGTAACTATAATATAACCAAATGAAGATTCATACAGATGAAATCCAATTTCAAAGTAATTAACAGAATTCAACTAAAATAACCACAATTCAAACCAAGAACACTAAATCACCCTGTAGAAAAAGATACATACAACATATATATATATATACGAAGAGAGAGAGAGACAAAGTAAGTGAAAATCTGACCTAAATCTCATATATGAGACTGAAATCGAATCAAATTGGAAAGTTATATTGATAAATCGAGGAACCTACTCAGTATTTCGTGTTGATTCAGACTGAATCGAAAGAAAATGAGGCTGAGAATGGAGGTTTGAAAACAAACGAAACTGGAGCTGAAGGAGATCGAATCGAAGGAGCTGAAGGTCGGAATCTGAGAGATTTTTTTTTTTATCTTCTTCCTTATTTTTTGTTTTTTTTTGTTTTTCAAGGTTTTTTCTTTTTTTTTTCTAAGTGTTCGCGGGCCTTAGTTTGCGGTCTAAGTTAATTTTTGCCTAAGTGTTGGCGCTCTAAGTTAATTTCAATCGTTAGCAATTTTGGAATGCTATGAATGATTAAACTAAACTGCGATACTATCATTGATAGCATAGTCAAAAACTGCGCTATTATTTAGTGCTATCAATGTCCATTTTTCTTGTAGTGAAGGTTTTTATGGAATATATAGGTTTAAACAGTAGCTCTCGTCAAAGAGTCGTTCCGAATTGGCTACTTGAGAATAAGCTCATGGTTGGGGCATTGTTGGAAACACACATTGCTGAAGACAAATCAAATTGTATTTTGGCTTCAGTTTTGCCAGAATGGTGCCTAGAAACCAACTACTATTTTTCCAGAAATGGAAGGATCTGGCTCGTCTGGAACCCTGCTATCGCTGATGTTATTTATAAGAAGACTGATCAGCTGATCCTATGTGGGGTATTTGATCCAGCCTAACAGTCTTTGTTTTTAGTTGCTTTGGTCTATGCTCACAACACCGAAGCTCATAAAAGGTTATTAAGATTACTAGAAACTGGGTAAAAAGCAAGTCTAAAACTACTTGCTTGATTTCAATCATAATATTTTTTTTATAATAATAATTTATGATTTACAAATTAGTATAACAACAAATTTACGTAATGTCTAGCTCCAGTCCATCTCAACTTCATCTATCTTGTATTTTGAAAGGCAAATTTGCATATCATTTTTGTTTTGTTTGCAATTATTATCAAAATAAATAAATTAAAATTATTAATATGACAAAAAATTGCAAAAGTTTACCTAATGTTTAGCTCTGGCCACCAAAATGATAGAGATTTTAAGACTACGAGTTATATTTTAAACGATATAAAAGGGATATTTTGAACTCCAAAATTTTATAAAAGTTCCATCTCTTTAAAAAATTAAGAAGAAAGTCTTCCTCTTTTTTTTTTTAACCCTGACAGAACAAAAGAAAAGAATAAATTCTTAATTTTTGAAAGAAATTACACTTTTTATATGAAATTTTGGAAGAAGAAATTCTAAGGTTTTTGAAATTAAGAAGAAAGTCTAAGGTTTTTTAAAATAATAGATTTTGTATCTTTGTGTACCTAACGTGGATAGTTGTCAAACATCTGCAAGTACGAAATTTCAGTCCTGCTTCCTAAAGATTTCCCGTGACTTGTTTGTGTTTCACAAAGATAAATAAATACAAAACTCGAGGAAGACTAATCATTCAAAAAAAAAAACAAAACAATACTCTCATATTCACTCTAACACACCTAACAAGAAGACAATTGAAGGTGGAGCTGAAGGTTTGAATTAATGGATCAACAAAGTACCGGCGAAAACAGTCATGATCATGTCAATCCGACACCAATCGTAGACATACATCGATTAATCTCAGAAGATATTGGTCCGAAGCTTCTGAGTGAATCAGCTGGTTCGAAGTCATGTTGCATCGTGAGAATCCCACAGAGCCTTGCACAAATCAACCTCAAAGCTTACGAACCTAAGATCGTCTCCATTGGTCCTTACCATCACGGCAAAGAACATCTCCAAATGATCCAGCAGCATAAACGCCGCTTCTTGAAGGTTTTCATTGCTAAAATGGAAGAAAATGGAATTGATCCTCAAGAATTGGTCAAAGTTGTATCGAGATTGGAAAGAGAAATAAGAGGTTCTTATTCCGAGGAACTTGGTTTAGATCAAGCAACATTGGTTGAGATGATGGTTCTTGATGGTTGCTTTATCCTCACGATGTTCTTTGTGGTTTCCGGGAAAATTGTTTACACTAATCATGATGATCCATTTTTCAGTATGCCATGGATTTTGCCATCGATTCGAGCCGATCTTCTCCTTTTGGAAAACCAAGTTCCTTATCTTCTTCTTGAAACATGGAAGTTAGTTACCACTGATTTAAAAGAGATCGCCTTGAAATTCTTCAACTACTCGTTACAAAAACAAGATACGTTTTTGGAAGAAGATTATGAAGCAAAACATCTTCTTGATTTAATACGTACGACTTTCATCCCCGTTCCGTGTCAAAGAAGCATCAAAGATAACTATCTCACAATCATATGTTGTTCTGGGAGAAAATCTCGCAGTAAATCATCATTGAAAGATGATGAATCTCTCAGATTCGTTCTCTCAGTCAAGAAGCTTCACCTTCGGGGAATCAAATTCAAACCGAGGAAGAACACGGATTCAATCTTAGACATAAGGTTTAGTAAAGGGTGCTTCATATTCCTCCGGTGGTGATGGATGGTTTTATCACTTCATTCATCTTGAACTGTGTCGCATTTGAGCAGTTATATGCAGATTCATCAAACCACATAACGAGCTACGTAGCTTTGATGGCTTGTCTTATAAACGAAGAGAGTGATGCAGCGTTCCTTAGTGAAAGAAAGATTCTTGAGGACTATTTTGGAACCGACGATGGACTGTCTAAGTTTTTTTAAAATTATTGGCAAAGAAATAGCCTTCGACATAGACAAGAGTTACTTAGCAAAGGTGTTTCAAGGAGTTAACGAGTATACTTCAAAAGGATTCCATGTTCACTGCGCAGAGTTTGTTCACACGCATTTCGATAGTCCATGGACATTTGCATCATCGTTTGCAGCGTTGTTGCTTCTTATGTTTGCGGCTTTGCAAGTCTTCTTTGCAGCTTATAGTTATTTCCGTCCTCCAAACGTAAAGTGAGAGGTGCTTGCGGTAGAAAAATGTAATGTACTTGTTATGACTGTCAAACTCGTTGAAAATTTCTGTGATTCGTCCTTTTCTTGGTTTATAAGGAAGAAATCTAGTGTTTTTTAATATTTAAAAGTTGATGAACATCACATTGATGAAGTGGAAGTGTTGAGATAAAAATGTTCATAGATTTACTCGATGATTATGGAAACACTCAAAAGTTATATTAGTTTCTCTGTTTTATTAGTTTTCACTTTAGTTAACACGTGTGCAATCCGATTGAATTATAGGGTTTTCAAGAAACTGTAATTTTTTAACCCGTCACAATTCCAAACCTTGAGTCCATAATCTCCCCCAATATCAACTTTAGATATTCAAAGTCCATACCAAAAAAAGATTAAACCACATGCATATAAAAACCCAACCCTCTTTTTACTATCAGTAGGCCACTAACTTATTTTTGGGTAAGAAGTCGTAATTTCTCGGTATTTGTTAAAACATATTTGAATTTTATACAAATGAACACATACAACATATATCTTACACACACGTATACATGCTATAGAGGGATTAATCTTAACAGAATATGTAGATTATATATATATATATGTATTACATTTTTTGTCTTCCATTATTATTTTCTTTTTTAAACCCATTTTTATTTTCTTTAACCACTTGCCCTTCGTTAACGTTGGTCGCCTTTTAATATGGTATTAAAAGAACCACATGCCTGTCTTATTCCTCCACTTGGTCTTTGGTGAATGCACCCTATGGTCTCCAATCTTCATATTCTTTAGTCAATTGTATTCTTAGGTTCAATACACAATTGATTTCATAAAGATGTGTGAATTTTAGGTCTTTACGAACAGATGTTTGTTTTAGTAGATTACTATAAGCATGCTGTTCAAAATGACTGAAAATCTTAACGCACTGCAAAGGTCCTAGGACTAAATGTAAAACAAAAAAGTAGTAGCTTCTGTTTTTGGAACACATGTTTATGGTCTCGATTCCTTGAAACGTAATTTTTAAGACGTTAACAAGAGGGTTCTTTTCTAGGATACACAATTCAGTTTTTCGAGAAACCGTTACATTTTTTTCTTTTTTTGATAAAGGGGCTTCTATTAAAATGCTGCGTGAGTATTACAAGATGTTGAAAATATACAAAAGAAGAAACATTAGCTAGCAAAAGAATAGATTAAGTGAACTTAAGCAATGGAGAAGGATACGATAAGGATATTGAGATGCCTTGACTTTAACAAGAAGATGAACTAAGGCCGCAGCTATGATGGGAAGCCACACAAGCCCAAGGATGAAGATGCGGCTAAAGTAACACGAGGTAGATAGTAACCCAAACCGGAACGTTGAGTAGCTGGCCGAGCTAAACAACATGGCCATGAGAGGATCCAAACCCGAGATCCAAGCGTTTCTTCGAATCCAAACTGAAGCTCAACCGAATCCATTCGCATTGCCAAGACCCCAAGAACTAACAAAGACCCCTACCAAGTACTCAAAACCATCATAATCGGCGTAGAGACGAAACCACAAAACCAACCACCAAGCAAAACAAATTCCGACGAAATCAAGTAATCTCGAGCGTAGCTAAATCCAAGATCTTGGGTCACCTCCGTGAAATCTCCAAGAAATAGTAGCCTAGGACGAAAATAAAGAATGTGGGGGTCCTTTTTCCGGCGGCTAGGATTTCTGTTTGGGAGAGTATTTTGGCCGCTCAAACGCTTAAGAGAATTGGTATTTTAACTGTTTAAATTTTTTCATAAAATATTTTTCAAAATACAAATCAAAAAACGTTAATTAACCCGCGGCTGACACTTGACATAAATTGTTCAATATGCCTCAGGTTGTGGATTTATTTAGAGGAGGAAAAAAACACATTAATTACAACCGCAAAACGCAAATAAATTATTCAGGTATATGAGAACTGAAAGCTTTTTTTTTTTTGAAATTACTGAAAGCTTCTTTCAAAGACAACGAAAACAGTTTTTTTTTTTTATAATTATTATTCTCGATCCTTTGGTTATTTTTTTTTTTTTTGTGTAAACTAAGCAAGAATGCCAGATCCACCCCACCCCGCCGCCTTCTTCTCTTCTTTACTTCCCCGTAGTCTTTGTCACTCCTTTCAAATCAAACGTTGTCACTTTGTTGAAATCATTTTTTGTCGGTGAAGAAGAGTCGTCGTCACTTCCAGCTTCTTCCTCTCTGATTCCACCTTTTAACTCATAATAGTAAAATGGCAGAGGTTCTCCATGTAAGTCACCGACACTTCCAGCTTCCAGAGGTTCCGTTCGTCTGAACCGCTCAGGCAATTCCGCTAATGACACAGGTTGTGTCTTACTCTGCTTCTTCCTAAAACATATATTTTTGAGTAAAATCAAAAAGGAAAGAAATAAACATATGTTTATGAGAAAACTTATAAATTCTGTCGACATTTTTTTCTACGGAGTGTAGATGAGTTTAACAAACAAAGTGCTTGCTTGTCCAACTTAAGTAAATTGTAGATAGAAAATAAATTTGATTCTTGAAGTTGTTTTTAAATCTTCAATTTGAGGGAAAATAGCTAAATTTTAGTATAATAAGTGTGTTGTTGCTATCATATTTTTATTTAATTTATGACTTGACTAACTGCAGAGGTGGCTCCACGTACTTTCCTCATTTTTCTAACTCCAACTCGCTAGGAAAGTACGCACACAGTTGATACTTGTTATTTACTAGTAAGTGTTACGACTTAATTTGACACCAAGACTCGAGTAGAACTCAATGACGATCGATAGATGCGGAACACATTCGAGAGAGGTCAAAACGCGAAAGAGAATGATAATAGAACGAAGAGAGAAAAACTTATGGGAGAAGAGAAAGAAAAAAAGAACACAGGATTTTACGAGTGCAAGTCAATCGATGTGATTGATTATATGCCTTGGCTAGCTAGAGAAAAGTTCTGGATTTATAGGTAGAAAAATCTTTTAAAATTATCGTTAATTTGTTATTTGGACAGTTTTTGGGAAAGTAGTTTGCTAAATATTATTGTCTTGAAAAAAATATCGTGTTCATACTGTATGCCTTCAAAATTTTCAATAACTGTCCAATTTGCCAATTCACCCTTAATAAAAATGACCAAAAGATATATTTTTAATGGTTTCGAGAGATATCACACACTAATCAACTAATTAAGAATTATCAATAACAATTTTTTGTGGTCAACCAATATCATATGGCGAACATTAAGAAGATACGTTTGTCATCGGAAACTTAGAATATTCGACATTCATTTTTATTTTTAACTAGGTAAATACCCGGACTAGGGGTCTTTTTTTTTCTTTATACTTACATTTAGTAAATTGTTTTTATAGGCAATTGAAAATTTTGTTTTTAAACCGATTTATATTTAGTTATTGTATATGTAAACTATTTTAATATTTGCTTACATGAATAAGTAACTTGAAGATGAGTGGGATTTGTTTCGTTATATTTACTTTTTACTGTAATGGTTCTTATGCCATAAAATTGGATGGACATGTAACATTAAATTTTTTGATATTAATTTAATTTTAAGATATGTTGTGGTTTTTTTCCTTTATAAACTGACAATGTCTTAAAATTTGTGTTTGAAATAGTTTCATTTTATTATGCCATGTTAAGAACATAATTGCATATAGATTAGAGACTACTTGTATATAACAATTTAAAACATTACTATGTAGTAATACATATAAGAATATTTTCTAACAGCGGTATAGACTGCTTCCCATGTTTGGTTTATATAAAATTCTTTGTTATTTTTCTCTCTCTGACTACAAGTAAATAGGTATGTAGTATCCATTAAAACCATTTTTAAAATAAAATAACCATTATATTTTGGGTAGTTCTCAAAAATAACACAAAATTAAGTTTTTGTGACACAAATAACACACATTTTCATTTAGGACAAAAATAACATTTTTATTAAAGGTCAATTCTCTTATATAGCACAAATATCTTAACTTCATATTTTCAGGGTTTAGGGTTTAGAAAACCCTAAACCCTAAGCCCTAAGCCCTAAACCCTAAACCATACCTCCTACCCATAAAAAACTATACCCTAAATTCTAAAATACTTAACCCAAACTAAAAAATTAAATTATTACCCTTTATTCAAATGCTATTTTGTCCTAAATAAAAATGTGTGCTAAATTTGTCACAAAAACCTTTTTTGTGCTATTTGAGGGAATTTCTCTTATATTTTTTTGCATCAGTTTTGTTTATTGATGTTAAATTAGTAAGATTTGCATCGATCATGTATAAGTGATACTACTAAGGTCAGCATTTACTATCGCTTATCTTGATAAGATACTAATTGAATTTATTTTACATCATTTTATTTGTAATTGATTCTAAATTCTTAATTTAAAATTAAAAATAGAAAATAATGGGTGTTTAATTTTTTCTCTTCCCCACGTGAATGAAACTTGCTAGAAATTATTTATTATCATAAAATAAGTCTAAATTTTCCTACAACCTTTGTCAAAAACTTTTATCCGATCAAAACTTCTATTCGTCGCTGTAATTAGGTGATTGAGACTGAAATATTGTCCCAATCTCTGCCTTTGTCTCTCTGTTAACATCTATGTCTCTATCTCTCTATCACGTCTCCGTTTCTGTGTCTCCATTGGCTTTGTTGTTTGCGTCTCCGCCGTACCGTCTGTCTTTAACACTGTCACCACCGTTCATCTTTGGCTTTTTCTATGTCAAATTATGTGTTTGTTCTAATTGTGAATTGATTAAGATTTTTGTTGAAGATTTTGATTTATATAATTGATTCCCTTCACGAATTTGATTTAACTCAGACTTGTTTGTTATTTTCAGAACCGTAAAGCCATAAATTGTTATTTGATTATAGATGTAAACTGAAATCGATTATCATAGAATTAGATTGGAAACAATTTCTATAAAATATGATGCGTTTAATTAAAATGATTTTATTGGATTAGATATTTTTTTCACTAATTGATGTGGCAGCTTAATCTGGTGTGTAATATTGAAATAATCTTATTGGATGGCAAAAATTTTTCATTTATTGACATGTCAAGCTCAGAATCAAAGTTATGGATGATGTGTCATCTCAGGAGAGACACACTGTTTTATTATAGTGTTGATTTGGGTTATTCACCTCTCGTTCTCTTCTCTCACATTTCAACGTACACCACTTATTTTACGCCAACCATGATAGTTTTGTAATAATCGAGCTTATTCCAACTGATATATTAGTATTTTGTCCCATTTTAACTAGTCTTTTTATCTTGTTTTCGAGTCTTTTCTAGTTCCTTTTGTGTCTTTTCAGGTATTTTGAGGCTCTGGAGCATGTATTGAAAATATTTGAGCACATTGGAGCAAAAGAAGCAATTTGGAGCAAAAAGACGATTTTCACGGCGAGCAGGTGCTCGCGTGCTTCGCCAGGTGCTTCGCCCGGGTGCTCAACCTATTTTACCTAGGGGCGCTTTTTAATTAATTTTTAGAATAAAAAGAGGCCAACCGCCTCAGACTTGTATCACGTTCTCTTTCAGACCTCAGTTCTTCGATTTAGGTTATTTTTGGTTTCAAGACTCCACACTTTGTTCCCTTGTTTGATTTGGATTTATATTATTCAGCCTTGGACCTCTATTCTCCTATCATCGGTCAATCTACAGCTTGTTTGAGAAGTTTTCCTGAACCTTATTCTTTAAATAAATCATGAATTCATCTCTTTGCTTTGTTGTATTTGATCTTGCCATGTGTGAGTAGATCCATAGCTAGGTTAGGGTTTTCAATGATGAATTAGGTTGTTAATGGCTGAGCACAAATAGGATCGAAATTTATATGTCTTCGCCAATAGGGGTTCGTAATGCCTAGGTTAGTTTGATCACCTAGCCTATGATTTTTAGGTTAAACTTATTCATGAGAGTGCTCTAGGTTGCTAGAAAAATCATTGGTGAGCAATTGACGCGCAGCCAACGAGAGTTGATTGCTGCGGTTGATTGTGAACATATTGAACTTGTTTGTTAATGCTTATCGTCTTCATTAGATCCGGGCGAGAGTTTCGGTATCTAGGTTGTTAGATAAAGGTGTCGATACATCACGAGAGTGGGGCGACATTCATTCGTGTTTGAGTTCTAGACCGGTAGTTAATTAGCCCTGAATAGTTGCTCAGCCTTGTCTCCTAATCACCAGCAAAATACCTTGACCTAGTGCCTTTAATTAATTGTTTACACCGATTTATTTTAGTTGTTTATTTGTTCCGAAAATTACACCAACCAATATTTTGTCTTAGCTTTAAACAAAAATCTCATAATTTCATAGTGTAACCTTGGTCTCTGTGGATTCGATTCCTTTTATACTATTGCGATTGTTCTGTGCACTTGCAGTATTTAATTGGGTTAAAACTTCACACATCACCAACCATTTTGCAACAATCACATATTTGCTAACGTAGGCTCATTTTGCCGTCACCGTTAACACCCTTGAAATTTGAAAACATTTACAATATAGGCGTACCAAATTTAATCGTCAAGGATTGAATAATGGATAGGTCATATATCATATCCATTGAGTAAGGGGACCAGCCAAACACAATCCACCAAACACATAGGCTCAGGCTAGTCCATTTCAAAATCCCGATAAATGAAATAAACAATGTTTTTATATCTAATGGCCAAGAACATCTCCTTTCTTCCCCCCCCCTCTTTCTTTCTTGAGTGGTCTGATGAGTTATGAAGGCTCTCCTCTGCCTTTTCCCGATCCCCCAGATATAATCTCGCAGTCTCCTCCAACCTTCAATTGAAGATCTGGCTACTGTTCCTCCTTCTCCAGCTACGTGTTCCATCCTAGGAGTTGTTACTTCTACCTCCGTGCCGTCGTACGCGTCGAGGTTCAAGGCTTCTCTCAGAAACCTCTGTAAGATGTCAGCTCTGGTGTTCCTTAACGATGGTAAACTAGTGTTCTTAGCTTTGCCTTCTATTATACTCATGACATCTGAGTGCTGGAATGGTTATATCATCGCCAAATTCCATGGCATGTGCCCTCCTTTTCAGAAGATTTACTCAGATCTAAACCTTATTTGGGAGAAATTTTGGAACATCAATGTTTAGTCTCTTTCTCCAACTTCGTGTCTCATCTTGGTTCCTTTAGAATCAACGCGTGGATGGGTCCTCCAGACTGGTATTGGCAGTTATGCAATTGTGCTTTTTTCTGACTTTTCTTGGTCCTCTGATAGACCTCTAGCACTTCCTAATTTTGAAGCATCGCTGAAATGAGCAGTGCTAAAAGACATACCACCTCAACTCTACTCTCTGGATGATATCATTGTCAGTGCCATTGGAGAGCCACTTCATACTGAAAAATATAGACTTGACCCAATCAATATTGGAAAAACGAAAGTAAATGTTGAAATTCTTCTCGATGGTGCTTGAAAGTTTACCTAACTAAGGAATATGACAATCTGAATTAGAAATTTGTACTCAATATCGTATATGCACTTGAGGTTCCAACTACTTTTGTCTGATGGATAAGGGAATGTATTTCCTCTCCCACCAATAGTATTTCTTTCAATGGAGAGTTAACATGGTATTTTCGAGGAAATAAGGGGCTGCATCACATTACTCTTTATATTGGCTATGGATATTTAATCAAAGAAGCTTTACAAGTGTGCTATAGATAACATATTCTCAATACATCTTCGGTGTGAAGCACCCTTAGTTACTCAATTAAGCTTCACATATGACATCTTAATATTTTATGATGGCATAAATTTTTTTTTCCGGGGAATCCTATCGATTTTGAAGGACTTCGGAGAGTAAACAGAGATAAATCGGCTATATTTGGCAAACAGATTGGGGCTGCAACAAAGCTCTTTTCCAGTTAAGAAGGCAAGGCTACCAACCGCTTCTTGATCCCATTGCGTGAAGCATCTATACTTTGCTGGTAGGTTACAACTGCTTCAATCGGTAATATAATTAACTATCTCATTTTGGGCATCGGTTTTCCTCTTGTCAAACCAATGTATGCTAGCATTCGAGCAAATGTGCAATGGATTCATTTGGAAAAGAGCTCCAAACTTGGCAAGAGGAGAAAGTTTAGCTGGGATTCAGTGTGTACTCCTAGGGAAGAGGGCGGGCTCGGCTTTAGGAAACTCTCAGCCTGGAACAAAGTTTTAGGCTTTAAACTGATTTGACTTATCTTTGCATCTGATGGCTCTTTGTGGGTATCTTGGATGCAGTGAAACCTCATTGCCTATATAAGCTTTTGGGAGCTAGTGTTACATTCTTCTTCCAACTGGATTTGGAAAAGCATATGCAAATTGTGATACAATAAAACCCAATTTCACTCAATGAAACAAAAATCCTAATTTTATTGATCCAAACTCTAATTAATGTTCCTAGAAACACCGAAAACACTCACCTTTACCCAGCTCGAGATAAGCTATAACAATGGTGATACATAGTTTTTGAGAGAAAAAAAAAAAGAAGATAAATTCAATAACAAATCAATTCAATAATATGAAAAAAAAACTTCGACGATGGCGTTGTCTTAAATGTTGCAAGTGAAAGCTCTTCTTAGTTAGAACTGATCATGAGTGTACACGTGTTCTTATCCTGAGTTTTCTGTTCAAATCCTCTACCTCTCTTAGAGTCTTCCACCTGCTTCACTCTTCCTACATCAAATCTCCCCCCATCGAAGAACCTTGACCACAAGGTTCAAATTGTGGAAATTCTTTCAGATGTCAAACAACAATTCCCATGTAGCTTCTTTTTTAGGTTCATTCAACCACTTAATCAGCACCATTGTAGCTGCACGTACTTGTATTTTAACCATCTTTCTTGCAAAAATCACTTCAAGCTCTTTCACCAAAACATCGGAGATAATTGATAGTAAATGAGTAGAGGTCTCAACCTTAACAACTAGAACCTTCAATTGCGATACATGAAAGATCGGATGCACTTTTGAACCATGTGGTAACTCCATCTTATAAGTTACCATCCCACACTTGTCTAGGATCTTATAAGGTCCATAATACTTCAGAGCAAGCTTTTGATTCAACCGCAGAACCACAAATTGTTGCCTATAAGGTTTGAGTTTAACATAAACATAATCTCTAATGTCAAATTCCCTCTCTGTTCTATGTTGGCCAGCAAGCTGCTTCATTCTATATTGTGCCATTAACAGATGAAACTTCAACACAAATAACATATGTTCTTTTTCCTGTAGACATTTAGCTACTACAGCCACTTTTGATTCACCAGGCAAGTAAGGAAGATGGATAGGAGGTGCTTGACCATAGACAACTTCAAATAGAATTAATTGAGTAGAAGTGTGAAAGGTAGTATTATACTAATACTCTGCTAATAGTAACCAATGACTCCATAAATGAGGCCTATCGCTGCACATACACCTCAAATAAGTCTCTAAACTCCTATTGATAATTTCAGTTTGACCATCACTTTGTGGATGATAGACGCTTGAGAATTGCGATGACATACCCTGTAATGAAAACAGTTCCTTCCAAAAATCACTTAGGAAAACTGAATCTTTGTCACTTACAATAGACTTAGGACAGCCATGGAGTTTAAAAACATTATCTAGGAAAGCTTGAGCCACTGTAAGTGCTGTATAAAGATGTTGTAATGCCATGAAATGAGCAGCTTTACTCAGTCTATCCACAACCACCAAAATCACAGTCTTGCCAGAAGAGAAAGGCAAACCATCAATAAAATCCATGGATCGCTTAGACCACACAATATCTTATATTGGTAAAGGTTATAACAACCCTAGATAAGCTGCATTATCATATTTACATTGCTGACAAACATTACAGTTCCTAATGAATGCTTGAATGTCTTTAGACATGTCCTTCCAATATAACAGTCTCTTCACTATCTGATGTGTAGCATCTCTTCCCGAATAACCACTACTACCAGTAGAATGTAACATTATAGTATTGTGTTCTTTAACTCCACATTCGTCAGTACCATTATCTTACTCTTCCTCGCAAAATAATATGATTCCAAGAGTAAAATTGCTTAATTAGCATCAGATTTTCTTTTCAATTTCTCTATCATCTCCTTAACTGCAGTATCTGCTTCATAACTTGCTTGTATCTCCTTAATAAGATCACATTCCAAAACTGTCATTTCCATGTGTAGAACTTATGCATCTTCTACACGAGATAAAGCATTTGCAGCAATATTCTCTTTCCCTTTCCTATACTTAATTTCATAATCAAATTCTAGCAATTTTGGCAACCATTGTTGCTGAATTGGTGTATTTAGACGTTGCTCCAAGAGATACTTAAGACTTCTTTTATCTATCTTTATAATAAGATGACCTGGAAGCAAATAATGTCTCCACTTCTGCACAACAAATACAACAGCCAATAACTCCTTCTCATAAATGGAAAAAAAAATTGCCTTCTTTTCAAATGCCTGCTAATGTAAGCAAGAGGATGGCCATCCTGCATCAGTACAGCTCATATTCCTTGTCCACAAGCATCAGTTTCCACAACAAATTGTTTATCAAATAGAGGTAAAGCCAAGACTGGTGTATTACACAAAGCAAACTTGAGAGCTTCAAATGCATATTGCGCCTCTTCTGTCCAAACAAAAGAATATTTTTTTGTTAACACTGTGAGAGGTCTAGCTAATATGCCAAAGTTCTTAACAAATCATCTATAGTAACCAGCTAACCCCAAAAACCCTCTCAACTGTTTCAGGTTACCAGGTTTTGGCCAGTCGGCTACTGCTTTGATTTTACCAGGATCTGTGGATACTCCTTTGGCTTCAGTGTAATGACCCAAATATTCCACTTTATCTGTAGCAAATACACATTTACTCCTCTTAGCATACAAGCTATTCTCTCTCATTAATCCAAACACCACTTGTAAATGCTCCAAATGTGATTCCACATTCTCACTGTAAACCAAAATATCATCAAAGAATATCACAAACTACCTAATAAATTTCTTGAAGACAGAGTTCAGCAAGCTTTGAAATGTAGCTGGTGCATTAGTAAGGCCAAAAGGCATTACTAGATACTCGTAATGACCAATGAGTCTTGAAAGCGGTCTTATGAATATCAATAGGATCCATTCTCACTTGATGATAACCAGCTCAAAAAATAATTTTGGAGTGGACCTTAGAACCTCTCAATTCATCCAATAAATCTTCAATTAATGGAATTGAAAACCTGTCCTTTATGGTCATATCATTCTACCCCTGTAATCTACACAAAGCCTCCATGTACCATTTTTTTTTTCACTAACACAACCGATGAAGCATAAGAACTAGAGCTAGCTTGAATGGTTCCATTAGACAACATTTTTTCTACAATCTTATCAATCTCATTTTTTATATATAAGGCATACATGTAAGGCCTCTGATTGATTGGATTTGAGCCTTCTAAAAAAGGAATCTTATGATTGTGATTGACCCTGAAAAGTGGTAATACAGTTGGTTCTTCAAAAATGTCAGCAAACTGTATTATCAAATCCTTAATTGCCGGTTCAGTTTTCAATTATTTTGTATCAATTTCCAGTGAACACAACACAATTTCTTCTTTTAGAGGTTTTTCTTGAATATATATATCATTGAAATCTGAGCTTGTTATTCTTGCCGCTTAATCAGTTTGGAAGCCTTCACTTCCCTCACTGATCCTTGGTGAATATCATTGAGAACCACCTTCTATTTCCCCACCACAAACCTCATTTCCAACTTCTTAAAATCACATGTAATGGGTCCTAATGTTTCCAACCACTGCACTCCCAAAACCATATCACAACTTCCCATTGGAATAATCATGAAGTTAGCTTGAAATGTATTGTTTTGAAAATTCCATTGAAATCTTTCCATAATACCACTAACTTTCAACTTCCTTCCATCAGCTACCGACACCTTGGTTAACCCTGCAGCCGTAGATATACAGACCAACTTCTCAGCTACTTGAGAATCAATGAAGTTATGAGTTGAACCAGAGTCAATCAATATGAACACAAACTTCTTCCCATGCACTCCTTTCACCTTCATAGTCCTGTAATCCGAAATTCCTGCCACTGCATTAACATATATTTGTGGCTTCAGCTCTATTTGTTTATCTTCTGGATTCTCAATTTCACACTCTTCTTCCTCTTCTTCATTTACTTCCATCATGAACAACTGTTTTTTCTTGTGCTTGAGATAATGATCTGCTGTAAATTTCTCATCACAATAGTAACATAATCATTTAGCTCTTTGATCACTCATCCCCTCATTCGATAAAAACTTTCTTAGTGTTGTGCTTGAGTCTTTCTCTACAGCCTTAAAATGTTGACTTTCCATCCTATTATCCATCTCCTTCTTATTCAAAGTGTTTCCCTTGTTTTGATACCCATCCTTGCTACTCTTTATACCAGTCCAATTGGAACTCGAATTCATCTTAGGATGAGCTCGTTCAAATAGTCTTCCCAACAAAAAACAATGCCTAACAGAATGAGGTTAAAACATGCAGATATGCATTTGCGTATCGATCCTCAGTTTTGCAAGATAAGCACTCACCAAATACTCCTCAGTCAAGTTCACTCTCGTCTTAATAAGCTCAAACTTCTCATGATAATCCACAACTCCATTAGTCTCCTGCAACTGTTTAAGCTCATCTATAGGATCATCAAGAAGATCCTCAAATCTTTCCTTCATCAACACCTTATATGACTCCCAATCAATATTCAGAACACCACCATATGCAAATTGAGCTAGAGATTGGTGAAATGTTGAAGCGTGACCATCAAAATGAAGTGCCGCAATCTTCACTCTCATATCATACGGTGTACAATTAACCACAAAAATTCTTCAGCCTTGAAGAACCATTCCTTGTACCGTTCTCCATTAAATCAAGAGAAATTGACCTTACCGAGTCGTGTAAGACCTGAATAATTTGTTTTATTATTCGCTCCTCCCTTACGTAGCTGATCTTGACTGTTGGAAGTAGGATCCGGAGAACCACGATTCAGATTCTGATTACTACTGCCCGAAACGCTTTGTGGAGCATCAATTTAATGGTTTCTAGTATATCTGTGACATTCTTCTCCATTTTTCTTTCCAATTCCTGAGTCTTCGCGACCGCCAAATCAATTTTTGAACTCATCGATTCTTCCAATTCGCGAATCGCAGTTTTCTTTAATAGAGTGTGAGATCTTATCTCTGCCATTGCTTCTTCGTCCGAGGATAGACACAACTCTGATACCTTTGATACAATAAACCCCAATTTCACTCAATGAAACAAAATTTCCAATTTTATTGATCCAAACTCTAATTAATGTTCCTAGAAACACCAAAAAGACTCACCTTTGCCCAGCTCGAGATAAGCTATAACAATGGTGATATAGAGTTTTTGAGAGAAAATAAGAAGATAAATTCAATAATAAATCAATTCAATAATATTAAAAAAACCCAACTTTGATGACGGCGTTATCTTAAACGTTGCAAGTGAAAAAACCTTCTTAGTTAGAACTGATCATGAGTGTACACATGTTCTTATCCTGAGTCTTCTGTTCAAATACTCTACCTCTCTTAGAGCATCCTCATCGGTTGATCCCCTTTTGGGGTCTTCCGAATTTTTTTTTTTTAATAATATTAAATTTATTAATTATTTTGGCGAATCGAACGGTGACACGTGGTGATACTTAATGAAGGTGGGTGTCTTCGGGAAGACACAGCAGAGCTCGTGTCTTGTGCGCCTTCTCTGTTCCTTCCAACACGTGGCGACCCTCCTCGGGAAGACCCTCTCTTTACTGTCTGATGAGGATGGCCTTAGAGTCTTTCACCTGCTTCACTCTTCTTACATCAAATTGGGGACTCAAACTCGACCTTTTGTTAAATGTGAAGTGGGATCATGTATAACTTTGTTTTGTATGGTAACACATAAACTTCAATAATATGCATAGATGTATGGTAACAATGTTAATTTTTAAGATTGTATACTCTGTGTTGTAATCAAATAAGTTCATAGCATGTACTTAAATTTTAATTTTAATTAGTTCATAGCATGTACTTCACATTTTAATTTTAAATTCCACTTTACTCACCAACATGTTTTCCATGATAATTAAGTTCATAGCATGAACCTTTTATAATTGCACAGTTTTGTCTGTTGAGAAATGCTAAATGATATCAATCACCCTAATCACATAGGTAATAATAAAACTATATATAATCAGAAAATTCCAAGTTAGAACAAAAGGATTTAAGTATTACAACAGTTTAAGCTGTCCATCTCCCTTTTGTCTCAACATGAAGATAGTCTCACACAATCTACTAACTTTAAGTACATGATAGTTTAGCTTTCTTCTCCATCATCAGTGATGAATTTTCCATTACCGGGATTAATGGCAGCAAAGAAGAAGAAGGCAACGTTTAAGAGGACGAGTGGTTCGATATCTTGAATTGGTATACCGGTCTCAATGTTGAGTTGAGCTAATGCTCCTTTCCCGGTTATAATCTCTCCTATCAGTGAAAATGCTATTCCCAATTGTGCCAATCTTCCTACGAATAACTCGTTCGCCTTCGTGAATCCAAACAATGGACCTACACACAACCAAATAACAAACATATTTATGCATGGATTTTGAAGCCATTGCAATAAATTATACTATATAACTCTAAAACGGTATCATATTATCCTTTTTTTTTTTACATCAAACGCCATTTTATTAAGTTTGCGGTATGAGACTCTCCTCTATAAAGAGCCAATCCGGGACCGATGAAGTTACATAGGAGAAAGAATACTACATACCTTTAAGCTCTTAGCAAAGTGATCAGCACAAATATTGTTACATCAATCATATTTGTATCTTAAGATAACGATAAATCAACATAGAGCAGATATGATTCAGACAATATACCTAATTCAAACACTAAATTAAGGCCATTTCAAGATGTATTTAATGTTCTTTTCTTAGAAGGCGTGGACACAAGATCATAGACCTAGTGGCCTGGTAGTCTAGAGAGGAATGTTTGAATCTTTGGTTGCTTAGGACTAATCGAATTTTAGGCATTGCCTTAAGTCCATTTGGTTATATTCTACACATTAGTTGTTCAAACCAATGCCATTGCAACAATACAGAAAATGGAAAATCTTGAGAGATACCTTGTTCTTTGAGACCAAGGGCAGATCGGACGTTTTTGCCTGGAGCAATGACGGCTTTCTCGAGTCCGGTGGGGGTGGGAGGATCGTCGACGAATTTTCCTCTGTCTCCAAGAGCTCCAATGGCTCCCAACAAAGTGAACAAAATGAAGAACAGAAGCAATGGCTCAGCTTCGTAAATCGGTATTCCTGTCTCTAGATTCAGCTGTGATAATATCCCTTTCCCTGTCACCGCCTCACCCAACAACGACGCCTATATGCATAATTAAACTCAAAATTCATATCAAACCCTTCTTTCTTGGAAGAAAAGTTTGCATGTCTGAAAGAGAAGACTTACAGCGAAACCGATCATAGCGACACGACCAACGAAGAGCTCATTTGCCTTTGTGAAACCTATCCCACCTGATGTTCCAAAGATACCGTCTTCAACCTTTGGCTTCGACTTTTCAACCTAAAATGTAAATAAAAATCTTAACATTATCATCAAGAAACGAAAGATGTTACTTGTAAGACAAGTAAAAGGATTTGTGAAAACCTTTTTGGTTGGAGCAGCTTTGGTTTTTTGTTTGAAGAGAGCGAGAGGAACCAATGATGATCTCCGAGATGGTAAAACAACTGGAGAGTTTCCAGAGAGGAAGAGATGATGAATTTTGGGCTGAGCCAAAGGGTTCTTGTTCCTTAGAAAATGGCCGGCGGAGACTCCGGAAGTAAGCAGCATAGTTTGAGCCATTACAGAACTATTTTGTGTTTGTGTGTTTGTGCTGCTGCGTCTGAGGATGAGGCTAAGGATCAGTGAAGTGTTGTGGTGTGGAAGTAAAGAGATTAATAAGAGATAGCGAGAAAATCTGTTGACGGGCTTACAATGAGTCCACGTCTCCCATTGTCCTTTCTATGTTCAGCATGTGGAGATAATGTTTTTGTGGAGAAAAATAAATACATATATTTTAAAAATTATTTATATTTAAACTTTTATGTATTTCGTACTTTTTGTGTGAATCGACAAATAACTTGTATCTGACAAAAAAAAAAACAAAAACATGTCAGAAAAAGAGAAGAACCTAGCAGGTCACTCAACGAATCAAATATGTCCAAGGCTTAGATTAATTTTTTCAACTCGCTTATTATTTTCAAGAAAATCATATTTTCGAACTAAATCCTATTAAGTTTAGAAATTTCCTGGTTAGTTCTATTTGGTTTTTTTTTTTTTATATAATGTTTGGTTCTTTTGTGAATTATGATTTTGGACCGATTCAATCTTATTTAAAATTGGATTTGAAGCAACAATGAATGGTCTCTTTTTCTGGATCCAATATGATTTGGCCCAAGTTTTTTTTTTTTTTGGGCAAAAAGTTGATTTTCATTTAACTAGGATATCGTGTTGAATCCTGTAGAGCTCCTTTAATTGAGTCTCCTGGTTAATTGCTTTGATCACCTGTAGCGAATCTGAAGCTAATTGAAGTTTTGTGATGCCTAAATCCTTGGCTCGGAGGAGAGCACAGTGAACCGCCATAGCTTCAGCCATTAACGGCGAGCTCACATTCTGAGCTACAGATCGTCCTTGTTTCTCTCTGTTTAACAAGCGATCTTCGAAGATCCATCCAAATCCTGCATCTCCTGAGAGTTATATCTATTCCAATTGGATCATGCCTTTCCTTCAAGCCTTTGATTGGGTTCGTCCCTTTTATCTCTTGAGCCGCATGCCACTCGCGACCAGAAGAGATTGCATTTGATAGGATTTCCTTAGGCGAGGGCTGTATATTCTCAAAGATCTTCTTATTTCTCGCATTCCAGATCGACCATAGGATCCATGGCCCTAGAGGTCCATTGACCCAAGTAGTTTTTGATATTTTCGTACTTGTACAGTTATACTAAATATGATATGACTCGCCTATTTGAAAACTCCCAACACAATTATTTTTCTACATAAAATTATGTTTATGTTTAATATATGATTTTGTTTATGTTAAAAATTATATGTGAAAGAATTCGTAACAAAAGCTCTACAATTCTTCTTATTTATATATAAAAACTGGTAAATTATATTTCATTATTTATTAAATAATATTAAATTTTTGTTTTAATCATATAAATTGTTTCTTTATTATTTTCTTAATTTATTATTTTTGTAGACTTCTATTTTTTGTTCTTTCCTAGATTTCTGACACCAACAAAATTTGCACAAAACCAAATTTATATTATTTCTTGGGTCTTGGCTATAGTATCATATTAAGTTGTGGAATTTTGGGTATTCGTAATAAACAAATATTAACTTCTGTTTCTAGTTCGTCCAGTTTCTGCAATAAAAGAAGATATTAATGTTTTAGCAATTGATTCAAATGCAACGTCACTACAAAAAAGCCACCGCAAAATTGATGGTTCCGACAAACAATGAATTCGTCGGAAAATTCTCTGTCAAAAAATTACACGGACAACGAATCCATCGGAAAATTCTGACGATTAAACGATGGATTACCGACATATTTCTGAGAGGTTGTATCCTTCGGAAATCCATCGAAAATGTCTGTGTCCGTTGGAAATCTGTCAAAAATGTATATGTGCGTTGGAAATAAGGAACGTTGTTGTTGCCATTTTATAGCTGTTGTTGTAGCCGTTTATTTCTAACGGATTTCCAACGGGCACTGACATTTCTGTCGGAAATCCGTTGGAAAATACGAATGTTAATATTGTCGTTGCAGTAGCTGTTGGATTTTCAAAATCTCCGATGGATTTTCGAAGATATAGTCTGAAGATATAGATATGGTTGAAAAACCTAATTCACAAAAAAATTTTATGATTATGGTAGTACTAGTGAACCATATGTTGCTGATAGTTTATGAGATATAACATAAGTAGATGTCGGTGTAATAACTGTTGAGATGGTAAATGGTCCATTTAGAGAGAATATGCAGACAGGCGGTGAAGATATAGATATGGTTGAAGAGCCTAATTCACCAAAAAAATTATGATTCTGTCGGGGTACAAGATTTGATATCTACATGGGAAAACAATTATGATTATGGTAGTACTAGTGAACCATATGTTGCTGATAGTTTATGAGATAGAACAGAAGAGATGTCGGAGTAATAACTGTTGAGATGGTAAATGGTCCATTTAGAGAGAATATGCAGTCAGGCGGTGAAGATATAGATATGGTTGAAAAACCTAATTCACCTCAACATAAAAAATAAAAAATCACATTCGAAATGACTCTATTTTAAAAAAATGAGCTAATTTTAAAAAAAAATGACATCATTTTCTTTTTTCTTAAAAGAAATTAGGTCATTTTTGGTTTTAAAAATAGAGTCATTTCGAATGTACGAGTTCTTATTTTTATTTTTTTGGTTTGAGAAAAACAAATGGTTTTGAGGTGAATCTTCTTCTATGAGAATAAGATCCTAGTTTGAAAAAGAATTCACATCAAAATCACACTTTTAGTAATAATAAAAAAATACTCCCTGTGTTTCTAATTAATACTATTTCTAGCATTTTCATTGATACTATTTCTAACATTTTCACACAGATTAAGAAAACATCTTAAAATTTTGTTATAAATGCATCGTTTTATGTGATTAACAATTTTCAATAATTCTAAACAAATAATATTCTGTTATTCTTTTTGAACTTTACAATATATCATCAATGACTAATAAAAACTACATAGAAAACCTAAAAATTGTATCTTTTTAAAATATTTTTTTTTCTAGAAATATAATCAATAAGGAACGGATGGAGTATTACATAGAAACTCTAGATAGTTCGAGAAAAACTTGATTGAAATCGGCAACACTCGATTCCAGTCAAAAACATTTGTGACTTATAAATGCTCACACAACACTCCAAAAGGAATATAAGTAATGTAAATGGTGTTTAATTAATTGTCTCCATGTAAGACGTGTTTGAACACGAACTCTTATTTCAGGTCATGCCAAGATAAGTGGGCGTATGCATATTTTTGTATGGGGCATAGATTATAGGCCATTTTATTAAAGAGTATACAAGATTTTAACATTTTTTACTCTAAAATCTTTTTATCTATTCACAAACTTACCTACACTCTTCTATTGTAAATTAAAAAAAGTTTTCTATACATAATTAACATCGTTTTGTTAAAAATTTTAATTCAAAAGTCAAAACAATCATTGTTTGGATTGTTTTGGTTGAATGAAACTGAATTATTTCAGGATTGTAGGGATCCAAAGATCACTTTACCGTGGTAATTGTTTTTGTTTTAAAGGATATTCAATTAAAAACTTAGAGAATAGTTACAACATAAAAAAATAAGACATAAGGACAACATTAGATGGTAAAGAGAAGGATACTAAAAGGATATGGGGGAACTTAATGACAAGAACCCAAAAACCAAGGAGAAGCCAAAGACTCACACATAAAACCGACGATTGATGGCATTGGAAGAGCAAAGTCCAACAATACTCCCTTAGGAGATCGGAACTCACAATGCCGATAGAGAGTCAACCAAAGAAGAGGATCAACCGAGGAACACTAAACTTCCTTTCAAACACAATTAAACAAGAGAAGCACAACGACACACCCAAGTGGCTGAACTCAGCACCAAGCGAGCGAAGAGAAAGAAGAAGCACAAAGCCGAGAAGACCTAAGCTTAAGAAGGACCGAGAGCCGAAAGAGATGGTGGATCCTTCACTATTGAAGAAAAAGGTGGCTGTAGAATGTCATGGATGGCAGAAACCTTTGAAAGAGCGATGAAGAGCTAGCCAAGCTAGGCACCAAATACCAACAGACAATCAAAGCCCAAGAACCCATTCAACTCTCCTAATCCAAAGGCGGTGACCATACCACCACACAAAGCCGGACCTCGAGACACAAAACAAGCAAAGAAACAAGGCATCCAAAGACCTCCAACAGCCTCGAACACTCTAGCACACACAAGCAGCATCCATGGAACAAAGCAAAGCCAAACTGAACCAAGGCAAAGCACTGAGGAAGAGAACATAACTTACCCGAGACAAGGAAGAGCAAGACAGAGAGGACCCGAAGCACACCACACCTAAGAAGCTAGAGGAGGAAGAAGGAGCAACTTTGGAGCGAGCCACTAAACTGAAGGCCCAACGGAGCGAGCCACTTTACCGTGGTATTGAAACTAGAACTAATAGTCTTCTTCAACCCCTTTTCTAGCAGTGGTTTGATCACTATTAATTATCTGTTAAAAGACGTAAAAAGATTAATTAACATAGGAGCTTGAGATATCTGGAACACCATACAATAGATTTAAGGTATTATTATTATATTTCTTGGCGTTCTGAAATCCAGGGCTTGACTATCTTTCATTTCCTGCTTTTCAGGAGCACGTGCAACACACCAGGTAATACAAGCTCTTGAGATACCATCATCATGATTATACTTGAAAGACATGTAAATATATATATGTTTCCCTATACAAGTATCGAATAGGTAAACATTGCTTTTGTTTCTTGAAAATTACCAATTTTGAAGGATACCATCTTGTGATGTTAGGATGATTGCACTATTTCACTAGACAAGAAAGTGAGAGAGATAATTGGTTAGTTAAGTAGGCGTAAAGTGAGACGAGTGTTTTTAACATGGGAGATATGCATGATTTAAGGTCATAGTCCCTGTGGAAGCGTTGAAGCTAGATGATGTGGAGGTAAAAATGTATACAATTGCAGATCGGTTGGAGCACCAACGAGAAGCATCTTCATCGAGTGATTCGATTCATCTTCTTTTATGTAATTAAGTTGTTCATCAGTATACGAAACTGATGATAAATAACTAGCTTCTTTCTTTCAAGATTCTCAGAACCATTAAGCAGATGTTACAAACGTGAGGATTCAGTTGTAAAAGGAAGCATACTTTTACTTTTATAAATGTGTGCATGCATGTGCGTATTTCTGAAATAAACGATTATTATGTTGTAATAGTGGATTGCATGAACAAATTTAATATACAAGCACATCTTTTTACTTGGTCGCTCGCTCGCTAGGTGAATATGGGAAGTAGTAACAAGACTATTTAACCGATCTAGATTTTTTGTTTACTAGCCAATCAATTAAATATGTGGAGAAGGTGTTTTTTTTTTTCTTTTTTGTTTTGTTTGGAGAGGCTTTTACGTTCCACTGTTACTAAGTTTTGCATGTTGCAGTCATAAAGTTTAGTATTATGATAATGACATATTTTCTAAAGAAATAAGGAATATGTATCAGAGAATAGGCAATTGTTCTTATGTCTTTAGGAAGTTTTATATTTCTTCAACTCAAACCCTCTATATAAATATCAATGTAATGTGCATCAATGAAAGCAAGTCTTGTTCGATACTCAATTCTACATGGTATAGAGGCAGAGGCAGAGCCGGTTTTAAAATTTTTAGGGCCCCAAACAAAACTAAATGATAAAAAAATTTAAACCGTAAAATAGTTTTAAAATATAATACCTTAGTGACTAATATTGCAAAAACTATGATAAATCTTCAATTTTTACAGAAATTTTATAATTTAACAAGAATAAATTCAAATGATATTTTTGAAAATTGTAAAATTTATTTTAAATATAATATTTTACTGACAAATATTATAAAAATTATAACAAATCTTCACTTTAAAAAAAACAAAAATTATAAAATAATTTCAAAGCTGATTTTTTTAAAAATATATATCTTTAGCTATTTTTTTCTATTACAATTGAATTTTTTTAAAAACAATTAATAGTCTTATATACATATTTTTAAGTGGTGTCCTTTAAAATGGGGGCTCCATGCAAATGTTTTCATATAAATGGGCCCAGACCCGGCTATAATCAGAGCTAAGAGCATCTCCAATAGAGAACCCCATTTGGGGTTCTTAACAATTTTTTAATATTTATTTTTAATAAAATTAAACTTAAGAACTCTCTTAGAGTTCTTAAATATTTTTGAGTCCAATGGTAGAATCCCAAATGGGGTTCTTAAAAAAGAAAAAAAAAATTTACAAATTAATTTATATTTAGTGAAAGTTAGCTACCTACACAAACAGAAACTGAACATCATCTTTCACTGAAATAAAGCTGATCCATCTTTCCAGAGAGGCAGTGGTAGTTAAAATAAAGGCATGTGCTTAACCTCTCTTGGGGTGAAGTATCTAATCCGTTGCTCCTTCAAACAAGATTCCTTTCCCTTGATTTTCGGCTGCGTGGTCACAGATTCACGATAAGTAGACACATAGATGCGTCAAATGCATTACATAAATCACATAAATCACAAGGAAAAAGAGAAAGTCATCTTCTTTATATTGTGATTAGAGGCAAAATGGAACATGAACTTAATTGGCTGATGGTTTCTATTAGGTAGCTAAGACATGATTCAATCTGTAGAAATGTACCTTGGACGTTATGTCGAGTGATTTCAAGTAGAGTTCATTATCAGGTTGCTACAAAGATCAAATATACAAATATTACAGATTAAAAAACCACAACACAAATAGGTAAGTATCAACAATGATTCTGAAAATGGAAAGCAAATAAATATACCTCATCCACAGCTTGTTTAAAGAACTGAGTAGCTAAGTCAAAGTTATGCTTAGCTTCAGTCTCATCAGGAGTCAAAAACGCATTCGAAGTGTATGCATTCCCAATACACCAAAGCGCATCATGTTTCTTTGGGTTAATCAGCAATGCCTCTTCAAGCTTTGCAATAGCATCTACACAAACAACATCAATCAAAGCTTCAGAGCAGATCTCTAATCATAACTAGATCCCTAAGCATTATGAACAACCGAGTTCAAGTTTTCAACTTTACCATATACATATAAACATTTAGGAGCAAAGAGACTTAAGAGAGTCATAAGATTCTTTAAAGCACCTTGAATCATTTGCTTTGAATCTGAGATACTATGAAACTGAGCTAACTCCAGCATAGCTCCTGCCCATCTCGTCAAGTTCTGTAATTTTTCAATTTCAGCCATTGAATTCACAAAACAGAGATCAAAAACTAGGAAGAGTCAATTGAATCTGAAAAACATGAAGAATCGAAGAGAAAAGTAACAAACTTCGGCATCGAATGGGTTGTTCTTGTAGGCCTCTTCAGCGTCTTTTTGAATTTGTTCGAATAATAGCAACATATCAAAATCAGCCTCTGTATTCATGGCTTCTCTCAAATCTCTTCTTCCGTACAAATTACAAAGACACAGATCTGGATTCTCGACTTCGCCGAGAGATCGAGAAAGACACAGAGAGGTGGAGGTGGTTGCTCGCCGGAGGTGGAGGTGGCGTGGTGTGGTGTTGATATATTAGTATTTTGTCCCATTTTAGCTAGTCTTTTCATATTGTTTTCGAGTCTTTTCTAGTCTTTTTGTGTCTTTTCAGGTATTTTAAGGCTCTGGAGCATGGATTGAAGATATTGGAAGACATTGGAGCAAAAGGAGCAAATTTGAGCCAAAAGACGATTTTCCGCCTGGTCGAGCACCTGCTCGGACCTGGCGAGCACCTGCTCGGACCTGGCGAGCACCTGCTCGGACCTGGTGAGCACCTGCTCGACCTATTTTACCTAGGGACGCGTTTTTAATTTATTTTATTTTATTTTTAGAATAAATAGAGGTAAGCCGCCTCAGATTTGTATCACGTTCATTCTCAGACCTCAGTTCTTCATTCTAGGTTTATTTTTGGTTTTCAAGACTCCACACTTTGTTCCTTTGTTCTATTTGGATTTATATTATTCAGCCTTGGACCTCTATTCTCCTACTGTCAATTAATCCACAACTTGTTTGAGAAGTTTTCCTGAACCTTATTCTTTCAATAAATCATGAATTCATCTCCTTGCTTTGTTGTATTTGATTTTGCCATGTGTGAGTAGATCCATAGCTAGGTTAGGATTTTAAATGGTGATTTAGGTTGTCAATAGCTGAGCACAAATAGGATCGGAATTTATATGTCTTCGCCAATAGAGGTTCGTAATGCCTAGGTTAGCTTGATCACCTAGCCTATGAGTTTTAGGTTAAACTTATTCATGAGAGTGCTCTAGGTTGCTAGAAAAATCATTGGTAAGAAATTGGTGCGTAGCCAACGAGAGTTGATTGCTGCGATTGATTGTGAACATATTGAACCTGTTTGTTAATGCTTATCGTCTTCGCTAGATCCAGGCGAGAGTTTTGGATTCTAGGTTGTTAGATAAAGGTGTCGATACATCACGAGAGTGAGGCGACATTCATATGTGTTTGAGTTATAGACCGGTAGTTAATTAGCCATGAATAGTTGCTCAGCCTTGTCTCCTAATCACCAGCGAAATACCTTGACCTAGTGCCTTTTTATTAATTGTTTACACCGAATTATTTAACTGTTTGCTGTTCCGAAAAACACACAAAAACCATATTGTCTTAGCTTTGAATTAAAGTCTCATAATTTCATAGTGTAACCTTGGTCTCTGTGGATTCGATTCCTTTTATACTATTGCGATTGTTCTGTGCACTTGCAGTATTTAATTGGGTTAAAACTCTACACATCAAGTTTTTGGCGCCGTTGTCGGGGACCAATTAGCTACTTTGATTTTGTGATTTTTTTCAGTTCTTAAGAAACTACTGATCTTTATTTTTATTTGTTTCTGCTATGTGTCAGGTGCATGACCAGTAGAAAAACGAGAAGAAATTGCACCGAAGATTTAGCCATCCTCACCAATGAAGAGTTAGCTCGCATCGAACGTCAAAACCGTCAAAAGAGACTTACAGCTGCTCCGGTCATCATGGCTGAACAAGACAATGGTATGGCTACTCAGTTACAGTTGCTAAGGGATCAGATTGCTCAGTTGAGAAGAGATCAACCGCCAGCTCCACGAGTTCAGCCGGGTATAGGGGATTCGGATAATCCCCATGCATTTTATCAAAACCGGTCAGCTATTGTTTCTCCAACAATTCAGAGGCAAGACTATGAGATCAAGCCTCAGATGATCACATTGGTGAAACAGCACCTTTTTCACGGACTGCCAGCTGAGATACCGATGGACCACATCGAAAATTTTGAAGAAATTTGCAGCACCACCGGTTCTAATGAGGTACCGTCGGAATTTCTAAAATGCAAGCTGTTCCCGTTTTCTCTTACTGACAAGGCTCAGAGGTGGTTGAAGTCATTGCCAGCTGGTTCTTTGAGGATGTGGGATGAAGTTAGAGCTGCCTTTTTGGACTACTTCTACACTAAGTCCAAGATAGCCGCTCTACGAAACAAGATTTCGTCTTTCCAACAACATTCTGGTGAAGCTTTTTGTGAAGCTTGGGAAAGACTGAAGGAATACCGTAGGGAGTGTCTTCATCATGGTTTTAAGGATGAACAGATTCTAGGAATATTTTATGATGGAGTTGAATGGGATTACCGCAATGCCCTAAATGCCACGAGTAACGGGGATTTTATGACCAAGACTAGAGAAAGTGCTTTTGAGCTGATAGAGAACCTTGCTTCAAGCTCTAGCAACAGGTCTCCTGAGTATGATAGGTTCAAGAAAGTTAACAGTATGGACACTCAGAATATAGATGAGCTGACAGCGAAGGTAAACCTACTCCTACGCGAAAGTCAAAGACGGTCAAGTTTGTGGAAGAGAATGGGGCTGCGCCTATTTCTCAAGAGTTTGAAGAAGATGATGATGCTGGAGTACATGAGGTTAACTATGTGAGTGGCCAGGGATATGTCCAGAACCGTGGGTTTAATCAAAATTATCAGAGCCACCCCAACCTCTCTTACCGAAGCACGAATGTCGAAAACCCACAAGACCAAGTTTATCCACAACAAGGGGGTATTAATCAGTTGTCACAAGCTCAGGGTTTTTAAAAGTTTTACTCCAGCATTACTCAGGGGAAACAGTACGTCCCTAATCAGAATCAGAATCGGTTCCAAGGAGGAAACCAACAACAAAACACCCAATTCGCTACACCACAACAAGCTGTCTCCGTGCCTACATCTCAAGATGAACTGAAAAGTCTTATGCAGCAACTGATGATTAACCAACAGAAGGTGTCTACTGAGATAAATGCCAAGGTAGATCACATGTACACTGATTTAAACGCGAAGTATGAAGCTGTTACCGCGCATGTGAAGAAACTTGATATACAAGTAGCTCAAACCGCCGAGGCTATCAAGAGACCAGCTGGAGCTCTTCCAAGTAAAGGTGAACTGCCCAGTAATGTATATCACGTGAATGCTGTTGAGTTGAGGAGTGGAAAGTTGCTGGTACCGCCTACGATGAGAAGCTTCCACGGAAAGGCTAAGGAGAAGAACTCCGAGCACCAGGCTCAAGGGAGTGATTTTGCTATGAAAGATGGGCATGTTGAGGTTGAATCAAGCTCAGGAACACCTCTGGGAACTGTTCCAAATGATTCTGAAGAAAATTTTCCGAGCACCCCAATTACGCTAGCACTGCCCACCAGGGTGCTCCCCCCTAAAATTTCAAAAATTCCTCGAAACTCCACCAGGCAGTCTACGTACCTAAGGTCCCTTATCCAGTACCTCCAAGGAAATCTTGCAAGGATTTGGAAGATGCAAAGTGCAAGGAGATGCTTAAGGATTTGACGGTGAAGCTTCCTTTGGTTGATGCCGTGCAAATGATGCCTTCTCTCAAGCGATACATGAAGGAGCTGGTTGCTGGTAAGGTTGTTGAGGAAGAGAATTTTATGATTGTTTCTAAGGAGTGCAGCGCCATACTTCAGAGTAAGGTGTTGAAAAAGAAGGAAGATCCCGGGAGGTTTGTTATCTCGGTGAAGATAGGACCGTGCACATTTGCTTGTTCTTTGTGTGACTTAGGTTCCAGCGTCAATCTGATGCCATATTCTGTGGCTAAGCGTCTGGGATTCACCAAGTTCAAGCCTACAAAGATCTCATTGGTTTTTGCGGATCGGTCTACAAAGCTTCTGGTGGGTATTATCGAAGATATGCACATCCGAATTGGGGATACATTTATCTCAACTGATTTTGTGGTTCTGGAACTTGATGAAGAACCCAAGGACCCACTGATATTGGGTAGAGCTTTCTTATGCACGGCGCGTGCTATCATTGATGTTGAAGAAGGCATAGTTGATCTTCGTCTTAGAGATATGTTAGTTCGGTTTGAGATGAGCAAGCTTCTCAAGAAACCGATGATTGATGGACAGACATTTGTGATCCATGATGAGTCAGGGATAGCAGAAGATGTGGTCGAAGAGATCTTAGCAAGCGATCCTTTAGAAATCGCTTTGACTAAACCCGAGGGTGAACACGGTTTTCTGAGTGAAGACACCCATGGATTTGCTAAGTTTCTTGATTCCAACATCAGAGTGGAGGAAGGAGATAAATTTCTGAGCCTGGTAGAAGGCACAAAAACCGAGGTCTAACGAGCACCCCAGTGAGCACAAGGAGCACCTGCTCCAGAAAATCTGATTTCTGGTGGCTCTTGGAGTGAGCTGAAAGCTCCAAAGCTTGAGTTGAAGACCCTCCCAGCAGGGCTCAGGTACGTTTTTCTTGGTCCGAACTCCACCTATCCCGTTATAGTGAATGCAAACTTGAACAATGTAGAGGTTACCTTGCTTTTGTGTGAATTGAGGAAGTATAGGAAAACTCTAGGATATTCACTAGATGATATCACTGGTATATCCCCTGACTTATGCATGCACAGAATACACCTAGAAGATGAATCTATGACTTTTGTCAAGCATCAGAGGCGGTTAAACCCTAACCTCAAGGATGTCGTCAAGAAAGAGATAATGAAACTTCTAGAGGCTGGTGTGATTTATGCGATTTGACGATAGAAGTGGGTCAGCCCTGTGTATGTAGTTCCTAAGAAAGGAGGTATCACAGTGATTAAAAATGATAAGAGCGAATTGATACCAACTAGGACAGTAACCAGACATAGGATGTGCATAGATTATCGGAAATTGAATGCTGCTACTCGCAAGGATCATTTTCCTTTACCATTCATTGACCAGATGCTAGAGCGTCTAGCTAACCATCCATATTACTGCTTCTTAGATGGTTTTTCAGGATTTTTCTAGATTCCTATCCACCCGGACGATCAAGAGAAGATGACATTCACATGTCCTTATGGCACCTTCGCGTACCGCCGTATGCCATTCGGTTTGTGTAATGCTCCAGCAACGTTTCAACGTTGTATGATGTCTATATTTACTGACCTTATTGAGGATATTATGGAAGTATTTATGGACGATTTTTCTGTGTATGGGAGTTCGTTTTCTTCTTGTTTGTCTAATTTGTGCAGGGTATTGCAAAGGTGCGAGGAGAAGCATCTAGTTCTCAACTGGGATAAGTGTCACTTCATGGTCCGAGATGGGATAGTGCTTGGGCACAAGATATCAGAGAAAGAGATCGAAGTTGACAAGGAAAAAATAGAAGTCATGATGAGTTTGCAACCGCCTAATTCGGTTAAGGGAATCCGCAGTTTTCTAGGACACGCGGGATTCTACCATCGCTTCATCAAAGACTTTTCTAAGATTGCTAGACCCCTTACAAGATTGCTGTGTAAGGAGGTAAAGTTTGAATTTGATAGTGACTATTTGGCGGCTTTTCACACCATTAAGGGAGCTTTGGTTAGTGCACCGATAGTACAACCGCCAGATTGGGAGCTACCATTTGAGGTTATGACGGATGCAAGTGATTTTGCTGTGGGAGCTGTTCTGAGTCAGAGGAGATACAAGAAGCTCCATGTGATTTATTATGTCAGTCGGACGATGGAAGATGCTTAGTGTCGGTACGCCACTACCGAGAAGGAATTCTTAGCGATTGTTTTCGCTTTTGAGAAGTTCAGGTCATACCTCGTCGGATCGAAGGTAATTGTTCACACAGACCACGCTGCATTGAAGTATTTGCTGACGAAGAAGGATGCAAAGCCCATGTTATTGAGGTGGATTCTGTTGCTACAAGAGTTCGATCTATAGATAAAGGACAAGAAAGGGTCCGAAAATGGGGTTGCGGATCACTTGAGCAGGTTGCAGATTGAAGAAGACACACCTATGGAGGATAGTCTACCAGATAAACAGATCTATTCTATCAGTACTTGCAAAATTTTCCGAGCATCCGACCGATCACCCGATGGAGCACCTGCTCCGCCTGTTGGAGCACCTGCTCCGCCTGTTGGAGCACCTGCTCCCAAAAACTTTTGTGAATCAATTCAAACTGGTCAGTCCTCCAGTTTCCCATGGTTTGGAGAGATTGTAAACTTCTTGGCTGCTGATAAGGTTCCTGAGAACCTAGTGGGAAGCAAAAGGAAGAAGTTTTTCCGCGATGTTAGGCGGTATTTTTGGGATGAGCCGTTTCTGTACAAACAGTGTTCGGATGGGCTGTATAGGAGATGTGTGTCTGAGGCAGAGATCTCTGGGATCCTACAACATTGTCACAGCTCGTCATATGCTGGGCACTTTGCCACATTCAAAACAGTTTCAAAGGCTTTACAAGCCGGTTATTGGTGTCCGACGATGTTCTGTGATGCGCACAGGTTTATTTCTAGGTGTGATGCGTGTCAAAGACAAGGAAACATCAGCAAGCGCAATGAGATGCCCCAAAATTTTATTCTGGAAGTAGAAGTTTTTGATGTATGGGGTATAGACTTCATGGGACCGTTTCCATCCTCCTACGGTAATGAGTACATTCTAGTGGCTGTTGATTATGTTTCTAAGTGGGTTGAAGCGCTGGCTAGCCCAACTAATGATGCTAGAGTGGTCATCAAGTTGTTCAAGAGTGTAATCTTTCTGAGGTTTGGAGTCCCTATGGTGGTGATTAGCGATGGAGGCTCACACTTCATAAACAAGGTTTTTGAGAACTTGTTGAAGAAGAATGGTGTTACGCATAAGGTAGCTTCTCCTTATCACCCTCAAACTAGTGGACAGGTCGAGATCTCTAACAGGGAAATAAAGAGCATCTTGCAGAAGACGGTGAGCATCACGCGTAAGGATTGGTCCAAGAAGTTAGATAACGCTCTATGGGTGTATAGGACCGCGTATAAAACACTGTTAGGGACAACGCCTTTTCATTTGGTGTATGGGAAGGCATGCCACCTTCCGGTGGAACTGGAGTACAAAGCGGCATGGGCTATTAAATTGCTCAACTTCGACATCCTACCGGCATTAGAGAGGAGATCCATGCAGCTGCACGAGTTGGAGAAAATTAGGCATCTCGCCTACGATAACTCAAGGAGTTACAAGGAGCGATCCAAAGCCTACCATGACAAGAGGATCATCCCCAGGAGATTTTCTCCCAACGATCAGGTATTATTGTTCAACTCTCGTCTCAGATTATTTCCAGGAAAGCTGAAGTCCATATGGTCTGGCCCTTTCACGATCAAGGAGGTTAGAACACATGGAGCCGTGGTGTTGCTAAACGCGAAAGGAGACGAATTCGTGGTAAATGGCCAAAGGATCAAGCCATATCTCGCTGACACACACATTGGAGAAGGTGATACTGTCGCTTTAGGTGATGTTCCTCACGCCTAAAACGGTCTACAAAGTCGAGCTAACGACTTAAAACAAGCACTTGGTGGAAGGGAACCCACCGGTAAGGTTTTTTGTACATAATTCATTTTAAATTTTTATTGATACTAATTTTTATTTGTGATTTCACTTCTTAATCATATATATATATAAAAAAAAGGGGGATATCGAGCACCCCAGAACTGGACCGAGCACCTGTTCCGCCAGGGTGCTCGACGAGTCAACACAAACAAAAGGTAAAATCCAAATTTTCCTTTTCCCAACCCCACTAACTTTCTCTTTTTCCTATTTTGCAGGGCCATGCACTGGTCACCACTACCATCCAAACTCCGAAAACCCTACTCCCCTCCACTTTAAATCTTGAGCCGAGCGACTCCATCTCCTCCATCGCCATCTCTCTCTCATCTCGCCTACTCAGATCCAGCTCTCTCGAGCTCTCCGGAAAACCACCGCCACCTTCCTCTCCACCGCTCAGCCAAGCTTCGCCGCTCGCTTTCCACGTGTCGACACCCGATCCGTGACTGCGAGCTCTCCGCTAAGCCTTGCTCTCGGCAAAACTCCACCGCAAGTTTCTCTCGACTTGCTCTAGCTCGGCAAAGTTTTTCTCTCTCGCCTCACTTCGCCGGTTTTCAGCCACTCCACCTCTCATCTAAAATCCACCACGTGGCGATCCATCGCTCTCTCTCAATCTTCTCGCTCATCCTCCGTAGCCACCATCTCTCGGCTAGCTTTTCGTGAGACTCCCCTCCGAGTTCTCCGCCTTCGCCGATATCCTGGTTTCGCTCTGTCACGTCGCGCTCTCCGCCTTACCGCAAGTCGCCCACGACTATTTCACGCTCGGCCAAGTTCTGCCTCTTGCCGCCGTGACTCCAAGCTCCCCGTCTCATCATGCCTCCGAAGCACTTCTTCGCCACTAACAAGGGAAAAGGCAAAGCTAGCACCTCCACACGGTCCGCCACCACCGAGAGACTCGCTACGCACCCGTGGCCCCGCCCCGAAAACACGCCTTTCGATCTCGGAATCAAGGAGCTTCCGCCCATCTCACCGGACTTGTGGGACACTCGCGATGCCTACTACTACAATCAGCTCCTCGGGCTGAAACTAGAGCCTACCAGGTACATGTGCGAGATGACGCTTCAGCAATTAGGTCTTCAAGACCAAGTTCGGAGGATCCTAAGCTACGCGCATTGCATGTCTTTCGCGCTAGAGGAAGATGTACTTTACCCGGACCTTGTGAGGCAATGCCTAGCCACCGCCACTCTTACTTACAAAAATCCGGACTCCCCAACACTTGAAGAAGGTACATTTTCGTTCTTTGCTGGAGGAACGAAGTATGATACTGCTATATGGGATTTTTGCGTTTTGTATGGCTTCCGCGAGACGGTCACCAAGCTGGATTCACCAAAGTCATTCGCGCAGTCCAAAGAATTCTGGAGCCATATCGCCTCGGGCCCTTACTCCTCCAACTCCGCAAGTCAAAACCGCCTCCGCCATCCCGCACTTCGCATTTGTGCGAGAATTTTCAGCAACATGCTTTTTGCCCGGGCTGTAGGTAACAAAGTCCACATCGATGAGTTGCTGCTATTATTTTTGGGATGTGCTCATATTGTAGGGAATGGAAACACAGAGCAATTCAAGGGGTACCGTTACAACTTAGGCGTCCACTTTGCGAAGTGATTTGCGGAATCAAAGACAGCCCCACAGAGAACAACAAGGGACAGAGAGTTCAGCGAATAGGGAGTCTCCTAACACTGCTCTTTCGCCATCACCGAGTGGATCTCTCATCCGCTTCATGTGTCACCCAGCTCTCACGGATGGATATGAACCACCTGCTCGCGTCCAAGATCATCCTTGCACCGTCCAACTACTAGTTCATTACTGCGACCGGGGAGTCTAGCCTCATCGAGCTTCCGAACCCGGCCGCGACTGAACTCTACACTATGGACGATCTTGCTTTCCACCCACCACCACAGTACCTCATCCCCATCCCGGGCCGATCATCATCAGCTAGGGCGAGCACATCTCGTCGAAGCATATCTCGTCATGACACCGACGATGACGCCACTCCAGTCCCGCGCCTCGCACTTCCTTATCATGCCGCCTTTACTCAATTTGAGTTTGATCTCCCACCCATCTCTGATGATGCTGACACTGCCGAGTGCAGGAGGTGGATGATCGAGTCAACCAAGAGAAACAACAGCCTCATGCAGAGGATCATGCAAACGTTGGCATGAGGATGTTGCCATACCACCGTCGTAGCAGCTACCACGCCACAGCCTTCAAACTCAACCTCAGGCTCCGGGCAGCCATTACGCCGTAGGAAGAGGCGAGCACCTGCTCCGCCAGGGTGCTCCATGGGCGACGAGCACGACACCGCGACAACTCAGTGATATCACCTTTACCCTCTATTATCATTGTATTATCCATGTATATTTTTATTTTCCCTTGTCACCAATCTCTCATTTTTTTTCACACCAGAGATGGTGTGATTTAAGTCCGGGGGAGCGGTTAGTTATTTTATTGTATTTTGTATTCTATTGAGTCTTGCTGTTGTGTCAGTCCCAAGAGTCTTAGATTTTTAGTGAATCAGGTCCTGCTGCGTGGTTTACTTTTATCGAGTATGTTTTAGAGTTTTATCGAGTCAAAAGCTTGTTTGGGAATTATGAACTTGATATATTAGATTTGTTTTCGGACTAAGGATTACTTGTATGACTCACAGCTTGGCCAAAGTTCTGTATCGGAAAAGCATTGGGCGGATTGAATATTCCCCAAAGCTCACGCTTAGCGGGAAATAGGTTGAACCTATGTCATCTCTGATTTTTATTGGACCCTAACCTGATCTTCAATTTCTTTCTCAGGGGTTTGATGTTCATTAGGGAAGACCTATTCGAGCCAAACAAGACCACGCAACTCTCCACAAAGTATGACATTCCTCTCTCACTCCCCTTCATTACACCGAGAAAAAGAAAGAAAAGAAAAGAAATAAAAAGAAATAAAAAGGAGAAGTTCAAAGCAACAACCCGAAGTGAACCAAGGGATGATGCGTAGACCCGTGTATCCTTTGTGACCTCATGGAAAGCTTGTTGTAAGGGAAACTAAAAATCGAATTGAACCAAGGGATGATGCGTAAACCCGTGTATCCTTTGCGACCTCATGGAGATTCGTCCCACAAAATAAAGAAGAAGCATCAGAAAAGTGATGGCTGTGAAAAAGAGTGAAGCATCGGCAAATGAAAACTGATGGCTGTAAAAAAAATATAAACAGAAAGATGATGGCGTGGAAAGAGGGAAAGAGGGGAGAGGAAAGTTATATGGGAGAGGGTCTTTGGTTAGAAGAAGTTGGTATCTTTTGGACCGATTTCTCCTGGTAAGATCACTGTACTTTATTTTCATTAATCTATGTAAGAGATGACAGTGGGAATTCCGAAACTTCTGTTGGGTTGTGAGTTATTAAGGTTAGGTTATGAACCCCACGACTAACTACGGTACATGTCCTAAGGTCCAGTGAAGAAGGTATGAAGTTCGAAATTTTTCCAACAAGCAAGAGAGGTCCCGTGATTTTCAAACCTCTTCTCAGTTCTTGATCTTGTTTTGTTTGAGGACAAACAAAGGTCTAAGTCCGGGAGAGTTGATATATTAGTATTTTATCCCATTTTAGCTAGTCTTTTCATATTGTTTTCGAGTCTTTTCTAGTCTTTTTGTGTATTTTCAGGTATTTTAAGGCTCTGGAGCATGGATTGAAGATGTTGGAAGACATTGGAGCAAAATGAGCAAATTTGAGCCAAAAGACGATTTTCCGCCTGGTCGAGCACCTGCTCGGACCTGGCGAGCACCTGCTCGGACCTGGCGAGCACCTGCTCGACCTATTTTACCTAGGGACGCGTTTTTAATTTATTTTATTTTATTTTTAGAATAAATAGAGGCAAGCCGCCTCAGACTTGTATCACGATCATTCTCAGACCTCAGTTCTTCATTCTAGGTTTATTTTTGGTTTTCAAGACTCCACACTTTGTTCCTTTGTTCGATTTGGATTTATATTATTCAGCCTTGGACCTCTATTCTCCTACTGTCGATCAATCCACAACTTGTTTGAGAAGTTTTCCTGAACCTTATTCTTTCAATAAATCATGAATTCATCTCCTTGCTTTGTTGTATTTGATTTTGCCATGTGTGAGTAGATCCATAGCTAGGTTAGGGTTTTCAATGGTGATTTAGGTTGTCAATAGCTGAGCACAAATAGGATCGGAATTTATATGTCTTCGCCAATAGAGGTTCGCAATGCCTAGGTTAGCTTGATCACCTAGCCTATGATTTTTAGGTTAAACTTATTCATGAGAGTGCTCTAGGTTGCTAGAAAAATCATTGGTGAGCAATTGGTGCGTAGCCAACGAGAGTTGATTGCTGCGATTGATTGTGAACATATTGAACCTGTTTGTTAATGCTTATCGTCTTCGCTAGATCCAGGCGAGAGTTTCGGATTCTAGGTTGTTAGATAAAGGTGTCGATACATCACGAGAGTGAGGCGACATTCATATGTGTTTGAGTTATAGACCGGTAGTTAATTAGCCCTGAATAGTTGCTCAGCTTTGTCTCCTAATCACCAGCGAAATACCTTGACCTAGTGCCTTTTTATTAATTGTTTACACCGAATTATTTAATTGTTTGCTGTTCCGAAAAACACACAAAAACCATATTGTCTTAGCTTTGAATTAAAGTCTCATAATTTCATAGTGTAACCTTGGTCTCTGTGGATTCGATTCCTTTTATACTATTGCGATTGTTCTGTGCACTTGCAGTATTTAATTGGGTTAAAACTCTACACATCAGGTGTCGCCTTCGAATCACCATCGAAGAAGAGAGAAGTTTGTTTTGTTATTTTGTGGATTTGTCGGGGAAAGAAAAAAAAATAACTTAACAGTCCCAAACCAATAAGAGCTTGCCACGTAAGGTTAAGAACCGATCCTTAAGTTGCTTAGTTTAGGATCGGTTCTTAGCTTTAATCTCTATTTTTGATTTAAATTTAATTCAATTAAAGGTTAAGAACCCCTTAAAAAAAATTTAAGAACCACCGTTGGAGGTGGTCTAAGATCAATACAAACCTACTAAAAGTTCTCTCTATACTCTAGTTCATCGTCTTTTCTCTTCTTTGTGAGAAGCTTTGGTTTGTTTTCCTCTTCTCTGTGAGAAGCTTTGTTTCGTGTTCCTCAAATCATGTCTGAGCCGAAGGATCTGCTGTAACCAAGACTGGTGCGGTTGTGCCGCTTAAAGAGAAGCATAATCCCTATGTTCTGTCCAGTTTGGAAAATCTCGGTGCCCGATCTCACCTGTGGTGTTGAACGGTAATAACTATAATGAGTGGTCAACTGAGATGTTGAACGCTCTCCAAGCCAAGAGCAAGATGGGCTTCATCAACGAAACGATCTTGCAGCCGGCGTGTGACAGTCTCGATCTCGAGAACTGGAAGACAATTAACTCGATGATCATTGGTTGGACTCGAGCTACGTTCGAACCTAAAGTCAAGTCAACCGTGACGTTAATTTTGGATGCTCATCAATTGTGGAAGGAATTGAAACAGCGTTTCTCTGTGGGAGACAAAGTTCGAATTCATCATATCAAAACGCAAATTGCCACATGTTGACAAGAGGGTCAATCAGTTGTGGAGTATTACAGACGCTTGTGTGCCTTGTGGGAAGAGTTACAGGTGTTTCGTCCTCTTCCGATCTGTTCTTATGGAGTTGCACCAGATATTTAACTGGAAAGAGGTGAGGAGAAGCTTCACCAGTTCTTAATGGGCCTCGATGATTCACGTTTTGGAAGTCTCTGTACCAACATCATCGGTACAGAGTTTACTCCAAAGTGATTCGTGAAGAACAATGTTTAGCCTCAACTCAGATTCGTGAACAGCAACATGATGCAGTCGGTTTCTTGGTTCGGGATGCTCTGATGCGAACACCAGATCAGAATCCTCTATTTTGCAACCTCGTCGTGATCGCTCTGCTTCTTGCTCTCATTGTGGGCGTACATGCCATGAGAAAAGGAAGTATTGGCAACTTGTTGGGTTCCCTGAGTGTTGGACTGAAAGGGCTGAGAGAGGTGGTGGTTGCGGAACTAGTGGATGTGGTCGTGGTTGTTGCAGTTCTGGAAGCTCTGGTCGTGGTCGAGGACAAGTTACAGCGGCTCATGCAACAAGCTCAAACTCCTCTGCTTTTCCAGAATTCACAAAGGAGCAGTGGCAAGTTCTCACTCAGCTAATTCAAGAAAAGTCGACTAGTGGACTTTCTGATAAATTGTCTGGTAAGCCAAATTTTGGCGAGCTGTGCGTGTTCCATCTTTTGGACACAGTCTCGGTTACTATTGTTCTCTATGTTCTGACATTAAATTGCACATTGCTTCCAGTCTCTAATCTTGTGAAATAGAAAAAGTGTTTTGCTACATTTATTGATACTATTTGTGTTTTACATGACTGTTTTTCGAGAACTCTGATTGGAACCGGTGAAGAGCATGATGAAGTGTACTATCTTATGGATGTAATTAATGCCATGATACACAAAGCAACCGTCTCATCAGATCAAGCCTTGTGGCATCAGCGGTTAAGACATCCTAGTTTTTCGGTATTTTCTGCTTTACCTATGTTTTCTAATAATTCAACCTCTGTTAGTTTTAGTGCTTGTGATGTGTGTTTCCGAGCTAAACAAACAAGAGAAGTTTTTTTCCGATAGTATGACTAATGTTTGGTTTTCTTTGGGTTACGATGGTTAAAGATATACAAAATTTAAAAAACCATGTAAAAATTGTATACAATTTAGTTCGAATAGGTTTTAGTTTATTTTGTGTTTTTTTTTCATGAATCTCAAAAAGAAATTACACTTGGCGTCATAATAAGAACATATTTATGTATTTTTTGTCAACCATAATAAGAACATATTTAACTTTGAAGAATAATATTCTCTGCAAGTATTTGAAAAAAGCAGCATATGTTGCAAGACCAAAGTTATAAATTGAGGAAATAAAGGATATTTAAACAAAAAATATAGATGAAAACAATTTGTTAACCCAATAAGTAAAACAACACAAAAATTAAAGAACACAACTCACCTCAAATAAATCGTTATCCAAACATAAATCTAAATTACTCTTGTTTTTTTTTTATCAACTCTAAATTACTCCTGCGAAAAATAGAAACTATTTAGAAAATTTAAAAAACTGTAAAAAATATGAAGGAGGAAAATTCGAAGAACAAAGATCAAACTTAACTTACGTAAATACTACAAAACTTAATTAAGAAATCCAAAAACAAATACTTTATCTGATGAAATACCAGAAAAATTCTTGTTGAAGTTTTAGATCCAAGAAAAGGAAAGTGTTGATTCAATTTTACTTTTTTTTTTTTTTTTGTATTTGTCACATTACCTGTATAAATAAGTTAAGCTTCTGGATCGATGGCGGACTCTGCAATCACAAGAATGTCGAAAAAACATTGCTGCTTGAGGATGGAATCGCTGTCCGGTGAAATCTCTGCTGAGATTTAAGGCTGTATCGAAGGAATGGAGATCAACGATCCAATCCCGTTTCTTCCAAGAAAGACAATTGGTACACCATCAGCAATCAGGAGATCCAGGTGTGCTCATTTCCTTTCGATGCTAAAGGTCCGAACATTTACATAGAACCTCTAAGAACACTGGTATTGGGTTCATCAGCATCGGTCAAGATCCCTTCTCTTCGGGATAACACACCATCCCGAAAAAGTCAGTTATGTGTTCAATCCCACAACTAGATGGCATCGGCCTCTTCCTTTCTGCCAGTTAAAAAAGCACATGATCGGTTTAGGTAAGAAGAATTGGTACAAGCTTGGATGCTCATCCCTTAACATCTGATTCGGTAAAGAAAAATTCACGGGTGATATATTAACTTTTTACCATCATTTGGTTTTTTTTTTTTTTTTTATTTTTTTTTTTTTTTTTTTTTTTTTATTTTTTTTTTTTTTTTTTTTTATTTTTTTTTTTTTTTTTTTTTTTTTTTTTTTTTTTTAAAAAAAAAAATTATTTGGATGCAAATAAGAGAAATGATATTCTATTAAATAAAGTCTCATTTTTAAATATCAACACAGATGAATGCCTTCCCTTGAGATTTAGCTCCAAAACTCTTGATAAAAGTTATAGAAAATTTAGTCACTCGAGACCACCCCCATTTGAAAGCTAACTCAATTTTCTATAACTTTAATCAAGAGCTCTGGAGCTAAATCTCAAGGTAAGGCATTCATCTGTGTTGATCTTTGAGACACTTTGGACTGGTTCAAAATCATCATTTCTCTTATTTACATCGAAATAATTCCTCTTCTTGCATAGATCACTCTAATACCTATAAAACAAGAAATTTATGCAAACATACACCTAAAGAACTAAATAAGCAATGCAAAGACAAGCATTTAATGAGAAATGCAAAACCAAATGATGGTAAAAAAGTCACGAATGTCGTTTTTGAAGATCCTTTCTCTTTCTGTGCATGCACTATCAAATCTTGACTATTGATGTTGAAGTTGGAAACTAACTTAGCAAAGGATCCATGGCAGACCTATGTGAATATATTTCCTTATTGTTATTACGAAAGTTAATATTTGTGTATATATCTTAATTGTTAAATAGTTATATATTTACTATTATCGTATATCTAAACAACTTGTTAGACAAGTTATGATTTTGTATAAATCATCTTATATTGACTAATGAATAAATATGAGAGTCTAATATAATTCTTCCCTTAACATATTTGTGTTTTTACTCTCATAAAATTTAACATGATATCAGAGCTATAGCCAAATCATACAAATCTTTGGCTCTCGATCCTTAACCGCTTCTTGCATGCTATCTTCTTCTTTCTTTTAGACCTTCTATTTCGTCTCTCTCTTTATCTTCTTTCACTTCTTTACGTTTCTCTTTCTTTCTATGACATTGAATGCTTCGTGTCTCTATTTCTTATTTTCTTCTTTATTTCATCAAATCTTATCTTCTCCTTATATAATTCATCATATCTTATCTTCTCCTTATATAATTCAGTTGTATTTTCTATTTTGATTTCTTAAAAAAAAAAGAGCACTACTACCTACGGTTTTTAAAAGCTATGTTTTGTTTTCTATGAAAATTCATTTGTCGTTGTTCATTTCTTAAAAAAAAAAAGAAAAAAAAAATCGGCATGCAGATTCCTTCTTCATGCTAAGAAGTAATATTTTGCCATTATATCTTTTGTTCGTGAGTAACAGGTCCTTTATGCTTGTGACATGGACGTGGGCACCAAGCTCGTGCCGGATGATGAAACCGAACTTGGTTATGACTACTTCGTATTTAACTACGCATGATGACATGCAACCAACCATCAAACGTGGACATTACCAGAGGCGGGGGTAGTATAAGATTAATGGGTTCATTTGAACCCAATGAAATTTTGAAAATAGCTTAATTATTATTAAGAGGCTTAAATTGACCTCAGTCCAACATAAATATTGACCCCTGTGATAATTTTACTTTGATATAAATAGAAGCCCAATAATTATTTATCTCACACATAATTTTAATGCCCAATAAAATTTATGAAAAGTGAAATAAACCCGTTAACATGAACTATTAAAAATTAACCTAACTTCTTAATAACTTTACCCATTAACAAAACGTTTTGGTTTCCTTCTTCTTCTTTGTTTTCTTTTTTTCAATCATGTCAGAATTCAGAAATCACATTTTTTTTCTATCAATTTGATAAGTCAACAATAATTGAGAAGCTTCAACTTCAAGCTTGAAGCCTCCATCCATGTAGGTAACGACAAAAATTTAATATATCGGTTTTTGAAAAGAAAATCTCCACCTGCACCATCTGATGTCAATTTGAAAAGAAAATCTCCACCTCCACCATCTGATGTCAATTTGAATGATTTGCCATGTGATCCAGCTAAGAGAACGATCATTTTAAGTTATCATTATAATCAAAGAGATGAAGTACAACGCAAATATGTGATTAGAGGACCTTATTAACCTCGTAGTCATAATTTTAAACAAACTCCGGTTGCGAATGCATTACGCCGTTTTAATAAAAATTGGTTTTATCAATATGGGGATAAAGTCACTTGCCTCATTTGGCCTCCACGAATTAATTATCCAATTAGTGTTAGAAAACTTTTGGAGGACTCACAACATCAACAGATAGCAACATATGTTTAGTCATATTCTCAAGAGAGGTATAACATGTCAGAGATATACGGTACTTAAAACAAACACTCATAAATCAGTACCTTGTAATTTCTTGCTTGTGTCAATCTCCCACTTGAATTCATTCACGTAATTAGGCTATCAATCTTCGTGTAATCCATAATTCATGTAAAGACCAAATCGATATAAAAGAGTTTACAAGACATATAGATTACCCGTCACTTCAATCTTATTCACAAAGTCATACTTGGATCTCGAGATATTATATTTTATGTCTGAAAATTTATACAAGTCTAGAGAAACATAATTTCTATTCACATGATGAGTGTTGAACTTTGAAAATCTATGAATATTAGATGTGCATAATCGTCAATTTGTTTTGCATCATGGGTTATCACAAACTGCACTGCTGCTTTCACAGTTTCACCCGAATACTACGCGCTTACATTACATCCAAAACACTTGTTTTAACACTTCTTAGTTATCGTTAGTGATTGTAATCGCAGCACGAGGCCCACATCTAATCGCCGTCTTTTGCACCAAACTGAATGCGCTCTCGCCGGAGTTTGCCCATAGTCAGCGTTGGAGGTCAAATTAGTATCCACAATTACGGTAACATAAATCATAAAATACATATTTTCCGTTGAGTACGTAACCAACGTATAAAAACCATAGACGAAGTTAGAAAACAGATTCTTAATCAAAAGTCTCAAGTATCATTGAAAATATAGGGCGAGAGATGTATCTTCGCAAAGTGTTGTTTTTTTATATATAAGCTAAATGTTTACAATTTGAATCGGAGACCATATCTAATCATTTCAGAATAAATACATGATTCTTATATTAATGAATTTTTGAAATCACTTAAATGCAGATGGAAATATGGATAATAACTTATTCGGAAGAGATGCATCCTTTTGAAATAAACAGAGTCCCTGGTCAAAAGAAACAAAACATCACAACTTTAGTTGACAATCTTTAGGTTTTTTTCCTACAAAAAAAAGAACACATGTCAAACAAACAAAGAAGGAAACCCATCTTTTATCATATAAAAATTGTTTTGTTAATTGTTTTCTAAGGTATCTGATTCTGCTTGGGATTGATTAATGGCTGGTGTCCTTCAGCTAAATTATAATAGTTTGCTGATGCATAGTTCCATATTTATATTCTAGTTGACATTTACTTTACTTGTACATATTCTAAGTATGAAGAGTTTCTTATTGCTCTGATAGGTGATTCCAGAAGTCGAAAAACTTGAATTATCGCTGGAGTTGTTAGCGGAATCATAGTTATTCTGTTGAAAATTAAACTTGATTTTGGATAAAGTTTAATTATTGGATCAATTATCAAATAATTATCATTTTGGGCCAAATCCAAATTCTAGAATTTTCTCTAGAAATATCAACACCTCCACCTCCTTAAAAAGTTCTAGAATCATCCACACACCTCTCCACCTCTTTAAAGATAAAAATCTAAATATTTACATAGAATTATCTAGATAACTTGTAATAAAATAATCTAATATTAGAGAAGAATTATCTAGAGTTAGAATTAAAATATTTGAGATATTTTGTAATGTGGAGGCTATAAATACCTTCTTCCCCTTCTCATTTGTAACCAAGTTAAGTGAAGAAGTGAGTAATAAGAAAGAGTTGAAAAATATATCAAAGTCTTCATTTTCCTAAATTTCTCTCCTAAATACTTTAACACTTTCTCCATCATCCTCTCAAATGTTTTTTCCTTCCAACAAAGTGGTATCAGAGCTAGGAGATTCTCATAAAAATGGCGAATAGTGGTGTTCCCTTCCAAGTCCCGATGCTCACAAAGAGCAACTACGACAATTGGAGTCTACGAATGACGGCTATCCTAGGAGCACATGACGTGTGGGAGATAGTCGAGAAAGGTTTCGTTGAACCGGAGAATGAAGGTGGTATATCTCAAGCCCAAAGAGATAGTTTGAGAGACTCAAGGAAGAGAGACAAGAAGGCTCTCTGTCTAATCTATCAAGGATTAGATGAAGATACGCTCGAGAAGGTCGCGGAAGCTAAGTCAGCCAAAGAAGCATGGGAGAAGCTTCAAACATCCTACAAGGGTGTTGATCAAGTCAAGAAGGTAAACCTTCAAACTCTAAGGGGGGAATTTGAAGCATTGCAAATGAAGGAAGGTAAACTCGTCTCTGATTACTTCTCAAGAGTTTTGACGGTTACAAATAACTTAAGAAGAAATAGAGAAAAGTTAGATGATATGAGAATCATGGAGAAGGTTCTTAGATCGTTGGATCCTAAATTTGAGCATATTGTCACCGTCATCGAAGAAACAAAAGATTTGGAGGCTATGACAATGGAGCAACTTCTTGGATCATTACAAGCTTATGAAGAAAAAAGGAAGAAAAAATAAGATATCGCAACAGAAAAATGCGGATTGATCATATTAAAGAAGGAAATGGTCAAAGTTACCAAAGGAGAGGTGGTGGTCAAGTACGAGGACGAGGTCGTGGATATGGAAATGGACGAGGTTGGAGGCCGCATGAAGGTAACAACAACCAAAGAGGAGAAAGCTCATCAAGAGGCCATGGAAGAGGAAATCCAAAATCAAGGTACGATAAATCAAATGTTAAGTGCTACAATTGTGGGAAGTTTGGACATTATGCTTCCAAATGTAAAGCTCCCAACAATAAAAAAATCGAGGAGAAGGCCAACTACGTTGAAGAAAAAATCCAAGAAGAAGACATGTTATTGATGGCTTATAAGAAAGATGAACGAGAAGATAATCAAAAGTGGTACCTTGATAGCGGTGCAAGTAATCACATGTGTGGGAGAAAAAGCATGTTCGTGGAGCTTGATGAATCGGTGAGAGGAGATGTGGCCTTAGGAGATGAATCAAAGATGGACCTTAAAGGTAAAGGAAACATTATCATCCGGTTAAATAATGGGGATCATCAATTTATTCCAACGTTTACTATATTCCAACCATGAATACCAACATCTTAAGTCTTGGACAACTCTTAGAGAAAGGTTATGATATTCGAGTAAAAGATAATAGCCTTTCTATAAGAGACCAAAAAGACAATCTCATTACAAAGGTGCCGATGTAAAAAAATAGAATGTTTGTCCTTAACCTTCAAAATGACATCGCACAATGTCTCAAGATGTGCTATAAGGAGGAGTCTTGGCTTTGGCATCTTAGATACAAACATCTCAACTTTGGAGGATTAAAGTTGTTTTCAAAGAAAGAAATGGTGAGAGGACTACCTTGCATCAACCATCCAAATCAAGTTTGTGAAGGGTGTTTACTTGGAAAAAAATTCAAAATGAGTTTTCCAAAGGAGTCAAGCACAAGAGCTCAAAAGCCATTGGAGCTTATACACACAGATGTGTGTGGTCTTATTAAGCCAATATCACTCGGTAAAAGCAACTACTTCATTCTCTTTATCGATGATTTTTCAAGAAAAACATGGGTTTACTTTTTGAAAGAAAAATCAGAAGTATTTGAAAACTTCAAAAGGTTTAAAGCCCATGTTGAGAAGGAAAGTGGCCTTGTGATTAAAACTTAGAGATCTGACCGTGGAGGAGAGTTCACATCCAAAGAGTTTCAGAAATATTGTGAAGACAATGGCATTAGAAGACAACTAACAGTGCCAAGAACCCCTCAACAAAATGGAGTAGCGGAGAGGAAAAATAGAACAATTCTTGAGATGGCGAGGAGCATGCTCAAAACTAAGAGACTACCAAAGGAGTTATTGGCTGAAGCAGTTGCATGTGCGACTTATCTATTAAATCGATCTCCAACAAGAAGTGTCTCGGGAAAAACCCCACAAGAAGTTTGGAGCGGAAGAAAGCCCGGTGTTTCTCATTTAAGAGTCTTTGGAAGCATTGCTCATGCTCATGTACCGCACGAGAAATAAAGTAAACTAGATGACAAAAGTGAGAAATACATATTCATTGGTTATGATATTAACTCTAAAGGATACAAGCTCTACAATCCGGACACAAAGAAGACAATCATAAGTTGAAATGTCATTTTTGAAGAAGAAGGAGAATGGGATTGGAGATCAAATGATGAAGACTATAACTTCTTTCCACATCTGGAAGAAGATGATCTCGAGCAACCAAGAGAGGAGCCTACTACACCACCAACATCACCAACAAGTTCTCAAGGAGAAGAAAGTTCGAGCGAAAGGACTCCGCATTTAGAAGCCTACAAGAGCTTTACGAGGTAACCGAAAATCAAGAAAATCTTACGTTATTTTGTCTATTTGCGGAATGTGAGCCCATGGACTTCCAAGAAGCTATGGAAAAGAAGACATGGAGAAATGCAATGGATGAAGAAATCAAGGCGATAGAAAAGAACAATACATGGGAGTTAGCTTCACTTCCAAATGGGCACAAGGCGATCGGTGTGAAGTGGGTTTACAAAGCAAAGAAAAATTCTAAAGGGGAAGTAGAGAGATACAAGGCAAGATTGGTGGCCAAAGGTTATAGTCAAAGAGCCGGAATTGATTACGATGAGGTATTCGCTTCCGTTGCTCGCCTAGAAACAATTAGACTAATCATTTCATTGGCGGCTCAAAATAATTGGAGGATACATCAAATGGATGTCAAATCAGCCTTTTTAAATGGAGAACTTGAAGAAGAAGTTTACATTGAGCAACCACAAGGCTATATAATCAAGGGAGAAGAAGATAAAGTCTTAAGGTTGAAGAAGACACTTTATGGGTTAAAACAAGCCCCAAGAGCTTGGAATACTCGAATTGACAAATACTTCAAGAAGAAAGATTTCATCAAGTGTCCATATGAGCATGTACTCTATATCAAAATTCAAAATGGCGATATATTGATTGCATGTTTGTATGTAGACGACTTAATATTCACGGGTAATAATCCAAGCATGTTCGAGGAGTTCAAGAAAGAGATGACAAAGGAATTCGAGATGACGGATATTGGATTGATGTCTTACTATCTCGGAATTGAACTGAAACAAGAAGACAATGGAATCTTCATAACTCAAGAGTGTTATGCTAAGGAGGTACTTAAGAAGTTCAAGATGGATGACTCTAATCCACGCCGATGGAATGTGGAATCAAGTTGTCAAAGAATGAAGAAGGAGAAAGAATGGATCCGACACTATTAAAAAGTTTGGTTGGAAGCTTACGTTATTTAACGTATACAAGGCCTGATATCTTATATGCGGTTGGAGTTGTTAGTCGTTACATAGAGCATCCAACAACAACTCATTTCAAGGTGGCAAAGAGGATTCTTCGCTATATCAAAGGTACCATAGATTTTGGAATGTACTATTGTACCTCTAACGACTACAAGCTTGTTGGATATAGTGATAGCGATTGGGGTGGAGACGTAGATGACCGAAAGAGCATAAGTGGTTTCGTGTTCTACATTGGAGATACGACTTTCACATGGATGTCAAAGAAGCAACCAATTGTTACTCCATCTACATGTGAAGCGGAATACGTAGCAGCCACTTCATGTGTTTGCCATGCTATTTGGTTATGAAACTTGTTAAAGGAGTTAAGCTTGCCACAAGAAGAGCTAACTGAAATCTTTGTGGATAAAAATCTTTGTGGATAACAAGTCAGCAATAGCATTGGCGAAGAACCCAGTCTTTCATGATCGTAGTAAGCACATTGACACACGTTATCACTACATTAGAGAGTGTGTTAACAAGAAGGAGGTGCAATTGGAGTATGTGAAAACAAATGATCAAGTAGCCGATATCTTCACCAAGCTTCTTAAGCGCGAAGACTTTACCAAGATGAGGAGCTTGCTTGGAGTAGCAAAATCAAGTTTAAGAGAGGGTGTTGAAAGTTAAACTTGATTTTGGATCAAGTTTAATTATTGGATCAATTATCCAATAATTATCATTTTGGGCCAAATCCAAATTCTATAGTTTTCTCTAGAAATATCAACACCTCCACCTCCTTAAAAAGTTCTAGAATCATCCACACACGTCTCCACCTCTTTAAAGATAAAAATCTAGATATTTACATAGAATTATCTAGATAATTTGTAATAAAATAATCTAATATTAGAGAAGAATTATCTAGAGTTAGAATTAAAATATTTGAGATATTTTGTAATGTGGAGGCTATAAATACCTCATTCCCCTTCTCATTTGTAACCATGTTAAGTGAAGAAGTGAGTAATAAGAAAGAGTTGAAAAAATATATCAAAATCTTCACACTACAAGAAATCTACCGCGTAACTGACGGCAATTTCCGTCGGAAATCTGTCGGAAATCTGTCGGTTTCGGCAAAATCCGTCAGATATCCGTTGGGTTTTTCCATCGCTTCTATCTCGTCGGAAATCCATCGGAATTTCCGACGAAATTCTGACGGAATAGAGAAATCAGAAATCCATCGGTTTTAATGCCGTCGGTTACACCGACGGAAATCTGATTCTTATAAACCGACGGATTACCGACGGATATATAACCGACGGCAAACCGACGGATCTAAACCGATGGATTTCCGACAGATTTCTGATTTTTATAAACCGACGGATTTCCGACGGATCTATAACTGATGGCAAACCGACGGATTTCTGACGGAATTCTGATTTTTATAAACCGACGGATTTCCGATGGATCTATAACCGACGGCACACCGACGGATCTATAACCGATGGATTTCCGACGGAATTATTGAAATTTTTTTAATTATAAAATCGAATATTTAAAAATAAATTTATTAATTTGTAAAATTTGTTTTATAATATAAATTAAATAATTAAAATTAAAGAAATAATAATAATGCAATAATTCAATATTTCTAAAATAATTCAAATAAAAAAGAAAAAAAAAACTAAAACTACGAGGGCGGGAAGCGGGATAAGAATTCCGCCATTTGTTGCTGCAATAACCGGTTATCCGCCTCCAATTTGCGGGATCTCTCGCGTTCCACTTCTTGTTGGAGGTGATCCACTTCTCGTTGGAGACGATCCGCTTCTCGTTGGAGGCGATTCGCTTCTTGTTCTTCTGCGAGCTGTTGCAGCTGCATCTTCATAGCTTCCATGTCAGCGTCTCGTTGTGCGAGCTGTGCCCTAATATCTGGAGAATCGCCGTAGAAACGCGAAGTTACAGAAAAAGAGTCGTCGTCCGGAAGACCAAATACACGACCTTTTGTCTTCAGAGTACACTGCGGTAAGAAACAAAAATTTTGTTAAAAATTAGAAATTACAAAAAAACGATATAAATATATATTTTACTTACCTCGTAGACGAATTCGTTAATCTTCTCGATTGGAAGATCGGTCATTGGAGGCGTTCCTTCGATGATTGGCTGAGAAAGGAGGAAGTCTTCCTTCATCTTCTCATAGTTGTCAATGATCTCCCGAGCCAGCGGATCTTGGATTTCATGGTTCTTCCTGCTGGTATGCGCATCCTTGAGCAATGTGATAGCGGAAGGTGGGACACCGTCTTGCCGAAACTACAAAAATGAAAATTTAGTAAACTATAAAATTATAAAACTTAAATAACAAAATTTTAATTAAATAAAAAACTTACCAGTTGTTTGGCCCGTGTGACCAAACTAACCGCTCCTAGATTGTGCGTCGCCTTGCCTTTTCTTTTTTGCGATCACTGTTTCGGCACGCAGAATGAGTTGTGGAGCTTGTCTTGGTCGGTTCTTCACTCCAATAAGTGCATAACCCGCTCCATAGGCCCGGGTTGGAAAGCAACTCCCTTGGGACATCATTCTTGTGCCACTTCTCCTTCCACTCGTTCAGCTTCCACGAATACATTCTCGCTGCTTTTTTATCGAAGCATCGTCTAACCGAGGCGGTCATGTGGCTGTCCCAAGTAAATTCTTGCTGCAAATCAAAATTTCAAATAAAATAAATATATTAAATAAAAGTAAAAAAATTTATAATATGAAGTACTTACCGCAAATTGGCGAAACCACAATTCCTAATCCGCTATCGGCATTTGGTTGTAAGTCGGGTATAGATGACGAAGCATTCCATTGAGCATCCGGTTAATGGACTTGGAAATCCCATTTCCGGAATCTCCAAACCTACAAAAGAAATTAGTGCAAATAATTTGAATTGTAACTAAAGTAATTTGAATTTAAAAATACTTACCATGTGTCTCTGCCTACGCATTCCGGATGGAGACGAGGCAATCTATCTCGTCCTGGTTGAGCGACAAAGTCCTCGACACTCATCTGCGACGGTGCAGTAGGTGAAGGCGTCGGCATAGGCGCTGTCTCCGAGATCTGTGTCTCCGGGATAGGTGTCTCCGGTATAGGAGAACTCCTCGAAGCGGCAGTACCTCCCCGGCGACTACTACGTCCGCCGTGTCCTGAAAGGACATACCTACCGTAATCCCTATAAAAATTTAAAAAAATATCAAACATTATATGAAAAAATTAATAATAATGAAAATAAAAAAGAAGTATGAAAAAAATAATTTAAATTCATTATTAGACCAAAACAATTATACTTTTATAAAAGAATGAATAATTTATGGAAAAACTTATAAATTACTAAAATACAAATATATTTATATTTATAAGTATTAATTCCAAAACAATTTAAAATTTGTTAATCCTTGATTTAAAAAAGAATGAAAAATTCATGAATATAATTATAAATTACTAACATGATTAAAAATTATCAAAAAAATAATGATAATTTTCTAAAAATTATAATAACATACCAAAATTAAGAAAATATTAATGCATGAAAAAAATTATAAATATTTCAATTAATAAATAAAATAAGAAAACAAATAATTTCAATAAACATAACAATCCTAAATCTAACAATTACAAACCTAAATCTAACATTACAAACCAAAATCTATTAATTACAAACCTAAATCTAACAATTAAAACCTAAATCTAACATTACAAACCTAAATCTAACAATTCTAATTTCCTAAACAATCAATCTAACTAAAAACTTAACAATCCATAATATAAACTTCAAAACTTACAAGTTTGGGGGATTATGAGACATAATGATGATATATTGACGGAAATCCAAAAGCTTGGGAGAGGTTTGCCGATTTTGAAACTATTTTTCTCGTCTGCGAAAGTGAGGAGGAAGAAGACGAAGTCGGTATAAATTACGATATTTCCGACGGATATATCCGTCGGAAATCCGTCAGTTCAAAAAAATTAAATTACACACGTTCTCGATAAGGTTTCAGAAAGGTTAGCGCCTAAATTTTCGCTAATCCATCAAAAATCCGTCAGAAATTTCCGACGGATTTCCGACGGACACGCAAAAATATAGGCATCGCGGGAAACGAAAATAGTTTCGCGGTTACATTTTCATTATCCATCGGAAATCCGTCGGAAATTTCCGACGGATTTCCGACGGTTAGTAAAAATATGCATGCGTTCTGATTGGCCAGTCAACCCTTAAACGGGGACACGTGTTACCACAAACCCGTCGGAAATCCATCGGAAATTTCTGACGGATTTCCGACGGGTTTGTGGTTTTAGTGGTTTTTTACGCACCGTTTCAGTAAACATATGTTTATAGTATTATAAATTCATGTTTGCAAACACAAATAACTTATAGAAATCTTTCATTTGACAAATTTCAAAAGTTTAGATGATTATTTCGTATTTGGTAAACTTGTACGTTAACTATATGTTTATCTATGAAACACTTTCGATCGAACCATGTCTAAAAACAAAATCTTTTCAAAATATGTTATATATCACATAATTTAGTTTATTTTGTCAAAGTTTGTTGTTAACATTGTCTTGATGTACAAGAAATTACAATTTGACCATGTAAACCCCAAACCCGTCGGAAATCCGTCGGTTTTTCCGACGGATTTCCGACGGGTTTAGGGTTACACGTGTCTATAAAAATTAAATTAAAAAAACCCCGAAAACCATCGGATTTCCGTCGGAAAAACCGACGGATTTCCGACGGGTTTCTTTTTTTTTAACGAAAACACGTGTCCGTTTTTAAGGTTTTAAATTATATTACCGTCGGATTTTCCGACGGTTTTGGGGGTCATTTTAAAATTAATTTTTAAGTGGTTTAATGAGTTGTGTGGGTTTGTTAATGTGTTTGTTTAGGGAATTTTTAATTTCTGGCAAAATCTTATTTTATTAAAATTTGTTAAAATATACAAAGCTGAAGTTGAGCTTATAAAATGCTCGGCAGCTGCGGTCTTCGAGGACCTATTGTTTACACCGTAATGTCAAAATTAAATAAAATACAAAATAACAAATTTACAAATTTCTGTAATACCAAAAAATAATACAAACCACGTGTATAACTAATCTTCATTAGATGATGATGATGATCCCTCAGATGGAATTGAGTCTGAATCCTCATAAAATTCACCTTATTCTTCTTCTGAATCGGAAAAAACTAAACCAAATTGTGTGAAATCAACAACAAGATCCAGAGCACAAGAAGGCTCAACTGGATCCATTGGAACAACTTCTGCTGGCTGTAAAGGATCGTGTTCTGCAACTCCATAAATTCTTCCTTGCGGGGTCACTTTAGTAACTATGCGCCAAGGATCCGTCCGCCGTGTAACTCGAGGGTAACGAATATAGCACACCTAAAAAAAACTTATTAGTTTTGTAATTATTATACGTAAATAAGGAATTGAGTATTAATTACACTATTATTAGTACCCTACCATCTCAGCTTGTGATCCTAGAATGAATGGGTCATACGTTTCTAGTCTCCGACTTGAATTAACAGACGTAACACCAAATTGGTCTACATGAAGCCCACGACCGAGTGTTGAATTATACCAATCACACTTGAAAACAATGCACCTCAAGTCTAACATTCCTGGGTACCGCACTTCCAAAATTTCTTGAAGAATGCCGTAGTAAACATCATTACCAGATTTCACTGAAATACCAGAATCTGAAGTTTGCGTTGTCCTTCTCTCGTCATGAACCCTAAACCCATATCCACGACTGCGGTATCTAGGATAAGAAGTTGCAATGTAGTTTGGACCATTAACAAATTCCAATAACCATGTGGGAAATGTCTGTCCGCTTATTACTCCTTCAGAAACCTACAAAAATAAGTTACATATTAGTATTTAAAAATAATTTATTAAATGATTTAGTGTTTTTAAACACTTACGTAAAATTGCAACCAAGACATAAATTCCTCCTCCTTATGGACTTGAAGCTCGTTTTCTGTCTTATCCATATAGTACCCGCGTATTAATGCCATGTAAATCCTGTACAAAAACCAAAATAGTTGACAAGTTAATAATAACATATAATGTATAATCAATTATACATTAAATGACACAAAAGAATTTTTGTTTACCTTTCGTATTCCGTAATTTCTTCACAATTGGTTAGGATATACGTATGCAAGTGTGTAAACTCCTCTTGAGATAATTTACGCCTTTTTCCTTTGCCACTGACTCGCCCAACTTGGGAAAATAACTCTGGAACAACGACGGGGTAAATCGCTCTCTCACCAAGATCATCTTGGCGACTAGGACGTCTACTCTTCGTACGAACTTCTAACGGGAAGTAATATTCAGCAAACTGTGAGGCCTCTTCGTTGATGCTCTGGGCGATAATAGATCCCTCTACTCTACTCAAATTCTTAACCTTTTTCTTCAGATGAAACATATACCGCTCAAATGGATACATCCAACGGTATTGAATCGGACCTCCTAGTTCAGCTTCTCGTGGGAGGTGGATCGGAAGATGTTCCATCACATCAAAGAAAGATGGTGGAAATATCTTCTCCAAATTACAAAGGATCACCGGGATATTGGCCTGTAAATTTTGGATTCCCTCAACAGTAAGTGTTCTTGTGCATAAATCGCGAAAGAAAGCACCTACTCCTGCAATTGCTTGGTGGACGTCTTTATGGAGAATATGAGCAAAAGCGAATGGAAGAAGCCTCTGCATCACAACGTGACAATCATGACTCTTCATTCCAGTAAACTTTCCTTCTCCATAATCGATGCAGTTACGCAGATTAGATGCGTATCCATCAGTGAATTTAACATCGTCGTGAATCCAATAAAAAAATTATGTTTTCTTTGCTGCTTCTAACCGGTATAATGGAAATGGATATTGACCATTTGGGAGCACTTCAAGAAAACCTCGATCGCAATATGCTGGCAAGTCTAATCTAAATTTCATATTGTCTTTCGTCTTCCCTTGGACGTTTAAGACTGTGTTCATGATGTTCTCAAAGAAGTTCTTCTCAACGTGCATCACATCAAGATTATGCCGCAATAAATGGTTCTTCCAGTAAGGCAAATCCCAAAATATGCTCTTCTTGTGCCAGCTATGAAATTCACTGACACCATAAATAGGTTCATGTCCATTACCCCCACAATAAGGAGTCGTCTCAGCACCAAAATCTCTCAACTGTTCCAATAAAGTTTCACCGTCTATCTCAGCGGTGGACCATCAAAAACTTGCCTACCCTTCGTAAACATTGTTCTCGAACGACGATACGGATGATCACTTGGTAAAAATCTCCTATGACAATCAAACCAACAACTTTTTCTACCGTGCTTTAGTTGGAATGCATCTGTGTTGTCTTGGCAATACGGACACGATAATCTCCCATGTGTTGTCCATCCAGATAACATACCATATGCTGGGAAATCACTTATGGTCCACATAAGCACCGCACGCATCTTAAAGTTTTGCTGGGTCGAAACATCATACGCTTCCACACCATGCTCCCATAGCATTTGTAACTCATAGATCAATGGCTGGAGGAATATATCAAGTGATCTCTTCGGATGCTCTGGGCCGGGAACAAGAATCGATATATATAAAAATTCTCTACGCATGCACAGAGATGGAGGCAAATTGTAAGGGGTTACAATTACGGGCCATAACGAATACTTCCTTCCATGCTTCCCAAATGGGTTAAAACCATCTGTACATAACCCGAGGTACACATTCCTTCGCTCATACGCAAACTCCGGATACAATGAGTGAAAATGTATCCAAGCTTCGCGTCTCGAAGGATGTGTAATATCTCCATCTTGGCGATGTTCGCATGCCATCTCATTGGCTCTGCATGCTGAGAAGTATATAACCTCTTCAACCTCTCTGTTATTGGTAAATACCACATACGTTTATATGGAATTTGAATTCTGCCACTACTTTCTTGATATCGTGGTTTACGACAAAATCTACATCTTTTGCGGTTTTCATCTTCTCTCCAATATAGCATACAGTTGTTGATGCACACATCTATTACCTTATACGGTAACCCAAGACCAGATACAAGTTTTTGTACCTCGTAGTATGATCCGGGTAAAAGATTATCTTCTGGCAATAAATCTTTCGCCCAATCTGTTATCGCATCAACGCTCCTCCGCCAAATTGTAATCCGTCTTAATCGTCATCAATCTACTTGCAGGTGATAAAGGCGAATGACCTTCTTTACACCCTTTATATAGTGGCTGCTTTGCAGCATCTAACATATCAAAAAATCTTCTTGCTTTACATTAGGTTCTTGAACCTATATCTTTCTTCACCGCTAAACTCGACATTCTCTCTAAACGCATCATTCACCATCTGCACGCTCCCTACACCTACATCTACTTGCGGTACCTCCTAAACTATCTGAGACAGTTGGTTCACTAGTACTACCATACTCAACATTTGTTTCTCCATGTAAATACCATATCTTATAACCCGGCGTAAACCCATTACTATACAAATGATGCCAAACTATCTCTATCGCAACATTACGAGAATTCCTACAAATTGAATATGGACATTTTAACTTACCTGATTTTTGAACACGCGGTTGCTTTCCCGCCACTTCCATGAACTCGTATATGTCTCGTGCATACTCCTCGTTCAAGTTGTTCGTCTCCGGATCCATTAATGGTTTGTCCATCCATGATCGAAAATATCTAGACATATTTTTCACTTTTTTTATAGAATTCGTATTAAGTAAACAAGAAATGAGAGAGAGATATGAAATTAAGATTGTTGTGTAATGGGATGGAGAATGGGAGAAACATATATATAAACTCGTTTCCGTCGGATTTCCGTCGGAAATCCGTCGGCTTACAACGGTAAATTCAACGGATACATTAACGTTCATATTATCCGACATTTTTCCATAAGCCGTCAGAAATCCATCAGAATATAACGGCATGGATATCCGTCGGAATAAAACGGCATGGATATCCGTCGGAAATCCGTCGGAATATAAATTTCCGTCGGAAATTCCGTCAGAAATCCGTCGGAATATAACGACTCGGATTTCCAACGGAATTTCCGACGGATTCCCAGAATTTTCAAATCTCGGGAATTCGTCAGTAAGCCGTCGTAAATTTCCGACGGAATTCTTTTCCGTCGGAAAATCTGTCGGTTTTGCGGTAGATTTCTTGTAGTGTCATTTTCATGTTTGTGATTTCATAGGAACTAAAAAAAGGGTTCAATCTTTATAACTTTCAAACTTTGATTCAGGTGAAGTGGACAAAAGGATTGCTTTTGGACAGTTGAAAAGATTTGCATTAGATTTTAGCTAACTGTTTAGCTGAGGCAGGTTTGATGTTTCTGCGATATGCTTTTTTGAAGGTACACATGGATGACATATGCATAAACAGCTACTGCACGAGAAGCCGTAGGTTAAGGACTCCTGTTTCATGGAACTAACCAAGTAAGTTTCACTCTACTTTGAATGTGTTCTATATAAATGAACATATGTTCCAGAGATTGAAAAAGTAAAGAACCTTTGATTCATGTTTAACCTGCGTTGCTTGCAGGAATGAAAGTAAACTGATGTAAGAAATGGAAGTAGCTATCTCGGTTGAAGAAGCTTGTTAATAGAGGGTGTGAAAGAGAAAAAGGAAGCTCTTGGTGAGCATCTGAATAGGGATCATCTTATTAGCACTCCATACAAGCTAAACTTTAAAGGATTAAGTAAATGTTGCTTTTCTCTATGTTAGTTTAACTTTGCTTAAGAGTTGTTATGTTAAAACTTGATTTTTTGGTATATATAATGTATGATGTTTTGTAAGAAATGCTTAGATTATTAATGAAACAATGGAGTTGATGTGATGCTTCAATACATGATTCAAATCGGTTCACTATCATCATTACAATACATCACTATCATAGCACATATTATAGCATCTTACTATACTGCTACAAAAAGTATATCATAGCATGGATAAAAAAGCTAAAATATATTGCAATATATCATTTCTGTAAAGCCCTCATATATTAAATCAGAGCGTTCACGTAATGTCATTAAATAATAATTTAAAGCATTTCTAATAATACTATGATATATCATCAAATACCATAGCTGCGAGAAATAATGCAATAGCATCGGTCGACCCTATTATAGATGCTGATGTCCTAGCGTTCATGATAACTCTATTACATACCTATTATGGCGCTAATCGTGTGCTAAGAATATACATTTTTTTGTTGTGTATGTTTGTGTTGGTAGGTGGATATAGTACTCCCAGAGGATATACCATTGAAGGAAGCTCATGCAATTGGTGGGACATTACAAATAAAGCTCGAAGAACTTCCAGAAGTGGAAATAGCTTTTGTTCATCTGGATTTCGAGTGCCATCACAAGCCTGGACACTCTGCTCATTCAACAATCCCCCAAAGATTTATGAGATTATAATTAAATATTCATGATTTCTTTTCTTTTTTTCATTAATGATCTTGTACTATTTGACATATACAGCTTGATACATAGCATTATAAGTTTTTTTTTCTTTCATATTGAATTTTTAAATTCGCTTTAAAAAATTAATAGTTTCTTCTGAGATATGTTGTTTTCTTTTTTAGTTTAGACATCAATTGGAAAATTCATTTTTTTAGAAGAGATTCAATTTTGTATAATGAATAGATTTCCATAGATCTTAATCTGTTAGCATACACTTGTTCATGTAATAATTCTTACATCTTAGTTCTAGTGATATAAAACTTGGTTTGATCAATATTGTCATATGTTGTTGACTAAATATTTTCAGATATTTTTCTTTGGGTTCTTCTAGCTTTAAGGCTCATTTGTCAAAAATCTGTTTTGTGTTGCATTAATATTACTCTTAAGTAACAAGAATACATTATTCACAAGTAAAAATAAAAAGGTTTCAAATCAACATCACCACCATTTTCGTTTTCCACTCAAAAGTAACAAGAATACATTATTATCCTCCAAAATTCAACAAACGCATGCAAATCTTATCTCTAGAAACCAATCTTTGGGTATCATTGGTATATATTAATTCCTATATTTTCTTTTTTTATATTTTGGTATATATTAATTCTTCTATTTTCTTTGTTTATATTTACTCTAAATTCAGCTAACTAGTTAATTATACCTATTTTTTCTATCGATGATTTCATTAATATTTTTCAGAAATGGAAGTCAATTGTACGGGAAAACCATTGCTTTCCTCAAACGATCATGAGGATGATGATCCCAAACCGAAGTTAACCGGTTTGGTTTCTTCAATGAAATCAAATTTCTTTACGGATTTGCTTCAAAAACTTCGATGTAAAATCGATCTGGAGAACCCTTAACACCTTGATGTCTCCAAAGCCGTAGGCCTCAAAAGAGGTAACTATATAGATACACACATCAATTTTTTGTAACTATGTAGATACACATATCAAATTTTCTTACTTTATACATTAGATATATTGCCACAGCTACTAAACCAAGAATGTTGTTTCAAAATCTGATTCTTAAAGATGAAAGGAAGTACTACGAAAAACAATTGGCAACCCTAAAGTCCTTTGAAGAAGTAGAAAATTTCTTAGTCAAATCTGATGAGCATTCCATCAATGAAAAAGAAGAAGAAGAAGGTCAAGCTGCCCTCCTCTCCTCCATGGTCTTCTCTATTTATAAGGTTTTGTTCGACCTAATCCCCTTGGGATTATTGGTGATGTGTCACCTGATAAACATCAATTCCCTTAGAAAACAGAAGCATCGACATTTTCCTCTTATTTTCTCTTTTATTCGGGTATTACTCCACTTCTATGTATTATTTTTCTTAGGATTAGGAGTGACATCGTTAACCTAAAACCCATTGACTTCCAACTGGGCCTTTTCATAAACTTTATAAAGTGTGTCAAGTGCGTCACTTACGATTCAAGTGTCTCTGAATCTATTAATTAGCCCAAAAGGAAGCTCTATTCTCAACAATCTTTGTTGCCGCTACCAATTAGAGATACAGATCTAGTGGTCCTCAAGTATTATACCCCTTTTCTTCTCCCTTTACAAGAACGATTGAAGTTTATGTATTTGAGATTTAGTCGTGGAATTGAAAGTTTGGATTTTAATATAAATGTCTTCAATTTACATGATTCATAAAAACACATACAAATTTTTGTTTTTTAACCTTTTTAGGTCAGAATCCGATCCAATTTCACTTGGTTGCCTGTCAAGGACCGACTTTCTACAAGTACACGAGCTCGAGCATGGGGCTGTATACAACCTTGTCTCTTTTGTGGTTAACCGGACGAGACAAGAGATCATTTGTTCTTCGCTTGTCCCTATACATTCACCATTTGGATTGATATTGTAGGTTATCTTCTAGGAGTGTCCGCTGGCCCTGACTGGTCAGAAACTCTAAAATGCTTACAACTCGAACCTACGACCAGCTTAGCGCTATATACTACTCAGGCTCACGTTCAAGGCAACAATATACTACATCTGGCGAGAGCGTAATGATAGACCCCCACCTGATCCGACTTATTGAAAAGTCCATCCGCTGCCGTATTGTCTCACTTTGTTACCAGCATAAGCCTTTGCTCCGGAATCTTCTTCAACGCTGGTTTCAAGCTCGAGATGTAGCAGCTCGTACTGGTGAGCCTCGAGCTCATGATACTCGAGCAAAATGTTTTCTTGATTTTTCTCGATCTTACAAAGCTTACAGCTTTTATTTTTTCGCAACCTCTGTTCTCATTTTCTATTTAATTTGCTGTAAATAAGGTACTCTTTTCTCATCAATAAATTTGACATTACACTCCAAAAAAAAAAATCGTCATAGAAACAGGTTTTCTGATTTTTGCTCAGATATGAACAAAAAAAAATATTTGACAATATTTTCAAAATCCTCAAATATTTTCTACTACAATTTCTAATAAACAGATAAAAAATCTGTTAATCGACACAAAAAGGAGCATCTATTCTCAACAATCTTCTTTGTCACAGCTAAGAGACATAGATCTTGTGGTCCTAAGGTATTATATCTCTTTTCTTCTTCCCTAATAAGAATGATTAAGATTTACATATGTGAGATTTAGTCGTGGATTTAAAATTTTGGATCTTGAGAAAATATGTATTGTAAAATTTACAGGATCCGTAAAGAGACACATGGATCTCCTTGATCAGATCCAATTTTTTGTTTTTTCGTCAATTTTTGGTTAGAATTTGGGCATGGTAGGGACATCGTGGTGAGACCCCAATGATATAGTCTAGTCACTTTATTATGTGACATTAACGTTGACAAACATCTCTTATCGTCGGGAGACAACGGAGTCGTCATCGAGAAGAGTCCAAATGCATCAACCGCAATGAAGAAGATGAAATTGCTCCTCGATATTACAATCGAGAAAAGTTGATCTCTCAAAGAGAGATAAAATGGTAAAAGGGTTCTCTCCTTCAACAAGGAAGAGGATGAAAGCTATCTCTCCCAATGGGAGGAAGTTTGTAAATTCTTCTTAAAAGATGAATTTGACACTGAGAGCAAGGTATATCCGATATCAAGACCAATAAACTCAAGGTCAGATAAGAGTGGAGAATTCAAGAAAATCACATCATGGTAATGCAACAAATTGCTTAAACCTCATGATCCACGTACTTACATAAATAATGAGTAACATTATTTCTGATCACAAAAATAATATAGTGATAGTGCTATATCAAACAACGATAAGAAACCTTAGAAGCATTTCCTGTGAACAATCAATGGACCCGACTCATCGTACTCTCCTTTCGAAACAAAAGACTTTGCCACGTGTCCTTCTCTCAGCTTGAATGTTACTTTCCCATCTACATGTTCCACAAAATCCTCAAGCGAAGCTTTGTGTTCTCAGACATTCGAAGCTCTTTAGACTCCTCCTGTCTTCAGACCATTCTTGGTAACATTTGAAGCATCGTTGGGTAGCCTAATCTGAAGTTTCCATTTTTTTGCGCTGCCAACTCTTTACTTGGAATAGTTGACCGGTTCTTCTCAACATGAAAATCAGTCAATCACTGTCTTTATCAATCCCGGAAGTAGTGCAACAACTATCAGATTTTTCATAGTGATCTCTCTCCCCTATGAAAATGGAGTTAACTTCTCATAAGACTGATCATCAAGACTTGACCTAGACTTGCCAAAGGCTGTGACTTCTTGCTCATACTTCTCGTTACAAAGATGACACCGACGCAGAGTGTGATTCATTGAGTTGCTAAACGGTACTCTAAAATCTGATGTTGATGAGAAAAACCTTCCAAATGGAACAAATGATCCCATCAAACTGTATATAACCACAAAACATCATTTTTCCAATCTAAAGATTTAAACTTTTTCAAACATGAAGACAAACAAAACAATTGAATATAGAACGAAACATGTACCTGGATTTTGGATAAACCCCTTGAAGATGTAATGAGAAGAAGATGAAGAATAGTGGCGGAGCCAGAATTTTTGTTTATAGTGTCATATATATTTAATTATTATACATAAAAAAATAATTAATTATTATATTTAATTAAATATTAATGTTAAATGGTATATTTAAAGTATAAATTGTTGTTTAAATGGTCTATTTTTAATATAAATTTATATGTAGTATATTGTGGAGATTAATTAGTTGTTGTATTTATCTTGATTTATGACCTTTTACATAAATATATGTAAGACCTTTGAAAAGAAGGTAAAAATAAAATAAAACAGGATTATCTAGTGAGAAGAAAAAAATCAATATGTAAGAAGACCTTAGATATTTATCGTCATTTCTTAGGAAAACACAAAACAAAAATGGAAAGGGAATTAATGTTAAGTTAAAAAATGAATATGAATGGGGTCAAAGGTAGGAAAAGATCGTATGGCATAGGGGTCAACATGGAAATTTATAGCCCTGCGATAAATATCCAAACCGAGAATTCCGAACCGTTCCGAACTGAGATTTTCGGTTTTTGGTTTGGCCTCGGTTAGGGGAGTGGAACCGATCGGAAGATTTGTAATCTGTATTCGGTTACCCGACATTTTCGGTTCGGTTCAGGAGAACCGAACGGTTAACCGATATCTTCTCCTTCTTCCTATTTTTTCGTCGGATCTGCTCTCTGTATTAACCACCGTCAAGCTTCTGGTTTTGGTAATGTCCGCCGTCCAGTTTTTAGGGTTTGCTATAAGGTTGAAGACAAGTGAAACGCAACGTTTCATTAAAGACCAAATTTCTCTTTTTTTTTCAATTGGGCTTGGCCCAAGTTTCCTCTACGTTTTTGTTTTTTTTTTCCTGCAACAGCCCATTAGAAATATTAAACCAAATAACCTGTATAAACCGATTATAATCACAACAAATCAAATTAATCAATTTTAACCACAACTAACCTAATCTAACTCTATCGACACTTCTTCTTCTCCAATCTTCTTCTCTTCTTCTCTTCTTCTCCATTCTTCTACTCCGATCTTCTTCTCCTCTGGTCTTCTTCTTCTCTGATCTACTTATTCTATTTTTCTCCGATCTTCTTCTTCTCTTTTTCTCCGATCTTCTTCTTTTTCATTTTCTTATTCTTTTGCTTCTCTTGCGGTCACCGTAAGCCTTCGCCGATCTTCTCCAATCCATCTTCCCTTCTCAGATCTTCGTTGGTCACAGTCAAAGCCTCTCCGAGTTGATCGTCTCTTGCGGCTAGGGCGAACTCCCCAATAATTGTTCGGTTCAATTTGGCAAGATTCTAATAACTGAAAATAACCGATCTCCGAACCGAACCAAACCAGAAATTAATTCGGTTAGTTTCGGAAGAGATTTTAAATTCTGAATTAACCGAAAAACCGAAAAAACCGGACCGAACCGAACCGACTAACCGAACTCGCAGGCCTAGAAATTTATACCAAAACATCTAATAATCATTACTTAAATTACCTTATGAATTAAGAATTTTCAAATGTTATGGGGGTTAGTTGACCCCCCTTTCCTTTACCTTAGCTCCGCCCCTGATGAAGATTCCAGTCTTTATCAATCGTCAGAAACTTCTCAATCAACTTCAAATACGTCTCATTACTCGAAATTTGAAACACTTCCGATGAACCAGAGTTTCTCATGAAGCTTCAATAAATCAGAGAGCTTCAACACAAACTTCTCAATAACATTACCAGAGATAATTAATTATCTCCGACCCAACTCGGTTCGTCTTCTTACAAATGTTAGCAGTAATAATTAATATATAGTCAATCTACTATCGCAAATGAACTATTATGTTTAACAACATAAACTTCTAAACTGTCGTTTGTATTTTAAAACGTGCATTAAAATCTAAATTTCATATGTTCATAAGCCTCTTTTTGCTCATCAAAATTAGGTCAGACAATTTATTGATATTTTTTATGAGTAAATATTAAGAGATAAATCAAGTATATCACATTAAGAACGAATATAGATGAAGAACCCATAAATAGTTCTTATCAAAAACAATCTTTAATCTAGCAAATCATGAAATCTTTTTGAATCCCTAGCCATTCATGAAATCTAGCCACTTTAGTTATGGACACCAATTGATATTTTGGCTTAAATTTTCCTTTTTAGGGATAATTTTAGATTTGACAAATTTAATCAAAAATTTTAAAATTGAATATGTTAAAAATGTAATTTGTAGATTTGTGTAGTTTATAAAAGACAAAAAAATCCGGTTTGACCGGGTAAAGTTTGGATAGTTTAGTGATGAAGTTTAATGAAATAAACACCCAAAAAATCTACAATTTTTCTATCTTCTGTACAAATATATCTTTGTCCCAAAAAAAGAGAATAAATGCATGTATATTTTGGGAGAGAAAAAAAAACATGTAGGTATATTTTGAATTTTTGACCATAAAAGAAAAAAAGAAAAAAAACCTAGTGATGGAGAACCAAAGTAAGAAAATGACAACATAAAATAAAATTGCAAAAATTCACCAAAGCAAATCCGAGCCGGACATAATCGAGATATCTTAGAGAATCCGAGCTGGCAAATTCCTCTTCACCATCATGTGGAAGATACGACTGCCACGTGTCCCATTGTCTATACACGTGTCATCTTACCGGAGGCTTGCTCAGATCGCGGGGAAAATCTCTTCTCTTATCAACAAAAAATTCTGAATTGATAAAAGATAAAAAAAAATCTCAAAACTTTGTTTTCGATTGTCTCTGACTCTCTTCTCTTCTTCCTTTGATTCTTTCCGGTGACGCTATGAACGCCGCCGTTTTTAGTGCTTCTGCTTTATCTCTACCTATCTCCTTCTCTAAAACTCGATCATCTAAACTCATCAGAAAGAAGGTAACTTTAACTATCTTTTTATCTCTATTGCTCTGTTTTTGTAGTTTAGTACTCTGAATTTTCTGGAAAACTGTAAAATCAGTATCAAGTTTCAGTTTTTAGGATTTGGGTTTTGTAATATTTGAGACTAGAGTTGATTGGTTTGGTTTTTATAGGGAGTGAAAGGAGAATTCAGGGTTTTTGCTGTGTTTGAAGATGAAAATGTATTAGTAGAGAAGAAGAGTCAATGGGGACATTTGTTTGATGTTGAAGATCCAAGATCAAAAGCTCCTCCTTATAAAGGCAAGTTCTTGGATGTTAATCAAGCTCTTGAAGTTGCTAGATTTGATATTCAATACTTGGATTGGCGTGCTCGTCAAGATCTTCTTATCATCATGATTCTTCATGACAAGGTTTGTGAAACTTCATCTACATTGACCTCTTTAGAGCTTGTTTAACTTTATCTTGTTTGTAAAGTTGTGTTCTTGAGTTTATGATATGAACATTGCTCTAATCTGCTACATTCAGTCCTAGGCTAGAGTTGATTAGTTCATAGATTGTATTGTGTTGGTTAGTCTTTAATACTCATATGTATTCAAATATTTGTTTCTGTAGTAATATTTTTGGTATTTGGCGTTTATTCGATGAATCGTTTATGGTTTATGTTTAGTGTTGGCTATGTTTTGATGTTAAGTTTGTGGAATGAATGTGTGTTTCAGGTCGTTGATGTACTTAATCCTTTAGCTCGTGAGTATAAATCTATTGGTACTGTGAAGAAAGAACTAGCTGGACTACAGGAAGAATTATCGAAAGCGCATCAACAGGTTCTTAAGAATGCTATTCACTGAAAATGATTAGCCTTTTTTCTCAAACCTTGCTCTAATTTTTAGTTGAAATGATAACAGGTTCATATATCTGAAGCAAGGGTTTCAACTGCTTTAGACAAGTTAGCTCACATGGAAGAATTGGTTAATGATAGGTTATTACCGGGAAGAGTTACAACGGAATTAGATAAACCTTCGTCTTCAACTAGTGTTTCTTCTGTCGAGCTAGACAGGGAAAAGACAAACACAGGTGCAAAAAGCTTGAATGTTTCTGGTCCGGTTCCGCCTTATAGTCCACATTTGAAGAATTTTTGGTATCCCGTTGCTTTCACTGCGGATCTCAAGCATGACACGATGGTATGTATAGGGGTTCTTGCTTGATTTTTCCCTTTTTAAAAATCTACAAGCTTCTAATGAATGCTATTGTTTATTCTCTTAAGGTACCAATTGACTGCTTTGAGCAACCTTGGGTTATCTTTAGGGGAGAAGACGGGAAACCGGGATGTGTACGGAATACATGTGCGCATAGAGCATGTCCTCTTGATCTTGGCACAGTGAACGAAGGGCGTATCCAATGTCCTTACCACGGTTAGTAACTCATTCTTTAGACATTGATAACAAGCGAAAAACTATATCTTGTATCTTATTAAATGTGACCTTGTAGGATGGGAATACTCAACCGATGGAGAATGTAAGAAGATGCCGTCTACAAAGCTACTGAAGGTCAAGATTAAGTCCTTGCCTTGTCTTGAAAAAGAAGGTATGATCTGGATCTGGCCCGGCGATGATCCACCTTCATCTACACTTCCTTCTTTACAACCTCCATCAGGGTTTGTAATACATGCTGAGGTAATCTTTACATTTCAAGCATATCTCACTTCCCATCGTCTCATATGTATGTAGCGTTTTCTCATTTTTTCTCTTATAAACTCTCAGCTGGTAATGGATCTCCCGGTGGAACACGGATTGCTTCTAGATAATCTCTTGGATCTTGCGCACGCCCCATTCACTCATACATCCACATTTGCAAAAGGCTGGAGTGTTCCAAGGTTTGTTTTACTCTCATCACATTAAGTGTTAAGATGAATCTGTTTTAGCTGTACTCGCTTGTTAAGCTTTTTTTCTCGGCTCCTGCAGCTTGGTGAAGTTCTTAACGCCTTCCTCGGGTCTCCAAGGATACTGGGATCCGTATCCAATCGATATGGAATTTAAACCACCTTGTATTGTTCTATCGACGATCGGGATCTCCAAACCAGGGAAACTAGAAGGAAAGAGCACTAAGCAATGTGCAACACATCTTCATCAACTTCATGTTTGTTTACCTTCTTCAAGAAACAAGACAAGACTTCTATACCGAATGTCACTAGACTTTGCTCCTATATTGAAGAATCTTCCATTCATGGAACATCTCTGGAGACATTTCGCTGAACAGGTAAAGTAAAACACAAATGATACGATGAATCTTGATACCATCGCACAGTTCTTGAATCTTGAATTATCGTTTCTCGGTTGTTTCCAGGTCTTAAACGAAGATCTTCGACTGGTTCTAGGACAACAAGAACGGATGTTAAATGGTGCAAACATATGGAACTTACCAGTTGCTTATGATAAGCTCGGAGTTCGGTATAGACTATGGAGGAACGCGGTAGATCGTGGCGATGATAAATTACCTTTCTCCAGCTAACTGTTTTGTTGAAGAAATCTAATGTTTTAAGCGACGTGGAGGTTTTTGCTGCTCGTATTCACCAGTAACCTTCTCAGTAAAGTGTAGGTTTGCTATCTTACTCGTTCTTGCCGCAGAGAAGCTTGGCCGAGTAAACGATATGGAGTTGGTGGATTCATTCTAGAAGACGATGAAACAAAACTTTTGCGTAGATAAAAAAAACAGCCTTTGTAAATCGAAAGGAGATATATTGTTATCCATTTTTCCAGTGTACAGTTCACTCTATGAGAAATTGAATATCAGTTTTCTCCACTAAACTTGATGCCTTCCAAGAACCATCTCTTTGAAACTTGGTCATTGTTCCTTGTGCAAAAAAGATCCCTATAATTATGTGTGGTACATCAAGGATTCGAGCCACGAGACCCTTCTGCATAATTCATCAAGCCGGATCTTTTTTGGTTCAGCTCTGTTTGTCAAGACTCTCGCAATCAAGTCTATTCTCATTGCTGCTCAAAATGCAGCCATTATACGCCTAAATGTTTTCTTGAACTCTCAAGTACCTCACTACTCTTATCAATTCAGGCGGTTTCACAAACGATTTAAAATGTCTCCTCCAAGACATTTGGGAACTTTGCAACTCCTTTGAAGTTCTCTTTCCATTGTTGTTCCGTTCAAACAATTCTTTAGCTAAGTCGGCTTTGATGGCCATAACTAATTTTGTAAGATGAGTGAATCTCTTATTTGATTAATTGAGAACTATAGGATGTACAAAGATATATATATATATATATACATGACATAATTCGTAGTTACGATGATATAAGGAGATGAAAACAAGGAAACAAATCCAGAGGAGATAAATGAGGAAGAGAAAAAGATAATCATACATGCATTAAATAAACGCAACTTTGATATTGACCCAATTCACAGAGCCACAAAATATTAGTTTCTTTAACATAACTAGGATTCTTAAAATTTCAAAGACAAATATTTACACAGATTATGGTGATTTTGATTTGGAACAAAGGAACACAACTCAGAGACTCAGTAAATCCAAAAGGAATTTAAAGTTACGACAGACATCTTCAGATAAGTACAACAGTTCACAGAGAAGAGCCACAAAAAGGACAGAAACGGAACTCAGGCTCCACGACACGATCACAGAAACGACACGTTGCTAGAGAAACAGGCGGTGACAGAGACTGAGGAAAAAACAGATCGCAGTCTCTACAATGAAGTAAAGGATCTTTCCCTGGCCATCTCCAGACAGGAACAAAGAACACCTTCAAGACTTTGTCGTAATCGACCAAATCAGCTTCAGAGCCGCATCTTATGCATTTTCCGGCGCCGGATTTTACCACTTGCCTTACTTGTTGCCCTACTCCACCAGCAAAGAAGAAGAACATTTTTTAATCTTCTTGTGATCTTGTTAAGGTTTCTCTAAAATCTCGATTTGAGATTCCGTATCAAGTTATTTTGGCGAAGGACAGAAAGTTTTATTAAATTTTGTGATTTCTTTCTTGTTTGTTCTAGTGGTTTCTAGTATTATTAAGAACAAAACACAAGTTTTAATTTTGCATTTGTAGTTGTTCTAGTGGTTTCTAGTCTAGTAAAGGTAATAAACAAAAATTTGATTTTTTTCTCGGAAAAATGAACAAAAGAAAGATGTGCAGTATTTAAAATTAGTAAAATTAATGCTGTAGACATTAAATTGCTAAATCTCCTACAAATATTAAAAGGCAAGTATTTTTAAAACAAAAAAAATCTTTAAAACAAATGGTAAGCACTTCCACTTTAAACTTTTATTTTAAAATTTTTGGTAAAAAATTTTGTTCTTTTAAATTTTCAAAATGACATTTCAGTTCATAGTGATATTTCATCTAGCGAAACACTTCATTCCCTTTTGTTCCATAAGCCAAATCCAAGAACTAAGCATCATTTTGATGAATTGAAAAAAAAAAGCTAGAGGATATTTTCTTTTGTTCTTTTTATTATTTTATATTATTCTCGGATCGAATCAAATCAGACCAAATTCAAATCAAAATCAGTAATCACGGTTTAATAAAATATAGTTATTAGTTTATTAAATAAAAACTGTCATTTTAATTTGATCTGTTGAATTGTAAGTATACTAATAGATCGTGATGTTTAATGAAATTTTACAATTTTTTGGATTGTCGAGTGAAAAATCAAAAAGTCTAAATAGATCATGTTTGAATTGGTAAAGTTGAGGTGGATTACTAAAGTCAATTCTTTAAAAATAATATGAATGTATGCACATTGAGTTATTGAACTTTATCATATGCCAACATAATTCCAATAACATTACAATACAAATATAACCATTATTTGTAATTGCATTATTCGCTTAGTCCGCATATTTATAATTATATTGGTATATAAAATAATCACACATTTGGATATAACTCTTTAGTGCCAATATGGGTAAACTGGACCGGTCCATAGTGTTTTGTTGCCTAAAGTAAATCAAAATATTAAGTTCATCAACAAACGGATCTACTATATAAAAAATCACATTAATGCCTACATAGAGATAGAATTCTCCATCAGCAAGTCATTACCACTACACTACACAAAATTTCAGAGAAAATGATGCTCTTAAATAATAAATATAAATTTGATGTCTAAACCACCAGTTTCATGGGCTTAGGTTAGAGTCAAGCATGTTCATTAACCTTGAGATATATTAAGATTTAGATTAATGAAAAGTAGTTGTTGAGCCCCAAAAAAATCTCAAATTATGAGCGTATAGTCTAGAGAGTTGTGTCTGACACTATTGATTTTGGATTAAATTCAGGTTATTTGGATTGGATAAATAAAAACTAATTTATCAAGTTGATTTTCTGGTCCTACCTTCCCAAATAAACCAAGCTCCTTGAAAAAAAAGTGATAATCCAACGCCACATCATTCATACGTGAATGTAATATTGGATTTATACTCAATTATGTGACTCCAATATTATCACAATATATAATAGGTTGAGTAGCTTATTTGGTTCAAGTTCCCTTAGAGCCGACGCCACCCAACAAACCTCATAAGCCTTGTCAGCAACAGTACGATACTCTGCTTCTGTAGAGGAGCGTGCAACTGTCTTTTGCTGCTTAGAAGACCAAGACAACTATCTTTTGCTGCTTGCATGGACGTGTAATTATTTTGATCCCTAGTCCAGTCAGCATCTAAAAATGCATGAAGAGGAATTTCACTGTCTCGACTAAGAAAAATACATTGATCATGAGTTCCTGCAAGATACCGATGCACAATATCAGGGTGACTGAAGTGAAGATTTTGCAAGCTTCCAACAACTCAACGATACTCGGATCCATCAAAAAGAGGCGATCCCAACGTGAGTGTAGCGTGTAGATGAGTGTATTGTCTGAGTGAAACAAAAATAAAGATGCATCCGCAAGAGAGTTAACAGCCTCAGATTGAAGAAGAAATGTTCAGAGCTCTAAATACCAAGCACCCGGAGCCTGCTTAAGGCCATATAGTACTTTGCGTAATTTGCAGACATGATGGGGCTTGTCTTTGTCCACAAATTCAACCGGTTGCTCGATATACACATCTTCAGTTAAGTGACCCAGCAAAAATGCATTGTTAACATCAAGTTGTCTAAGATTCCAGTCCCGAGAAACAGCTACACCAAGAACAATGAGGAAAGTAGCGTGCTTGATAACTGGGCTGAATGTATCATGGAAATTGATGTTTGGTCGCTGATGGAACCCCTTGGCAACAAGCCGAGATTTGAACCGCTTGACATGGAAGTACGCCACCAATGATCTTTCATCGCTTGAGTCACCTTGGCCGTTTCATCATCAGATAAAGGAGTGGATTTTGCCACTAATGAGAGCTTTTGCATTGGTTTGATGATGCCATATTTTTACTGTGTCTGCATTGACTGAGTGTTAACCAGTGCAATAGGGACCGCGGGAACATGGACTGCTACTGTACTGGATTCCTGAACACTCTCATGTGTGGTAGAGCCTTCAGTCAATGGTGGCTCCTAAAACCGTAAACAAAAAGAGTCTCCAATCGGAGATTGTGAGTCCAACAAATTGGATTCATAAAGTAAAGGATTCAAACCTTAGGGCAGGAGCGGAGCAGAGGGCTATACCAACAGTGGAGACTGGAGTAGTGACACCAAGATCGTGGTCACTGGCGGGCACCAAGAAGGAAGAAGATAATCTATTTTGGCGAGTGGAAGAGAAATGACTTTGAAAGGAAACTCTATCTTGACGAACTAAACGTGACGACTGATAAAAATACGGGAAGTCAAAGGTTCGAGACACAGAAAAGCACTTTGACTCAAAGAATAGCCGAAGAACACACAAGGTTTAGAACTGTTGGCTTAAGCTTGAAGTCAATATTAGATAAAAAGAAAAGTATGTTTAGGAGAAAAGCTAAATATACATTAGGAGTTAACTAATTATGTATTACTTCCTAAAATTGTTAGGATTGTTTTTCTTTTCTCCCTCTATATATAGAGATGCTGGCTTGTGGCATTATAAGTGATTTTTGAGAGAGAGATCATAGAGAGCTTAAGTTTGAGAGAGTTTTTCTTAAGCAATAAAAGAAGAGTTGTTCTTTTAACTTTGATTTCTTAACAAACAAGAATTGGTATCAGAGCTACGAAAAAAAAAAATGGTGAAAGGAGAAGAAGAAGGTGAGAACTCAGGAGGAAAAATAAAAGGAGGAGGATCCTCCTCAATTAAATGTCCAATGCTCAACTCAACAAACTACACCATATGGGCGATAAAGATTAGGACTTGCCTCAAAGTTCATAAAGCGTGGGAAATTATTGAATCAGGGGAAGAAGACGGAGACAAAAACGACATGGCAATGGCATTACTATTCCAATCGATTCCTGAAAGCCTCGTTCTACAGGTTGGAGATCTGAATACGGCGAAGGAAGTCTGAGAAGCAATTAAAACCAGACATGTAGGAGCTGAAAGAGTCAAAGATGCAAGATTACAAACTTTAATGGCAGAATTCGACCGACTGAAGATGAAGGAGTCCGACAAAATCGATGACTTCGCGGGGAAATTATCAGAGATTGCATCGAAATCTGCGTCGTTGGGAACTGAAATTGAAGAATCGAAGATTGTAAAAAATTCCTCACCGGTCTTCCTCGGAAGAAATTCATACAGATTGTAGCCTCCATTGAACAAATGTTGGATCTCAACAAAGTAAGTTTTAAAGATATCATTGGAAGATTAAAAGCTTACGAAGATCACATAACTGATGAAGAAGAGGAACAAGAAGAGCAAAACAAACTCATGTATGTAAATTCAGAACCCCAACGACATCAAACACAACGTGATTGGAACAGTGACTACAGAAACAAGGGGCGTGGTGGACGATTCACTGGAAATAGGAGTCGAGGTCGTGGTCGTTTTAATGGAAACAGAGATTTATCACGAATTGAGTGTTATCGATGTGATAAAACCAGACATTACGCATCAAGTTTCCCTGATCGTCTACTAAAATTACAAGAAGCCCAAGAGAATGAACCTAACAATACTGAAGATGCAGATCAGCTCATGCTAAACGAGGTGGTATACTTGAATGAAGAGAAGATTGTGCCAAGTAAGTATGAAACAAATACTGGTGAAGATGTTTTTTGGTATCTTGACAATGGTGCTAGTAACCATATGAGTAGAGATCGAAGGTATTTTGGACACATTGATGAAACTATTACTGGAAAAGTGCGTTTTGGAGATGACTCCCGAATAGATATAAAAGGGAAGGGATCAATTGAGTTTGTTGACAGAAACGGAGAGGCAAGGACAATGTCTGAGATTTATTTTATTCCAGACCTGAAAAACAACATTATTAGCCTTGGGCAGGCCACTGAATCAGGATGTGACGTGAGAATGAAAGAAGATTTTTTGACAATGCACGATCGAGAAGGAAAGTTACTTGTCAAAGCAATAAGATCAAAGAATCGTTTGTACAAAGTTCATATGGGGCTCAGAGAATCGATTAAATCTGACACAAACAAACGATTCAAGCGTATGGCATGCTCGTTTGGGACACATCAATCATGAGACGATAAAATCTATGCAGCAAAGAGAACTTGTTGTTGGAGTTCCACAAGTTAAGTTCGAAAAGAGAATTTGTGATTCATGTCTATTCGGAAAACAAACAAGATAAGTGTTCCCACAATCCACTTCGTTTCGAGCCACCAAAGCACTTGAGCTCATTCACGGCGATCTCTGTGGTCCTATAACTCCAAGTACAGCAGCTGGAAAACGGTATATTTTTGTTTTCATAGATGATTACTCGAGATATATGTGGTCAATATTGCTTAAGGAGAAGAGTGAGGTATTCGAAAAATTCAAAAGGTTCAAAAGTTTGGTTGAACAGGAACTGGGAGTCAGAATTCAAACTTTTAGAACAGATCGAGGAGGAGAGTTTGTGTCACAAGAATTCAATTCATTTTGTGACAACTCAGGGATTAAAAGGCATCTTACAGCTCCATATATGCCACAGCAAAATGGTGTGGTTGAAAGAAGAAATCGCACATTGTTAGAGATGACTCGGAGTATTTTAAAGCACATGTTGGTTCCAAATTATCTGTGGGGTGAGGCTATAAGACATTCGATGTATCTTCTGAATAGAATAACAACAAGAGCCCTAAAGGATAGAACTCCATATGAAGCTCTGCGATCAAAGAAGCCAAATATCAATCACCTCAGAATCTTCGGTTGCATTGGATACGCAAAAGTTGAGACACCACAGTTGAAGAAGCTTGATGACAGATCAAAGAAATTAGTACATATGGGTACAGAACCAGGATCAAAGGCATACAAATTATTTGATCCACAAACCGGGAAGATCATCGTGAGTCGAGATGTGGTATTTGATGAAACAAAAGGATGGATGTGGAATAAACAAAGCTCGGAACGCATTGATACTGGAAGTTTTACCATTGAACTTGGAGAGTTTGGGAATCATGGTGTTCATATCTTCGATAATCAGAACAATGTTGCTGCTGAAACAAACGATGTTCCACATTTTCAAAACGCAGAAACAGAGCATCATGACAGAAATCGATCGGGTACAGAACATGTCATAATAAAATCAGAGAGCGATAATGTTGAAGGAGCAGAGGAGATTAATGATTCTCAAGAAAGTGAAGTAGAAAGTGAAGTAGAATATGATGTCGATGGTGGTTACCCTGTTTTGAGAAAATCACAGCGAGTAAGTATAAAACCGAAGTATCTTGAGAACTATATTTTGCTGGCTGAAGAAAAAGGAGAACGATTACGTATGAGTTTAAATGAAGAGCTTAGATACTTTGATGAAGCAAGAGAATCAAGAGCTTCGATGCTTGCTTGTGAAGACCAGATAAATTCCATCGAGAAGAATTTCACTTGGAGTCTTGTAGATCTTCCTCATGGAGATAAACCAATAGGATTAAAGTGGGTGTTTAAGCTTAAAAGGAACTCCGACGGTAGCATTAACAAACATAAAGCCAGACTCGTGGCCAAGGGATATGTTCAAAGGCATGGAATTGATTTTGACGAAGTCTTTGCTCTGATAGCTCGTATTGAAACTATTCGTCTTCTCATCAATCTTGCAGCATCGAGTGGATGGGAGATACATCATCTTGATGTCAAGACAGCGATTCTACATGGAGAGTTGAAGGAAACAGTTCATGTCACGCAACCAGAAGGGTTTATAGTAAAGGGAAACGAAGAAAATATGTATAAACTCAACAAGGCTTTATATGGTCTAAAGCAAGCTCCAAGAGCATGGAATGAGAAATTAAATCAGACTCTCAGAGAATTGCAGTTCAAACAATGCTCTAAAGAACCTTCAGTTTATTGAAAGGAAGTAAATCAAGATATTATTCTTGTTGGAGTATATGTTGATGATCTGTTTGTGTCTGGAACAAATGTGGATATTATTTTGGAGTTTAAGAAGGAGATGGCTTCTAAGTTTGAGATGAGTGATCTCGGAAGGTTAACCTATTATCTTGGGATTGAAGTTTGTCAAACCAGTAAAGGTATTACATTGAATCAGAGACGTTATGCCCAAAAGATATTAGAAGAATCTGGTATGTCGGAGTGCAACTTGGTACATACACCGATGGAAACTCGCTTAAAGTTGTCAAAACTGATTGAAGAAAAGGATATCGATGCTACGAGTTACAGGAGGAATGTTGGATGCCTTAGATACCTGCTTCACACAAGACCAGATCTATCATATTGTGTTGGAGTATTGAGTCGTTATCTGCAGAATCCGAAAGAATCTCATGGAGCAGCAATGAAACAATGTCTAAGGTACTTACGAGGGACCATTGATCTGGGGTTAACATTCAAACGATCCAGCTTAAAGGTAACAAGATTGGTTGGTTACAGCGATAGTAGTCACAATGTCGATCCTAATGATGGTAAGAGCACGACCGGACACATTTTCTATCTTAATGAAAGTCCTATATCTTGGTGCTCACAGAAACAAGATACAGTGGCATTGTCTTCATGTGAAGCTGAGTTTATGGCAGGAACTGAAGCAGCTAGACAAGCAATATGGCTTCATGATTTGCTTGAAGAAGTCATCAGATTACCGTGTGAGAAAGCTGTTATCATGATTGATAATCAGTCGGCAATTGCTCTTACGAAGAATCCAGTATTTCATGGTCGAAGCAAACACATACACACAAGGTATCACTTCATAAGGAAATGTGTCGAGAATGGTCAAATAGAGGTCAAGCATGTTCCGGGAAACAAGCAAAAGGCAGACATTCTAACGAAGGCTCTTGGAAGACTTAAGTTCAAGGAAATGAGGGATCTCATTGGTATGAAGGATTTGGCTTGAAGAATGACTTCAAGCTTAGGAGGGAGAATGTTGGCTTAAGCTTGAAGTCGGCTTCGGTATTCCAACAGTGGAGACTGGAGTAGCGACACCAAGATCGTGGTCACTGGCGGGCACCAAGAAGGAAGAAGATAATCTATTTTGGCGAGTGGAAGAGAAATGACTTTGAAAGGAAACTCTGTCTTGACGAACTGAACGTGACGACTGATAAAAATACGGGAAGTCAAAGGTTCGAGACACAGAAAAGCACTTTGACTCAAAGAATAGCCGAAGAACACACAAGGTTTAGAACTGTTGGCTTAAGCTTGAAGTCAATATTAGATAAAAGGAAAAGTATGTTTAGGAGAAAAGCTAAATATACATTAGGAATTAACTAATTATGTATTACTTCCTAAAATTGTTAGGATTGTTTTTCTTTTCTCCCTCTATATATAGAGATGCTGGCTTGTGGCATTATAAGTGATTTTTGAGAGAGAGATCATAGAGAGCTTAAGTTTGAGAGAGTTTTTCTTAAGCAATAAAAGAAGAGTTGTTCTTTTAACTTTGATTTCTTAACAAACAAGAAGAACATGAGTATAACTTGTGGTGAGAATAAGGTTTGAGCCAGGGAAAACACAGAAAACCGAAAACTCGTAACTTGGTGTAGTGGAGAGCTGTACTAAATAATTTTTCTAAGGACGACGAGAGAGAAAGAGTTAGTGTTGGTAACATGTTAATGAAATACACCACTGTTGATAGTGCATATGTCCAATAGGAGGTAGGAAATACCGCATGTGGTAGCAAAGTCAGTCCTGTTTCCACTATGTTTCTTTTGTGAATGTCGGATCCGGGGTTGTATTTGTTGAATTAAGAGAAAAGGAATCCACACTTCCGTATTACGCTATCTCTATTTTTGTAAGGATTATCAAGAACAATATGAAAGAAAACAAATTGTGTATAGTATTATGGCATGAAAAGATCTATTCGGAATTATGATTTCCCCTTTCCCTTTATAGGGTTTACATTTTGTAACAGTTTAGATTTGAATATTTAAAATCAGTAATAAATAGACTTTGATACGAAAGATCTGCAGTTAATGCGAATTAAAACTTGTCGGTTTTGATTCGTGGCATTAACTTCCCCGAATGAATCTTCACCTCGTTGGGGCGTTAATTTACTTCGGTACTCCTCACTTCACATCGTTGGAATCTTCCTTCCGAATTTTTTTCATGGCTTATATCGTAAGCCGAGTCATAGATGGTCTTGGTTCCCTATCCATGTTCGGATTATGAGACCAATAATTTGCCCCCCAAGTCTTATGAATCTGGCAAATTCATAAGAGTTAGATTACTAATTTGACTGACAATTCTTAATCACCATTATTTAACCTCTTGTCGTTTGGACTTCCCTTCTTACTCTCATCAAGACTCTAGGTAATTCTTCCATTGTATCTCACAAAAAGAAAAATCGACTTTTTCCAGTGATCATAATCTCTTTTGTTTAGCGAGATTTGCTTTGATCATATCGATTCCATCAATTTCTCTGATCAAAAGTATATGTTAAGTTTGGAATACGGTCATTTCGCTCAGAAACAGATACCCTCCTTGTCTCGCTGTTCGATTCTATTGTTTCGATACTTTTAACGGTATTCGCTATTTTATATAAATTCGTCCCACACCCTAGGTCCACCATGTCCAAACAAGGGGACCTTGATGCTTTGGCCTTCTTTATTGAGGCCTCATCTGATTTGCAACTCGTTTTTTTCGGGGATAATACCTTTGAAACAATTATACCAGGACACTACTACATCCCCGACACCTTCTTTACTTTCTGTAGTCTTTACTTTCCATTGCCCAAAATTCTGATGCAGTACTCACATGCTCTCGGGCTCGCTCTTTCTCACTTCACGTCGAAATCCATTCTTTTGATCCTCACCGTGCAAACTCTTGCCGCATAATGTGGTCAACGGGTCATGGTTGATGACCTCAGTCGCCTCTTCGTTATAAAGAAAAGCTGCGTTTCAGGGACATTCTTTGTTGGCAAAAGACTCGGACTTACCCTTTTCGAGGAACTCCCTAACCAAGATGACATTTCGAGAAATTCCTAATTCTTTTTCCTCATCAATCCTTCTTCCATTGGAGACATGGAACATCTGGTTATATTGGGCTAGGGTGATGCTCTTGGTAATCCGTTGAACCACTCTTTTTTTATTTACACTTGATCGTTCTTTTTACTAATGTTGTCTCTTCGTCTTGCAGATAGATCTAGGAAAGTACCGCTTACTCTAAAATTTGTTGAATGGTTCATACGCTTAAGAAAGAATCCTACCTCGTGGGATTCCTTTCTAGAGAGCCGAGTTTTAAATGTGGGGCGATCCATCGATCAAGTTTCCTTCTGCCTTTCTCCCTTAGCTCTCCCTCGTTTGCTCTATCGGGGGTTGAGCCAGCAGAAAATAACGACGATGGTTGATGAAGACGAAAGGTTGTACAAACAACAAATTGTTAATGCTCTTAAGGGAAGGAGAACAAAAGTAGTGTTCAAGCAGAAGAGTAATGTCTCGAAACCTTGCAAAGTCACAGAGCTCGGATCCTCTTCGGCTCTATCTCTAGGAAGGTTGGAACATCCTTGCTTGAACCCTGAACTGACGATTCAGTCTATGATGCTCCTGAGAGCGATCTTCCTACTCTTGCCCTTCCTTTACCTTGTCCTTCTCGAGCCTTTGTTTGTCCGACGTTGATGCCTCCTTCCCTGCCTACTCCGTTTTCTGGCAGGGATTCATGCAAGAAAAGGAAAGTTACTGAAAAAGAGGACTGCTCCCAGCTTCGATGCAAGGTCACTAAAAAACATGTACTTTTCCCTGAGTTCTTTCTCTTTCGTTCATGGATCGGAAAAATTCTTAACCTTCTTTCTTGTGTTCTTACAGATAGAAATTTAGCCACTGCTCGGGTAATGCGGACTCACTTAAGTTTGATTAGCAAATAAAAGTTTAGCTTAGTTATGGTGATTAGTGGCATGAAAATAGATTAGTCTTGATTTGTGATCCATGACTTAGGATTGTGTTCATTGTTTTTTCTAAGCAACATTAGTAAACCATCTCTCATCTAAATGGATTGTCTAGCCCTGAACTCATTGCTTTATTATCTTGTTATCAATCTTGTTCTTATTATTCACTTGTTTAATCTTAACTATTAGTTGCTTAGTTATAGGAATTAGTTATAAACCGTATCAATCATTTTGTTTAGATAGCCCTAGTGAGTAACTTTAATTTTTAGTGAATCGATAGCCCTTGACTACTACAAATAACTTCAGTGCATTTGCAAAATTCAAATAGGGTTTTAAAACTTTTTATCTATCAACACTTTATGAAATATTTATTAAAGTTGGATTTTTGAAAGACATCCGAATTTTTGTTTTTTTAATTCTTCAAACGGACTATCGGCTTTTTTTTAACATTTAAGATTTTATATATAATATAGTTAATAAGATTGACATAGGATGCCTTGCAAGTTTGCAACGTGCCAACATTTAGCAGATTGTCAGCTAAGAAATGATAGAAAATATCTGATTGAAGGGATAATAAAAACATAAACCATCTTCTGTTTAAATACCCCCAACAGTTCAAGCATAGATAAACTTGCTAAAGCAGTATAAACAAAAGAAAAATCTTATTATATAAACTTATACTGGTAAGTATGGTCCCCAACGAAAACTCACAATAGTATTTCTTATCTAAGAGTCAAACTATTCCTTTGGCATACAGACAAAAAAAGATTACAACTTTAGCAAATGGTCTATTCAAAGAATATTATAATCTTTTCTTTTTCAACAAACAATATTATATTTTAAAAAAGAACTAAACCATGAAAAATGAAAATCCTAATATTCAAAACAAACAAAGTAGAGGTCGGCTTCGGTATTCAGTCCAGTTTAGAAAATTCGATATTCTATTTACTCGATTATAAATAATAATAAGTTCAAAAAAGAAGTAAAACTTTATTTCGGTTAGGATTAAAAAGTAATGGTTCATTATTAATGTGACTATATATAATTAGTATATCAATTTTTTGGTTAATTTTAGTTAATTAGATTCAGTTACACAAATTTTAAATAAGATTTAAAGAATTTAGTAAAAAAAAATTGACTTTGATTTTATCAAAATCTGTACTTTTATAATATATTTTTAAAGGGGTGTATTAGATTGAAGATTTGGAGAGATTTTAAATTTTTTCTTAAAATCCCATGTTATTCAACTTGTGATTTATAATTAACTTTTCAAATCCTATGTTATTGAATTAAGAATTTGTGTAAAAGCAATTTTATCATTTACAATCTTATGTTATTCAATCAATTATTTGTAAAATTCATACTAAATATACTGTTATTCAAAACATAAAAATTCTTTTTGAGGAAATTACTTAATGAGAATTGACGAAACTTTGAGACTTTTCTACTTGAAAAATATGGATGAAAAATTTCTACCTCCAAAAGTGTTATTTGGAGGAACTTCAAAAACATATGGGTAAAAAAAATTGAACTACCTTCCACAATGAACAATCTGCATCATCTCCATTGGATTTAACTCAACAACGATCCAACCTGATTGTATATGCTTCTTCTCCTCCCGAGACCCAGATCAGTCGTAGTACCCAATTTTTTTTCTTGATTTTAATGAATATCATCCCCAAAACATATTCTCTTCTTCTCCCCCTGCTTGAGTGCACACTCACTGACATTAGATAGAGCGATGATCTGATCATACACCAATTGTCCAAAGTTGAATGACTCACGATTAGCAATCATGTAGATAAGGCGGCCATGATCAGGTTTCACCGGGTGATGTTAGTGCAGGGCAACCAATTATGAGTGCAAATCTTGTACATGAAAACCATTGTGGGACGAAAGTACGGAGTAGACAACTGACTCCATTTGGAAACACTTCAACTAGTCTTTCGTTAGACTTCTGCAGAACATCCCACGCTTGTTTCGCTGACTCACACCCTAGGATTAACTTGAAGTCGTTGTCATCACAGCCCCCTCTTGCATTGAATTTTGATATATTATTTTCATCAGTCGTCCATCTTGCCTTTGGTTTAGGAATTTTCGCACCTGACTCAGTTGTCTCATAGGGTGGTTCCCAATCTTCTTCAACAGCAGTCCAGGCATCTTATCCTTGACCTCGAATTAGCTATGTCATACGAACTTTCCACTTGTCATAATCTTTATCATCAAGCATGACAGACTTCTGTAGTAACATCATATCAATTATTGGCTGCATTCTTCCTCAGGATCTCAACCTGTATCAAGTTTAACAATTTGGTCGGTCACCTGCTCTACTACCAAATGAAATTATTAGAACATAGCAATACAGAAAAGATATTTCTTTTCTTTATTAGAAATCTCTTAAACAATCTAACAGATTTGTTTAATCAGTTTTACATGCAATCACTGACCAATTCCTAACTACCCAAACTCGCTTACACAACAACAGCTGTGTTACACTCTTTATTCACTCACCAAGAACCCTAATAAGCTTTTCCGCTCTAGTACTCGTGAATCTATGCTTTCAACGGACCACCTAAACTTAAAGTCTAAGTTTCCTATATATAGGTGAGCAACACACACGTCACTTAACCTACTTTCCTAAATCTAGATATCTACAAATCTTCAATTCTTGATTCTGCAATATCTTGGCTGTTACACCATGAAAACTTTTATTCCTCCACTCGCAGCTCACCACGTCATCTCTATTCATGGCTTGCCGCTTCATACGTCCAACTGTCTTGTGTGTCACACAGTTCATCCTTGTTGATCCAACAGCTTTGTACTTTTAGAAGATTCATCACACTCAGATCAGTCGCAAACCCAAATAAGAACACTGCTTCTTCTTTCTTGTTTCTTTTTGTTCATGTGTGTGCATCTTCCATAGGTTAAATAATCGCGAATTTTTGGTGGTTTGATATAAGAATGCCCAAAATTGAGTTTTATTAGTACTTCTCTTGTTGATTCATTGATTGAAGGATTATATCCTTTTAGAGATGATACGATTCAAGTTAGTGATTTTACTGAGACTTTGGCTGATGCCCATGAGGCTAACTCAAAGCCTGACTGAGTCACTGCCTCCTCTAGGTTTGATGCTGAAGGAGATGACTATGCAGAAGAAGAGGTAAACGCTACAACGGTTGTTGCGGATGACGTCAAAGTTGATACAATGTTAGTCGCTGCTTTGGTGGAGTCTTCAGAGTCTCAACATTTGAATGATTATAATGGCAATGATGTTAAGGTAATGGTGAGGACTCAAATGTTAGAGATGTTAGGGATTTGGATGTTTTTGTCGAAGTAGTTTTGATTTTTTGTTTTTTTTTGTTATAAAATTCTCATCAAATCTTATGAAATTCTCACTAAATAATCAATCTATTTTATTTTTCAAAAAAATAAAAATCTTACAAATTTCACCAAATATCCTTAAAATTAATCCAAATCTCTATAAATAAAAATTCCACCAAAATCTTCAGTCAAATATACCCTAATCTATTACAATAATTTTATACTATTTTTAACCCCCTAAAAATTCATACTGTTTGTGTTACTAATCGGAATAACTCAACAAGAGCTTATTGCCTACCCCTAGAAGTTAAGCTCTTCAACAAGAGAGACTCAAGACATTACTCTGAAATAAAGTTTATAATAATAAAATTCGATCCAAATTGGCATGGATGATTTTTTTTGTTTATATTTTTTTCCCCTACACGTGTATGAAAAGATTACTAACATCATCCCCACACGACAAAAGAAAAACAAAACAAAACAAAAATCACCGGCAAAACAAAAACGGATGTAATGAAAAACCAAAGAGACGTGTCTGACGAGTTCTTCATAGGTCCCACCAGCCGTTACGATTCGACGTTTTAATTAACCCACGTGACTAAATTTATCTTCCTTTCATTTTCTTCTCTTTCTTCTTTTAACACCCACATGCTCAAATCTCTCTCTTTTCACTCACTTCCTTTTTAAAACCAAAACCAATCTTTCTTAAAGACCAAACATTTTCTCTTTCTCTCTATCTAGCTTTCTCAGAAAAATTATGGACAATCTCCGGAAACTTAATCTCCTCTCTGTTTCTTTAACCATAATCATCATCTCTTATACCATAGCCACAAACTTACCTTTTTTAGAAGTGAAATATTCCGACAACAACCCTTTTGGGATGTTACTACGGCCGACACAAACCAAGAACCAGTCCTTAAGTCCACCAACTCAGGTCGGGTCAGATGAGTGCCGGGTTTGGAGCCAAGCTTGTTCTAAAGAGATTCTTAGGCTAACTTATGAGCCAGATAACGTGGCGTGGCTTAAACGTGTGAGGAGGATGATCCATGAGAACCCGGAGTTAGCGTTTGAGGAGTACGAGACGAGTAAGCTTGTTCGAACCGAGCTCGATCGTATGGGGATTATGTATAAGTATCCGTTAGCTAAAACGGGTATTCGGGCTTGGATCGGATCCGGTGGTCCGCCTTTTGTTGCGGTTCGAGCTGATATGGACGCACTACCAATTCAGGTAAGCCTAACCGGAAAAAAAAATGTTAATGTTTCTTAATTATATATTTGAAAGTTTTACCTTTTTAATCATGTATAGATGTGTGTGCAGGGTCGTGCCCACTTAGAAAAAATTAAATATATGTAATAAAAAATTATATGCATATTTAAAAGTGATAATTGGCATATTTAAGAGTAGTAATTGGAGATAAGTGATGAACATCTCAAAATTATTTAGGTTTTGCATGGATTCAAAAACATTAACACTTTTCAAATCTTTTTCATTTTCTATTTAACTTTTATATGAATTAACTTTTTATAACTTTTATTCTTATTTCGCCTTCTATTTAAAGTTCATCTCAACGAAATTTGGAAGAAAAAAAATGTTTTATCACTTGAAAAAATTGTTAAAAAGTTTTAAACATTTTTTTTTGTATTTTTGTATGTTGAAACTTTATATAAGAAGTTAAGAGTAAAATAGATCGACATAATTTTTTTAATTGTTGAAGGCATTCAAAATCGCAAGAACGGCTTTGTGTATGCATATAAATATATAATACATCGAATGTATAAACACACTATTGTACACATGGGCGGCTCATAGGGATAATAATCATATACAAAAACAATGGGCCTATATTTAGGTTATCTTATGTGAAATTAAAAACCATGTGCCAATTAAAACATTATGGACCCCGCGGCTGTATCTTTAAACATTCTCAAAACCGCTACGCTACTGAGAGCATATAAAATTATTATTCATATTATTATTACTATGTTGTAATGAATCTCTCACTAATAAAATAATATTATTTTTTGATACAATTTTATTATTAAATTAAATTTTAAGGAATAATCTCTCAAGAGACTCTATTTCTTCTCTCTCTTATTGTTTTTTTTATTTTTTATTTTTATTTGATAGTCTCTCATCTAGAGACTGCAGACTATACAACGTAAATTTTAGATTTTAACTATAGTTTTCAAAAAAAAAGTCAAAAGATTTAGAAATATAATATGCACTGTTTGGATTAAATATATACAATATTTTATGTATTCAACTAGAATCATTTATACTGATCTTTGTTCCATGTGACCCATGTGAACTATTCTATTCTAGGAAATATTTTGTACTTTGATATGGTTACTCGCTGACTGAGAGGATATGTCACATGATGTATCAGATATGATGTTATTGATAGATTGTGTGGTTGAGGTGATATGGTTCTAGTCTTATAGATAAATACACAGAGTTTTCTTATGATTATTCATTTTTTTACTAAATTAACGTAATATTAGTTTTGTGGTCATGTAAAAAATAGGAAGCAGTTGAATGGGAACACAAAAGCAAAGTTGCAGGCAAAATGCATGCTTGTGGTCATGACGCACATGTGACTATGCTTCTTGGTGCCGCTCATATTCTTAAGTCTCGTGAACATCTTCTCAAGGTACATTACTAGATAAAACTTGATAAATTGCATTTTGGGAGGTTAAGGTTTATTTGCTTAATTTTTAAGAGTGGGTTATGTCTTTTCAACTACTTTGTAAGATTTTTAAGTTTTGTTTCTTGGTGGGTCACTGCTTTTTTGATACTAGATGATATAACAAGTGATGTGAAGTAACTAATGATTTGCTTTTAAACAGAAGAGAAAGCAATTAAATGACACTACACTATAACCAAATTTTTATTTTTTTAGTAATCGAGCTTTTGGCCCATACTCTTCGAAGCAAATAAATTAATCAAAAATGGGTTTGAAAAAGTGTGTCTAAGTGCAATTTTTTCTTAATTCATTTGTGATTTTTGTAGGGAACAGTAGTTTTGTTATTCCAGCCAGCAGAAGAAGCTGGAAATGGTGCAAAGAAGATGATTGAAGATGGAGCTTTGGACGACGTGGAGGCTATCTTCGCCGTCCATGTATCCCACATTCATCCAACGGGTGTGATTGGATCTAGAAGTGGTCCTTTACTCGCCGGATGTGGAATTTTCCGGGCGGTTATTACTTCTGAAAATAGCGGCAGCTCGGCTAATCTTATTCTTGCAGCTTCGTCCGCGGTCATTAGCCTTCAAGGCATTGTATCTCGTGAAGCTAGTCCTCTTGACGCTCAGGTACTTCTCAAAGTCCCATAGCAAGATATTTGAATATTTAATAAAATGAATGCTTATTCGCATATTTATCGAATTGTAGGTTGTTTCGGTTACTTCATTTGATGGTGGTCATAGTCTTGATGTGGCGCCGGACACGGTGGTTCTTGGTGGCACTTTTAGAGCCTTTTCTAACTCAAGCTTCTACTACCTTAAGAAGCGTATTCAAGAGGTTCGTTTCCATAAAATACTTGGACTTTGATTTCGGTTTCTTGCTATTTATTTGGTAACTCCGTAACCGGGCTAAAACCAAGGATTCAAAAAGGTCCAATGATAATTCTAACATAACCAGTCCACAAACAAAGCCCAATAAAATTTAAACCCATACAAACCAAATTGACCAACCCGAACAGAATTAAAACCTATATTATTAAAACTCAATCGAATAACAAAATTTTGTTTACTCAATTGGTTTTCTAAAAAGGGTATGTGAAAAGAAAATTGAAATTTGTGTTATTGAATTATACTAAAGTGAATAAGCAAAAGTATTGATTAAAACTAAAATTTGTAATATATATATATATATATACAAGTAGATGTTATTATATTATAAAAAAAAGTGATTAAATTATTTATACTTTTTTAGTTTATATTTTTTTGTTAACATCAAACCGAAAACCTGAATTACAAATAATTTTAGTTTAATCGTATATATAATTTTTCTATAAAGATGATTAAATTGAAGAAAAAACAATTTGTAAACCGCATTTTCCACTCCTATTTTTAACTCGGTATGAAACGGTCGAAATATCCGTATTATACGTATGGTTGGTGCTTGGTCTCATGCAGTCCAAAATGTGTAATTGGCGATTTAAAATGAACGTTACGGATATTTTGTAACATATTAAAAACATGCGTTTCTTTTTGTACCGCAGGTACTAGTGGAACAAGTCGGAGTTTTTGGTTGCACAGCAACAGTGGACTTCTTTGAGAAGCAAAGCGCGATCTATCCGCCAACCACAAACAATGACTTAATGTACAAACACTTGAAGAAAGTCACCGTCGATTTGCTCGGAGATAGCCACTTCACGGTGGCTCCACAGATGATGGGAGCCGAAGATTTCGCTTTCTACTCAGAGATTATTCCAGCCGCATTCTACTTCATTGGCATAAGAAATGAAGAACTTGGATCAGTCCACATTGGTCATTCACCACATTTCAAGATCGATGAAGATAGTTTACCGGTTGGAGCCGCCGTTCATGCCGCCGTGGCTGAGAGATACTTAAATGATAAACGTTCATAAGAAGAATAAAGACAATCTTCCCGGCTATTTTTTTTAGTTGATTATATATATTTTAGGTGTTACATAAATTATTAATCTATCTTTGCTTGGAAATGTTTGTGAAAAGTAGGGTTTTTATATTATTTTAAACGTGTAAACACCATATTGCATATGGCGGTATGATTTTTTAACGGAAGCAATTAGAGTAAGAGATAGCGGTACAAAATCTAGTGATCTTTATAGTGTAGTTTCAAGCAATTTGTTCTGGTTTCTATCATGGGATATAGAGAGTTGAGTATTTAGTAAATTGGTAAACTTTTGGGCCGTTCAATATTTAAATATGGATTTTTTATTTTGGTAAAATGTTAATTTGTATACCAATTTGTGATAGAAGTTACAAGGATAACAAAAAGACGAATATTACTGTAGCAGCTAGGTCACAACAATCCAAGCTCAGAAGCCCAGACATTTGCGTTACTGCCACAATTCCGAAGAATTCAAGTCCTCATCCTTAATGCCACGAGCAAACCAGATCCGTAGCCCACCCTAAGAAACTCCAGATAAAGGTGCGTCTATAACATCTGTAAGGACAAACGTAAAAAACACATCTACTATGACGGACTAGCTCTCAACTGGCGGCACGGAAGCCGCTAGTTACATGTAAACTTTTGTATTATTATTTTGGCCCCTAAAATATACTAAAGTTTTTGTCAATTAGGGGTAATGTGCAACAGCACACCTGGCATATGTCCATATCCTCCTCTGATTCTTGGAAATGTTTGTGAAAAGTAGTATTTTTTAAATTCTTTTTCTTTAAAACATCCAAAACTGTATATTGCATGTCAGTGTAATTTTTAGTGGAGGCTTTAGAGTACAGGATGCGCTCCAAAATCTAGTGAATGTTTTTTAATGGGAGAAATCTCAAATCGGAATCCAGATTAACTTCTCCGAAACTCATAGAAATCTAGATTTTTATTTAAATTTTGTATAGTTTGTATGTAAATGTGAGGCACAATGAGAGGAAAATATCTTATGATTACTTCGATGACAAAAATTTCGCTCTCAGAAATCTAATTTTTTTGCCACTAAAAATGTATATATATATATATATATAGGTGGCTAAGGATGACTCAAATCACATGCAAAGAATTCGAAATCTGCCAAAAATTGACATTTAGAGTGAATCCAAGAGGTATAGGAATTCAGGAAAACTATTTCTGGTTTTTATCATGGGATATTGGATGTTGAGTGTTTGCTACGAAATTGGTAACTTAAACTCAGTGTGATTGTTTAATAACTATATTCACAATAGATTGATCTTTCGTATAATTTGATTCTTAGCTTGCAAGTGAAACAAAGAACAGTAAGGTCAACTGAAGATAAATGCAAGGTCGACTATACCCAAAGTCCAACAAGAAAATTACGGAATTCGAAAGCTTACAGACGAGGAAGATTTGAAGATTTTGGGTCATGATTTTTTTTTTTGGGGGTCGTGATTTTCTTGGTTTGCGTAGGATATTAATCGTTTAGCAGCTTTAAGGATTGATCTAAGATTGGTCTTGGCAACTTAACTTCCATATTTTAATACTTAGCTTGCAAGTGAGACTTGCGTCCAATGAAGATCGTTTTAAGGGTTGAAATGGTTGATAAATTAAATTTTTAGGGAAGAAGATCAATTACAAAGGTAACAAATACAACAAGAAAAAGAATACATAAACATGTAGCCAGCAAGCTTTACATAAAGATGAAGAAGATTTTGTTGGCTGGTACTGAGATATTTCTGGGTCCTTATGAAGAATGTATTAAAGATAAATGACCAATATTAATAAAATAAGAGAAAGGTTGAAAAAGAAAAGGAAATAAAATGGTATTATTCAAAAAATAAAAAATAATAAGATAAGAGAAAATCATATTTTGCGCTTGCCTAGACATATGTGTTAAAGACTTTCACAAGAAATTTAATAAAAATAACTTTTCAAATGAATTAATGTTGGTAAGTGTACATTAACAGTAGTAGTTTGTTTCAAATGATCAATGTTGTGGATTTATTTAAAATAACTAATACATGCTACTACACGTAAAACGAACACAAACGCAAACAAACAATCCACAACTAGTTGAACATAAATTGTTTATTCTCGCCACATAATATTGTAGCAGCTTGAAGAGCAAAGTATGTAAGAATGAGATCAGCACCAGCTCGACGCATGCAAATCAATGACTCCATCGTAACTTTATCCTCATCGATTATCTTTAGAAGTCCTGCTGCTTTGATCATGGAGTATTCACCAGAAACTTGACAAGCTCCAATGGGCAACAAAGTCTTGTCCTTCAATAAACGTATGATATCAAGAGAAGGGAGCGCTGGCTTCACCATTAGAATATCAGCTCCTTCAGCTTCGTCTTCTCGTGCTTCGATCAATGCCTCTCTTGAATTTGCTGGGTTGATCTGATAACTTTTATTTTCCCACCATTTAACAACAAGAAAGTTATTACAACTTAGAAGTGATAATAGTGTTTTTACTTAGGGACTACTTCTGTGGGCAAGGGAAATCTAGCAATAGGAACTTGTCCTACTGGATGTAAATCCCCTGTCAATTATGCAATCCCCAAGTAAAAACAATGTAACTGATGTATGTGTGTGTGTATGCAGAAGGATGTATCAATTCTCTAGCATTGTCATTGTAATACTAAGGTGTCAATCCAAATGGGTGTGATGCTAGCAATCAAGATGTGATCAGATACAACTAAGTCAAGCTAGATAGAAAGGAAATGTTTATCTATCAACCTAAAAAAATGAATTGCAGTAAGATGGGTGCTTGACTCGAGTCCTAGTGACCGAGACAATGCAGAAAAAGGACAAGCAGGTGCACTCGACCAGACTGAACGAGTCAACAGATCGAGTGAAGCCTGAAAACAATAAACAAACAAGCACTCGGGCTTCAAGGCCGAGTCAAGAGATCGAGCAAAGAGAAAAAAAAGATAAACGTGCAATAAATAAGTAAATGACTTTAGAACAAGATGATAAAGCAAGAAGATGTAAATAGGGGTCTAAGGATGGGGCAATCGAAATGTGATTCTCCTTGGTCTCTCCTAGATGCTTAAAAAAACTTCACAGAAGCTATCTCTAGACAATGAACATCAAAGTAAGGTGGCTCCACTCTCGTGACAAAAACCAACAAGCCTATACCACTTCCTAATCTTAATACCTAGTCAAAGATACAAGGAAACTTAGAGCAGATATCAATGAAATATAATATAGGCAAACATTAAGAACCAATTCATTAATGTCAAAATACAGCTAGAACCTCTTAAGCCATGGGTTAAAGCTATAGATCTCTGGTATTAGTTGGTTCAAGCATTTCATCAACACCTTCTGAGTGAGAAATGCCTGAGATCATAATTACCAATGTCTTGGCTAACTAAGCATTAAGAACACCTAATCCAGAAGAGATATATGCAATCTAAAGCTCAAACATCTAAGGAGACCAAGAATCCTACACAGATCTAACTCATCCTCAGAAACCCTAAATAACTACTCAAAAACACAAATCATCATCATCAAGAACATAAACCCAAAAAAATCAAACATCTCAGAATTCATTGAAAATAGTTTAGAAAGATAGATTAGGATGAGAATAGTAAGACTGCAAAGAATTAAAGCAAACTAAGTACTAGATTAAGAGAGATCTGAATTACAAAATGAAGAACACCAAAAACAAAGTTTGGAGGCAGAGAAAAACCCTAAAAATAAAAGACATGTCATCCGGATAATACCCTACAGTGGTATTTATAGTAAAATACGGAAAACTCTAAAATGGAAAAAGACAAAAGAAGTAGCTGAGTCTTCGCGGGTGATGCAGCTCGAGTGTGTTGGACGTCGAGCACTTGGGTGGTGTCGAGTTGAGATGGGTAGATGTTGTTAAGTTGTGACACGAGTGGTACGTGGTGGAGCTGAGGTCGAGTTGAGGATGCGATGTCGAGTGTGGACTCAAGTGGCATGGTGAGTACGGGCTCGAGTGGGGCTCGAGTGGGGCTCGAGTGGGTTTCGAGTGGGGACTCGAGTGGGGACTCGAGCTGTGCTCGAGTGGCGTAGCGAGTACGGGTTCGAGTGGCATGGCGAGCACGGGCTCGAGTGGGGCTCGAGTGGGATTCGAGTGGGGCTCGAGTGAGGCTCCAGTGGGGACTCGAGTGAGGACTCGAGTGGGGAATCGAGTGGGGCTCGAGTGGGGACTCGAGTGGGGCTCGAGTGGGAGGTCAAACACGGGCTTGAGTGGTGCGGCGAGCACGGGTTCGAGTTGGGAGGTCGAGCATGGGCTCGAGTTGGTCAAGTGGTTTGTCGAGCTGGAAGACGTGGTGTCGGGGGTGCGATGTCAAGTAGGGACTCGGGTGGTGTGTCGCACGGCAGGGCTCGAGTGGGGACTCAAGTGGTGTCGAGTGGGTGAGTGCCAGACGTCGAGTTGGACTGCGAGGGCAGAGGTCGAGTTGGACTGCAAGGGCAGAGGTCGAGTTGGACGTCGAGTTGGGAACCCGAGTGGTGTCGAGTCCGTCGTTAGGTCTGACCGAGTTGCAGTAATTCGGTCATAACTCCTTTAAAACTCATCAAAATGATTCAAGACTACATCCATTGGAAAGCTAACTCACTCTTCTACAACTTTTATGAAGACTATTGAGGTTGAATCCAAACTCAAAGTCCTCGTCCAGCTGCATCTTTTCGGCATGTCAGATGAATATCACATCCTTTACTCCATGACTCCAAATTTCTCCAAATGCCTCCAAAACACCTAGAAGCACTCCAAACATGAAATATCTATGCAAATCTAATGCAAATCCTAATATGAATGCTAAATGAGTGAAAAGGACTCTAAATGAGGTGAAACATATGATGAAACTACACCTAAGTGATGTCAAATACATGCTAAAACATGCTAAAATACAGAGATATCAACTCCCCCAAACATAGTCTTTGCTTGCCCTCAAGCAAACAAATCATAAGCAGGAAGAGAGGTTTGAAAGTGGGGATTCAGAACCTAAGCAATGCCAATAAACAGGATAAAACCAATGTCCTATTTAATAGCTCAATGATGCAATGCAAGCAAGCTCTACTTCAAAAACCTTAGCCATGCTATTCACAACACAACCTAACCTTCAGTCTTAACCTACACATGCATTCAAAACTACCAATCCCTTTAACATTCATTAAGCAGAAACTATGAGTCAAGCTATGCATGTCCAATGAACTCATTTGGCTAAGGAAAAGGTTAAAAGACAAAGATGGTCCCTTCGTGTAACTGGTTAACACTCTTTCTCACTCAGGGGACTCTCAAGAAAAGACTGAGCTTTAAGAGAAGGCTAAAGGTCAGGGCCAACCGATGCATACAAGGATAGACTCTCATCTACCCATCCATATACATAATCAAACCCAAACCCCTAAATCTAAACCCAAAAATGATCCTATTACTACCTTTTGGCACTTTGTTTTGCCTTGAATCTCTTTGATCAATTTTTTTCTTTTTCCTTGTGTTCTAAGGGGGTTCCTTTTCTTTTGATTACTCTAGCGGATTGGGTTTCTATTTGAGGCTCTATCTCTTATGCAACTCATACAGGTTTCTCTTTTTTTTCTTTTCCTGAGCCTATACATGTTTTTTTTCTTTCTTTACTACTCAATCCCTTACTAGAGCTTCAATCATACACATCCCTCTACTTAGAAATTTCTTTTCTTTTCCCATTTTCTTCTCTTTTTCATTTTCAACACATCCCATAATGATTTCCCATAACTCGGCCTTCATAGCTCAGTGTAGCATATCGAGTTTGCATCTCAAATAGAATTTCCACCCACTCGGTCTGCATAACTCGATGCAAGAGACCGAGTCACCTAGTTGAGTTCTCTACCCCGAGTTGGATATCCCTATTTCTATTTCTACCTAGAATCATATTCCCACTTAGTCTAAGCTAGTCCGAAAACCGTAAACTAGAACTAAATACGAACCTATCCTTGTCGGCTCCAACCTAACACTTTCTACCAATCTCAATCAATAAAAGGCCTCACACACACAGAATAATATTGGCTTGAAAGAAAGATAGGTTCATGGTGGGGGAAACTGTTCTAATGATGGGAATCAGCTACTTGGATAGCAAGAGTGGTAAAAAGATGAAAGAATATCCAAGTATGTATATAGGTATCCATGTATGTATATAGGTATCCATGAGTTCAAGTTCAATGCATAAACATGATAATTATAAGTCAAGTTTAGATTCTAATACATAGGGAAAGGCATCAGATCACATCATGTTTCAATCAAGACAAGAACGTCAAGTTATGTATTCAAAGCATCGTGCTGTCTTAACTTCAAACTCACTCAATATGCATCAGATAATATTGGGCATTGATTTTATCTAGTGAATCAACATGTTCACCATGTTATACTTAAATCCCCTATGCAGATGCATCAATCCTGAATGAAATGCAACTAAACTCAATCTTAAGATGCTAATGTAACTACATGGACACTTTATTTTTATGGAATGATTTTCGAAAAAATTCAAATTTTTATGGTTTTTTATATGCAGTAGATGATGACTAATGGTATGCAAAATTTGAAATAAGAAAACAAGAAACAATGTCAAATACATCTCAAACCCTGGGACACCCCCAAACTTAAATTACACAGTCCCTTGTGTAATAAAAATTCAAGGGAAGGTTTGAGCGATTTAAGAAACAAAACAATTTAAACTAGAAATGCAATGGTATTTACAGTGGAGTGATGGAGTTGGTACCTCATAGGTTGGTAAAGAAAGAGGTGGTGTGCACCTCCATGCTTTCCCTGGTGTACTCGGAGACCGATATCGAGTTGGTGGGCTGATGGAGGTTCAACTCGGTCTGTTGCCCGAGTGTTGTGCCCAAGTCGTCTGACTGGTCCGCTCATTTCCTGACTCAAGTTGTTTGCTCGAGTCCTATTGATCGAATCTATCCCTGGTTTTTCTAACACATACTGCTTAACCTCAGATGCACCATCCTAGAACTGTAGCCCTGATAATCAGCATATCTAGAAAAACATATTGAAAATAACAAGAAACTTAGAAAGCGAGAATGTATATAAAAAAAAGATAGCCATGGGACTTCCTCCCAAGTGAGCTTGTTTTGAGTCGCTGAGCTTGACTTTTCATCCCTTCATTAGGTTCTAGCAATGAATCCATGTATCACCTGGATCATATTTGTCATAGAACCATCCCCTAAACTCTTTCATCCTGATCATCTCAAAGAGTATCGTCCTTGGTTCAGCAATGCTCACTTCATCGGTGGATGTTATACCCAGATGCTCCTCAGATATGCATTCAACAACATTGACACCTTCACAAGGATGTTCTAATGCCTTTCCAACCATGCCTGCTGCTTCCTCACTGCTCTTGATTGAATAACTCAATTCTTTGTACCTTAGCAAACGTTTCTCATCAACTGTATATTTAGAAAGCAAATCAAGCTCATGTGTAACCTCTACAGCTTCTTGGGGATTCTTCCATAGCAGTGGTACAGTCTTCTCTAAATTTTCACCAATATCATTGGAGAGTGCGGTTGGGGTATTTGAGAAGAGTGGATTTAGGTTGAAAATCTCTGGTGGTTGCACAACAAAGGACTTGACTCGATCAATATGTAGAGTGGAGTGGTCGAGCTTGACCTCCAACTTCTGTGTTTCTGCTTGACCATGCAATTCACTGCCCTCCCCATCTTGAATATCACTGTCCTCAGTGAATACTGTGAACATGGAAATACTCTCACTGTGAGGTTTCGCTTCCATAATGGTTTCCTGAGGGGGAATGCATTCGTCTTCCGTGTCCTCGATCCATTGTGAAAGTTCGGTGTTGATGGTCTCCACACTCGTTGTCTCAACAATACTTGAACTCCTATCAGTTAACTAGGTGTCAAACATGTGAATTCTCTCAATTATCTCCGCTAGTCCTTCCGAAAGATAAGCTGCCCCTTATTTTTGTTCTTCCAAAATCAACTGCATGAGGTTGTGAGTCTCGTCTTCTTCAAATAGTTGGGAGGAATATTGTCGTTCATAGCCATACTCCATGTTTGATGATTGAAATGTCTCACCATATCCACACTAGTTGCCTGGAGCATAGTTTTGATCTGGTAGATCCACTCTTGAGATGAACGGTTCATTAGTGTGAAAACCTGTGGAAAACCAAGCATGATATCGTTCTTGTTCTTCCTTCATGAACTGCAACATAGATTCCATGTAAGACATCGTCTTTCTCCCATGCAGAACTCGATGAGTCTGACCAAGCTGAGGTTGACCGAGTGGAATGAAAGGCAGGAAGTGAACTCGGTGTGATGAACTCGGTGGAGTAGGTAGAGTGGAATGACCCGATGTGAGACCGAGCTGATAGTAGAGAGTGAACTCGGACTGGAGAACTTGGTTGAAATGGTCGAGTTGGTTGACTCGGGTTGGTGTACTCGGTGTAGCAGATCGAGTTGGCTGACTTGAGGTGCTGATCGAGTTGAGTAAGCCGAGTGGATGAGAAACACAAGTAGAACTGGATGTAACAGGCCGAGCTGATGCACTCGGGTAGGTTGATCGAGTGGTACCTCAAACAATGAAAATCCAGCAAGTTTAAAACTGAAATTAAATGAAAACGAACTTGATCTCAAAAAATTTGAAATCCTAAATGTAGCAAACAATCACCCAATTGGCAACAGCGCCAAATTGATAATAGTGTTTTTACTCAGGGACTACTTCTGTGGGCAAGGGAAATCTAGCAGTAGGAACTTGTCCTACTGGATGTAAATCTCCTGTCAGTTATGCAATCCCTAAGTAAAAACAATGTAATTGATGTATGTGTGTGTGTTTGCAGAAGGATGTATCAATTCCCTAGCATTGTCATTGTAATACTAAGGTGTCAATCCAAATAGGTGTGATGCTAGTAATCAAAATGTGATCAGATACAACTAAGTCAAGCTAGATAGAAAGGAAATGTTTATCTATCAACCTAAAGAAACGAATTGCAGTAAGATGGGTGCTTGACTCGAGTCCTAGACCGAGTCAAGTGACCGAGACAATACAGAAAAAGGACAAACAGGTGCACTCGACCAGACTGAACGAGTCAACAGATTGAGTGAAGCCTGAAAACAATAAACAAACAAGCACTCGGGCTTCAAGGCCGAGTCAAGAGATCGAGCAAAGAGAGAAAAAAGATAAACGTGCAATAAACAAGTAAATGACTTTAGAACAAGATGATAAAGCAAGAAGATGTAAATAGGGGTCTAAGGATGGGGCAATCGAAATGTGATTCTCCTTGGTCTCTCCTAGACGCTTAACAAAACTCCACAGAAGCTATCTCTAGACAATGAACATCAAAGTAAGGTGGCTCCACTCTCGTGACAAACACCAACAAGCCTATACCACTTCCTAATCTTAATACCTAGTCAAAGATACAAGGAAACTTAGAGCAGATATCAATGAAATATAATATAGGCAAGCATTAAGAACCAATTCATTAATGTCAAAATACAGTTAGAACCTCTTAAGCCATGGGTTAAAGCTATAGATTTCTGGTATTAGTTGGTTCAAGCATTTCATCAACACGTTCTGAGTGGGAAATACCTGAGATCATAATTACCAATGTCTTGGCTAACTCAGCATTAAGAACACCTAATCCATAAGAGATCTATGCAATCTAAAGCTCAAACATCTAAGGAGACCAAGAATCCTACACAGATATAACCCATCCTCAGAAACCCTAAATCACTACTCAAGAACACAAATCATCATCATTAAGAACATAAACCCAGAAAAATCAAACATCTCAGAATTTATTGAAAATAGTTTAGAAAGATAGATTAGGATGAGAATAGAAAGGCTGCAAAGAATTAAAGCAAACTAAGTACTAGATTAGGAGAGATCTGAATTACAAAATGAAGAACACCAAGAACAAGGTTTGGAGGCAGAGAAAAACCCTAAAAATAAAAGGCATGTCCTCTGGATAATACCCAACAGTGGTATTTATAGTAAAATACAGAAAACTCTAAAACAGAAAAGATAAAAAAGTAGCTGAGTCTTCGCGGGTGGTGCAACTCGAGTTGGGAGGTCTAGTGTGTTGGACGTCGAGCACTTGGGTGATGTCGAGTTGAGACGGGTAGATGTTGTTGAGTTGTGACACGAGTGGTATATGGTGGAGCTGAGGTCGAGTTGTGGATGCGATGTCGAGTGCGGACTCGAGTGACATGGTGAGTACGGGCTCGAGTGGGGCTCGAGTGGGACTCTAGTGGGGCTCGAGTGGGGACTCGAGTTGGGACTCGAGCTGTGGTCGAGTGGCGTGGCGAGTACGGGCTCGAGTGGCGTGGTGAGCATGGACTCGAGTGGGGCTCGAGTGAGACTCGAGTGGAGCTCGAGTGGGGACTCGAGTGGGGCTCGAGTGGGAGGTCAAGCACGGGCTCGAGTGGCATGGCGAGCACAAGCTTGAGGGGGGCTCGAGTGGGGCTCGAGTGGGGTCTCGAGTGGGGCTTGAGTGGGAGGTCGAGCACGGGCTCGAGTTGGGAGGTTGAGCACAGGCTCGAGTTGGTCAAGTGGTTTGTCGAGCTGGAAGACGTGGTGTCGGGGGTGCGATGTCGAGTAGGGACTCGGGTGGTGTGTCGCATGGCAGGGCTCGAGTGGGGACTCAAGTGGTGTCGAGTGGGTGAGTGCCAGACGTCGAGTTGGACTGCAAGGGCAGAGGTCGAGTTGGACGTCGAGTTGGGAATCCGAATGGTGTCGAGTCCGTCGTTAGGCCTGACCGAGTTACAGTAATTCGGTCATAACTCCTTCAAGACTCATCAAAATGATTCAAGACTATCTACATTGGAAAGCTAAGTCACTCTTCTACAACTTTTATGAAGACTGTTGAGGCTGAATCCAAACTCAAAGTCCTCGTCCAGCCGCATCTTTCCAGCGTGTCAGATGAATATCACATCCTACTTTACTCCATGACTCCAAATTTCTCCAAATGCCTCCAAAACACCTAGAAGCACTCCAAACATGCAATATGTATGCAAATCTAATGAAAATCCTAATATGAATGCTAAATGAGTGAAAAGGACTCTAAATGAGGTGAAACATATGATGAAACTATACCTAAGTGATATCAAATACATGCTAAAACATGCTAAAATACAGAGACATCAAGGAAGGCTAAGCTAAGAAAGCTTATATACTCATAATAATTCATTTAGGCTGTAATGGTTTTAAACGCGTTTCTGTTCACGTTACTTGCAACAAAAAAGTTGTAATATTTTTCATTATGAAAAGAGATATTCTTTAGCTATAAGTGAAATATATTTGCAAAGTGTAAATGCAAATACTACATGCGAAGAAAAAGTTTATTTTCTCATAGCGTTTGGTGTGTGCGTTTATAACGAATAAAGATTTTTGGTTTCACTTAAAAATTACTATATAAAACATATGTAAACGCAAAAGTGAAAACGTTATCAAATTCGCCGTCCGTAAACTCTTTTATAGCAAGAAAATAGGATTTTTATAGGTCTCGAGGAACTAGCTTAGAACATTTTTAGTAATGGTTTCCTACCAAATCTCTCAAATAATATACAAAAAAATAAGAATAAAATATTTTAGATTTTTCAAATAGTATGAGAAATCCATACAAAAGGTTCTAAATGTATAATCTTTTGTATGGTTTCTCGTACTATTTAAGAAACCCACAATATTTTATTTATATGTATATATATATATATTTAATATTATTTGAGAGATTTGGTGGAAAACCACTACTAAATATGCTTTTAAGTTTCGGCTTGGGGTTGAGCAAAAATAAAAAGTGAAATAATAAAGAGTTTTACCTTTTCTTGTCCAATTCCACTTTGCGAAAACGGCCGTACAATGAACTTGTATACCTGTTGTTTAGAGTGACAACAATTAATTAGGTTTGGACTTACTAGAAAATAAAGCAAGATGAAATGATAAGTAGTGATATTTTTAATTACTTGACAGAATAAGACATGATCGAAACATGTTGAAAGCCCTCAGCATCTAGAGCTGCTCGAACCGCGCCTACACGACCATCCAACATCTCACTCGTACAAACAACATCTGCTCCATCTCGGCCCTGGAACAATCCGTTCTTATTAGAATTTAAACATTTTGTTTCCTTGGTACAAAAGGGCTTTATATTTACCTGAGATATTGCTTGTTTGCATAATTGGTGAATTGTTTCATCATTCAGTATCACACCTATAAAATATAGATTGATGTTTAAGAAATCACTAAGAAAATGTGTTGTTTTTATTTTAAAATATGTACAAAACACATTTCTTACCATCTTCTCTTACGATCCCACCATGCCCACTTGATGAGTACTCATCAAAATTGACATCAGTGTATATAACCTTGTTAAATAAAATAAAAAAGTCAATATTAATATGTTCATATAGCTAGTACTGAGCAAAGATGACATATATATATATATATATGTATAGTGAAACTTCTATAATTTATTACTCGATAAATTAATACATCGCTAAATTAATAATTTTCTCAAATTCCAAATTGATATTTTGGTCTAAATATCATCTCTATAAATTAATAAACACGAAAAATTAATAAAATTTCGTAAAGTACATTGGTCCAAATGTTATTAATTTATAGAGGTTTGACTGTATATATCTTACGAGGTCAGGGAATTTATCCCTGAGAAGACGAACTGTTCGAGGCACTAGACCATTGTCGTTGAACGCCTCCTCACCTGTTGGAGACTAAAGAAGGAAAAGTTGATTATATTGATGTATGGGAACTTCAAGTTGGTACATAATAATTAATAAGAAAATGAGGAAACCTTTAACGAATCAGGAACTTTAGGATACAACATTATGCTATTCACACCAACATCTCGTGCCCTTGCAACCTAGTCTCCTCACAAAACACATACAAGAGAGTAGTTTAGGTTCATATAGTTAGTCAAGAAGATTCTTGTTTGAGACCTATACTATATCTCAAAGTCATTCTTTTCGGTCCTTGTTAGAAAAAATCGTGAACAAAATTATTTACAAGTAAAATGAGGAGAAGACATCAATTCTATAGTCAATAAGTTTTCGAAAAGACACAACACTCACTTCTTCGACGAGGCCGTGTCTCCAGCCAAGCATGTAACATCCGGACATTGTTCTTATTGGAATATCTACCTCACCTGCATGGCTCACATGTATAGTCACGTAAGTAAAAACAAAGAGATGTTATTATTTATTTATTTTATATATAACGTGGATCTCATATCGAAGCCCAAACTAATTCTTGAAACATATAGAGTGCTATGAATACATTTAAGGCATTCACAGTAACTATTATTCGTTTTGGATAACTGGATTAATCCTGAATCAAACTTCAAACTAACCTTGATGAATGAAGAGTAGGTATATGAAATTTGCAGGAGAGATATTAGTTTCTTGAAAGGCAGCTCTCTGAGCAGGGGACTTGCGGTTACGACGTGCGCGTCGGCTTAGTTTCTGAAAACACTTAACTCACTTTAGATTGAGAAAAATAAACAAAGTTTACAACCAAAAAATATATATATATATATATATATATATTGTGAAATATCAAATTTATTAATCAATAAATGGGCCAGGTTATATACATAAGCGAAAACCCAAAAGATATAAAAGATAAAAAAAAACTTTATATACTATTAAAAAAAGAAATACAAATCACTAATCATTATATCCAAACAACTATATACTTATTCATATATCAAAATAATTATCTATCTAGTAAAAATAAATATCAAATCATTCTTAAACTAGAATATACATTCTTTTATTCTTAGGAATCATTAAGTCCAAAAATATTCTTGATCACCAAATATTACAACCACTACAAGAAAAATACCGCAAAACTGACGGCTAATTTCGTCAGAAATCCGTCGGATTTGGCAAAATCCATCGTTTTTTTCCGTCGCTTCTATCTCGTTGGAAATAAAAACTGCATCGGAAATCCGTCGGTAATTCCGTCAGAAATCCGTCTGTTTTGAACCGACGGAAAACCGATGGCTTTCTGATATTTATAAACCGACGGATTTCCGACGGATCTAAAACCGATGGAATTCCGACGGCTTTAAAACCGACGGAACACCGACGGATATCTGATATTTATAAACCGACGGATTTCCGACGGATCAAAAACCGACGGAATTCCGACGGATGAAAAACTGACGGATTTCTGATGGAATTGTTTATTTTTTTTTAATTATATAATCGAATTTTTAAAATTAAATTTATTAATTTTAAAATTTTGTTTTCTAATATAAATTAAAATTAAAGAAATAATAATTATAAAATAATGCAATAATTCAAATAAAAATTCAATAGTTATAAAATAATTCAAATAAAAAACAAAAAAAAACTAAAATAAACTAAAACTACGATGGCGGGAATCGGGAAATGAATTCCTCCATGTGTTGCTGCAATGCTAGGTGATCTGCCTCCAATTTGCGGGTTCTCTCGCGTTCCGCTTCTTGTTGGAAGCGATCCGCTTTTCGTTCTTCTGCGAGGTGTTGCAGCTGCGTCTTCATGGCGTCCATCTCAGCGTCTCGTTGTGCGAGCTGTGCCCTAAGATCGAGAGAATCGCCGTAGAAACGCGAAGATGCAGAAAAAGATCCGTCGTCTGGAAGACCAAATACACGACCTTTGGTCTTCGGAGTACACTGCGGTAAGAAACGAAAACTTTATTAAAAATTAGAAATTACAAAAAAATGATTTAAATATATATTTTACATACCTCATAGACGAATTCGTTAATCTTTTCGAACGGAACTTCGGTCATTGGAGGCGTTCCTTCGGTGAGTGGCTGAGAAAGGAGGAGGTCTTCACTCATCTCCGTGACGTTGTCAATGATCTCCCGAGCCAGCGGATCTTGGATTTCATGGGTCTTCCTGCTGGAATGCGCATCCTTGAGCAATCTGAGAGCGGAAGGTTGGACACCGTCTTCCCGAAACTACAAAAATGAAAATTTAGTAAAATATAAAATTATAAAACTAAAATAACAATATTTTAATTAAATAAGAAACTTACCAGTTGTTTGGCCCGTGTGACCAAACTAACCGCTCCTAGATTGTGCGTCGCCTTGCCTTTTCCTTTGCGATCTCTATTTTGGCACGCAGAATGAGTTGTGGAGCTTGTCTTGGTCGGTTCTTCACTCCAATAAGTGCATAACCCGCTCCATAGGCTCGGGTTGGAAACCAACTCCCTTGGGACATCATTCTTGTGTCACTTCTCCTTCCACTCGTTCAGCTTCCATGAATACATTCTCGATGCTTTTCTATCGAAGCATCGTCTAACCATGGCAGTAATGTGGCTGTCCCAATTAAATTCTTGCTGCAAATCAAAAATTAAATTAAAATAAACTATATTAAATAAAAGTAAAAGAATTTAAAATATGAGGTACTTACCGCAAATTGGCGAAACCGCAATTCCTGATCTTCCATCGGCATTTGGCTGTACGTCGGGTACGGATGCGGAAGCATTCCATTGAGCATCTGGTTAATGGACTTGGAAATCTCATTTCCGGAATCACCAAACCTACAAAATAAATTATTGCAAATAATTTGAATTGTAACTAAAGTTATAATAGTAAATAAATATTAAAATTCTTAAAATTAAAAAAAAACTGACCATGTGTCTCTGCCTTCGCAATCCGGATGGAGACGAGGCAATCTATCTCGTCCTGGTTGAGCGACAAAGTTCTCGACGCTCATCTGCGTCGGTGCAGTAGGTGAACGCGTCGGCGTAGGCGTTGTCTCCGGGATATGTGTCTCCGGTGTAGGAGAACTCCTCGAACCAGAACTACCTCTCCCTCGACTACTACGGCCGCCGCGTGAGTGGTAGTACCGACCGTAATCCCTAGAAAAATTAAAAAAAATATCAAACATTATATGAAAAAAATTACTAAAATCATCATAAATTTATATTTATAAGTATTAATTCCAAAAAAATTATAAATTTTAAATCCATGATTATTACATGAAAAAAATTATACATTATCAAAATAATAAAAAATTTTCAAAAAAATATTTTAAAATCATTATTATTCCAAAACAATTATACATTTAGAAAATAATGAATTATTGATGGAAATACTTATAAATTACTAAAATCATCATAAATTTATATTTATAAGTATTAATTCCAAAACAATTATAAATTTGTAAATCCATGATTTATAAAAGAATGAATAATTCAAGGAAATAATTATAAATTACTAACATGATTAAAAATTATCAAAAAAAATAATCATAATTTTCTAAAAATAATAATTCATACCAAAATTAAGAAAATTTTAATGCATGAAAATAATTATAAATAAGTTAAATAAATAAATAAATTAACAAAACAAATAATTTCAATAAACATAACAAAACTTAATACTAATTAACATAATAATTCAACCACAAATTCTAACAAATCTAAAATTCCAAATCAAAATCATTTACATAACAATCCATGTTATAAAGTAGGTAAATCCTAAAACTAACAAACCAAATTCTAAATCTAACATTACAAACCTAATTCTAACAATTCCAATTTTCTAAACCAATTAATCTAACTCAAAACCTAACAATCCATAATATAAACGTAAGAACTTACAAGTTTGGGGGATTTTGAGCCATTGGGATGAAGGATAGGACTTAGAAAAGGAGATTTGGCGATTTTAGAGTTTTTAAGGTTTTTAGAAAGTTTATGCGAAAGTGAGGAGGAAGAAGACGAAGTCGGAATATATTACGATATTTCCGACGGATATATCCGTCAAAAATCCGTCACTTTAAAAAAAAAAAATTACGCACGTTCTCGATAAGGTTTCGGGAAACGAAAAGAAGATATTCGCGGTTACATTTTCATTATCCATCGTAAATCCGTCAGAAATTTCTGACGGATAATATAAATATGCATGTCTTCTGATTGGCCAGTCAAACCTTAAACGGGGACACATGTTACCACAAGACCATCGGAAATCCATCGGCTTTCCGACGGGTTTGTGGTTTTAGTGGTTATTTACGCACCGTTTCAGTAAACATATTTTTTTAGTTTTATAAATTCATGATTGCAAACAAAAATAACTTATAGAAATCTTTCATTTGTCAAATTTCAAAAGTTTATAAGATTATTTCGTTTTTGGTAAACTTGTATGTTAACTATACGTTTATCTATCAAACACTTTCGGTCGAACCATGTCGACCAACGGAAACTTTTGAAAATATGTTATATATCACATAATTTAGTTTATTTTATCAAAGTTTGTTGTCAACATTGTCTTGATGTACAAGAAATTACAAATTAACCATGTAACCCCCAAAACCATCAGAAATCCGTCGGAAATCCGTCGGTTTTAGGGTTACACGTGTCAATAAAAGTTAAATTAAAAATATATCCAAGTCCGTCGGAAATTTCCGACGGTTTTGTGGTAACACGTGTCCCCCTTTAAGGTTGGACTGGCCAATTAGAAGACACGTGTTCGTTTTTAGCGTTTTAAATTATCTTTCCTTCAGAAATCCGTCGGAAAAACCGACGGATTTCTGACGGATATGGGTTTATTTGTGGTTTAATGGTTAATGTGAATTTTTGGTTTAATGGTTATTGTGTAAATTTGGTTTAATTGTTATTGTATATATTTGGTTTAATGGTTTAAGAATTGTTCATCTGAAGTTTTTTATACTTCCATTAATGTTTATAAGTGGTTTAATGTGTTTTGTGGGTTTGTTAAGGTGTTTGTTTAGGGGATATATATTTCTGGAAAATTCTTATTTTATTAAAACTTGTAAAAATAAGATTTAGCTCAAGTTGAGCTTATAAAATGCTCGTCAGCTGTGGTCTTCGAGGACCAATGGTTTACACCGTAATGTCAAAATTAAATAAAATACACAAAAAAAATTTACATCTTTCTGTAAAAATAAAAAATAATACAAAACACAAATATAACTAATCTTCATCAGATGATGATGCTGATCCCTCAGATGGAATTGAGTCTGTATCCTCATAAAATTCACCTTGTTCTTCTTCTGATTCGGAAAAAACTAAACCAAATTGTGTGAAATCAACAACAAGATCCAGATCACAAGAAGGCTCAACTGGATCCATTGGAACAACTTCTGCTGGCTGTAAAGCATCGTGTTCTGCAACTCCATAAATTCTTCCTCTCAGGGTCACTGTAGTAACTGTGCGCCAAGGATCTGTCCGCCGTGTAACTCGAGGGTAACGAATATAGCACACCTAAAAAAAACATATATATTTTGTAATTATTATAACAAAATAATGAATTGAGTATTAATTACACTAATATTTGTACCCTACCTGCTCAGCTTATGATCCTAGAATGAATGGGTCATACGTTTCTAGTCTCCGACTTGAATTAACAGACGTAACACCAAATTGGTCCACATGAAGCCCACGACCGAGTGTTGAATCATACCAATCACACTTGAAAACAATGCACCTCAAGTCTAACATTCCTGGGTACCGCACTTCCAATATTTCCTGAAGAACGCCGTAGTAAACATCATTACCAGATTTCATTGAAATACCAGAATCTGAAGTTTGCCTTGTCCTTCTCTCGTCATGAACCCTAAACCCATATCTCCGACTGCAGTATCTAGGGTAAGAAGTTGCAATGTAGTTTGGACCATTAACAAATTCTAATAACCATGTGGGAAATGTCTGTTCGCTTCTTACTCCTTCAGAAACCTACAAAAATAAGTTACAAATTAGTATTAAAAAAATATATTTATTAAATGATTTAGCGTTTTTAAACACTTACGTAAAACTGCAACCAAGGCATAATAATGCCATGTAAATCCTGTACGAAAACCAAAATTGTTTACAAGTTAATAATAACATATAAAATAATCAATTATACATTAAATGACACAAAAGAATTTTTGTTTACCTTTCGTATTCTGTAATTTCTTCACAATTGGTTAGGATATACGTATACAAGTGTTTAAACTCCTCTTGAGATAATTTACGCCTTTTTCCTTTGCCACTGACTCGCCCAACTTGGGAAAATAACTCTGGAACAACGACGGGGTAAATCGGTCTCTCATTACGATCATCATGGCGACTAGGACGTCTATTCTTCGTACGAACTTCTGACGGGAAGTAATATTCAGCAAACTGTGAGGCCTCTTCGTTGATGCTTTGGGCGATAATATATCCTTCTACTCTACTCAAATTCTTAACCTTTTTCTTCAGATGAAACATATACTGCTCAAATGGATACATCCAACGGTATTGAACCGGGCCTCCTAGTTCTGCTTCTCGTGGGAGGTGGATCGGAAGATGTTCCATCACATCAAAGAAAGATGGTGGAAATATCTTCTCCAAATTACAAAGGATCACCGGGATATTGGCCTATAAATTTTGGATTCCCTCAACAGTAAGTGTTCTTGTGCATAAATCGCGAAAGAAAGCACCTACTTCTGCAATTGCTTGGTGGACGTCTTTATGAAGAAGATGAGCAAAAGCGAATGGAAGAAGCCTCTGCATCACAACGTGACAATCATGACTCTTCATTCCAGTAAAATTTCCTTCTCCATAATCGATGCAGTTACACAGATTAGATGCATATCCATCAGTGAATTTAACATCGTCGTGAATCCAATCAAAAAATTATGTTTTCTTTGCTGCTTCTAACCGGTATAATGGAAATGGACATTGACCATTTGGGAGCACTTCAAGAAAACCTCGATCGCAATATGCTGGCAAGTCTAATCTAGATTTCATATTGTATTTCGTCTTCCCTTGGACATTTAAGACAGTGTTCATGATGTTCTCAAAGAAGTTCTTCTCAACGTGCATCACATCAAGGTTATGCCGCAATAAATGGTTCTTCCAGTAAGGCAAATCCCAAAATATGCTCTTCTTGTGCCAGCTATGAAATTCACTGACACCATAAATAGGTTCATGTTCATTACCCCCACAATAAGGAGTCATCTCAGCACCAAAATCTCTCAACTGCTCCAATAAAGTCTCACCGTCTATCTCAGGCGGTGGACCATAAAAAACTTGCTCGGTAAAAATTGTTCTCGAACGACGATACAGATGATCACTCGGTAAAAATCTTCTATGACAATCAAACCAACAACTTTTTCTGCCGTGCTTCAGTTGGAATGCATCAGTGTTGTCTTGGCAATACGGACACTATAATCTCCCATGTGTTGTCCATCCAGATAACATACCATATGCTGAAAAATCGCTTATGGTCCACATAAGCACCGCACGCATCTTAAAGTTTTGCTGGGTTGAAACATCGTACGCTTCCAAACCATGCTCCCATAGTATTTGTAACTCATAGATCAATGGCTGGAGGAATATATCAAGTGATCTCTTCGGATGCTCTGGGCCAGGAACAAGAATCGAGAGATATAAAAACTCTCTACGCATGCACAGAGATGGAGGCAAATTGTAAGGGGTTACAATTACGGGCCATAACGAATACTTTCTTCCATGCTTCCCAAATGGATTAAAACCATCTGTACATAACCCGAGGTACACATTCCTTCGCTCATACGCAAAATTCGGATACAATGATTGAAAATGTTTCCAAGCTTCTGCGTCTGAAGGATGTGTAATATCTTCATCTTGACGATGTTCTGTATGCCATCTCATTGGCTCTGCCGTGCGCTGAGAAGTATATAACTTCTTCAACCTCTCTGTTATTGGTAAATACCACATACGTTTATATGGAATTTGAATTCTACCACTACTTTCCTGATACCGTGGTTTATGACAAAATCGACATCTTTTGCGGTTTTCATGTTCTCTCCAATATAGCATACAGTTGTCGATGCACACATTTATTACTTTATACGGTAAACCAAGACCAGATACAAGTTTTTGTACCTCGTAGTATGATCCGGGTAAAAGATTATCTTCTGGCAATAAATCTTTTGCCCAATCTGTTATCACATCAACGCACTCCTCTGCCAAATTGTAATCCATCTTAATCGTCATCAATCTACTTGCAGATGATAAAGGCGAATGACCTTCTTTACACCCTTTATATAGTGGCTACTTTGCAGCATCTAACATAGCTAAAAATCTTCTTGCTTCTACATTAGGTTCTTCGAACCTATCTCTTTCTTCACCGCTAAACTCGACATTCTCTCTAAACGCATCATTCACCATCTGCACGCTCTCTACACCTACATCTACTTCCGTGCTACCTCCTAAACAATCTGAGACAGTTGGTTCACTAGTACTACCATACTCAACATTTTTTTCTCCATGTAAATACCATATCTTGTAACTCGACGTAAACCTATTACTATACAAATGATGCCAAACTATCTCTATCGCAACATTCCGAGAACTCCTACAAATTGAACATGGACATTTTAACTTACCTGATTTTTGAACACGCGGTTGCTTTTCCGCCACTTCCATGAACTCGTATATGCCTCGTGCATACTCCTCGTTCAAGTTGTTCATCTCCGGATCCATCAATGGTTCGTCCATCCATGATCGAAAATATCTAGACATATTTTTAACTTTTTTTTTAGAATTTGTATTAAGTAAACAAGAAATGAGAGAGAGATATGAAATTAAGTTTGTTGTGTAATGGGATAGAGGAAGGGAGAAACATATATATAAACTCGTTTCCATCGGAAATTCGTCGGTTTACAATGGTAAATTCAACGGCTACATTAACGTTCATATTATCTGACATATTTCCAGAAGCCATCGGAAATCCATCGGAATATAACGGCATGGATATCCGTCGGAAAACCATCGGAATATAACGGCATGGATTTCTGTTGGAAATCCGTCGGACTTTTCCAACGGACATAGTTCCGTCGGAAATTTCTGACGGATTTCTGACGGATTCCCAGAATTTTCAAATCTCGGGAATCCGTCGGGAAGCCGTCGATTTTTTCCGATGGAATTATTGTCCATCGGAAATTCCGTCGGTTTTGCGATAGATTTTTTGTAGTGAACATCCATGTCATTAATTATGTATTTTTAATGTTTTATTGTTTTGGTATGATAGATGATATCGATACATGTTTTGATTTTTATTTAGTTATGAATTTTTTTTATTTGGTTTAATTTAATATCTAATTCGGTAAAATTTGCTGTAAATTATTTCAGTGAGAGTAAATAATATGATTAATTTGACGTAAGTTTGAATCAATGTTTTTAAACCCGAATCGGATGGCGAACCAGATTACTCTTCGGGTCACCGGGTCAGTGGATCGACAACAGATCGATCACAAATCATTATAATAGTGAATTTTTTATAGTTTATTGTATATAAAAGAAAAAATGCAATTCATGTTTTAATAATATGTCAAAATAATTATAAAATGAATGAATATTTAAAATTCAAATAAAATAAAATAAAAATACTTAGATATAAATTGTTAATGCTGAAATAAACTAATAATGTATCACATCAACTAATATTGGTTATTGTCATCACTTTTCTGTCATGAACAACATACGTCACCCAAAATATTATATATAATAAAAAGAAAAATTACAAATCCGCCACTATACATGACCGGTTCAACCAGCAATATCTGGTCGCTGATTTTTTCGGATTTGTCGGGTTTTGCCAGAGTTTTCCAGATTTTTTCTGATTTATAATTTGCGAATTTTAACAATAAATCTGAACTAATACAGTGACCGCATCACCGGGTTTACCGCTCTGACCGCAGTCTATGTAGGGTCTGAATACACGAGTTTGAATCAAACAACAGAAATTTGCTATTGCTACATGAAAACATTACAATTCGATTTTCAAACCACGTTAAATATATTATAAACTGTAAAGAAACAAAAAAAACTACAAATATATATTAAACGAATAAAATAAAAATATTTATAAACAAAAAAATAGCAAATTAAAATTACACAAAAAATAAAAATATTTATAAATAGTAAAAAAATACAAAAAACTACAAATTTATATTAAAACAATTACCAGGAGTTCAAATCTAGTTTTACTTACAAGTGGCTTATCAATCACAGGCGCGACTACTTTGCTCGGCAGTGGAGGCGCCTCGGAAGCATTTATAGGCCATATCAAGGTGGACTCGATCCTTTCCAGGTGACAAGAAACTTCTCTGTTTCGGAAAGGATTGATTCTGACGTTAAACGACGTTGCTTTAATGCCCACGTAGCTTTTCTGCTCAAACCCTTTCACCACCGGAATTTTGCTAGTTGATCTAAACATGGATGAGTCTATGTATTTATGCTGTAAAATGGGTAAGTAATGAACTCGTAAATGAAACCAAGATACAAAACTAAGAGAGTGAGACTTTTATTTTATAGTCCATTTTTCTGTGAGAGAGAAATTTCTAAAGACTAAATTATTCTTTTATTTTTGGGAGGAAAACTTAAATAGCACATAATATAGGTGAAATTACGAAAATGAGTCAAATTTTTTTTTAATTACTTAAATATTTTGCGTTCCCAAAATGTCCTTCTAAACATTTGATAACAAAAACGTTATTACACAAATGCCATTACTATTAATTTCCACATCAGCGTAAAATCATGTGTCGCGCCTACGTGTCACAAAAAAACCTACGTGTATTATGAAAGTCTGCCGGGGATTTATCTCGCCTATTGACGGCTAACTTATTCAACAAAAATGCTGATTTATTAAAAACGGCTGATTTAAAAAATAGAATGGCTGATTTATCTCAGTACATCAGCTTGTAGTTATAGCAGACTTATAAAACAGTGGCTGATATATGTGCAGGAAACGGCTGACTTATAATAATTCTACCTGATTTATGAGATATCGGCTGATTTATATGTGCAAGAAACGGCTGACATATAATAATTTTTGCTGATTTATGAGATACTGGCTGATTTAAATGTACACGACACGGCTGAGTTATGAAAATGTTGGCTGACTTATATTTTGCTGGCTGATAATCGATTGCTCTAGCTGACTTATTTAGCTGATTTATACTTAAACGGCTGACTTATGTTATCTTGATGTGACTGACTTATGGTTAATCTGCCATTTAGTAGCCGATTAAACGGAAGTCAGGTTATTTACGGCTGATTATATAATCTTTTAATAATTACGGTAATAGAATGCTTTTGATGACAGATTTATGTAATGTAGCGGCTGACCTAATTGTCTGACCTGATTAATGTGCATCTAATGGCTGATTTTTTAAACTTAAAAAATTACTTAAATATTTGTTTCCCCTATTTTTGTGTGAGGGCTGATTTCTTGTGGCGGGTTTTATAGTTCCTTTGGTGGCATGTTTACTATGTCAGCTTCCACATCATTAACATTAACATTATTGCATAAGTCAGCTACAACGTTTAAGAGTTTGTTAGATTTGTAAACGGATTAATTGATATCAAATTTTTAATTCTTGTTCAATTCATCGTTCTTGTTCGCCATTGTTTCAGTTCTTGCTGAGCTTAACAAGGTCAGTCGATTCTTTGTTTCTGTGTAAACATTAATTGGGTTGGTGCAATAAACGTATTTGGCTTCAGTTTCGTTTGAATTGAAATTTCTTTGTATCACTCTCTACGCCAAGCTGTACGACAAATACACCAAACTCAATTTTCAGCAAAATCTTCCCTTCAATTCTCATGGGTTTTTAGTGTCTCGCATCTGTGGATTAGATTTGACTTCTCTCAAATTTGATTTCTATTTCCGTGGGAATAAAATTTCCGAATTCGATGAGATTAATAAAGAGGAAGAAGAGAAGGAAAAAATTAATATGGCTTCGATCTAAAAGGAAGAGATTCCTCATGGTTGTACCTGGCGATAATTAAATAAAAACGAAGAAAAGAAGAGATAAATGGGTAAGAAGATAGATGAATGAAATAACGCAGATGAAGAAAAATGCTTAACCTAGCGTAAGTCAGCCAGCCGTTACTGAAGAGTAAGTCAGCCGTGACAACCGAATAAACCACTATTTGATGATGAGTTAGAAAGAAACTTCAATTTAATCGGAACCGGAACCAAATTCGTTTATTGAACAATTCGAATCAATGTACAAAGTGATTCTGGGCAGATTAACCATAAGTCAGTCACATCAAGATAACATAAGTCAGCCGTTTAAGTATAAATCAGCTAAATAAGTCAGCTAGAGCAATCGATTATCAGCCAGCAAAATATAAGTCAGCCAACATTTTCATAACTCAGCCGTGTCGTGTACATTTAAATCAGCCAGTATCTCATAAATCAGCAAAAATTATTATATGTCAGCCGTTTCTTGCACATATAAATCAGCCGATATCTCATAAATCAGGTAGAATTATTATAAGTCAGCCGTTTCCTGCACATATATCAGCCACTGTTTTTAAGCTCGACATGAACTTCAACAATGGTGAGTGGACTTTTCCCAAATTCATGTTTTAATCCCTTTCTTGTAACATTTCTGGGCGTAGATTCAATAGAAAGAGATAAATGCTTGAGGAGATTGCTTAACAAAATTATGACGAGGAGTTATTATTTTGCGGCGGAGTTATCATTTATTATTGGCTGATTTATTGATTATCTGCGGTTGATACATGTAGAATCATACGATATAATTGTATAGAAATCCGCATGAAAACAAATTAAACTGATTAATAAAACCAAATTAACCAAAATAAACGAAATAAATCCAACATAATGTCACCAAAGTAATATCACCAAAGAAAGAAAAAAACCAAATTTTTAAATAGATTTTGAAGGGAAAACAGTATATTAATCTTTTTTCCCATGGAGCGAGTCGCAGTAGTCTCTTAGAAACATTCCCATTGGACAGATCTTGTCTAAGCCGACCTTCGTCCAATCCTTCGGGTCTGCTTCAAGCCTGCGAATATCGCTCTCAAGGTTCTGAACTTGCTTAACCAGATCTCGGTGCCTTGTTAATAACGCTTCGTGCTGAACCTTGATCTGTTTAGAAAAACATGTATTAAATATCAAAGAAAATTCAAATCAACAAACTAAGTCTACTTCATACTCTGTAACCAAAGCTTTACAAGTTTAAATAAACAAGTAATATACATATCCATTATAACTGAAGTTACTAATTACTACAAATCTTATTTTAGTTGAGACTTTACCTTATTGACGAAGAACAGAGCCATGCGGTTTTCTTCTTCCGAGAGACTCTCCAACCAATCTTCAGTTGGAGATTTCACCACACCATGATCGAATCTTCGTGGCTCTGGCACGAAATCCGGGAGAGGATTTTTCCATGGGGAATAAAGAACACTACGTCTCTCTTCACGAAATGGATAATGGTCCGTCGGATTGGAAGGAGAAGAACGCACAGGCGATGGAATTCGAGTTCGTTCATAACGACATCTTTTCGCTTGAGGCGATAGAGTCAGTGATTCAGAACTAGAACTGGATGTTGTTTTGGAAAATGATGGGGATGATGGGGTAGGAGATGAGCGGTTAGGCGACGAGGTTTCTGAACCGCTGTCCATTTTGGTAAAAGATGAAACGTTCTAAAGATGATCATATATTGAAAAGTAGGTGTATATATACAGAGGAGAATCAGAACGTTGGAACTCTAAATCTTTTGTCGAGAGAATCAGAACGTCGCAACTCTTCAGCATCTCCCAAAAACATAAAAAGTTGCAACTCTTCAGTATCCATAAATAATACATACCATAGCCATATAGCAGCCGTAACGTAAAATCATAAATCAGCCATTAATTTGGTGGCAAACCATAGTTATAAATCAGCCACAACATTGTCATTAATCAGCCAAAAGATTGTCATAAGTCAGCGAAAACCTTGTCAAAGTTAGATTTAATCGGCTGTCGAGAGAATCAGAAAGTCGCGTAACTACTTTTCAAGTCTCGAAAGCATAAACTTTGCAACTCTTCAGCTTCATTGTTAGCTGCCATAAATCAGCTGCCATAAATCAGCAGCCATAAGTTAGCCAGCCATTAATAAACCATACCACGCTATAACACATCCATAAATCAGCCATTACTTGTAACTAACCCTATGTCAGCCGGACGTAAACTGTAACTCGGCCATTACTAAACGATATATCAGCCGTGAAGCAACCAATTTCATGAACACAATTAACTTCAGAATTACATAAAAACTGTTTAGCATAAAATTGGAAAAATGGTATTTATTAGTCTAAGAACAGACGCTACTAAATATAAACTCCACTGTTCATGTATCAGAGAAAACAATACAACAATTCTATATTAGTTTACAAGTTTTCGCATTATGTCCAACTTGTTTACAAACTGAGCATGCGTGTTGCTTTCTTGGGCGTTTCTTCGCACTTGCCAATTCTAAAGCAGATTTGATTCTACATTTCGATGGTCTTCCTGGTTGATTTTTGGCAATTGGGGGGTTACACACTTGTTCCGCTATGTGGTCTGGTACGGTAATCGCCGAATCTATAGGCATCACTGATCCTGCATAGGCGTTAAGCAAATACCTACTGTAATAATATGGGTTACATAATGAGATACGAGAAACACCCTTGTGCTGAGCGGCTGCAATTGCATGTACGCATGGTAATTTGTCGATGTCAAAATGACGACAAGTGCATCTCTTCGATCTCAAATTAACAACATGCAAAGATGTTCCATAGATAACTTGTATATGCGAAGCATCAATTGTTTGTACCGTCGCATGTATGGCACAATTCACACGGTCCTGTATAACTCAAAACAATAGAATGGGTTATACCTATTATTTCAAAATGGTTGAATTATTAAATAGATAGGCTGACTTATAAAATATATTGGCTAACCTTTAACAATTTTTCAACACCACGTGTAAGTGTTGTTTTCAACGACATTGCTGATTCTCGTCGCTCATTAAACCATCTTGTCATCATTGATCTGATCGTTTCCAATATGCGAACGATTGGATAACTTCTTGCTTTAGAAAGGACCTTGTTCATCGATTCCGCTATATTTGTCGTCGTTAGGTTATACCTATCACCCGGAAAATGAACACGGGCCCACATGCGTATATCTGCTCTTTCGAGGTAACCATGAAGTTCAGGGTTAATGACTTCAATATCACGGAAGACGGATTCAAATTCGTCAACTCTATAACAATTAGCAGCTTTCTTCACTAAACGGAACAAATTCCCCCCTCTGAATCGTAACAGAATGTTCTTGTATAAATGATACGTACAAATTCCACGAGATGCCAATGGATACACGGTTCGAATAGCTTTCCCAATTGACTTATGCCTATCTGAGATGATCGCAAGACCGTTATCATCAGAAATAACGTTGTTCAATTGCAAAAAAAACCATAGCCAAGATTCATCATTTTCAGTGTCAACCACCCCAAACGCTAATGGAAAGATCTGAAAGTTTCCATCTTGAGCTAGTGCTATAAGGAGCGTCCCTTTGTATTTTCCATGGAGAAATGTACCATCCACAATGACTACTTTGCGCATAAAACAAAAGCCACTGATGCTTGCTCCGAATGCAATAAATAAATACTTAAATCTCCTAGACTCATCGAGTTCAAGACTAGTAACTGTGCCTCGATTTGCCTTTTGTATCATGTAGAGATAAGAAGGTAAGTCTTCATATCCCTTTTCAAGAGTTCCCAACTCGATCTCTCTTGCAAATCTTAATGTCCTATAGGCCTTCCAGTAATCCATCTATTTATCATTATATAAAAAAGTTAGAGCTGTACATAAGTCAATCGCAGAAAAGCCATAAATCAGCCACTATATTAAAGCATAAATCAGCCCGAACTTATAATAAACAATAAATCAGCCACTATATTAAACCATAAATCAGCCGTAACTTATAATAAACAATAAATCAGCCGTTAGAGGATCATAAACAATAAATCAGCCCGAAACTATACCATAACTCGGCCATTACTAAACCGTATATCAACCACCAACTACAATAAGTCAGCCTCAATGAAGTAGGAGATTACCTTAATTCCAAAGTGCTTAGTAATTGATACTCCCACATGTCTAGGTAGAACTGATGGCTCAGTGTCGCCAATCAAATCCCTATACACTGCTCCCAACACATCCGGTGTTGCTTGCCGAGATCGAGTAGATCGCTCTGTAACAGAACATGTGTGTTCTGAATTGAACTGACGAATATAGAATTCTGCGGATTGTCCTGTTGTAGAAGCACAAACTCTCCATCCACATCCGTTTACCCAACACTTAACGATCAGAGTATCAACACGAGAAACTGATACATCAAAATCAAACCTATCTCTCACCGATAGAAGTTTCAGTCGTTTCACCAACGCTTCTTTACTCTCGTATCGTTGACCTACAACGAGACTTAGCAAAGACAGATCTAACCTAACTGGATCAGTGTTTTTCGATAGTTGTTTCGAAATATTATGTACTCTTTTCTTCGGCGGCAGTACCTCAAAATCTTCATCTTCTTGTTCATGCTTCCCCAGTAAGCTGAAGTTATCATCATCAGATGATGCACCATCCGGATTGTCAAAAATATCAAATCTGCTGTCAAATTCGTCTTCTTCAACGTCGTTATCCCGGATCTCATCAGATCTCCCATTACTTAACTCTTCTTCTGGAACATGACTCAGTGGTTGTTTAATCTTCTCTTCCGATTTATCATGATGCATAACTTCACTGTCTTCTTTATCTATAACCTCAACGCATAAACGTAGCTCATCACTCTTGCGTAAGCTTAGAAAACCTCTTAATTGACGAGAATTAGAAATATAAACCGGTGGAGTATCAAGCGCCATTTTTCACAAAGTCTTGCTCGAGAACATGTAGCTAAGTTGGATCTTACAGCTTACCTCATGTAACCCATAATCCTCAATAATCATCTGCACAAGTTCGAAGGTTGTATGTTCATTGACTTCCAGAACTCGACACCCTCGTTTGTCGGCGTTGAAAATATATCTATTATTCTGTACCCAATTGCCGCAAACTATAATAACCGGGTCCATTTAGGATTGAGTAAGATAGATATCTGAAGAAGATGATGGATGAATGATGAAGACGAAGAAGGATTTAAGTGTCAAAACCGATGGCTATACTATCCAGTAAATAGAGGTAAATCAGCCACTTAATAGGACCACGCAAACAATGTCTGACTTACTAGACACTTTGGCGGATTTATGAATACGGCTGACTTCTGTTTAATCTGCGGCTGATTTATAAAACTGATAACGGCTGATTTAATACAAACATCATAAATATTCCTTTCTAACATTAAGCATCTAACATAATTACATAAATTGTGCATACATGTTTGGGACTTCATCATAAATATTCCTTTCTAACATTAAGCATCTAACATAATTACATAAATTGTGCATACATGTTTGGGACTTCATCATAAATCTCAGCTGCCATCTTTTCACGTATGCCTCGGATATTATCATCACTGAGACCTTAAAACGGCGTCAAGCGTATAACATTTCAATATACTTAAGTGAGAAGACGCCACAATCACCAACGTTTTTATTTTGGGGGATGCCTTTTCTCCTCCCGAATTTAAATTGCTGATTACTTGGCTTTCGGAGGGTAGAGGGAATTATTTCGTTCAACAGCGAGAGGCACCATGCGCGTGAACATCCTGCCTGCTCATGTATTAATTTATCAGACTCTACAGTTCCTTCTCCTATGATACTGTCGTAACAATCTATCTTCTCCTTAGCGAAATCAATCTCCAACGTTACCCAGTGGTCTCCGTTAACTTGTTGAACCAAGTACGCGAGATCTACATCCACATACCATTTCTTATTTGTTGGCATGTCAGCAGAAGATTTGCCATTCGCTAAATCCAGATACGATTCGGTGAATTTCCATTTCTTTGGATCTAAACTCCACTGTTTGTAGTCTTTCACCCACGTACACACGAACCATGGATCGATAAAAGCAATCCGGTCAGTATAAAAAGGAGATGGAACGTTCATAGACCTCTTCCGAATCAATCGTAGAAACTGTGTCAAGTGCTGTTATGAAGAAACAATAGTATAAGTCAGCCCAAACTTAGAATTAATTCTGCCGTACTTAAACTTAAGTCAGCCTGTACCTAAAGTTAAGTCAGCCTGTACCTAAAGTTAAGTCAGCCTGTACCTAAAGTTAAGTCAGCCTGTACCTAAACTTAAGTCAGCCTGTACCTAAACTTAAGTCAGCCTGTACCGTAAACTTAAGTCAGCCTGCACTTAAACTTAAATCAGCCATAACATACCTCAGATGCCAGCCATCCATAATCCTTTTCAGGCCAATCCTTTCTCGGAGTGATAAGCTCCCTATAGAAAAGGACATCTTCAGGAATATGTTTTTTCTCTTTGAGGGGAATAGACCTGATGAAAAAAACAACAGATTGAGAGCAAGTTTAGGCAAAATAAAATATACATATGTACATACTCATATTGTCGGAGGAATTCTCTAAGTGTCTCCATTTTTCCATGATCCACTCTTTTCAGAGGATCATATATTGCTTTTGAAGGAACCAAACCCTTCCTCATTAACGACATTCCATTCAGTCCTACCATCGGATATGGTGCAGGTGAAGGCCACGTTTTCTTCGGACGCTTTCCAAACAGAAGATGCTCTCCCCCTAGTTCCTTCTCTAGCACATTTAAAGCAACATCCAACTTTGCTTGCCTAAGCTTCTCCTCCTCGTTCTCTTCAGAGTCATCGAGCAATTTATTCTCATCTGCAGCGACTTGATCTGTTATATCTGCCAACTCAGATGTATCTAGCAATATTGGAATCTGTTTCATATCATGTTGCTTGGGGTGCTTCTCTTGATTAACTTTTTTAGGCATAAACAACTCCCTTCGTCCCTTATCCTTTACCTTCTCTTCATGGCCTATATTTTGGGCATTGTCTTCCTTCTTGTCATTTCCTTTCTTCTCTTCTTGGTTTTTATCTTTTTCTTTTCTTTTCTTCTCTTCATTGCCTGCTTTTTTTGTCAATGCTTTCAGTTTCCTTTTCTCGACTTCTTTTAGCAGCGCATTGTCATCTATATCAGAAACATTTATCGGATATGGTTTATGCTGTATCAAAAACAATTATATATTAGCCATAATATATAGCATAAATCAGCCATAATATATAGCATAAATCAGCCACCTCACAATTGTAAGTCAGCCATAATTTAAAGCATAAATCAGAATATTACCGGGCTAGTCACCTCTTCTCCTTCGAAAACCTTCGACATGCCATCGTTTTGAATGGAATTTTCAATTTCACGAGGTTCTATCAGGGCTTTCAGCCTTTTCAACTCATTCTCCATATCCCCAACTTTGTCTTCCACACATGTTATTCGATGGCCATATTTTTCATCGAACTTAACTTCAAGCTTCTCTATCTACCCCCACAATGCTGTTAATGTTTTCGTCAACAACATCAAATCTTCTGTCAAATCTAAGCATCATGTTTTCAACTTGAGTTTAAGAAGGCCATTCCCCGAAAACATCTGGACCTTGATTAACTATTTTCATGCAATCAGCACCCTTTATCTTCTTAACATTTCCTTCTCCATCCACATCCCCTTCATCAATCTTTTTCTTTTCTCCTTCGGATGCTCTGATTTATCGACTTTCTTTCTGTTCTCGATAACTTCCACATTCTTGCCTTTGCCTTTCGTCCTAGATGGTTCAACTTGCTTCACATCCCAATAACCTTTCACAAACTTATCTTCAAGAATGTCGACTATCGGGTTCTGAACTTCTATGCTTCGTATGTCATCATCCCATGGAGGATAGATCTCATCAATAGGCTTTATGACCATCCTCTTAACACGCACCTATATCAATATCAAACATTGTTGTAAGTAGGCCAGCTACAATATTGAATACCTACAATATTGAGATATTCAATACTAACTTAGCCACAAAATGAAACCATAGGTCAGCTACAATAGTAAACTAAGTCAGCCGCTATATGAAACCATAAGTCAGCTACAACATTGAGATATTCAATACTAACTTAGCCACAAAATGAAACCATAAGTCAGCTACAATAGTAAACTAAGTCAGCCGCTATATGAAACCATAAGTCAGCTACAATATTGAAATATTCAATACTAACTTAGCCACAAAATAAAACCATAGGTCAGCTACAATAGTAAACTAAGTCAGCCGATATGAAACCATAAGTCAGCTACAATATTGAGATATTCAATACTAACTTAGCCACAAAATGAAACCATAAGTCAGCTACAATAGTAAACTAAGTCAGCCGCTATATGAAACCATAAGTCAGCTACAATATTGAGATATTCAATACTAACTTAGCCTGAAACCATAAGTCAGCTACAATAGTAAACTAAGTCAGCCGCTATATGAAACCATAAGTCAGCTACAATATTGAGATATTCAATACTAACTTAGCCACAAAATGAAACCATAAGTCAAGCTACAATAGTAAACTAAGTCAGCCGCTATATGAAACCATAAGTCAGCTACAATATTGAGACATAAATCAGCCGAAACATAAAACCATACCTCACCACGCTGTTCAATCTCCTTACTAATAACCTTCTCTAAATCAGTACGCGTACGATTTCCACCCCATCGAAGAAATGGCAAAAGACTCGACTGATTTCTTCTCCCAAAACGCTCTCCGAATACCGTAATCGATTCATACGCCCAAAACAGCAACGCGTGCACGCAGCCATTGACGGTATATACGATTGCGTTCAAACTGAACCATCTTCACACCTTCTATAAGGCTTTTTAAATGCAACCCGACCCCATGGATAACCAGCAAAGTCTTCATCCTTGAAGACTCTTTTTGCTGTTTCTAAAGGCATTCTAGAATTATGATGTAAACCATAAATCCCCATGTGTAGAATGCATAGCAACCCCAGCATCTTCCTTTTTGGTAAATCCCATGCACGGCACCTACCAAATGCTTTGGCCAACTCATCATACTTTGGCCCAACTCCATACGGCACACCTAACTCTGCCCAGAAGCTAGTGTAGTCAGCTTCACAACTTTCCTTTGGAAAAACATCGGTGTTTAGCCCAGTAATCTCAGCAAATTCGTAGAGGCTAAACCTGATCGGTTGACCACCAGTCAGTACCCATATCTCATATGCATTCTCTATTGCCAACTGACGGGTCAGTAGAAAATGCACAGTCTTAGCCGACCAAACGTAGTCGAAATCAACAAGCTTAGGAAGCAGTCCAACAGATGATTCCTTAATTGGTTCCCATGCATCGTTTCCTATAGCTTCTTTAACGCGCGAGAAATTGCCTAGTTGACAGTTGTGATTCATGCTCTTATTCTGCAAAGGCGATTTCCCGGCCGCGTAAAGTGTAATCGGGTACTTCTTTGGTCCATCAGAAGAATCCATCTATATAAAATAGAAATATATCACACATAAATCAGCAATAAAATCTCCAAATCAAACATAAATTAACCATAAATCAGCCGTAAGAAAACCAAAAATCAGCTGCTTAGGGTTCGGCTAATTTATGATAGGTATATGTCATCGCTTATAAATCTTTTACCATAGATAAAGTAACTTAAACACATACCTTTCTAGTTTTCGAAGTGGGGAATTAGAGCTTAACTATCAGAAATTTGAGATTCAAATTTTTGGGCAGATGAACAGTAATCGACGATGAACAGTTATCTTTATAGTTCGTCTTCTGGGATTCTGCGACAGAAGCGGTCGTTGGGAGACGGACGAGAAAATCCTGGTTTTAACAACGGAAAGACACGGCGTTAATCTGAACCAAATTTAGCAGGGAACTTCTCCTCGATTTCGCAAGAGAGTCGTCGTACAGAAGAAGAGACGAGAATTTTTTTTTTTTATCTAACCAAAAGTGAAAGTGAAATGAACAAGTCTCTTTTCAAGTTTTAATAAAATAACTTTGTTTACTGTCCAACCCAAGAAAATTCAAAAAAAGGGCAAAATCCCACATGCTTCCACAGCACATCAGTCAGCCAGTACTAACCCATAAGTCAGCCAGTACTAAACCATATGTCAGCCAGTACTTTCAATAAGTCAGCCAACACTAAACAATAAGTCAGTCCGTAACTAAACCATAAGTCAGCCAGTACTAAACCATAAATCAGCCAGTACTAAACCGGACAGAAAACTGCTTAACTTCAAGTAAGTCAGCCGTCACTGAAGAGTAAATCAGCCGTTACTGAAGAGTAAGTTAGCCGTGACTGAAGCCTAAGTCAGCCGTGACTATTTGCGACACTAGCTGATGATCGGTCACACTAAGCTCCACTTAAGTGGAATTTAAGGAGCTTATCTTCTCTTTAGTTTTCACTTATTTTGAACATATTTTAATAACTTCAGCTGGTCTTAGAAGCTTCCTAGGTGTCTCTTAAGGTCATAGAAATCGTGCTCAGATGATCTTCATGTTTGATCTTCAAAATATCCCACTTGACATTTTCGGCTATGATAGGATCCATCAGATATGCCTCCACTGTTGGGCCTCTCCAGGGTGATTGGCTGAGCGGATTGAGGTGATCTTAGATGTTTTGGAAACTAGACGCAAATATCTTTAGATCCATATGTGTCTTGTTTCCTGAGGTTTATTGAGCTGAAAGCGACACTTTAATTAACATGTACTTCAATTCGCAGCTCTCCAACGGCTTTAGGTGTAAATCTTCAAACTGATCAAGACTGATCATCATCCATAAAGTTCCTGAACTATTTTTTATCAAATACTATACTCAACCTAGGTTAAGATGAAATTGGTTTCACGATTTTAGCACAAGTCAATAATTAATGAGAATTCAAACAATATTGGACATAAACTGCTTAACTAATCACAACTGTTCGATGAAATCGATCTCAAAAAATTAACAACACACATCCAAAAATTCTGAAAGCAATTTTAAAAAATACTAGACTCATCCCAGGTTCAGAATCAATTGATTTAACAATTTTATCGCAAGCTAATAATTTATGAAAATTCAAACAAAATCGGACAGAAAATTGCTTAACTTCGCGATGATGCTCTGAAGTCAGCCTCATTATTTTATAAGTCAGCCATGACTAAAACTTACGTCAGCCACGACTGAAACTTAAGTCAACCACTGAATCGTAAGTCAGCCATGATTGAAACCTAAGTCAGCCATGACTGAACCGTAAGTCGGCCACTGAATCGTAAGTCAGCCATGACTGAACCATTTATTGTACAACCATCCATGACTGTTCATCTTCTTCGATTGAAATCCTGTAAACCTAGAAAAATGTGCGTTAATGATTTTTCTTAAGAATCACTGTCAAACCTTAACATAATAACTTCAAGGTAACTTAAACACAAACCTTTATAGCTTTTGAATTCCCAAATCAAGTTTCATTTGCAGAAATTTGAGTTTCTAGTTTTTGAAATTTCAATTGCGGAAGATGAATAACTCTTTGCGATTTTTTTCTCCGGAGATAGTGCAACGAATGCGGATGTAGGGAGACAGAGGAGAGGAGGCACGATCGAAAATTTGGGGAAAAAAAAACGTTTTTGCTTCTTAAAGTTTTTTTTTTTTATGAAAAAAAATAAATCATAATGGCAAAATCCGTAATTTAAGTTTTAAATTTGGCTAAACTGACATTTTCATTACAAAAATTGATATTTCAGTAATTTCAAAAATAAATATCTATGGTAGTCATTTCACAACTTTTCTGGTATATTTAAGTAATTCTTTCTTTATTTTTTGGTTCGCAAATCTCGATTACATTAACGTGCAGCTAAATATTAAATATACATGTAACATGAAAAAGTATATGTTTGCTTTATCATATCCAATTTTCATTGCGAATGATCTTATAAGCATATCTTAGGTGATCTACAATATCTCGGTGTCGAGTGTGGACAAATCTAATAGTTGACTAAATTAATGTGTTATGATATAGTAAGTAGAATACATACCGATCACCGTCATTCACTTTTTTATTTTTGTTTTTTTGTTGGTTCCTTAGTTGGGAGTTTTATTCTAATAATTTAGGAAAAAAAAATTTACAAATGAAATATTCGAAATTAATATTCTAAAATTTCTGAGTAAACAGTTAGAAAGATAATAAAAATTACCGAAAACCAAAAACCTATAAAAGTTAACACGGAGCAAACCAATATCATTGAGTATATCGGAAAAAAACAAATCAATCTTCAAAGACTACGTCACTCAAACTAACTCTATACAATCTGTTTTCATAACAAAAAAAACTATATTTCTTGAAAGAATGAAACTATTTTTCATTACACGTAATAAACCTTCTATCTCTAAGTGAAGAGGCAAGAGGCTCCTCCTATGTAACATTTTCCCTAAAAGCAACACATTATTGTCCCTCTAAACGCAAATTCAACCTAGGCATGTAAAGGGATCAAAAGATTTTTGTGCGTCATGTATAGATTCAAAACTGTAATAGGAGAGAAGACTTTCACGGTGACTCTTTCCAATATTGGTTCTATAGGACTCAATTGAACTGCCTCCTATTAGAGATAACTTAAAGAGCAAGAATACAAATCTTGCGGGTCAAGTATTGTGGGTCTTGAAAAGCCGGTTATGAAATGAATCCTGTGAAGCCCGTAGAAGAATATTCTCTAAATCTTTTATATTACTTGGTGTGTAAGTATATTTCCATTATGTATTAGATTTAGATTATGAAACTTTACATTATTTGGTGTTATTATTATGTTAATGTTAATACTATATATTTGTATGTTAGGATCTCATATTCAACACAATTTAATAATATATTTCATTCCATTATATTTAGCATGATATCAGAGCAAATGGTTTTTGTGGATCGAAGTTAAGTTTTCCATAATACAAATTTTGTGATTGAAAAGAGATCATGGTGACGACGGTAATCTTTGGAGGAGAAGACGAGGGAGATGGTGGTAATGAAGACGAAGTGAAGTGTATCACATGATATTTTTCTTTTAGTCTTTAAATTCAATAGGTTTTCAATTTTGTTTTGGGTACGTGGTTTTAATTAAAGTTATATGGGTTTTAAATAAAGTTCTTACTTATAGTTTGGGTTTTGTTCCACCCTATTTTGAAGATTGAAGTTTATCTGGTATTGTCGAATTAGGATCTCTGATCCTGCCATATATTTGTTTGGTTATCATCTAGCCATATCCGGAGGAGTCTGTTGACTTGTTTTGTCCGTCCTCGACAATATTCACAACATAAGTGTTCTGCTTTGTGATTATAGAGTTTGTGTTTCGTGTACCACGTTTGTCGTGCGGGGAGTATTATAGAGACAACTTGGAGAGCAATATTTGTATCTTGCAGATTAATACACAGAGTTTTAATCCTATATAAACTACTGCAAGTACACAACAAATGTTGTAGCAATCTAGGGATCGAATCCATAAGGACCAAGTGTCACACTACGATTCTTTGAGAATGAAAATTAAGCTAAGACAAAGACATGGTTTCTGTTTGTAATTTGAATGAGCAAATAACTAAACGATGTAAACTTATGAATTAAAAACGCTAGGTCAAGGGATATTCGCGGGAATTCAGAGATCATGAACCAGACAATTATTCAGGGACTAATGAGCACATACTAGAACTCAGACATCAATGTATACCCAATCCACTGTTATGATATTAATCACTTTATCTAGCAACCTAAGATTCTAAACTGTCGTTTGAACTTAGAATTCTAGACAAGCATTAACGAACATGTTCAATCTGTTCACGGACCGCCTTAGCATCAGCTTTCGTTGGCTAAGGACAATCCGCTCATCTATGTTCTTTCAAGCTTTAAAACAACACTTTTGATGCATTAAATAACTTAAGATCAGAAACTAGGTAGCTAATCTAATTCCAGCAATAAGATCAACAATAAACGAAGAACCCTAAGATAATTCCCTATCTATGTCCGATGCAATGATTCATAAATCTTTTTGAAACTCTAAACCCTAGGAGACTACTTAGCCATAGAAGCAGAGAAACAACAAGGAGATGAAGAAAACATTATCAGATTGCAATTAAATAGAGAAATGGGATTAGAAATCTTCTCCAAAGTGTCAAAGAAGATGGATCTCTAATCTCCAGAGTTGCTTCCAAAAAAAAAAAACTAAAAGAATTCTAAAAAGTGCAATGAAAAGAAGCGTCAAAGGAGGTGTCAAAAGAGGCATCCCTGGAAATCTAGGTTTTTGGGGTATTTATACCCTCACAAAATAATAAAAATAAATAAATATGAAAATAACAAAATTTCAGAAAAAGGAAATAAGTGTTTGAGTCATAGACAGACTTCGGAAGACTTCAATAAATGTCAGCAGACTTGTCCACGGACTTCAGCATACTTATTCGCAGATTTCAGCAGACTTCAATAGACTTCCTTCTTCTTTGCTCTGGTTTAGCTCAAATCCGTCCAAAAAGCACTAGTTCCCGTACATCGCCTCAAGATCTAAACAAAACTAAAAAAAGACCGAAAGGACATAAAAAATGGAAATTGACGCGACAAAAGAGTCAAAATGAATATCAAATACCGGAGAAAAGACACTAAAAATCCGTCAAATCACATATCAAGTATTGTGAGCCTTTAAAGACCAGTTATGAAGCGAATCTCGTGAAACTCGAAGAAGAATATTCTTTAAATCATTATATTAGTGCAAGTATATTTTCATTATGTATTAGATTTGGATTAGGAAATTTTACATTATTTGGTTTTATCATTATGTTAATGTTAACACTATATATTTGTATATTAGGATTTCATATTCAACACAATTTAATAATATATTCCATTCCGTTATATTTATCATCTCCCATGACATATATGTAATATGGAGTGACTTAAGTATTTGGAGGCAATGATTAAAAATCCGAATTTGATTTTGAAATTAATCATTTTGATTCAAAATATCATTAGGTGTTAATCGGGTGCATGCAAGGGGCCTATACTCTAATTGATTAATCAGAGATTAACACATATTTCTTTTAGAGATTTTAAATAATATATAATTAAATTAATAAAGTTGGATTATGTTTCTTTTATTATGCTTAAATCTTGAAAATATTTGATAGGCTAGTGGTTCGAGTAAAGTTGGATTAAATATTGATTTGTACGAACTACATTTAGCCTTTTTCATTTATTATTAACTTAGCAAAAACCTTTTCCTAATCTCAACTCGATTCACTCTTCATTTCTAAAAAAGACATCGTCTTTCTACACGAGGATTAGTTTAGAATATAATAGAGTACTCCACGGATTATAGACTTAACGTCACGAGAATTCACCTTTCCCATTCCCTTTTCTGACTCTTGGTTGTTTCTAACCCGTAATTTGAGTTTCCAAAACTATTACTCGTAAACCCGTTAAAATAAGGATAATTCAGGTACCTAAAATCATTATCCGTTCCGAGCTCCCAATAATTTAGGTCACGGTAATTCTCCTATACGGAAAATTTAAGATTTACATTCTATTTTAGAATTGATCCATGGATAAAAAAAATCCCTCATCTAACTATTCGATTAAGTTGATAAAATAAACAGAATGAATTTGAAACGTCTAACCAATGGTTTTTCACGAGTGTCACTCGTTTGTTCATTATTACTGACTAGGAAATGTACTAGCGCGTTGCACAGAATTTCAATTTTAAAACACCGTTAAAATCAAAATTTAATATAACATTCTGTAAAAATATACATATTTATATTTTACTATACACATTGATTCTCTTTCTTTCCAACTCATATTTTTTAGTTTAGTAATAAGTTTCTTATTATTGAATAATTTAAATAACTTAACTAATCACTATTGTCTTAAATAACACAATAATATTTTAACACTCTTAGAAAAACATTTTTAAAAAAATTAGTATATTTATTTCTTTGAAACATGACTAATCTTCTTTTTATCAACATAACTTCTTCTAGTCTTGCGTTTATTATTTATTTATTTTGTTCATCCTAAATTAAAATCCAAATTTCTCAGCATAGTTATAATGTTTTTAAAAACATTATACATCAAATTGTTAATTTATTATAAAATATATTTTTTTTTTTATTTCCAATAAGACTATTTAAAAATTTATATTTTCTATTACAAATAAACTATTCAATGTTTCCTATCATATATACTATTATATTTTAATTTTATGCTCTTGTAATTCTTGGAAAATTATCATTATTCCAATTGATTCAAAAATCAACAGATATCTAGGTACCTGAAAAAATCTTATATAATATATTAAGGTTACCTTTCTGTGGAGCAACAAGACGCTTCTATTTGTCACCCCAAAAACTTAATACATTTTCTCCTTCCCCAATTTATTTATTTATTTTTTATTCTTTTTTTTCTAACCAAAAAGACTTGATCAAATATAAATTAAAAAATGCTTCAAAAAAAACTTCAAAAATCAAACCGCAAAATTTGAATCTCCACAAATTAATTTTTAAAAAACCAACAAACTAACACAATAAATCTAATATAAATTAAAAATTCTTCAAAAATCAAGTCACAAAATCTCACTATCTCAATCTTAACAAAATACTTTTAAAATTATGGAGCTACAAGACGCTGTCACGTGTACCTACAACAACCTAACACATTTTATCTTTTCTCAGATTTTTTTAATTATGATCTATGATAAATTAGGAAAAAACTGAAATTAACATATATTTTACAGTAATATATAAATAACAACTGCAAATACAACACCAATGCATTAGAAGTTTCAAAAACCAAAAAACTTACTCCAAAAAGAAATGATTTTATCACCAACCGGAAGCATGAATGATCTTCTACTTAAAATCAAAAGATATTTAGATACGTGGAGAAAACAACATCAACTACAACGAACATATACTTCAAACACATCTTATATAATATAGTAAGGTTACCTTTCTGTGGAGCAACGAGACGCTGCCACATGTCCCTCAAAAAACTTAATACATTTTCTCTTTCCCCAATTTCTTTATTTTTGATTCCTTTCTTTCTAACCAAACAAAAAGATCAAATATAAAATAAAAAATGCTTCAAAAATTTTGAAAAATAAAAGCACAAAATTTGAATCTCTACAAAATACTTTTTAAAAATACAACAAACTAACACAATAAATCTACTATAGATTAAAAAAAATGCTTCAAAAATCAAGATATAAAATTTCACTCTCTCAATCTTAACAAAATACTTTGAAAATTGTGGAGCTACGAGACGCTGTCACGTGTTCCTCAAAAAAAATAATTTCATCACAACCCAAAAGCATTGAAATATTTTCAACTTAAAATCAAAAGGTATCTAGATACATGGAGAAAACAACATCAACTACAACGAACATATACTTCAAACACATAACAAAAACTTCAAATATTTGATCAACTTTAACCTCACATTTCATGATATTGATGAACAAACATTATATACGTTAATCTATGGTTTATTAAACTTCATTCATACAAAGATATTCTGAACTCAAGAATACCACACAAATAACCTCAAAGTATTTTTTGAAACTAAAGATGTCAACGCAAACGCCTCATCAATATTAGGTGTGGAATTATCAATAGAAGATCTAGAAATTTCTCAAACACCAGCTACAAAAGAAGATGAAATAGGTTATTGCTTAATATGTTTGCTATAAAATAATATTTTACTGTGCGGCCATATATTTCATCACGAATCTAGATTACACTATAAAATAAGTTATTTTTATTATAGAAGAGAATTATTTTGATACTTATATCAATTTTAGAATAATAATAATAATAATCATTTTTAAACAAACAACTATGAAAATTAAAATAATGTGTGATTTGAAATACCAAAATTAATGGAAAATGTGTTATACTTTTAAATTTTTTATAAAAAATATTATTAATAAAATAGTAAAATTATAAACAAAAATAGAATAATAAAAATAGAATAATAAACATAAAAATAATTAATTAAATAATACTAAAACAATTAACAAAAACATGAAAAATGTAACAATAAATAATACTTTTAAATAATACTTATAACAACTGCAAATATAACATCAATGCATTAGAAGTTTCAAAAACAAAAAAAACTTACCCCAAAAAGAAATGATTTCATCACCAACAGGAAGCATTGAATTATCTCCAACTAAAAATCAAATGATATCTAAATACGTGGACAAAACAACATCAACTACAATGAACATATACTTCAAACGCATGACAACAACTTCAAATATTTGATCAATTTCAACCTCACATTTCATGATATTAATGAACAAACATTAGATACATTAATCAATGGTTTATTAAACTTCATTCATATAAAGATATTCCCAACTCAAGAATACCACACAAGTAGCCTCGAAGTGTTTTTCGAAATTGAAGATCTCAACCCAAATGCCTTAACAATATTAGGTGTGAAATTATCAAACGGAGATCTAGAAATTTCTCAAACACCAGCTACAAAAGAAGAAGAAATAGATGATTGCTTAATATGTTTGTTATAAAATAACATTTTACTTTGCGGCCATAAATTTCATTACGAATGTAGATTACACTATAAAATAAGTTATCTTTATTATACAAGAAAATTATTTTGATACTTATACAAATTTAAAAGTAATAATAATATGTATTTACTTTGTAATGCGTTTTTAGTGCATTTCTTATGGTGTTGATAGAATTCAATGATTTGGTTTTATATAATATAATTTGAGTTTTTTTCTTTGTTGTTTTGTTTTTTTAGCAACATCAATGAAACTTTTTGAGTGTGAAGATGTATTTGATACCGCTGATAGCCTTATGGCTATCATGATAATGATACTTGTCAATTATTCATTTCCCAAATATCAAGAGAAAAACAAAGATATAGTGTGGAAAGTATTTTACATCATTGTTAATGTATTAATTGTTTTATAATATTCTTGATTTCCTCCATTACCGTCGGAGCAAAGCCACACTTGGAGAGTGGCTGCTTCAAGAAGCGAAACTTTCCATGACATTGAAATGAGCCGGGGAGACATAAATCATGGTCATTAGTAATAGAGTTGTGCAACTCTAAATGTTTTTCAGTATCATCTACTTTTCATGTTTTAGTTACCTTCTACATTTTATGTTTCTCTTTTATTTTTGTCGTCAATTTTAATATAGTATCTTATGTATTTCTCTTTTTACTTTGTAATACGCTTTTAGTACATTTCTTATGTTGTTGATAGACTTCAATGATTTGCTTTTATATAATATAATTTGAGTTTTTTTCTTTGTTGTTTTATTTTTTTAGCAACATCAATGAAGCTTTTTGAGTGTGAAGATGCATTTGGTACCGCTGATAGCCTTAAGGCTATCGTGATAATAATATTTGTCAATTATTCATTTTCCAAAGATCAAGAGAAAAACAAAGATATAATGTGGAAATTATTTTACATAATTGTTTATGTAGTAATGCTTTTTAAATATTTTTGATTCTCTCCATTACCGTCCGAGCAAAGCCACACTTGGAGAGTGGCTGCTTCAAAAAGCGAACAACTATGAAAATTAAAATAATGTGTGATTTGAAATACCAAAATTATTGACAACTGTGTTCTACTTTTTAATCTTTTATAGAAAAATATTATTAATAAAATAGTCAGATTACAAACAAAAATAGACAAATAAAAATAAAAACAATAAATTAAATAATACTAAAATAATTAACAAAAATATGAAAAATGTAACAATAAATAATAATTTTAAATTATAGAGTTACGAGAAGCTGTCACGTCTCTCTAAAAAACATTACACATTTAATCTTTTCTTAAATTATTTTTGAATCATGATCAATAATAAATTAGGAACAAACTGAAATTAACATCTATTTTACACTAATATATAAATAACAACTGCAAATACAACATCATTGCATTAGAAGTTTCAAAAACCTAAAACCTTACCCCAAAAAAAAAATGATTTCATCACAACCCGGAAGCATTGAATTATCTCCAACTTAAAATCCAAAGGTATCTAAATACGTGGAGAAAACAACATCAACTACAACGAACATATACTTCAAACACATGAAAACAATTTCAAATATATGATTAACTTCAACCTCACATTTCATGATATTGATGAACAAACATTAGATACGTTAATCTATGGTTTATTAAACTTCATTCATACAAAGATATTCCCAACTCCAAAATACCACACAAATAGCCTCAAAGTGTTTTTCGAAATTGAAGATCTCAACGCAAATGCCTCAACAATATTAGGTGTGGAATTATCAATCGAAGATCTAGAAATTTCTCAAACACCAGCTACAAAAGAAGAAGATATAGATTATTGCTTAATATGTTTGCTATAAAATAATATTTACTTTGCGGCCATAAATTTCATCACAAATGTAGATTACACTATAAAATAAGTTATATTTATTATAGAAGAGAATTATTTTGATACTTATATCAATTTTAGAATAATAATGATAATAATATGTTTTAAACAAACAACTATGAAAATTAAAATAATGTGTGATTTGAAATACCAAAATTAATGAAAAATGTGTTATACTAATAAAATAGTCAGATTACAAACAAAAATAGACTAATAAAAATAAAAATAAAAATTAAATAATACTAAAATAATTATCAAAAACACAAAAATGTAACAATAAATAATACTTTTAAATTGTGGAGTATTATCTGTTCTCTCTAAAAATATAACACATTTTATCTGTTCTCATATTCTTTTTGAATCATGATCTATAATAAATTAGGTAAAAACTGAAATTAACATCTATTTTACACTAATATATAAATAACAACTGCAAGTACAACATCAATGCATTAGAAATTTCAAAAACCAAAAAACTTACCCCAAAATGAAATTATTACATCACCAACCGGAAGCATTGAATCATATCCAACTTAAAATCAAAAGATATATAGATACGTGGAGAAAACAACATCAACTACAACAAACATATACTTCAAACACATGACAACAATTTCAAATATTTGATCAATTTCAACCTCACATTTCATGATATTAATGAACAAACATTAGATACATTAATCAATGGTTTATTAAACTTCATTCATATAAAGATATTCCCAACTCAAGAATACCACACAAGTAGCCTCGAAGTGTTTTTCGAAATTGAAGATCTCAACCCAAATGCCTTAACAATATTAGGTGTGAAATTATTAATCGGAGATCTAGAAATTTCTCAAATATCAGCTACAAAAGCAGAAGAAATAGATCATTGCTTAATATATGTTTGCTATAAAATAATATTTTACTTTGCGGCCATAAATTTCGTCACGAATGTAGATTAAACAATAAAATAAGTTATCTTTATTATAGAAGATAATTATTTTGATACTTATATCAATTTTAGAATAATAATAATAATAATAATAATAATAATAATAATAATAATAATATGTTTTAATAAAATAACTATGAAAATTAAAATAATGTGTGATTTGAAATACTAAAATTAATGACAAATGTGTTCTACTTTTAAACTTTTATAGAAAAATATTATTAATAAAATAGTCAGATTACAAAAAAATAGACTAATAAAATTAAAAATTAAAAATTAAATAATACTAAAATAATTAATAAAAACATAAAAAATGTAACAATAAAAAACATGAAAACAATATATGTATATATATATATATATACATCTAAAAATATAATAAATAAAAATTTATATATCAAACCCACGCAATGCTTAGAACTTACTCTAGTTATGAATATAAATAGATATATACATCTATATGTTCGTTGACAAAAAAAAACATATGTGTACATCTTAACATCGATGTTAAAAAAAGAAACAAGTTTACATGTAATGGCTTCTTAACACATATCACATGATTTCTGTGACCAGATATTCAGTAAAATGTAAACGACATGATTAGGGAAAAAAACAATAATTTTTTTTTCTAATGAGATAAGTGTTTCGAAACATGATTTTGAATACATATATAAAGGTTACGTTTGCATGACCATCTATATAACTTTATCTTTAACATTTTAATTATAAGATTACTGTATAACAAAAGAATAAGTATAATAGGTGAATTTACTTCTATATAAACCAGTCCAGTCTCACAAAATTGTATCCGTGCAAAACTTAGTTCATTTACACTGACCAATCTTTTCTTTATGCTCTAAACATGAGTAACTTCATTTTAACCACAATACTCCTTGTAGCTGTGCTATGCCTCATCTCTCTCCCCATTTCAACCTTTGGATTACAAATGAAACCGTCGTCTAAGCCATCGGAACCAGCGTTAGGCAACCACCACCACAAAGGCTTTGGCCGTCTTGAAGACTCCAAGATTAGTCCAGCTAGCTCTTCTGTATCAGACTCTAATTACGCACCTCCATCATCCCCGGGACTGCTACCGGCATTGCTACCAGGATTTCCCAACATCCTGGGGCTTCCAATTCCCATCATCTCCGGGCTTCCTAACATCCCCGGACTTCCCGGCATCCCGGAAAAACCAAACGTTCCAAGGATTCCTCAGATCCCACAGATACCAAACGTTCCAAGGATTCCTCAGATCCCACAGATACCAAACATCCCTGGCCTCCCTAGCCTTCCCGGCCTCCCTAGCCTCCCTAGCATACCTAGCCTCCCCAACCTACCTAGCCTACCTAGTCTTCCAGGCCTTCCTGGACTCCCGGCGCTGCCTCCTCTAGCGCAGGTCCAGTCAGAAGTTGTATCGCAGTCTGCTGAAGTGGAGAAGTGCTTGAAGACAGATGGATCAAAGACCTCTGAGAAATGCTCTTCACAGATATTCTCAAGCTGGGCAAAGAAAGATTTTGCATTGGACAAGGAGTGCTGCGAGATCGTTATGAATATGGACAAGAAGTGCAATAGCCACGTTCACATGTTGTACAAGAGCCCGTTCTTCGTTTCTCTTCTTCGATACTCGTGTCACATCAAGCACATCACAAGCTAAGCAAGTCCCTCCAATGGATATATTTATTTGTTATAGTTTCCTGTGTGATCATCTCTCATGGACTATATATTATTTGTTCTTCGTTGAGTAATAGTGGGTTTACTGAACAAAATACTATAATTGAGAAAGAACTCAATTGCAGACATAAATAATCTATATTTTAAGTATTGGAAACGAGTATATATTAATGTATTTAACTTTATTTCTACCTTTTTCTTTTGGTCAACACTATAATTCTAACTTAAAAAAAAAAAAACTAAACTATAGCTCTATTGTTTATATCTTTCCAGATTTTAAGGGAATGCAATAGAATTAAATAAATATGAATTTAATCCATCTCTTTAACATTCATTGCATATTCAAGTGAAAGTTTGCAAAGAGAGTCTCAGTCATTCTCAGTTGGCTTGTTATGAAAGGTTAAATCAATAAAGTGGTTCAAGTATACAGTATAATCTTTATAAATTAATATTTGATAAATTAATTATTCTTATAAATTAATAAATTATTCTGATCCTAAGTTGTATCAATATAATAATTAACACAATTCGATAACTGAATAAAATAATAGTTTTTTAAAAATCCTATGTGAATAAATGGTCCAATCAATATCATAAATTAATAATCATATAAACTTATAACATATAAATAAGACATTTTAGTAAAGTATGACTATAATGTTGTTTGTTTATTCCTAAATATGCATTTTTATTGGAGCTTACTTCTAATTTTTTCTTATTGTATCAAAAACAGTTGATATCATCTTCTCAAATTATATCCAAAAATTATGAAAAATTTTATATGCGATAATTTTTTGCTAATGTCTAATTGCGACTAAAAGTATCAAATTTTCTTCAACTTCTTACTATGATTTGTTTTTGGAACTAAACAAATCTCTCTATAAATTAATAAAATACTTCAGTCCCAACATTATTAATTTATAAAGGTGTTCGTGTATAATGGGTTACTCTCCAAAATGAAGAATGCACGACATGTCACAAAAATAAGGAAGAAATGGAACAACTTGCACACAAAGTTTTCACTTCCATTTTGTATCCAATCTTTAGCTTAATTCCTATGTTCTAATCAGTTGCTAAATCTTCTTCTTCTTTTTTCTTTTAAGCACAAACAAAAAAAAAAATTTATCACCAGATGAACATAAGATACCGAACCATTCTTATTTCATATTAAACACATATTAAACACTTCAAGTTTTTCTTTTTTTTTTCTTATCAAGCGCTTTTCTTTTTTCCTCTTTTGATTTTAATTTTTTTTATTTCTCAAACAAAAGAGGAGGTAGTATAACTTAAATACAGGAGCACACTTTCTTTGTTTCTTCCCTATTTTTCTATATTTTCTTCCCAATTTGTTTCATTCTTTATTTTCCATCTCATATATTCTTTCTTTCTTTTCAAATCATGCTCCTACATTGAAACCATTATTACCGATTAAGCACTAACTGTTCATATTCATTACAAGAAAACAAATGATTAAGGACGCCCAAAAACATCGCTAATTTGTTTTTAATCTTGTTTAGTGACAGATCAACGACATCTTCAAAAACGTTGTTAATCGTGTGTCGCTAAATTTTTGTGTTGATAACATTGCATAAATTTTTAAAATAAATATTTTTTTTTTTGAAAAATCTATGTGATATCTGACTCGGCAAAAAATATGCAATGTAACATATAACTCAGCAGAAATATGACACATGGCATCTGACTCATCAGTTTGACTAACACATTTTCGGTCAAAATTGATTTCGGCACATATATTAAAGTTCATGTAGATTTTTTAAAAATTTATTAAGTTGAAGTTGAAAAATGCACTGCATCTTAGTTCTTGTATGAAAAGGCACCATGGAATTTGTTCACATTGAAATTGGTCATTTTCACATGATCGAGCACTATGGATTGTCATAATATATATTTATAAGAAAATTTAATTTGATTTCCTTTTAAAATACATTTTCCAGTTTAGAAACTCAAATTTATTTTTGTTAACTTTGTTTCATTTTTATATGTATTACAATAATGGGTTTCTAGTAAATTTTCAACCTTATATTTAAATTAGAAAATTGTGCTGCAATAAAGGAGAAAACAGAACGAGGTTAACATTTTATCATATAAAATGAGGAAAAGTTCTAAAATTTATGTGAAACTAGGTCAAAATCGGAATTTTAGAAGGTACATTGCTAGGTCAACTATGTTATATAAAATCTATGTCAAACGTATTTTCGCCACATAATTTTGTAATATTGAGTTTTGTTCTTTTTATGTCAAATCCATATTAAACATAGAAAAATGAGTTTATATGTTTTGAGTTACACTTAGAAACCGATCCCCAAAGGCTTTTAGAATTTCTTCACCTATTTTGGTTAGTCACTAATTTATAAAACTATATGATCTAACTATACTATAAAAATTATTATGATATAAATTCATTAAATATATTTCCATTTTTATTTGTCATCATCTTATTATTGTTTTCTTTTGCATAAAAAAACAAATGTTTCAAACATATTGATGTTATGTTCTTATTATCTAATGGTAATCTATATCATATTTTCAAATTAACTCTACATAACTATTATTGTTTAGTTATGATGTTACGTTTTTTTTTCAAGAATAGTCAATGACTCATAAAAAAAATATTTTATATTTTATATTAACGTAAAACTCATGTAAACATTTATATTGAAAAAATAACTTTTTGATTTAAAATATATAACCATGACTTCTTTTTAAAAATATTGTAGTAGCAGAAGTAATGGGGAATGTGAAACAAAGACCACAAGAAAGGCCTTGTGGTACCATTTTTCCACAAAAAAGGCAATGTGTTCACAAGGAATGTTTTACTTTTTGTGTGGAGAAATTCACTAAGGGATCAGCAGGTCTATGTCGTGAAAATCGTCGTGGAAGTGTGTGCTTATGCCATCACTGGTGTGGTTAATTTCTTTTTTTTTTATATAACAATAAAACTTTAATCATATTTAAAATAAGAATCTTATAATAAAATTATAAGACTTTTTAGTGTATGTGGCATCATATTTTGTACTAGCACTGCTATCAAATTAAAGAATATGGATTCAAATCTAGTAGTATACATATACGTATACAAAGGTTGTAAGTTTTTAAAAGGCCAGTAAATTCCCCAGTTTTAAAGGTTACCTATACAAGGGTTCCCGCATTGATGTTTTTGCATGTATATATACATAAAACATTTTATCAACAAATTATTGAAAACTTAAAAAAAAAGAGTTAAAATTTGGGAAAATATTACATACTTGCAGAACCGTATACATATATTGTGAGTCTTCAGGTCCAATCGATGGGTTTCTAGAGATCTCGACATGATTGATATTACCAAAATTTCGATCCAACAATGCTCGAAAGAGAGCTGAGTGACCAAGCGTCTTTAAAACGCCTAAAGATAATGGAAGAATTCCTTAGTGACCCAATGTTAGCCATGGTGGAAGAGATGGTTGCAAATAGGGAGGCAGCTGAAACAATGGTACAAGTAACTATGGAGATGGAAGGAAATGATGGAGGAACGCGTATGGTTGAGATTAACCAAGCCGGAGGAACAATGCGCATTACTATGGTAGGTGGTCTTGCTGAACCACCAAGAAATTTTTGGAGGGGTCGAGCATCTACTCAAAGGACCAAAAGGGGTATAATAAACACACAAGTAAAGAAAGCCCCATAGATAGATCCAAGCTTCAATTGCGGCTAATTTGGCCACTACTTAGCCGAGTGTCCATACCCAGTTAGAGGTAATACTTCAGAATTTGCGGATGGTGCTGGACCATCATCAGTTGGAGGATCTGGTTCGAGTTATTTGTTCGGAGAACATTCCAAGGCATAACCGTCTCAAGAAAATGCAAAAACTCCATAAATTCCTTAGGATATGGGTAGCGAAAGTGAAAATCCTAACCTGTTTAAGTGTATATAGAGACCGCATAGCGAGTCTAGTTTGGAGTATGGTTGTATAATTAGGTTGGAAATAATGGTAAATTGAACAGTGTAAGTAAAGCCAAGGATCGGTAAGGGTAGATGTTAAATATTTTGTAGAACTCGGCTAACCCCATTTTTCTTGTATCATATTAGGGTTATTTGGCTAATATGAAATATTAATACAAAATTGGTTAAGTATTTATTCTTGTGCATGAATGCTTGAATGACTTACTTTCTTGCTTGTGTGAATGCTTAGTGATTGAATGCATGGCTGGTTCTGAGATTTTCTGAGAATTGCAGAAGATAAGAAGAATGGAGGAAAATAAAATAAGACAAGGCAAAGAGAAGAATCAAGCGAGTAATGAGGAAAAATACCAAGGATGACTAAGAAAATACTAGGAAAACCGGCAAAAAAAGGAATAGTACTGAGTTTACTACTTCAAAGATAAGAAAATACAAGGGAAACCGGCAAAAAAAAAGAAGCAAGAGACGAGATAAGTGCGAAATGAAAAGAAAAATTCAACAAAAATGGGTGAGGCAAAATTCAAGAAGAAACGACGAAGAATAAAGAAATTCGAAGTCACGGTGCCAGTTTGCATGGTAGCTTCCCATGCTCATTACACCTACCAGCCAGCTGCCTACATGCATGCTTGCTAAGCCATGCATGGAGACACCTTGAGAGCCACAGACCCAAGTAACTCCTCTATACAAAGAGATGGTCCTTTCCCTCATTTTCCACACAAAAATCCACTCTCTCACTAAATCTCTTTAAGGTTTTAGTCATTTTGAAGTTTTCTATTCGACGGTAAAAGCAATCTTCGAGCGACAGCGAGCATCGGATGAGCACCAGTGAGCACCGGATGAGCGACAGCAAGCATTGGACAAGTATTCACGGGCAACAGTCGGTCATCAAACACTGTCTCGGTAGCGATTCTCGACAGACTCTCAGCAATACCCAACCATCGCACTATGGGTTGGGCACATTGCTTGGGGTCTCGTGAATTGCTTACGGGCATTCATGTGGATGCATTGCTTGTTATTTGATGAGTGTATAACAATTGTTCTAGAATGCTGATAGGGCTTCATACACGTAAAACCTAGAACATTAATGCTGAGATATGTATTGCTTGAACTTGAACATCGTAATTTTTTACTTGATGGCTTGGGTAAAATACAGTAATGAACGAAGAACCATAAAAATTTATGCATGATATGATTGGCGTATGATGAGTGTAAGTCCTAGGTAAAGATGATCGGCTGGCAAGGGAGACTAAGGCCTTTCATTTCAGATGGGATGATCAAGTGGGATCATAGTGATGGACCATATGTCTCTCGTGACCATATGTCTAGGAGTAGTAAAACATGCCGAGGATTTGAAGTATTGCTTTGGAGTTTCCTGTGTGGTCTCAACGTACCTTATGTTTCTTTGTGGTCTCAACTAAGGATTAGGATCGGGCCCTAAATAAGTTGATTCGTGAGAAGATGTAAGTTGGGTAAGTCGAGTTTTTTCCGAGAATTACTCGGGATTTCTCGTCATGGTTGTAAGTCTCCATGTTTTCATTCCTTGATTGTTTACTTGATGTTTCTATGGTGGAATTTGGGGATCGGGATTATTACTTGTTAGAGAGGACCCAGCTCGTTGAGTAATGCTAGATTACTTATAAGTCTCTTTGTTTTGCAGGCGTAGATAAGCTTTAGCCCAAGCATTGAACACTAGGATCCGGAAGTAGGTATTTGGTTGCGTTTGTAAAGATTTGCTTTTGATTATTATGTAATTTAAACAGATCCAAACCTTATAAACATTTTGAGTAACGAGTGTATAAAATACCTATATTATACTTAATAAACGAACATCTCTTAAAATCCTCGAGTAAATCTGGTATACGATCCTGTTCGGATCTGCTTAACGGACAATTATTGACAAGGGTTGGCAAGTATAAATCATGGTCGGACAGAAAAGGTCAAGGATGGTATGGCTGAATGCTTGGATTCTTCCCGGTAATCGACTGGACCGTACTTAGTATTTTCAAGTGGCGAATACGAGGCATTCTTGACTTGTCAGGTCATAGAATGGTTCGTGTTTCCTACAACGAGGATCTCCAATTTTCTATGTTGTTGTTTTGTTGCAAGCGATAGTGTTGGCAGTGACAGGAAATGCCAATGCTGATTGTTCTGTACAGAGAATCATGGCTTCTCTTTTGAGTAGATTCTTCATTAGTTCCGAGAAATATATGAGGTTTTCTCTTCTGTTGATTGCGTCAGCTTCTGGCTTTTACTCTTCGGGGGGGCCATAAAGTATCTGTTCGATGAGATCTTCGGCGTCAATAGGTTTGCCGAGGAGTGCGATTTCACCAGATTTGGTTTTCATAACCAAATATATTCGCTGATTATCTTGGTGCCCTTGTCACAACTCTTGATTTGAAATTGGAGTTGACAGATGTGGCCACGAGATGGAGTGCTATTGATTTTGGATAGTGTTGGGGTCGGTTTTCACCCGCTCAACATTAACGTTCGAAGACAAGATGATTAAAGAAATGGTCCTCCAGACTCTCGATGAAGAAGGAGCAACAGCACCTGAGTCTTCCCGCGGTGCAGAACATGTGGCAATTATATCTAGACAAAGCAGACAATGGACCGGAAAGGAGCCGACCATGTGTTCGGACCACGTCGGGCCGATCACGTACTCGGCACCATGAGGTGCGACCACGTGCTTGCTGACAAGCAACCACGCCTTCGCCGAAACCAGCCGATCCCGTGCTCGCCAAGACCAGACGACCACGGCCTCTCCTGTGCTGCTGATCACACCCTCGGTCCAATACAGTCTTCGGCCCAATGACGAGAAGGTAGCCCAGTCCAGACACGAAGCCCACATTTATGCAACCGACTCAAGCGAAGCAATTCCGCGAAGACTTAGGAATGTTCAGCCGCCTTAGAGATAGTATATATAGGCGATGTAAAAACCCTTGTAAAGGATCCGCAATCACATACACAATCTTATACTCAAACTTTTACATAGCAATAACAAAAGCTCTTACTCATCTCTTGCGATCTTAACTAACCCTAGAAATCTCTTCCTCTTCACGAACCCTTACAAATCTAATTGTGTTAGTTCCGACTCCCACAATTTGGCGCCGTTTGTGGGGACCTAGAGAATTTCTGACACAAGAGAGCTAGGTTTCGCAACACCACCAAGATGTCCGGTAACAACAGCACGAGCAACGAAGGATCCTCGTCTCACAGTAGCAGCGAGGAAAAGGAAAACTCTGTGGAAAGCGCCGCGCCTCACGACAACAACCCAGCGGATATCACGGAGATCAAGCAGATACTTGATGTGCTCATGAAGAAAGCACAAGATCAGGAAAAATACCATGAGGTTATGACGAACGAATTGCAGACGCTCAGAAGACAGACTCGCAAAAGGTCTCATGTCCGTCCAACGCGCCTCAACTTCACCACGCCCCGAGTCATTCGAAGGATTCGACATGAGAAGCTGCCACCTCGAACCGAACGTATTGACCCAGAAGATCTGTCTCCACCACCGCCTCATCAGGAATCTGATGAAACTCCCGAGCGAGCAGGGGGAGAATCGGACGAAGATCAACCCCCTCGGAGACGCATCCGAACTAAGGTAGCCGCTTACAACACCATCGCTGATGGAGAAGAAGCTCCAACCATGGCAAAGCCTTGCAGGAGTGAGCAGAAGCGAAAGGCTCCACAAGGCTCCCAAAGCGAAGAGGTCGCAGCGTTAAAAGCCCAGTTAGACCATGTCGTTTCTGACCTAAGGACTACTAAGCTACAGATGTACCGAAGCACAGGGAAGGCTCCCGGGGTCGCCTACGTCCTAGAGAAGGCACGAAACACCCCTTTCGCTGAAAGCATCTCAAGGGCCAAAATCTCTGATCCAGGAAGAATCAGGCTTCCAAGCTACGAAGGAACCTCCGACCCAGCTGATCATCTAATGGAGTTCGAGGTAGCCCTAGGGAGGGCAAATTTCAAAGAAGCCGAGAAGGACGTCGGCTACTGCAAACTGTTCGTAGAAAGCCTCAAGGGGCCTGCCCTCCAGTGGTTCTACAAACTGGAGAGGAATTCGATCCACAACTTCCACCAACTTTCTGAGATGTTCGTACAACACTACAACATCTTCGCTGAGCGAATGATTTACGACTCAGAGCTATAGACCAACAAGCAAGGGGAGAGCGAAAGCTTGCGAGTTTTCCTGACAAGGTTCAAGAATACTCTGTCAAAGGTAGATGGAATAAGCAATACATCTGCACTGGAAGCCTTAAGAGGAGCAGTTAAATGCCCATCTCCGTTTTGGCATGAACTCACCATCAATCCTCCGACAACGATTCAAGACGCTCTTCACCGTGCAGCTGATTTTGCCCGAAGTGAAGAAGAGCTCCGCGCCAAGAGAGGCAGAAGAACTAAGCAGGCGGGCGAACCTTCTCAGATTTCATCCCTGGCTGCACCAAAGAAAGGCAATCCCGCCTTCGTCCAGTTTGAAGGGGAGCAGAGGAGCTCACAATTACCAAATCGAAGCACCCGGATATGGTAGAGGCCGAGGCCGCGGTCGTGGTCGCGGCAGAGGAAACTTCACATGGGTTAGAGACCCGAAGGAGTACGACGAAAAACTGTACTGTGAATTCCACAAGACAACAGGGCATTCGACTGCGAAGTGCCGCGAGTTAGGACGACAGCTGGCTGCTAAGCTGGCAGAGGGCACTCTCAAAGGTAACATCAGCCTGGCGGACTTCAAACCAGAAGAAAGGGCTCAAGATGTCACCGAGGTTCAGACCGAAATTCCGCGGCGACAACGTCGTGGAGACAACCCCGTGAGCGGAGACCCGCAAGGCACTATCAACGTGATCATGGGAGGGTCGCAGTACTGTGCTGACAATGTAACTGCGATCGAGGCTTACCAGAGACGCGCCGAGGTCTGTGCCAACATCTCCGCACCCCCGAGGGCAAAGCGTGCCAGCGACCCCGTCATTTTTGGCGAAGAGGATGCCGAAGGCATTGACCATCCACATAACGATCCTTTGGTAATCAACCTGACTATCTTCGACTTCAACGTTGCTCGAGTCCTCATCGATACTGGAAGCTCAGTGGACGTTATCTTCAAGGATACGCTCGAAAAAATGAAGATCGACCTCTCACTCGTCAGAGGGCAACCAAAGCCTATAACAGGCTTCTCTGGCGAGACAACTTTGACAATGGGAACTATTCGCCTGCTAGTCCAAGCTGGAGGCGTCAAGAAGATGGTGAACTTCACGGTGTCTGATCATCCCGCCATTTACAACGCAATTATGGGAACGCCATGGCTCAATCAAATGCGAGCCGTACCATCAACTTACCACCTGTGCTTAAAGTTCCCGGCCGGTGACGGCATACAAACAATCTACGGCAATCAAAGAGATTCCCGCATGTGTTTCTTGGCAGCGCACAAGCTGCGCAATCGCGAGGAGAACGATGACTCAAACCCAATGACTCATGAAGAAAGGGAAGACAGCCCGACCTCACAGGGGCCGCGGAAGAAAGCAAAAAACAATCCCAATCCGGTGAAAGACCTTGCTAACCTCTTATAGCAATTACAGATCGCAGACGAACGTGCAGAAAAAGAGCGACCTACCTGCGAACCCGTGATCTCCGTGTGTATCGACGAGCAGCACCCAGAGAGATGTGTCGAAGTCGGAGCTGCCCTTAACGAAATACTCAAAACAAAGCTAGTGGCTTTCCTTCAGAAGAACGTCAACGCCTTTGCCTGGAACGCCGAAGATATGCCCGGGATAGATATCAACATCACCAGCCACGAACTCAATGTTGATCCGACATTTAAACCCGTCAAACAGAAAAGAAGGAAGTTGGGTCCTGAACGGGCAAAGGCTGTTAACGACGAAGTCGAGAGGCTCCTGCGAGTTGGGTCGATAACCGAGGTCAAGTATCCCGACTGGCTCGCCAACCCAGTCGTGGTCAAGAAGAAGAATGGGAAGTGGCGCGTCTGCGTCGACTTCACGGATCTTAACAAAGCCTGCCCGAAAGACAGCTTCCCCTTACCTCACATTGACCGCTTGGTGGAAGCAACAGCAGGCAACAAGCTCCTTAGCTTCATGGACGCTTTCTCTGGTTACAACCAGATCCTGATGCACCCCGAAGATCGTGAGAAGACAGCTTTCATTACAGACCGGGGCATCTACTGCTACAAGGTAATGCCCTTTGGCCTGAAAAACGCAGGAGCAACGTATCAAAGGCTAGTGAACAAGATGTTCCAGAACCAGTTAGGAAAGACTATGGAGGTTTACATTGATGACATGCTTGTCAAGTCACTCAAAGAAAAAGACCACATCACCCATCTGGAAGAGTTCTTCAACCAGCTAAACCTCCACAACATGAAGCTGAATCCAACGAAGTGTAGATTTGCTGTGACTTCTGGTGAGTTCCTTGGATACCTAGTCACTTGTCGAGGCATCGAAGCTAACCCAAAGCAGATCGATGCACTGATCCAGATGGCCTCTCCAAAAAACAAACGTGAGGTACAGAGGTTAACTGGGAGAGTGGCTGCACTCAATCGGTTTATTTCACGCTCCACTGACAAGTGTCTTCCCTTCTACAACACTCTACGAGGAAACAAACAATTCGAATGGTCAGAAAAATGCGAAGACGCCTTCAAACAGCTCAAGGAGTACCTGGCAATGCCACCTATCCTTGCTAAGCCAGTGACTGGAGAACCTCTCTTCCTCTACATTGCTGTTTCAGAGACAGCAGTCAGTGCTGTCCTTGTGCGGGAGGAAAGAAGCGAGCAGAGGCCTATCTTCTATGTGAGTAAAACACTCACGGACGCTGAGACAAGATACCCTCAACTGGAAAAGCTGGCGCTCTCCGTCCTCATGGCATCGAGAAAGCTAAGACCTTACTTTCAATCTCATTCAATTATTGTCCTTAGTACTTTCCCGCTACGTTCAGTTTTACATAGCCCAAGTCAATCTGGCAGGTTAGCCAAGTGGGCTGTGGAGCTCAGCGAATACGACATAGAATACAAGGGGCGAACTTGCAACAAGTCACAAGTGCTAGCAGATTTCCTCATAGAGCTCCCTGAAGACAAAAACCCGGAAAGGGTACAGCCCGGAATCTGGCAGCTATACGTAGACGGCTCGTCTTCAAAGAATGGTTCCGGAATTGGAATACGATTAGTGTCGCCAACCGGGGAGGCCCTTGAACAATCATTTCGACTTGGATTTAAAGCCTCTAACAACGAAGCAGAATATGAGGCCCTCATCGCCGGCATGAGGCTCACCCAAGGACTGCGAATTGAACACATCCACGCATTCTCTGACTCACAGTTGGTGACCAGTCAGTTCAGCGGTGAGTACATCGCAAAGGATGATCGCATGGAGGCTTATCTGAAGATAGTAAAAAACCTCGCCTCGTCATTCCGAGAATTCGCCCTTACAAAGATTCCCAGAGATGAAAACATGGACGCTGACGCATTGGCCAACCTAGCTTCCGCCACAACTACGCCAGAAGACCCGGCCCTGAAACGGATCATTCCAGTCGAGTTCATTGAATTCCCCAGCATTCAACAGGATGTGTCGCTCGCCATCTTAACACGCTCTCAAGCAGCAACGCAAGCAGGCGCCCTCGCCGAAGCGACTAACGAAGACACAGAAATGACAGAAGCACCCGAAATCCCAGACGCCAATATGCACGACGCTGACCAGCCCGAAGCAGTTCCAATGGACGCGGATACTGGAGAAGTAGAATACGGCTGTGACAAGTCATGGATTGACGAGATACGCGAGTACATTGCCGATGGTAAATTGTCCAGTAGTAAATGGGCAGCTCGCAAGTTGCGGAAGCAAGCCGCACGTTATGTTTTACTTGATGGAAACCTCTTCAGATGGGGTTTCTCCGGTCCTATGCTCACCTGCGTGGAAGGACAAGAAGCAAAGCGAATAATGGAAGAAGTCCACAGCGGGTCCTGCGGCAATCACTCAGGAGGCAAAGCACTTGCGATCAAAATCAAGAGACATGGTCACTCGCCTACTATAGTAAGCGATTGCATGAAATTCTCAGCCAAGTGTGAGAAGTGCCAGAGACACGCTCCGAAGATCCATCAACCAACCACGATACTCTCCTCTGTCACATCGCCTTACCCGTTCATGAGATGGGCCATGGACATTGTTGGACCACTGCACCCGTCAAAACAGAAGCGATTCTTGCTCGTGCTAACAGATTACTTCTCAAAGTGGGTAGAAGCTGAAGCCTACGTAAACATCAAAGACGTGCAAGTGGAAAGCTTTGTCTGGAAAAACATCATATGTCGTCACGGAGTTCCATACGAGATCGTTACAGACAACGGTTCGCAGTTCATATCCAACCGGTTCGAGACATTCTGTGCGAAATGGAACATCCGTCTTAGCAAATCCATGCCTCGCTACCCCCAAGGTAACGGCCAGCGAAGCTATCAACAAAATGATCCTTGATGGCCTTAAAAAAGCGCTTAGAGGCAAAAAAAGAGCCGCTGGGTCGATTTAATTAGAAGGAGTTTTGTGGTCCCACCGCACCACTCCTCGACGAGCAACAGGCGAAACTCCTTTCGCCCTTGTCTATGGAACCGAATGCGTCATTCCATCTGAAATCTGTTCGCCCGGGGTACGACGCCAACTCTTACCTATCAACGAACAAATCAACCGGTCAATGCTTATTGACGCATTGGATTTCCTCGATGAGCGACGCGACCAAGCACTCATTCGGATTACCAACTACCAGAGCGCAGCCTCAAGGTATTACAACTCCAGAGTCAGAGAGAGACGTTTCTGCACAGGCGACTTAGTCCTGCGTGAGGTGTTCCAGAACACAGCAGAGCCAAACGCAGGCAAGCTCGGCACCAATTGGGAAGGCCCATACAAAGTCACAACAGTCATTCGTCCTGGAGTTTATGAGCTCGCCACCATGACAGGCACTCCCATCCTTAACTCTTGGAACACCAAGCACTTGAAGAAGTACTATCACTAGTCTTCTCACAAAAGGAAAATGAACTACGAGGCGACTTGATCCCTGTAAAGGGTACGTAGGCAGTTTGTCTTCAGACGGGTTCAGTTGCCCCCCTCCGTCAAAAGGGGGGGATTACGCGTTTCACAAAGCCTTGTCTCCGGATGAGCTCCACTGATCTCCTCCGCCTTAAGGGGGGAAGTAAGTGTTTCCATAAGCCGTGTCTTCGAACAAGCTCAATCTCTCTAAGACAATATTCAGTTCCCTCTTTCGTCTAAAAGGAGGGGGAGTGGGGTACCCGTACTCTACTCTTTGACTACACCATCACCAGAAACTTCAAACACTTGGCACAAATCTCATCACGAGAACAGCTATGTTCATCATGGACCTCTCAAAGCTTCAACCAAGTAGAGTCATTCCGCATTCATTGCTGCTAGCCGCAGTGATGATGCGGGAATACGAACACAATGACATCCAGCATCGGATCCAAAACGCGCTATATAAGTATCAGTGTTCAGTATTGGGGCGGACGAACCCAGCTGATCACTCAGAAACCCAACAAGCATCGTTGGTAAAAAGCAGCTGCCAATGATTTGTTCGGCATGTACCCTGAACAGTTGATATGATCCTGGAAAGAATCAAATATAATCAAGATCATACATTTTTCAAACATTGGAGAAGTCACAAGATCAAGAGCTAAACATTGATTCGGACCGATCGATCCGAGTGCTAGGCGAGAAAACCCATGTGTCTTGTTCAGTGAAAGGACGTCCAAGCTCAAATGCTCCAGCCCAAAGACCACTTGGAATATATTCTCACCTCATCTAGAGCACACCTCGAAGTTGAAGCGGTCCAATCCGAGTTCAGGTGAAGAAGTTATTCAACTTCCAAGTCAAGTGATTCCCAGCTTACGCGATTCAGACATGCGTGCGTTGAATAATTATTTCCGAGCAAACCAGAAGGAGTTAAGCTATGAACTAAATTTTCCTGGAATCTTGATCCATTCCAGAATCACGTCGAATTGAATTTCCATCAAAATGAGTTCAGACTTGGGAGATATGAATTTTACAATTCCATGGATCTGCTTCAGGCCCTATTGCGCGACTGAGCCAAAGATCATGATGCACAGCCCAACTCAGGTACGATCTCGACGTAAAACCAATTGGATAATCTTACTCGATCTCTTAGCTTTCCAAGAAGCCCAAAAACAGAAGCAATGGATATCGGACCACAAAGTTACAGCCCATTTACCAAAACGGATCAATCTGGTTCTAAGCATGAAGAGTTCAAGGCCTAATTGGTTTGCAAGCTTCTAGGCTTATGTTTGGCATCTAGGAGGTATTTATACAAAGTCCAACAAGCCCAATAAGTCCCAGAAAAAGGATACCTCGGCCAAAGAAGCATGGAGGAGTCCAAGGATCATTTCAAGATGCATGCATGAGGAGTCCAAGGGTTGAATTCACATTCAACTCACTATCTTTATTTCTTTTCTTTTATTTCTCTTTATTTCAAGACAATAATGACTTAGCTTAGTTTCTAAGTTTTCTTTTCTTTATATTCATGTAAACTCATATGAATAAAATATCCAACTTTTTATTTTCAAACCTTGAGAGTGATTCTCTTTAGTTCTTTTAGAACTTTTCGATTGTTTGGTGTGTAATATCCAACGATCAACTCGATTCGTCTCGGTGTGTCATATCCGGGGAATCAAACCTTGTCTCGTCTAGGTGTGTCATATCCTAGGAGGCATTGAGGTATATCAGGAGCTATTCCGCATCTCCTGTGCGACCATTCGATCCATTTTTCTATCCATCTATCCTTTCTTTTGTTTTACCCCTCGAAAGTGCCGAATCCTTGGGAGGATCATATCAAGTGGTATCAGAGCACACTTCCGGTATTGGTATTTTTGTTCTATACATCTTCTCATCTTTCTCACTTTTTCATTTCATTTCTTTCATTTTCTACCCTTCCATCTTCTAAAAAAAAAAAAAAAAAAAAAAAATCGAAAAAAAAAAAAAAAAAAAAATTATTTCGATCATGTCTAAATTTGGTTTGTTGAGAAGTATAGACCCAGTTGTCAATAAGAGTTGGGGTAGAAGGCAAGAGGAGACGCAAGGAAGGCAACCACAGATTTTCTCTAATTTTTCGAGGAAATGTTTTGAGCCTAGTCCTTATCATCGAGAGGTACACCAAAAACTCCGTAGGTTGTCTCAAGGAAATCAAAGTGTGGAGGAATATTTTCAAGAGTTAGAGACTCTTATGATCAGGGCAAACATTGTAGAAGATCAAAAAGTTACAATGGCGAGGTTTCTTAATGGCTTGAATCGAAAAATTCAATTACGAGTGGAAGTGCAACATTTTGTGGAGTTGGAAGATATGTTGCATCAGGCTGTTCTAGTTGAGAAGAGGCTTATTAAGAGGAGATTTTCACCAACTGAATTTAGGAAAGAGCCATACATCAGTCCTTATGATTATGGATCTTCTCTTAATTCTAAAGTGGTTGTCAAAGATAAAGCAAGCAACAAGAAGATAGATTCAAAGGCTACAACACCACCTACAACTTTTGTCGAAAAAGAATTTGGCTTTGTTCAGGAAGATTCTCTTGATTTAGAGGAAGCTGGTCAGAATGTACAAGAAGAAGAAGTCATTGAAAAATCTGATCATAAAAACGTGTTGGCAATTCAAGAGGATTTGCATACAATTCTTGTGGCGGAAAAGGAGGAGTCAATGGACAACTTGGATTCGTTTGAAAAGTGTGATGAATCATTTGCACAATCAAGGAGGTATAGCTTGTCTCCTACACTTGATCCTTATATTTTGGATTTTGAGTTGCTGGAAGAAGTTGATGGAGATAAGATGCTATTGTCGGTTCAATATGAATGTGAGATTCAAGAAGTCGAACATGTTGATTTTGTTTTTGGCGATGCAGCGTTTTGCAAACCCGAGAGCAAAGCTATGATATTTGATTTTGTGATTCAAGGCAATGGTGAGCAAACTCATGGTTTTGATCTACTTGTCAACAAGGGAGATTTTCTTGATTTTAGCTGCAACAAGAGTTCTAAAATAAGAGTGGCGCAGCGGAAGCATGGAAGTTTCGAGCTGGTCTTGGAAAATGGAGTTTCAAAACTGTTTTCTTTTTATCATTATATGATTCTTAAGGGTCTTAACTTGCGGGATTTCAGGAAGAATCATCTACACTCACCGAGGAAAGGTATTGGAGTTGAGGTTCGACGCCATGGTCCTATAGTGGACAAAGTGAAAGATGGTCGGAAAGCTATAGAGCTTGGAATTCTAGATGATTGTGGAGTAATGTCTGAGCCGAGGATGCACAAGGCAAGGCGTGCTATACAAGTTTTGATATCTAGCGGAGTGATTAAGCTACCAAAGCTTAGGTGTCTTAAACTCATGAAATGTTTGAGCCATCCATTTGATCCCGGAATCAAGATTTGAGGACAAATCTTTTTCAAGTGGAGGGGATTGATATGATCCTGGAAAGAATCAAATATAATCAAGATCATACATTTTTCAAACATTGGAGAAGTCACAAGATCAAGAGCTAAACATTGATTCGGACCGATCGATCCGAAAAGCTAAGCGAGAAAACCCATGTGTCTTGTTCAGTGAAAGGACGTCCAAGCTCAAATGATCCAGCCCAAAGATCACTTGGAATATATTCTCACCTCATCTAGAGCACACCTCGAAGTTGAAGCGGTCCAATCCGAGTTCAGGTGAAGAAGTTATTCAACTTCCAAGTCAAGTGATTCCCAGCTTACGCGATTCAGACATGCGTGCGTTGAATAATTATTTCCGAGCAAACCAGAAGGATTTAAGCTATGAACTAAATTTTCCTGGAATCTTGATCCATTCCAGAATCACGTCGAATTGAATTTCCATCAAAATGAGTTCAGACTTGGGAGATATGAATTTTACAATTCCATGGATCTGCTTCAGGCCCTATTGCGCGACTGAGCCAAAGATCATGATGCACAGCCCAACTCAGGTACGATCTCGACGTAAAACCAATTGGATAATCTTACTCGATCTCTTAGCTTTCCAAGAAGCCCAAAAACAGAAGCAATGGATATCGGACCACAAAGTTACAGCCCATTTACCAAAACGGATCAATCTGGTTCTAAGCATGAAGAGTTCAAGGCCTAATTGGTTTGCAAGCTTCTAGGCTTATGTTTGGCATCTAGGAGGTATTTATACAAAGTCCAACAAGCCCAATAAGTCCCAGAAAAAGGATACCTCGGCCAAAGAAGCATGGAGGAGTCCAAGGATCATTTCAAGATGCATGCATGAGGAGTCCAAGGGTTGAATTCACATTCAACTCACTATCTTTATTTCTTTTCTTTTATTTCTCTTTATTTCAAGACAATAATGACTTAGCTTAGTTTCTAAGTTTTCTTTTCTTTATATTCATGTAAACTCATATGAATAAAATATCCAACTTTTTATTTTCAAACCTTGAGAGTGATTCTCTTTAGTTCTTTTAGAACTTTTCGATTGTTTGGTGTGTAATATCCAACGATCAACTCGATTCGTCTCGGTGTGTCATATCCGGGGAATCAAATCTTGTCTCGTCTAGGTGTGTCATATCCTAGGAGGCATTGAGGTATATCAGGAGCTATTCCGCATCTCCTGTGCGACCATTCGATCCATTTTTCTATCCATCTATCCTTTCTTTTGTTTTACCCCTCGAAAGTGCCGAATCCTTGGGAGGATCATATCAACAGTCATTCAGAAAACCCAGGTTCCACGCTGGTAAAACTTATGGTGTGTATGTTCTGGGACAGACGTGTCTAGAGAACAGCACCATTCTGCAAAGCCCAACAGCAACGTTGGCAGATAAAGAGCGTGAGCGCATGTGCGTTTTCTCTACTAAACAAAGCCTCATTCATGAGCAAACAAAGCCTCATTTATGAGCAAACGAAGCCTCATTCAAGAGCAAACAAAGCCCCATTCATGAGCAAAAAATAAACCAACAACGGTATTGGCAACAACACTGCCTAAAAATATTTCTAAGCATAGGGAAACATCTGAAGCAAGTACATTGTGCAAAAAAAACCATCACGGTTTATCATAAGAAACAAAAACTATGATCACAGTCATCCCGCACAACATCCCAAAAAAGCAGCAAGGATACAAACCATCCAATACTGCAACCCAGAATCATCAAATCCGATACAAAAACAAAAGGACTAAAAATAAACTAAGAAAGGTGGTCACTCATCAGCCTCCTCATCCTCATCAAACTACCTCATCGTCCTCTGAGATCTCCAAGGCTTGCCTCACACCAGAGACAAGCTCGCTAAACACGTCGCGAGCATCGTAAATCGGGATCTTCCTCTCAACCAAAAGCGCCTCCGCAGCATCCAACGTCGGCCCATCAGACTGGCGAAGACGATCTATGAACTCCAAATTCGCATCAATCTCAGCAAGGTCGAGCATGTTGTCTTTCGCTATCCCTCCAATCCTATCAAGTAGTCCGGGCGGCCTGACTCGACCAGCAGAGCTGCGAGCCTCCCGCTCTCGCCTCAGCAACGGCCTCTGCGATCTTGGCATTCTTGCTGACCTCAGCATCCAACAGCTTACCCCTAAGCACAGCAATCTCCTCCTTGTCTTTCGCGCGCCTCAAAGACGCTCTCGACAACTTGCTACTCAACTCTTCCTCCCTCTTCTTCACAGAAGCAATGTCATCCTCAAGAGCTAGGTTCCTCTCAGCAAGCTCGACGTTGGTCTCTTTGACCTGGCGAAGCTCCTCGTCACGAGAGCGAGAATCCTCTTCAAAGCAAAAAGCCAGCTGGTCTAGCTGAGCGGAAAGCTGCATACAGAAAAGAGCAAGGAGGATCATATTAAAATCAAGAGAAGTCTTAAGTAACAATAACAAGCACGAAGAAAATCCGAACCTCAGAAGCATTGGCCTTCGCCAGCGTGAAAGCCCTCCCGCTGGAACCAAGAGTCGGAGGGGACGATACCGCTGTAAAAGCAGGAGAAGAACCCGTCTTCTGCCGCTTCGGAGGTGCTCCATCAGAAGTACGTCTCGCCTTGCCCTCTGACGTTAGGGCTCTCTTCCGTGACTGCTCACGACGCATCACAATCTCGTCAGGGGTAAGGTCAAGAGCATGAGAACGACGTACCGGAACAGCAGGAGTCTTGGGCCCTGCGATCGACGGGGCCCTGTTCTGCGAGCACGTGCTCGCTGGAACCGCAGCACTCGACGACGCCGCCTTCGCTCTCTCTGCTCGCTGATAGGCGGAAACCCTAGGAGCACCCCGTCCAAGAACCTTCCCCGGGAAGATCCTGGTGGAAAGCGCCTTCTGGATCCTCTGACGAGTAAAAGACTTTACCCAGTCGCTGTCCTCGGAAGCAAGAACGCCATGGATGGCCGCTGCGTCGCTCCGGCCGACCGTCTGAAATGCTGGCTTCACTGCAAAAAGAAACAATCTGGAAATTATTACACAAAACATGGACGCGATACAAAAAATATCTCTGGAGATGAAATTACCTCTCTTCTCCCAGCTCGTCCTAACAAGGGAGATATGATCCGCCTCAACGGTCCTCTCTGAAATCTCAACGAAGAAGAATCGATCCTCGAAGTGGTCGTCCTTGCTCGGGAACCCGTCGATGAGCGTGCGGCCCTGAGTCGGAGAAACCAAATACCTAAGCTCCCCCGCACGGCCACAAGGCCTGAAGTCTAAAAGGCAGGAGAGCTGCTTGGTGCTAATCTCTGCGTTGCACTCCCTGCTGAGCACGTAGATACCAATGATATGCCTTAACCCCCTGGGGTTGATCTGAGCAAGGGAGATGCCATTCGCCTCTAGGAAACGAAGAAAGAAGCCGGGCATCGGAAACCACAGCAAGCAGTGCTCAACGAAATTCTCGTACAAAGTGTAGTATCCCGGAGGCGGAGCATCGGCTCACTGAGTGCAATCGGGAACAACTAGCCTGATCTCGTCCGAAATCACGCACCTCTCCCGCAAAAGCTGCAGCGACTCCTCGTCGGAAAGAGTGGATCCCGGAGGATCCGGACGCGTCTTCTTCTTCTTGACTACCGCAGGTTGATCAACCTCTGCAAAGGTTGCATCACCGCCGTCCTCATCATCGGAAGTAGAAGAAAAGTTTGACGACAGGGTGGCGTCAGCTGCACCAGCTGAGAGCCCCGGGTCCTCGTCATTAAGGGGGAAGGAGAGTTCAATTCCTCCGTTGCGAACCATCAAGTCTTCGTCCCCACTTCGGCTCGGAGAAGCGACCGCGGGCTCGGTCCCGCTCACAGCAGCGACCACGGGCTCGGTGCCACTCGAACCCGTGAGCACGTGCTCGGTCTCGCTCGAGCCCGCGAGCATGCGCTCGGCCCCTCTCGAAGCCGCGACCACGAGGTTGGCTCAGACGGATGGCGCGACCACGGGGTCGGATCGGTCGCACGGTGCGACCACGAGGTCGGCTCGGACGGATGGCGCGACCACGGGGTCGGCTCGGACGGATGGCATGACCACGGGGTCGGATCGGTCGCACGGTGCGACCACGAGGTCGGCTCGGACGGATGGTGCGACCACGGGGTCGGATCGGTCGCACGGCGTGACCACGGGGTCGGCTTGGTCGGGCGGCGCGACGGCGGGGCTGTCCCGAAGCAACGACGCGATAGCATCCTCGAATGTGGTTTGCTCCATAACAACAAGTCTATTTACACAAAAGTCAACGAGATGGATCTAGGGTCAAGAATTTTCAACAATCAATCAAGAGTTCTATTTCTTCTCCAAAAGCATTTAAAATCAAAATCACAAGGATTGTTCGAAGGCTCAACACAAGGATTGCTCCATCAACCACCAAAGCTTAGAAATCAACAAGCTACCAAGGATTCAAGGATTCTCCCAAGCAATCAACAACACAACATAGAAAACATTGATTCTCCATGAAAGAAATTCTAGATCTAAGGTCTTGGATTTTAAAAGAAAAGTTATGGGGAATTGGAAAAAAACTTGTGCAAAAGGAATCAATGAGGAAACTCACCAAAGAAGAAAGGTGAGAGATGGCGTGAGCTCGGCTCGAGGTATATGAGTCTCCGATCGGTGGCGGCGCAAGCTCGAGGTCGGCGGCGCAAGCCCTAGTCATCAGCGGCACACGATGGTAATGGAGAGAAATGAGCAAAACCCTAGCAAGCAAGTGGAGAATAAAGGAAGGAAAAAAAAAAAAAAAAAAAAAAAAAAAAAAAAACCTCATCTCTTTAGCGGTTCCCGGTTCCAGTCAAAAACGCTCTTGCCTCCAGAAATCACCTGGCTATCGCCCGGAAACGTCGTTGACACTAGAAATCGCGACGCGGAGTCTTAAAACCTCCATAAGGAATGCGAAGTCTTAAAACCTTCGGGAAAATAAAAAAAATAATAATAAATAATAATAATCAAATTCATCATCTCTGCAGAAAATGCAGCAGCTTCAGCGAATACAGCAAGAAGTCTTAAAATCTTCAAAACGCTTACGGAGTCTTAAAACCTCCTGCATAAAGTTATTCTCTACCACTGCAAGACAGGATAGGCAAACACCTTGACTTCAAACGGTAACGCTGATATCCAATACATCTTTAACTCAGCACTATTATCTCTAACACTACCGAATGGGGGCTAACTGTTGGGGTCGGTTTTCACCCGCTCAACATTAACGTCCGAAGACAAGATGATTAAAGAAATGGTCCTCCAGACTCTCGATGAAGAAGGAGCAACAGCACCTGAGTCTTCCCGCGGTACAGAACATGTGGCAATTAAATCTAGACAAAGCAGACAATGGACCGGAAAGGAGCCGACCACGTGTTCGGACCGCGTCGGGCCGATCACGTACTCGGCACCATGAGGTGCGACCACGTGCTCGCTGACAAGCAACCACGCCTTCGCCGAAACCAGCCGATCCCGTGCTCGCCAAGACCAGACGACCACGGCCTCTCCTGTGCTGCTGATCACACCCTCGGTCCAATACAGTCTTCGGCCCAATGACGAGAAGGTAGCCCGGTCCAGACACGAAGCCCACATTTATGCAACCGACTCAAGCGAAGCAATTCCGCGAAGACTTAGGAATGTTCAGCCGCCTTAGAGATAGTATATATAGGCGATGTAAAAACCCTTGTAAAGGATCCGCAATCACATACACAATCTTATACTCAAACTTTTACATAGCAATAACAAAAGCTCTTACTCATCTCTTGCGATCTTAGCTAACCCTAGAAATCTCTTCCTCTTCACGAACCCTTACAAATCTAATTGTGTTAGTTCCGACTCCCACAGATAGCGTACTACATACCTCGTGAGTGGTTGTGGCACTCGCAACAAGAGGTTAAGCGACAACAAAGATAACACCAATAATGGTGATGTATAGTAAGTGATCTTGACAACACCAAGGTATGTAAGCTGCAATTGGCATGGCAACGCCACAAGCAACGGTGGTGAGGTTCAAAGTATTCTCTTTTTTTTGTGAGAAACACATGGAGTTCATGCCCTTCAAGAAGAGTATGAATCAAATGGCTCCACATAAGGTAGTTTTAGTTAGTCAGCTTGGCGACATAGGACATGTTCACCATGAGAAGATTTCGGTGGCCGGGTTATAGACGTTTCTGTGTTCATAAGAGGTTGTTGAGGATGATTCTTCGCTCATGGTGATTAAGGCAACAACTTCGAGAAGAAAAAGAGATATATTTAGTTTTTTTCTTTAATGGATCAAAGCTCTATTGGAATACCAGCTAAACAGAATCCAGTGATGCTAGAGCATCCTTAGCCCTTTGTTGAATATTGATGAACCCCTCCATTTTCAATTATCTCAAGCATCTTCTAGCTACCTTGAGTCTTTGATTAAGCATGAAAAAGGGAAGCTTCTTCTCTCTGACTGACTCAGTCCAAGAATGGGGAGTTTCTTCTCTCTGACTCAGTCCAAGAATCAATTAAGGTCTGTGAGAAGGAGGGGTAAGAAGCCAATAAGGAAAAGTACATGAATATGCTCTTCTTTTGGTTAACTTGAGAGTCCAATGAAGTCAAACATGTTGCATGATCCGAGTCTGCTAGGGGGTCTAAAAGAGCAAGTGAGTCCGAAATGTGGATAATCAATCCTCATTAACAATTGTTCTATCTAGTTTTCTCAAAATAGGATCCTCGGGTCTATAGTTCTTTCAAGTAAATAAAGCTCCACGACTAGGGAGATCCATTCACTGGAGTCAGCCATTCCTCTTAAGGGCAATGTTGTTGGGATAATTGAGTTATGTTCAATAACAGTAAGAATTCGTTGTAGTCACCAACAAGCAACCAAGGTGAGGTTGAGAGATCAAAGTGAATATTAAGCCATGAGATGTCCTCTCAAAGGCTTCTCCTCTGAATTTTGATATTATGAGCATAAATGAACGCCTAGAACCAGAAAATCTAATATATTTTTTTGCTCATCATCGTGTCTTCTAGAAGAAAATTAAAAAATAAACACAATCAACCAAAGAATCAGGATCGCGAATCTTTGTAATGAGTCAAGATCATGATTCTCTAGTTGATTGTGTTCATATTTTGATTTTTTTTTTAAAAGACACGATGATGAGTAAAAAAGAATTAGATTTTCTCTTTTATTAAAATGAAGATATTTTGACATTCAACTTTAAAAATATATATATATATATATATATATATATATATATATATATAATGTTTGGTATTACAATAAAAGCTGTTGTAGCTCACTAGTAATGCTTCCACTTTTTTCTGCAAGAGGTCATAGGTTTGAGGCTGAGACTTGATGTTAACGGTTAACTAACGGCATATGTGTATTATGTTGGTTTTTACCAACTTTTGATATTTCAATGTAGTAAATTCAAAATATAAAGAAGTTTATGTAGTTATAGGCATGGTAATAAACTTCTAAATAATTATGTGGTCCTTAGTTCTTGGTGGAATTGGTCGTTTTCCCCTATAGAGGCTGTGATTGTAATCTTAAATTTTTATTAGTTATTATGCTCAGAGGCGGACCTACATAGCAATTAGGGGTAGAGTGCAAATGACACCTCTTAAATATATAAAATTTACTTTTTTTCTTTGTAAAATGTACAAAATTTACTTTTTTCTTTGTAAAATGTATATGCTCAGTGGCGGATCTTTGGACTGTTTTAATTACGTTATCTTGTTTGCCAGTTTTGTTTTTTATATTCCAATTCTTTATCTCTAAAATTAAAAATAACATGCAAATATATAGTTTATGGGTGTGTTTACAAGTGGCTACTGTGTACGCTTTTAAGCATGTGACAGTGCTCGTGACTGCAAACTCGAGTGAACGAGCACACATACCAAAACTGAAGACAATGTCCCCCAACAAAATGTTTGTTTTTTCTTTTTATCTTTCTTAAAATTTTAGCTTTTAAATACTGTGCTCAGTGTGGAGCGGAGGAAGAGACAGTCAATCATACTTTTTTTAACTGTCCACCAGTAGTACAAGTATGGACATTATCCAAAATACCATCGGCCATTAGATTTTCAGGAAATTCGTTGTTCTTAAATATGGATCATTTGTTTTGGAGAATTCCTGAAATTTTCAAGGATGATAGTTTTTCATGGATTTTATGGTATATTTGGAAAGTGAGAGATGATAAGGTCTTTAAAAATATCGATAGAAATCCGCAAGAAATTTTAAAATTAGCGGAAACCGAAGCTTTAGCTTGGGAGTCGGCACAAGTTATAGATAATGATGAGACTAATCAAATCTCTCAGAATACCGCTGTTTTACCATTGTCTCGGACTTCAGCTTTTAAATGGTTTTGTTGTCATGTAGATGGTTTGTGGAAAGAGACGGATAATTTCTCTGGATTAGGTTGGTTCTGCTCTCAAGATGACGTGGAGGAAACAATTATGGGGGGCATGTAACACTCGTAGGTGTCTCTCCCCTTTGCACGCCGAATTAGAAGCTCTTATCTGGGCCATGATAAGTTTGATCGCACAACAAAAAACAGAAGTAGCTTTCCTGACGGATTCCTCCGAATTGGTGAAGATAGTGTCTACACCGGCGGATTGGCCTGCTTTTTCGACACACCTTGAAGATTTTGTGAGGATTAAGAATTTATTCGTATTTTTCTCGCTCTCTTTAATTTTTCGTAATTTAAATTCCAAAGCGGACAAATTAGTACGCAGTGCTAGAATTTATCCGTATTTTGTTATTCATGTAAACTCTATTCCTCCGGTTTATATTTCTGAACCGTTTTAATAAATAATTGTTGACAAAAAAAAACACATATGTGCGCATATATATATATCTTATCCCAGCAGTTCATGGCCAGATCTTCTAAGTATACATTATACATTTGATAAAGAAATTGAGACCAACATAGATTGTGGGCATCATGTTTTCCTCAAGGTAATGATTCATTTCTTTGATCTCGAAGTAAAATGGGATGATGCATTTCTTTTAATTTTAACTTTGTAACTGTCTCACATTGGCTTCCAGTCTCTTGGAGCTCTCTAGAATGGGTAGAGTAGACTGAAATCAATTTTTGTTCAAATAAAGCTTAACGCCAACACCAAAAAAAAACAAAAAAAAATGTAAAAATGGGAAGATGTGTTAAATCAGGTTTCTTTTTGTAGTTAGGCATATTGGATTATTTGATTCGGTTATTTGTAGTAAAATTTCAGTCGGTTTGGTTTTAGATAAAAAATAATCTGAAAAATTTATGGTTTGGAATAAACTTAGATTATGTTTGGGATGAAAACCTTAACACGGATTAGTTTAGTTAAAAATATTAGTATCATTTCGGTTTGGATAATTTGATTTGTATTCGGTTCCGTTAAAGTGATTAACCTTACCATTTAATTAGTGGTTATGGATGTGTTAATCCAAATTGATTTTTTTTATGTGATTAAATAAAGTTGGTTTATCTCTTAGGGACTCTTTGGTGAAAGCTCTTAGTATGAAAGGAGGAATAGAAGAACACAGTTACGCTACTAATTCACATTATCAGGTATTTTAGCACTCTATGTCGAATTATAAGAACTACGTAGTATTTTGATTCATATACTTGGATGTTTTGATAAATAATTAGTAAATTTTTGTTAACCTTTAATTAGCCATTTTTAAAAAAATAAAAATCTTAATTTTGTTTATTAACCAAACCTTTAATTAGCCATTTGTTTAATAAAAATCCTTTCGGTTGCTGTTACTCGACTTGCTGTAATTATTCCTTTAGTGAATATGGAGTTAATTGTTTTGTCAAACAGACATAAAGAGAAAAAATAAATATCAATGGTCAGTAGTAAATTGAGATCTATTAAGGGAAAGATGATTATATTGGAAATTTTTTTCGGTTTTAAAATTTAAGATCTTACTTATTGTGAATCCAAATTGTTAACCTAACGCCATTAACCAATAAAAAAACAAGTAAACTGATTGTGACTTGTAGCTTAATTGTTTGTATTAGTGTTATTAGAGTGTAATAGGCTAATAGCCCAAATTCACACCCATGAGTGAGCCTAAGTCTTTTTTGTATTGATGACTTGATCTATTTTTTTTTTTTTTTTTGGGGTCTTACAGAGAACTGTTTTCTATGAGATACAACCTTTGGTGATAGAAAACGTAAGAGAAACGCTAGTGAAAATTGGTTTTCCTAGTTGCATCAAAGTGGCAGACTTGGGTTGTTCCTCTGGACCAAACACGTTTTTAGCCATGTCCGCAATTGGCAACACGATCATAGAGTCATATCAACAAATGGATCAAAACCCACCAGAAATTGATTGTTATTTGAACGATCTTCCAGAAAACGATTTCAATACAACCTTCAAGTTGATTCCTTCTTTCCTAAAGAAGCTAAAAATAGAGGTTCAAGAAAGGTGCTTCATCTCGGGAGTCCCTGGTTCCTTTTACTCAAGGTTATTCCCAAAGAAGTCTCTTCATTTTGTTCATTCATCTTTTAGTATCCATTGGCTTTCTAAGATTCCAGATGGGCTTGAGAACAACACTAAAAGCATTCATATTAAAGATCCATACCCTCCAAATGTCTACAAGAGTTAATTGAATCAGTTCAAGAATGATTTTTGGTTGTTCCTAAAAATGCGCTCGGAAGAGATAGTGCATAATGGACATATGGTTTTAACGTTCGTGGGCAGAAAGGTTTCTGACACTTTATCCAAAGATTGTTTCCAAGTTTGGTCGTTGCTATCCGACTGCCTCCTTGATCTGGCCTCCGAGGTAAAGACTCTAGTAACTATCTTTTTCTGTCAAGTTTGGAGAAATCCTAGAAGTATTAACGGTTTTCTCATTGGACTTATAAACAAAAATTAGACCTTATTACATTTAGGTAAATGCCAAACTAATATAATTACAGTCAAACCTCTATAAATTAATAACAACCAATGTATTTTATAAAATTTTATTAATTTATCGTGTTTATTAATTTATAGAGGTGATATTTGTGCCAAAGTATCAATTTAGAACTAAAGAAAATTATTAATTTAGCAAAGTATTAATTTATCGAGTATTAATTTATAGAGGTTTTACTATAACTTACTACAATTGAGACTATATCTTCTAATATATTATTTCCAAATCAATTTTGGTTTATTTATTTCCGAGATCTCTTAACATTTTCTTTTTCTTTTTAAACATTCCTCTACCTAGTAATACATTGTTGGGAGAATGTGAGTGTAGGGAATTGTGAAGCATTCAATGTTGGAATCCTTTAACATGCCATTCTACAATCCAAATGAAGAAGAGGTGAGGGAAGTTATCTTAAAGGAGGGTTCCTTCGAGATCAAGAAGATCGAAAAATTTGACCATATTGTTTCGTACAAAATAGACCGTATCGAGGAAGAAGATGAGGACCGATCATTTCAGTTAGAAGCTGGTATAAAGCAAGCAAACTGGACAAGATGCATCACTGAACCCTTGCTCGTTGCACATTTTGGAGATGAGATTATTGAACCAGTGTTCGACAGTATGCACACTATATGGCCAAGTATCTAAATGTTTCAAACCATCGCCCAAATATGGTCATCGTGGTTTCGTTGGTTAGGAAATAAAGGTTCTCGTTGTGATATGTGTGTGCGCTGACCAATTTTAAATTCTTTTTATAAATTAAGCAATTGTGTATAACAGATTTCATCTGTTAGCCTGTACGGCTTCTTTGTGGTTAGCAAAGTTGTTCTTCACTCCTTCATCAAAATTGTTTCAATTTTCTTTATTTGTATTAACGGATGAATTGAAAATGTTTATGTATCTTATAAACTTTTTATGATATCAATATATTTGATTGGTTTTAAAAAAAAAAAACACAGTCTCGCGAACTTCCTTCATTTACACTGTCTAAACTTTTCTTCTTGTTCTAATCATGAGTAACTCCATTTTAACCACACAACACTCCTTGCAGCTGTGCTACGGCTCATCTCTCCCCCAATTTCAATGTTTGGATTACCAATGAAACCGTGGTCTCGGCCAGCAGGCCACCACCATCAAAAACGCTTCGGCCACCTCAAAGACTTTAAGGTTGGTTGGGCTAGCGCTTCCGAATTATACTCTAACGTACCTCTATCACCCACGGGATTGCTACCAGGGTTTCCCAACATCCTGGAGCTTCCTAACATCCCGAGAATTCCTACCCGAGACTTCCCAATATCCCAAAAATATCAAACATTATGCAGATTCCTAAAACCCCATAAATACCAAACATCCCAGGGCTTCCTAACATTCTGGGCTTCCTCACCCTCCCGGGCCTTCTTAGTCTCCCTGGATAGCCTTCTCTATTGCCGCTCCAGTCAGAATTTGTGTCGCAATGCGGTGAAGTTGAGAAGTGCTTGAAGAAAGTATGGATCAAAGACCTCAGAGAAATGCTTTTCACTGATAGTCTCAAGCTGTGCAAAGAAAGATTTCGCATTGGATAAGGAGTGATGTGGGATCGTTCACAAGTTGTTCCTTCTTCGATACTCTGTGTCACATTAAGCACACCAAAAACTTGTTCGCCGTTTATTTGTCATATCCGTAGTTTCCTGTCGTGATTATCTCTCATGGACTTTTTAATACTTGTTCTTCGTTGATATTAACAAAATAAATATTACAAATTTCCAGTATCTATTGATTTTTTTTTTCAATGATCGATCAATTGAGGATAGTATATTTAATTATTTATTATTTTCCCGAGTTTTTTTAACCTTTAATTTCTGTTTTTTTTTTTCTCAATTGGATTTCTGTTGGTATCATGAAATCTACATTAAAAAAATCTTAATAGAAAAATGCGATTGACAAATTCAATAAACATCCTAAAATATATAAAATGATAAGGATTCAGTTAGATATCCCTAAAATATAGCGAAATATTCCATATGCCCGTTCTAATATCCACAAATAAAGGTCATAACACGTTTAATCTTCCTCATACATTAAAACAAATTAAACAAAAGAAAGAAAAATAGGTTAGACGAAAGCTCCTCTATATAACTTGTTCCATTTCCATAAAATTGCATTCCTATGCACTCAACAATGAAGCACCTCATCGCCCTCATACCTCTCCTCTGTCTCATCATTTCACCGACCATAACTCTCGGAGAATGGCCAAAACCTTCGGAAGTCTCCAATGAGGACATGCTAATGAATACCGGCAACGACCATTACTTCGGTAATAAGTTGAGTTTTGGAGATTCCAAAGTATGGAAATGTACTTATAACAACGGATCTGGAGCCGCCATATCCATTTCCTACCCTGCACCTCCACCGCCGAAGCCACTAACTCCATTGTCTCCTCCTCCTTCGCTTCCAACTCCAAAGAAGTCTCCACCACCGTCTAAACCATCATCGCCACCACCATCTCCCAAAAAGCCTCCACCACCGCCAAAACCATTATCGCCACCACCATCTCCTAAAACGTCTCCACCACCGCCTAAACCATCATCGCCGCCACCAACTCCTAAAATCTCTCCGCCACCTCCCAAGCCATCTTCATCTCCTCCTAAACCATCAACGCCTCCACCAAAACCTAAACCATCTCCCTCGCCTCCTAAACCATCAACATCTCCTCCTAAACCATCTCCACCAACATCTCCTCCTAAACCATCAACATCTCCACCAACACCTAAACCATCTCCGTCGCCTCCTAAACCATCTCCGTCTCCTCCTAAACCATTAACTCCTCCATCAAGTCCGCCGCATCCTAATCCGAATCCGTGGGGCCATTTCATCAACTGCATTAGTGAGTTTGGGCCGTCGGCGATCTGTAAGCAACAGATGGAAGTAAGTTACTTCACAGGGAAGTTTCGTGTTAGTGACTATTGCTGCAACCTTATTGTCAACATGAGACATGAATGCACTGATGTCATTTTGGGATACTTCACCGATCCTTTCTTCGTTCCTCTTATTCGTTGCACTTGCCACGTTAAGATTTAGCTTTTCTTTGGTTTTTTTTTCTTAATTAGGGCTTTTCTTTTTTCTTTTTGGGTTCTTTAATCATGCAATTTTTGTTGTCGTCCATACCTTATGGACCGCTCTTTTGTTACATTTCATGAATAATAATGTTGTTTTTATTATTCTTTCTACTTTGTTATCTTATATCATTTTCGCCAATGTGAAAAAATAAATATATAAACTCTCACTCAATAATTTGAATTAATAAAATTAAATAAATTACTAATTTTCAAGAATGTTTTCATCATCTATTTTTACTGTAGTGTGTTTATTTTTTATTTTTTTATAAAGTTTGTTGCATATACTAAAAATTTTTATGGGTTTCGGGATTTTAGTACAATATATAACTGGATAAAAACCAAAATAATTCTGGTTGGGCCAAGTACGTTACTCAATACCAAATGAAATTACAAGAGGAGAAAACTGGCACTGCACCAAAGAAGAAACCGAGTAGATCTGAAAACGAAACCCTAATCAATAAAAAAAGAAGATCTCTGCTGCTGATTGCTTGCCACCGCTCAAAACCTCCGGGGAACAGAAAACCTCCATCCTCAAAGATATGAGAGAGGAGCCATCTCCGATTCGCCAACCCTTGCCGATACAAAGCATGGTTCTCCTCCAAATCTCTCTAGAGCCAAGTAAGAACCATTGATAAGGCACCATTGGTTTCAAAAGTTTGAGGATCAACTCGCAGCATCGGGTTCGCCGGAGTGAACCTCCAAGCAGAAGGATAGAAGAGACGCCGAGTTTTTCTTGTTTGGGAGAGAAATTGCTGCGAGTAAATCTCACTCGTGCGATTCTGTATTTGGGAGAGAAATCACCGCGAGTGTTTTTTTACGGTGGATTTAATTTGTTTAAATCATATATAGGATTAAGAGAACTCTCCATAGACTTTACATGTGTAATGATACATCATCTTTTTTCAATGTTATATAAACATTTTTTTAATATTACCATACTTTTCACTACTTCTCAATTTATGTTAAACAATACATTAATTATTATAAGTTAGGCTCAATAATTTAAGTTAAAAAAATCAATAAAAAATCAAATGTTCCTCAGATTAAATAAGTAACTTAAAATAGATGTTTAATAAACTATGTACTAATATTTAAAATAAAAATATTGATATAATAATTAAGCCATATACCCACAAATCATCATATCTATACTATTATTCGGCAAACATGAGCTTTGACTGTCTAGCTTGAAGACTTAAGCGGTGAGCGGAGCTTCTTTGTAGAGGAAGAGGAGCAAATTTCAAATCGGAGGTGACGGCGATAGTTACGTGATGAGTGCCGCTTATACTTGTAGAAGAACTTCAAGTGAATCTGCAGCAATGAAGACAACTAGCTTTTTCTGTTACTCCAGAGCATCGGCCGATGACTGTGGTTTCAACCTAATCGTGAAATTTGTGAGGTCAGCAAAGAAGCAGCAGAGCTTTTCACCTTCAACTTTACAAATAACTTGTGTCTTACACGTTTCATTATTTATTGTATTGGCCTGGCCTATGTTGGGCTTAAAATTTTATTAAGGTTGTAATTCCTCTTTCACTTGTATCAAATGCCCATTTGGACTTTGGGCTTAGAAATGAAACGTTTTGTCGAAAAAAAAACATAGGGCATGGTTTTTTAGTGGTTTTTGGCTTTTGGTTTTTGGTTTTTGGTTTTTAGTTTTTGGTTTCTAATTTTTTTGGTTTTTGATTTTTTATAGATTTTAGTTTTTCAAAATCTCTTAAAAACTCCTATAAATGAAATTCTGAATTCTTTTCACAAATGTTGAAAAACCATCGAAATCCAGATTCCCTATTTTTTAAAGAATTCACTTTTTCTAAAATCATGAATGACAACAAAGTAGATTTTTGGAAAATCTAAAATTAAAAATCATTCTAAAAACCATTGTCATTCAAGACCATAATGGTTGTTTTGTATGAGTATTTCATTTGAATTTATAAACTAATATAGAATAAAAATAAAATAAAACCAAAAGGGAATAAACAGAAAAAGCAAGTGAAATTGAAATAGAAACCTTGAACCCAATAGTTTCAATTATTTCTTAAGAAAATAAAAAACTTGACCCAGTAAATAAGCAGGTAGCTCAACTTCCACATAAATTATTATATGAATATGATATTCTCGCCTAATGTCCAAAAACATGTCAAATTCGTAACCTCTTTCACCAACCAAACACAACTCTACATCACACGCGCTCATATAACACGTGCACTATACGCGATAACACGTGAGTTGTGAGTTCGCTTATGCTCCGCGAGTACGACCCACACGCCATTCTCTTCTCTAAAACATCACTCATACGTACACCCACAATTATCTTTCTTTCTCATTTTAAAAATATTTTTTCCTATTTTCTTCTTTATATATATGGAATAATATAAAATTTTGACCCCAAAAAAATATTGAAAGGAAAAAAAAAGAAAAGTAAGACAATTGTCTATAGTTGACTGAAAAAAAAAGAAATTGTAACGTAAAAAGTAGGAATTATCTCCGTTTTTTTTTATTATTTTTTTCTTAAAATTCTCCGTTTGTCCTTTTTGTTTTGGACGTCTATCCATCTTTTTTATAAATATGGTATATAAAAATATTGTAACGCATGGCTTTATCTTATCATCAAATTTCGTGAAAAATATTAAAAAACAATTCTCTTTTTTGACAGGAGCAAACTTCAAGATTTGTACTGTTTATAAATCTACGAGAGAATATTTTATTTTCTCAGTTTCAACATAACCAATATCAGTTTTTCTCGGGATCCCCGAAACTCACTATTTGTTCTCTTTTCTCTCTATCTCTCAAAACACGTAAGCGTTTGAATGGCGAAGAAGGTGTTTGGAGCGACGGAAGCGAGCAATTTGGTGACGGAGCTTCGTCGGAGCTTTGATGATGGAGTGACTCGTGGATATGAATGGAGAGTGGCTCAGCTTAAGAAACTTCTCATAATATGTGATAATCATGAGCCTGAGATTGTGACTGCTCTTCATGATGATCTTAAGAAGCCTGAGCTTGAGTCTTCTGTTTATGAGGTCAAAACTCTTTTTTTCCCTTTATGCTTTAGCTTTTCAATTGATTCTTCTTTGGTTTATCAATTTTAATTTGAATCTTGTTTTGAGTCTTGAATTATGAATTGGAGATTCAATTATTGAATCGTGTGGACCAAAGCTTTTCTAGGTATGGTCACTTTGGTTATTTGATTACTTGTGTTATGGCTTTACTCGCAACAAAATTTGAGAAAAAAACTCAAATATTCGATTGGTTTCGAAAAATTCGGATATTCGATGTTAAATTTATCAATGTTTTTTTTTAGTTTTAAACAAAATTAGGGATTTCTGAATATTTTCAGGATTTAAAATCTATCAATGTTCTTAATTACTTAAGCAAACAAAAAAAAATTATGTATCCAAATTCTGTGTGTGTAGCTGTGGACCACTTGGTTATTTGAGTTTTACCTTAGGATTTATTTAGTTTGCCGGAAATTTCGAGCTAAACTTGGATATTGAATACTAAAATTTTATTTAAGAAAAAAAAATTTGGTATGGTATGAGTGAAATTTGGTGAAGTGAAATTTTTTTTGTTTTTTTTTTTTACTGATGGCTATTTCATATATTGGCCCGAACCTTGTTAATATGATTAGCCTGTTCTCCTACTTGGTCGGTGTCATTAATGTCGAAGCATCCATGAAACTCTGAGTGGACACATGTAATTCATTGTCCAATGAACAACATCAAATTTAATGCAACTTTTCATATGTTAAATAAGATCAACCTAGACTGCAGGTAACTTTATGTGTTGTATGAACCAAATACTATAAAATTATTGGGTCCTTCTCATAGCAATAAGCTTTTAATATACTGTAGAACATTAAATTTATCACCAACCTCAACGTTTTATCATCACTTTTGTACTATAAACGTTTATGTTTTAGTTACATCAAATGACATCACATAGCTTTGAAAAAAATTGAACTTTCCTTTCATTTAATGTTGTTACCAACAGAACTTGTCACTTGTCTGGTGAGTTTGATTAGTTTCTACTATTTCCTACCAATTATTAAGCAAGTTTTAGTTGTTTTAGATTCTTGTTTTAGTTGATTATATTTAGTAATTTGATTATGATGGTTTTAATTAATAATGCAGGTAGCTTTACTAAGAAACTCAATCAAGTTAGCTCTTAAGCAGCTAAAAGAATGGATGGCTCCGGATAAGGTATGATTTTGAATAGAGGTTTATGCAAATGTTTTGTTATCAAAAAATGTTAAATCATTGTTTTGTTTTCATTTCAGGCAAAGACTTCTTTAACAACGTTTCCTGCATCAGCAGAAATTGTATCCGAGCCTCTTGGTGTTGTACTTGTTATCTCAGCTTGGAACTATCCTTTCCGTATGTCAAATGTTGTCTCCCTGATTGAATTTGTAATACCATTTTGTTTGGCTGCTAACACTATTTGTGTTTACCTTGCAAGTGTTGTCTATTGATCCTGTTATTGGTGCAATCTCTGCTGGGAATGCTGTTGTTTTAAAGCCATCAGAATTAGCTCCTGCTTCGTCCGCTCTGCTCGCGAAGTTAATGGAACAGTATCTTGACCCTTCTGCTGTGAGAGTTGTTGAAGGAGCTGTTATTGAAACAACTGCTCTGCTTGAGCAGAAGTGGGACAAAATCTTCTACACAGGTTCATACTAATTTGACTTAATGTGTCACTGTTTCATATTTTTTTTTAAACATCTTCTTTATTAATGGTCAAAAGACGAGAAATCGCAATGTATATCGTGAGTTATTACATGAGGTATATATGAATAAAAGAAAAACTCAGTATTTCCAGGGATTCTATGCTTAACCAGAGTGTCACTGTTTCATATATATTTCTCAAATGATTCTTTACATGAGACTAAAAATATCCACTCTTTTGCTTGGTTAGGTAGTTCGAAAATCGGGCGTGTCATAATGGCAGCAGCTGCGAAGCATCTCACACCTGTTGTCTTAGAGCTTGGAGGAAAATCTCCTGTTGTTATAGACTCAGATACAGATTTGAAAGTACTGAAATACTTGTTCATTCCAAAGCCATGCCGCGTGTTTTGTTTGTATTGAGGCTAATGTAGTTTTACCACTTTTTGTCTATGAAGGTTACCGTTAAGCGGATAATTGCAGGCAAATGGGGTTGCAACAATGGACAAGCTTGTATTTCTCCAGACTACATCTTGACAACAAAAGAATATGCACCAAAAGTGGTAAGGTTAAGAACTTAGAAAAACAGATTCTTGATGCATTTTTTGTATTTGACCATTCTCTTTTCTATTTTCAAGATTGATGCTATGAAGCATGAATTGGAAGTGTTTTATGGGAAGAACCCTATGGAGTCTAAAGATATGTCAAGTATTGTGAACTCGAATCACTTTGATCGCCTATCTAAGATGTTAGATGAGAAGGAAGTTTCTGAGAAAATCGTCTATGGTGGTCAAAGAGACAGAGAGAATCTGTGAGTTCCTCTCTTTTTATATTCTCATCATCACTTAGTTCTCGTATGCTAATCTTTTTTCTTCATCCTTTAGGAAAATTGCTCCAACGATCTTGCTTGATGTCCCATTAGATTCTTTGATCATGAGTGAAGAAATATTTGGCCCTCTCCTCCCAATCCTCACAGTAAGAACCATTTTCTCATTCTATGTAGGCTCTGCTTCATCTCTTGAAGGAAAATTTAACAGTCTCTTTTGTTCATCACAGCTCAACAACTTGGAAGAGAGTTTTGACGTGATTCGTTCTCGGCCTAAGCCACTTGCTGCATATTTGTTTACTCGAAAACAGAAGCTAAAAGAGAGATTCGCCATGACAGTTTCCGCTGGAGGCATAGTGGTCAATGACATAGCTGTCCATGTAAAATACATATCTCTTAGCTCTATTTGATATATACAAGCTAAATACATTATACTAAAGATTTATGATCGATCATTCGATATTTTGCAGCTTGCAGTTCACACATTGCCATTTGGAGGTGTTGGTGAAAGTGGAATGGGTTCATACCATGGTAAATTCTCATTTGATGCTTTTAGTCACAAGAAGGCTGTTCTATACAGAAGCTTGTTAGGTGATTCAGCAATCAGGTATGCACCGTATTCGCGAGGAAAGCTTAGATTGTTGAAGGCCCTTGTCAACAGCAATTTATTGGAAATATTCAAAGTTCTTCTAGGTTTCAAGTAAAAAGGCAAAGACCAAGGACATATCCTCTTGCATCTTACTTTTCTTGGGTTTTCGGATATGAACTTTATTGGTTTGTCCAAAGATTATATGATTTATTTTGGTGTTGATGAAATTGAAGTTGATAAATAAGAGATTTTTCGGTTTTATATGGAAACCGGTTTCTTCATTTCAACTTGGTTATTTTACGAACAAAGATGACACAATATTATAAGAATCTCTTTGGATTGTTATCTAAACCATGTTGTAAAAGCTCCCCTACAAAGGGAAAGAACAAAAGTCTCAAGAAGAAGAATCTTGAAGAATGTTCTGAATCTCTGCCCTTTGTTCATCTGTAAGTTGTTGTGGGAACTTAGTCCGAAACCGAATTCTCAAATCTCCTCTCTTCCTCCCATTCTCCTTTAGATTTGGCATACCTTTGCCTTGAATCACTGTAACATAACCAGGGTGAATAACTTCTTCTACCTTCAAACTCATGTTGTCACCATTAAGTAAAGCAACAGAGAGCTCGCAACCCGTTAAAGCTTCGAGTAAAGAGACTTCTACCGACATTTCAAGGTCATCTCCTTCTCTTTTAAACACCTCATGCTCTTTCTCCACGATAACGAATGTCAAATCAGCCGGTACACTTCCCATTGCTTCGTTTCCTTTGCCTTCAAATGTTACTCTTGTTCCGCCTTTCCATCCAGGTTTCACTTTGATCTCCACCGTCTCTTCCTCCTCACTCATTTGCCTACACAACAAATTAACCATACTTAGTCTTGTTTTCACGAATACTCGTATCCAAATTATATCTTTGTTAAAGAAACAAAAACAAACCCTGAGCTAGTAATCACATCTCTCTTAATCTTGATCTTCTTGGTACATCCATTACATAGCTCCTCAAGCGTGCACCGTAGTTTCTTCTCCGTTGGAGAAGGTTTAGCCACATTAGCCGAAGAACTCGAGTATAAGATTGGATTTGCTAAGCTTCTTGGAACCGTAGTTGTTGATCTAATCAGTGTCGGCGTTAATCCAGGATCCGACCTGTTACAACTGCTTTTGCTCCTCCCTATAAAAGATAAACTCCGCAATGTAGGACTTGTCCTGGTCGGGGTGGTTGCCGTCGCCGTCGCGGCCGCGGCCTTGTTCTGGCTACAACTTCTTGAAAGAGATAAAGGCTTCTTGTTCCCCACGGAATTAGTATTGGTATTGTCGAATCTATAGCTACGAACCTTAATAAGACTTACACCTTCAACCTTATTCGTTTCCTATATATATAAAAAAAACAATACAATATATTCAACAAAATCCTCAAAAACATTACAATATATTCAACAAAATCCTCAAAAACATTACAATATATTCAACAAAATCCTCAAAAACATATATCATTTATAAATTAAAAAATTCAAAAACATCAAACCTGTAAATTGAAGGCGTTTGGATTAGGATTAGGTTTAGGTTTAGGTTCTGCATCATTGCGTTTGGATTCGTTTGTGTGGAGCTTTCGTTCGTGTTTAGCCTTATGATGATTAGGCTTGTCACGAGGCAAAACCCTTGCGATTGATCGGCAAAGTTTGAAGAGATCACGGAGGAGGAAGCTTCGTTTCTTCACCGAAGGCTGAGCCATCCCTTGTGTCGCCATTCACGGCGGAGATTGAGGAAGAGAGACACGTTTTTGGGGGTTCGTGAGAGAAACGATGTTGACACAAAGTTGAAACGTTTTTTTTTTTTTTGTAACTTCTTTATTTAGACCAAATCTTTTGTCTTTGAAAGAAACAGATAAGAAATACATCAAAGATTCAAGATAAGAAACGCTCTCATCTGATCGTATAATTAGAAGTTGATTCGTTTTTTTTGTTTCTGATTTTTATTTATTTAATCTCATTATAACTCATAGCTGTCGTCACAATATCTTAGAAGATTCACATATGACAAATAATGTAATACTGTACTGTCCATAATATAAAGAGTTGACTTTTTAAATATGTAATGATATCATTCTTAAAATGGAAAATTAAGATTGGTTGCTTTAATTAAATGGAAGATTTGAAATATTCCAATTTTTTATACATCGATAATTTTAAGGGAAGATTTTCTTATTATTTTGGTGCTGGCAACAGGAAAGGATTTTACCGCGTTTTCATATTAATGCCAATTTCAATCATTCTATGAACAAGATCTTGATATCAGCTACAAAAAGAAAAAAAATATTTAATTATCAGAAATATTAAAACAGTTAAAAATTAAAATTACAGTGCTTTCGCCAAAACATTTTCAAAGGTTGGTGATTAATTTAGACTAAAATTTCGATGATTTTTATGCAGTTCTTTTGCTTTTAGTATTTTTTTAATATCCATAGGTTTTACTTTTTAGTATAGTTGTTGGAGTAAGGTGTTGCTAGGATTTTTTCTTTAAGTAAAATTTAAAGGAAGAAAAAAGATAACGTGGCTTTCTATACTACACACAGTAAAAATTAATTAATAATGTCAACTTAAAAAAATTATTAACAAAATTTAAAAACATTGATAATATGATATCATATGTGATTTAACAACATGAAGTTAACAATTGTGTATTTAAATCCCAAAACGATATCGTTTTATCAATGATTTTTAATTGTGTATTTTAAACAAAATGACGTAGTTTCATACGTGGTATCCTCTTTTTCATGATTTTATGGGTTTTTAAACTTTGCGACAACAAAAACAATTTAGCATTTTTTTTTAAGACGGTACAATTTTTATAAGGATACAATTATGAAATTTTTTTTGTTTTCCGACGGAGACAGAGAGAGAGAGTGTATGAGAGTTTTTGAGAATTCATCGAAGATATATATTATCTGTATATATGTATATAGGTGTAAATCTACAAAATTTAATAAAAATTTGAAATTGAGAGAAATAGAGAAGATTGTTTAAAAGAAATATACATCATGACGTGTCATCGCGTTATCAGAAGTTTGACATGGCATACACGTTGTATCACAGCAATAGTTCATAGCAGTGGCTGATTTAGCACAAAATGTGAAGTTGAGATTTTAAATTCATAGTAATGATTAGTTGGGGTACGTTTTAGACAATTGAAAAATGAAAGTATGAATTCAACATAATGAAATTGTGAGGATAGATAAAATCCGACTACATTACTTTTTATACTATTAAACACTTTTCCATATATATGAACCAATAGTAATGCAAAAATTTAAACTCTCTCAATTAATATTTTTTGAAGGTTACAATGTATTAACATTAACTAATACAAATGTTTTTAAAATTTTTGAAAATCAAATTTTTTGTACAAGAATAAAAATCCATGAAATCAATCTTTCTGAAGTGTAGGGAGTATGATTTAAGACAATTTGATCCAAATAAAAGTAATAGTTTATGCTATTAATTTTCCAGATTCAACTTAAACAGTAATTTTAAGAAAAACTTCTCTTTTGAGGATAGATCAAATAGACTTTAGTGAATTCACTTTTGCAAACGATATTCATAAATATAAATTTATAATTAATGATATTTGTTAACATAATTTAATAACATGTTAGACTATTGAAATGAAAATGATGTATGCTTAGAAGTTGAGAACTTATAAGAAATTTATATGTATGAATATTTTTTATACTTGTGCATCGCGCATGGAAAATATCTACTGAAACTAAAAATTTTAAAATTTTAATTTGATGTTTTTCTCATAATATAACCTATTTTCCTTAATATTAGATATAATTTAGCCATTTTGTCATAATTTAGTCATTTTGACATGGTTTAGAAAATTTGTCATAATTTCGCTTTTTTCTATAATTTAGCCATTTGTTTTTCTTTAATATCATAATTATGTAATATTCGAATTACCATATTATTGGGTCTAATTATATTTTAACATAGAAATTATTGTTTTCTTGATTGAGTAGTATTTGTTTTACCATATTATTAGGGTTATTTTCTTGAATAATTAGGCTCAATAAAAAAAATATGCAATGAGAAAAACAAATTTAATAGTTCGATTGAAGGAAAAAGAAAAACAAAATTGAAATCTAACTAAAACCATTGTTCTTCATTCACGAATAACTCAGAATTCCGATTTCAAAATTACTCTTCCAAGTATTTGGGTTAATCGATTATGGCAGTTCCCCCCTAATCCGATGGAAAGATAAATTTTTAGTTTCGTTATTTGCTCAATGATTTTCGCATGCTTTATAATTAAAATCGATTGCTCAATTCCAATTTTTTTTTTCATTTTTTAGTTCTTAACATAATGAATAGAATTAAAGAAGATGAGATCAACTGTAAGTAGATGATGATTATAGATGCGTCAATATGAAGCTGTAAATAGAAAAAAGTACAGAGTTTCAATTGTGAATCAAATTGATCTTTAAGAGCGTTTTATGAATTACTCAATGGTTTATTGTGTGAAAATACTGAAATTGGTATTGAATGTTGATTATAGTTAATTGACAATACTTGTTTTTTACATTGTATTTAGATATAATCAATTGATTAGAAAAAGCATGAATAAAGTCAAAATTTAGAGTTTTGTTTGACTTGATGAATTTTTGTTTCTCGTTCAGGCTTGCCTAAAAGAGCAAATAAGATACATTGCCCAAATTTTGAATTTCTGCATAGAATGAGCAACCAATCTCTACCATTAGCAGTCTTATTGCTATTTAGAATTGATTCATACCAAACTCGAATTCATGGTTTAGGTTGATAAGCTAAGTTTACTAAGATAGAGTAAAATAGAAAACAAATGCATAATACAGAAAAATATTAATTTAATAAGATTAATTCATTGGAATTCTTTAGGGTCGACGATCTATTTTCCCATAAAAACTGTCGTATCACACCATATGCATCTCAAACTAATGTCTCGTTCTAAATGTTCCCAAAATAATAGTTCCAAACCTATACCCTCTCCATTTGAAAGTTACAAACATATATCATTCTAAAAATATAGTTCAAAACCTAAGAACTCACATACCTTGATTTTAGATGGTTTATTGTTTCCAAATGATATCTTAACCACCTAAAACCGGTACTAAACCTGATTAAGACTTGATTACAATGATTAAGCCAACCGAACCCGGAAAACTCCAAATCAAGAACCCTAGAAATATCTCCAATTCGTAAAATCCTAGAAATCGAGAAATTATAAATTTGAAATTGAGAAATTCGAAGGTCGCAATGGATATGTCATTGTTGTTATGCATGAGACTGGGTATGCTAGCAAGAAAATCATTGATTCAAAAATCTTGAGAAGGGAATTTAGCGATTTAAGTAAGATTTCCTAAGATTACAAAAAGGGAAGGCTAGATTAAGGTTTCATGTAACGAAGCCGGAGTTAGAGTTGTGGAATCATCTCAGTCGAAGGTAGTAGCTCCGGTGAAGAGACGGAGGTTCCATCACTCTTGTTTGAGTTTTTTTTACTGGGTTTGGGTATTTCATAATTAATTGGGTTCAACTTTCTCATTGGATCTATATTTGAATTCTTTAAAATTTTTATCAAATTGAAGTTGTCTGTGCTATGGAGAAATTATGGTTATGTGAATAGATTGGAAATTATTAATTCATAGTAACGCTTCAGTTCGTCTTCTTCTTCAGTTCTTCTTCATTCATAATAATGCTTCATTTGTAAGAAGCTACATGTGCGACGAGAGGAGCATTGGTTTGAAGTATTCTTGTGCACATCAAGAATCTCGGTTTGGTTTCCCATTAACTATAAATTCAGATTTAGAAAATGGTGGGCGACAATTTAACAAGATATATTGGGTCTATAAATTGTGTAAAAGTTGAATTGAAATGAGCATGGGCCAAAAGTGGCAAAGCCTCATTTTTAAGTGAAATGTGGAAATTGTCCCACATTGCTTGGAAGTTGTGTTGGAATGTGGTATATATATGGTCATGTTTATACATGAGTTTAAATGACTATGGGATGAGAAAATGGGAACCACACGCTCGCGCCGCCGCCGCTCGGCATGGGTCGTGGGTCTGGTCGGGTCGTGGGTAAGGAGAACGGTCTTCCAATAAACAACAAACATCCAACAAACACAAGAATCTGAAAGAGGACCATTTTCAGAGAAGAGAGAAGCTTTTGAGTTGGATGGTTTCGCACAGAGAAGAGAGAAGCTGGATGGTTTCGGACAGAGAAGAGAGAAGCTTTTGTGTTAAAGATGAAAAGATGATATTTGTATCTCTTGCCATATCTTGGGGACAGTGAAGAAGAAATCATCATTTTGCCTATATCTTCCCTTTTTTTGTCAACGCCTATATCTCCTGAGCTATTAAATCAACTCAGTTTTATCAGTTCTTTTTCATTCCCAACACAAAAAATATACTCGTTCTTTACAAATAATACCATATGATCTAAAATTTAATAATCTAAAGGTTTGAACATCCATAGATTATTAAGTATAATATTATTTTACTTATTTTCACTTTAGTCGTGGGTCGTGGGTCAATATTTAGAGTCATTTCTATTAATGTGGGGGATTGTTGGGCCACAATTTAACAAGACATATTGGAAAAAGGAATATTCGAATATTCCTTAGAATATCCGAATATGCTCGCGAATTTCTCGAGCGGAAACCGCCCATCTCACCCTATATATATCGCATCAATTCGACAAAAATAATTGCATATACCTGATAAACCTTTTTGTGTGTTATATCAGGAAAATGGCAGCAATTGATGGAACCAATGTGGATGTCAACGAGACACCTCTTCAAGATACCGCGAATACAGAGGAGACAACTCAAAGGGCTCTGTTTGTTGGACCGCCTCTAGCGGCGACACAAGTGAAGGTGGTGCCTGTGGTGCCCACCCAGCCTCAAGTCTCCTGTCAAGGACTGCAACCTGAGAAGTTTGATGGCAAAAACTTCAAAACATGGCAGAAAAAGATGCACTTTTTTCTCCATGTGATGCACCTATCCAGGTATCTGACGGAGGATCAGCCCATCATTCCTGAGGGAAATATGGATGTGCATGTCGTTGGAATGGTGGATGCATGGAATCAAGGAGATTTCATGACCAAAGGCTGGATTTTAGGACGGCTTGTGGAGGATCTCTACGGAATCTACTCCGAAGCCAAGACTTCCAAAGCCTTGTGGTTAGCTTTGGAGAAGAAATACAAAGCTGACGATCGTTGGATGTCGAAGTTTGGGAAAAATTTTATGACTTCATGATGGTGGACACCAAACCCATCATGGAACAAGTGGAGGCATTCCAACGAATCTGTCAAGAAGTCGCTGCTGAGGGGATGTCCATCTGTGAAATCTTCACGGTGAACAGTTTCATCGAGAAGCTTCCTCCGGGTTGGATCGACTTCAAGAACTACCTCAAACACAAGAGGAAGGCGATGAGTCTGGAAGATTTGATCCAGAGGTTAAACACCGAGGACAGAAACCGGACAGCAAACCGGACTGCAAACGGGATCCAGTTCCGTGAGCATACTCTGAATGTGGCTGTTCACAAAGGGAAGGCCAATGACAAAGGCAAAGGCAAAGCCATTCCTACTTCTCCTTTGAAGCCAACGGCCAAGAACTTCAAGAAGAAAGGTGCCGCTGAACCATCTGAGAAGAAGTTCTTTAAAGGCGAATGCCACTATTGCGGTAAGAATGGTCACAAGGCCACTGATTGTCGCAGCAAAGCCAAGACCTTACAGCTCCAAGCCAACCTCACTGAAAGGGACCTTTGTGCTGTGGTGACTGAGGTCAACATGGTGGAAGACAATCCAAGTGAATGGTGGTACGACACAGGTGCCACAACGCACATATGCAACGATAGGGCGATGTTCAGCTCCGTCATCTACTTCTTCTTCACGAGCCATATCCGGTTCACCTCTTTCTTCCTCTGCTTCAAGACAGGCAAACTTTTGGCTCTTGCAGCGGTGTCCCAAAAAATAACGTTCGCCACAATGACGGCACAGGTTAAACTTCTTAGTCTCTGAGCTACCCCCAAACTTTCTTTCATCTTTCTATAGCACGAAATGTCTCTTACTCGACAACAGCTCATTACTCCTTGGAGAACTGTAGTTAGAGGTTCTGTTCACAGTATTGTTCCTAATCAAGACGGCAGAACATTGAAAAAGTTGAGTTTGATATCCCATTTTCTCATTTTCTTGTGCCTCAATCAACTTAGTTGTATCCAATATATCATCCATACCTACCGGCCTGTATTGTACCACCTGTTCCCTCAGATTCCTCTTTAAACCTCTGAGAAAAACTGATTCCATAACATCATTAGGGACATGAGGTGCCTCAACTGACAATTCCACAAACCTCTCTCTGTACTCCTCCACCGACCTTTTTGTGTTATGGTCATGCATTGATCCATTATCGAACCTCCTCTACTTGGCCTAAACCTCTTCTTCAGCTTATCTTTAAAATCACACCAGTCTTTCACTACCTCATGGTCTTGCATATATCTCCACCAAGTGACTGTGCAGCCTGATAGACAAGCTAGTGCCTGGTCTAATTTCTCCTCTTCGATAGTCAGATTTACTAGAAAACACTTTTCAACTCTGAAAAACCAGTTGTCCGGATTCTACCCTTTATACAACGACAAATCCATCTTCTTAGTTGGTGGCTCCATTCTAGGCAACACCACCTCTGTTATGTAACCCACTTGCCCCAGAGTCCTCAAAATCTCAGTCGCCGGAAGTGGAGTTGCTGTCACTGGCAACGGTAAGATTCCATCGCTCTGCCTGTTTGTTGGAGTCACAAACCCTCCTGGAGTTTAGATTTGGGCGGCGTTAGGGTTAAAATTACTCATCGGTGTCGTCTCCCTAAAATGGGCTCAAAGGAAGTGATTGAGAGCTTCCTTAACCCACTGCATATCCTTCTCAACTCGATCTGTCCTTTGTTCTAATAGATCTAGCTTCATTTCGCTGTTCTGCATCACCGGTTTGATAGAAGCAGGTTCAGGGGTTGTCATGGAGTCAGATGCGGATGCCATGGCTCGGATACCACTGATAAGTCTCAGCTTATCTGAGAAATGAGAAGGGGATATAAATGGTGAGAGGTGAGGAAAAGAGAAGAAGGACATCATAGAGAAAAGAGATGAAAAGCGGCTGAATATTTGATAATTGATTTCTTAGCTTAAAACCCTAAGATAAGGGCCGCTTAAATACAAGGCATAATGTAAATGAAATGATAACGTTTAAGGGACATACGACAAGTGAACCCTCATATTAAAGCCTCTCTTTCACTCAGCAACTTTACTCACTTGACTTCTTCTTTTCCCACTTTCGATTTAGGCGACCTTTTCTCTGCTTCTTCTTCACATAGGCAAGTGGCACCACGAGCTTATCACTTCGATTATAATCGGAATCAAAAGTTGACCAAATCGAGACTTACTGGAGATATCGCAACACCAAACGACACCGTTGTGGCCACGATAAGTTCCAAAGTGTTCACCTTTGTCGGCGTACCAAACGGTGGGAGTGTGGTCTTTGGTGAAGGAGAAAAGAAGATCGCCATTATGGTTGTATCTGAACGTTAAAGGGCGTTCATGTCCTCATTCTTTAAAGATTTTTTTTTCTAGGGTTTTGATGCGAGAAGAGGTTTGAATCTGCGTGCCATCCAACCAAATAAAAAAAAATTTGTGTGCCATCACACTGGGTCGAAAAGAATCTGCGTGCCATCACACTGGATCGAAAAGATCAGCGTGTCTATTTTCTCTCAATTTTTTTTAGGATCCGCGCATCCAACACCGGGTCAGATACAAATTCGGCTTGGATCAGAGTTAGTTTTTCTATTTTGTCCTTCATTATTTAAAAAAAAAAAAGCATTTTACAAACAAAACCAATGGCATAAGCCTTAAATATTGGAAAATGGCTTAAATGGTTCTGTCAAAATGTTGCCATTCATTCTCAATTAATTGTATAGATATTAAGGAAAAAGTGGCTAAATTATGAAAAAAATTTCTAAATTTAGTTTAATATTAAGGAAAAAATGGCTATATTATGAAAAAAATCCATCAAATTAAAAATTTTACACTTTCGGTAGATATTTTTCTCACAAGATATGCGGATATTATCGAGTTTTCTTTTATTTGTTGTGCTGGCAAAATGAAAAGATTTACCTCGTTCACTTACTAATGCCAATTTCAATCATTCTATGAGCAAGATATTGGTAACAGCTAAAAAGAAATAATCAAATGCTGGAGTAACCTTCCAGGATTTTCAAGTTGCTGGAATGACCTCCAATTTTTTTTTTTTTTTTTTTTCTTTTAATCTTAAAATTGAGTAAAAGACCAATTTAATTGATAAATGTTGTGTTTATTACAAAAAACCTACCTTTCCCTCTATTCCACTCTCCTCACTCGCCTCTCTCCTCACTCGCTCTCACAGACATTCCCACTCCTCCCCACTCCCAGCGAAACCGACGGAAATCAAAACAACAAAATCTAACTCAATCTCTTCATATTTTGTAAGTTTCGGTTACTTTCATCTCAAAATCAAAATCAATCTCTTCATATTTCTTCTCTTCTTCCGTTTCTTCTTCTTCTTCGGTTTCTTCTTCTTCTTCGTGTTCAGTTTCTTCTTCTTCTTCTTGACGCGTATCTGTTGGTTTTTGGTTAAACTGAAGGTAAACTAAGGTTAACTTGTTCAATTAAAAACTACAGAAACTTGAATTTGGGTTTAGAGATTAGTAACTGTTTGGTTAGGGATTCGTTGAAGCGGAATTTAGGAATTTATGGTTTCGATTTAGGGTTACAACTCTTCAATTTAGGGATTTGTTATCTTCAATTTAGGTTTAAAAGTCTTCAAATCTCTGTGTATGTATGAATTGTATTGATATATTCGGATGTTTTGCAGATTTGGGATCGGTTTAAAGAGTGAAGACGATGGTGAAGACGAGAAATGCAAAGGTTGAAGGTCCTAAAGATCCAGTTGATGGAGTAGAGTTGGTAAACACAACCGAACGTGGAAATAGTTCCCGTTTGAAGAAAAAAAAGAAATCGAGGGAAAACAAAAAGCAAAGGGTAAGATTTTTTGAATTTTTTGATTACGATTAGTAATTAATAATCGGTTTAACATGTAATTAAACTAGTTTAACATGTTTTTCTATCGTTTCTCTTGTAGCATTCTCAAGAAGTAGGCGAATCGGGTACATATAGTGGTGTTGCTGAGGAAGAAATAGTAAGTAGTAGAGTTAAAATAGAGGTAAACTTGCAGCCTTTTTAACATGTTTATATATCTTTTTCCTTGCAGCATTCTCGTGAAGTTGGCCCATCGACTGGAGGTGTTGAGGGAGAAATGGTAAGTACTACTAGTAAATGTTAAAGTAGAGTTAAACTTACGGTAAAATAAGGTTAAAAAACTGTTAAACTAGAGATAAAGTTAAACACGCGTTAAACTCAAGTTAAACTAGAGATAAACTATCGTTAAAGTACTGTTAAAGTGTCGTTCAAATACTTATTATACTGTTTTGAATGTAGGTACCTGTACAGCCTGTGGGGTTCTTCTTTGAGCCTAGCCAATTGGCAAAGTTTCCGAAGATTGTACACGGTGTGATCCGCATAGGTGTGTCGAATACATAAGGACGCTTGACGGAAATGTGCTGAGGTGGTTCCTGAGACATCCCCAGTTTAAGCACATCTTCCATATGTATACAGAGAACAACTGGAAGGTCATGGGTGCTTGGAGCTTCATCCAAAGGTTGGCGAAGACGGAGAAGCCACAAAAAATGTGGTTTGTTGTAAACGGAGTCCCTATAAGGTACGGTCTTAGGGAACATGGACTTCTCTGCGGATTTTACTGCCACCAATACCCGAAGAACTATCAAAATTTTGGGGGGAAGCGACTTGTCAGTAAATATTTCGGGAAGGATGCTCAGCCTTGGGTGGAGCATGTGGAGACTAAGCTGCGCTCGATGAGTCCTTCAGAGGATAGAGTGAAGATGGCTGTTTTGTGGTTTCTTACCATAGTGATTAAGGGTAAAACGAAGGTCGCATGACCAATAGATTCGTTTCTTCTAAGGATCGTTGATGATTTACCCAAATGTGAGACTTTCCCATGGGGACGTTTCACATTTAAGGATTGTGAAACCCAGATTCTGAATATCTGTGAGCGGATGAAGGGTATTGTCAGGCCAAGTACGACATTGCCAGGATTTATATTGCCAATTGAGGTACATTTAAATTTTTTAAACTAGTTAAAATATATGTTAAACTATATGTTAAACAACGTGTTAAACTACGTGTTAAACTATGTGTTATGTACAGCTACTCCCATTTGAAGCCATTCCTAATTTGAAGATGCATTTTAGAGAGAAAGTCCCATGCGAAGACCAATGCCCTAGGATGTGCAAGGGAAGGTTCAAGGATTTTAGCACAAAGGGTTTCGGGTTGGGAGACATCTACAAAGGTCTCGAGAATTCCACGGTTAGCTTAATTTTAATTTTACTAGAGTTTAACTTTAATTTAACTAGAGTTTAACTTTAATTTAAGTAGAGTGTAACTTGAGTTTAACATGTGTTGTTGAACTAGAGTTTAACTACAGTTTAAGTAGAGTTTAACTACAGTTTAACTATATGTCACAGGAAATTTCAAGCATCTTGGTGGCTAAAGGTGAGAAGCGGGACCTGATGGCGGAAATCATGGGTGAGGAGGATGATTTAAAGTATGACATGGTAGTTGATGGTTGGACGACCATTCTAGCGAATGGTGAGACTATACTATGGACGGATCTCTTAGAAAGAGATCTGGTTCATATAAACCATCATACTCTTGCTACTGCGAATATTGATTATGATGATGCTCCTCCTGCTATTGACGCTCAAGTCCCACCCTCCGGCCTTCAGGAATCTATTACGGAAATGGCCAAGGCAATGATGGAAGGGTTCAAAACCCTTAATGGTAAGGTTGGTGAACTGAATGATAAGGTTGGTGGTTTAACAAGTAGGCTTGAAAACCTAGAGAAATCCAAGAGTGGTGAACCATCTTTTGTGGAGCAAGAGTTTCACAACGAGAGTCCTGGAAGATGTAAGTTAAATTTTTCAAATAATCTGAATGTGTTTATCTAGTTTAACTGTTGATGAGAGTATGGCTAATTATAATCTGAAAGTTATGGAGATGGGTGATGATGGTGATGAAGAGGAGGAAGAGGATAAGGTGGAGGAAGTAGAGGTGAATAAGGAAGAGAAGGAGGAGGAGGAGAAGGATAATTGTGAGGAGGAGGAGGAGGAGGATAAGGAGAAGGAGGAAGAAGAGGAGGATGATGAGGGTAAGGAGGTGGAGGAGGTAGAGGTGGGTAAGGAAGAGGCGGAGGAGGAGGAGAAGGAGAAGGAGGAGGCGGAGGAAGAGGATAAGGAGAAGGAGGAAGAAGAGGAGGATGATGAGGGTAAGGAGGTGGAAGAGGAGGAGGAGAAGGAGAAGGAGGAGGCGGAAGCCACTGTTGTGCCCGAGACAATGGACCATGACGATTCCACTCCTCATGGTCCAGTAGGTTATACAGATTGGTCTTATTTTAGCGGCTCAAGTGCAAATGCTTTTGCAACTGCTGGTGCTACCGTCCACACACTTCATGAAGATGGTAAGCTAGTTTAACTTCTGTTTTGTATATGGTTGAACCTAGTCATTTTGATTTACTTTACCTTCATTTTAACTATTTGTGTAGTAGTAGATCCTCAAACTGCCATGGTTATTTGGATTCCTCCTCATGACGTGTTTACGTCCAATCCTCCTGAGAATGAGGATGAAGGTTTAGGCAAGAAGAGGAAACGAAATCAGTCCAAACACCTGAGCACTCCGTACACTGGGGAAAAAGGAGGTCGAGGAGGTAGAGGTGGAAGAGGAGGAAGAGGAGGAAGAGGCGGGAGGGCTAGCAAGAAACAAAAGGCATAAGTGTTTTTATTGCTTCGCTTTTGTAATTTAACGATGTTGTTTTTTAACTGTAGTTTAACTGTAGTTTAACTGTAGTTTAACAATGTTATTACATCTTATATTTTCATATATTTAACTGCGCCGTCATTCCAAAAAAAAATAGCGCCGTCATTCCAAAAATAAACAGCGCCGTCATTCCAAAAATAAACAGCGCCGTCATTCCATAAATAAAACGGCGCCGTAATTCCATTTAATAGTTTAACTGCCTATTATAACTAGTTTTCAAGTTTAACAATTTTATACATAGTTTAACTTTCATGCTGAAACCATAAAACCTAGTTTAACCTTATTTAAAATGAGTTTCTCTATTTTACCGTACATCATTAGTATTTAAACACACGTTTAAAATTGTCTTACGATGCTATGTATATTAAATAGAAGTTATATTTTATTTTTACATTGATATGAGAGTAATAGCTAAGTAACATACATTGTATATGGTTTTTACCGAAACATGAAGGTCAACATGGATAATATATCATTTATTTTAAAAATTTATTTTTACCACGCTTAATGATATGTGGCAATTACCTAAGCTTAACCATATGTGGCAATTAACTAAGCTTAACCATATGTGCCAATTATTTTTTGTTAAACTGTTAAGAATATGAACGTGTTTAACAGTAGTTTAACTATAGTTGAACACTAGTTTAACTTCAGTTTCACATAGTTTAACAGCAGTTTAACTTGTTAATAATAAATTTGATATAGTTTACTTGATTTAAGAAGTTATACCTGATATATCAAATACACATCCACCAACAACAAAAACAACCACAACTCTTATTGCAACAAATTAAAATAAATAAATTAAGTGGACATATTAAAGTAACCTCCAAGTCCTCAGGATCTCTGTCTTCCTCGGTGTTCCCCAACTGACGGAAACCTAGCCTCTTGAGTTCTTCTTTTTTTTTGGGTAATCTGGAGGGAGAACGCATCTATCAGAAATATGAGTTGGCACTTCCCACGCAGATGTATTCGGTACAGGATAAATGGTATTACAGTATGCCGACACCCAATTCTCAGAAAAATAATAACATGAGCAGCAGACTCGTGTAGATCGACCTCGACATTTTTACAGAAACATAGTTGCAGCAATCGCATGTTCACACGGATATTTGTCTATATCATAACACCTACAACTACAACTTTTGCTTCTCAGATAAACCATTTGACGTTTGCCATCTTCTCCAATCACCGTGTATTCGAGCATAAAACTGTTTAGCTCGCCATCGCTAGCTTCTTTTGCAATCTCACATCTCGTGCAATTACTCATACACAGACGGTACTAGTGTTCGTGTAGGTGGTACTCCCGCGGCAGCCGTCCTATGCTTGTTGGACCATTCACAAATCTTGGTAATAATCGAATCAAACAATGGTAGCAACGAGTATTTTCTTTGATCTTTGAACACACCATTGATACTTTCAACAGAATTGGTGGTGCATATGTTGTATATTTCTCCTGGAAAATAGCATCTTGCCCACTTACAATTGTCAACACTTTCATCTAGATACTCAGCACATTTAGGATGCCTTATCCTAAATTCATGATAAACTCGGAGGAACTCAACCTCTGTGTAAATCCGACCACATTCTCTAAACTGGGCTGCAACTTCTTTTTTGTTAACGCCATAAGCACGTGATTTCACATTCTGAGACATTGCCACAAACAATATCCATGCTTAGCATTGGGATACACTTCCCCTACAGTTTTTATGATGCTTTTATTTATGTCAGAAACGAACACAAGCTCAGGGTGATCTGGCACAACTGTTTTCAACGTTTGGAGAAACCATCTCCAACTTGCATCATTTTCACTGTCTACTACAGCAAAAGCAAGAGGATAATTGTGATGCTCTGGATCTTGAGCAGTTGCAACAATAAGAACTCCACCATATATAGTTTTAAAAAGTCCCATCCACAATGATAACTTTCCGCATTACTTGAAATCCTTCTATACTAGCACCCAATGCGAATAAAACATACTTAAACTTGTTTCCTTCACCACATTCCAGCCGAGTTAACGTACCGTGATTCATCTTCTCCAACATGTGCAAATAAGAAGGCAACATTTTATAGCAATCTTCTGGGCTGCCGCGCAAGTCAGCTACCACTAGTTTTTTCTCTCTCAAAGCGGTACTATATGAGACCTCACAACTTAGCCTTCTTTGCACTAAACCAATCAACATTTTTGGGGTTGGAGTTTCATATTCATCCGGATAATCCTTATGCACAACTGGTGCAACTAATCGCGGTGTTCCCTTTTTTTTAATGTTGCTTGTACTCGTAGTTAGCCGAGAGCATGTATGCATCTTGTTGTATGTTCTAACAGACCAACGATCTGAACCCTTTTCTGTCGCAACTCGTATTGACCATTTACAACAAATACCTCGACATTTATACACTAACAACTTACGTGTTGACTTGATCGTAGCGACCTCGAAGCAATGCTTGTGTACAGCTCTATCAACTAAATCTTGGACTTCGCGCTTACTATCAAATTCTTGTTTTACCCTCATATCAATGCCATCATCCCATTCAACCTCTACAACATCCACAACCTCATCTGGTTCTACAACAGGTGAACCTTGATAGTTATCGACACCTAGATAAGCAATTGTGCCTCGATATTCATCGACATCCAAATCACCTTGTGTACCTTCACAATCATCTACACCCAATTCATTGTTTCCAATATCTGGATTACAAGGAACAATATCTCATCCAGTAAAAGATTCTGATGATTCTCTAATTTCTGGGATACAACCAACTCTATCTACATTATCTCCAGCATCATTCCTAACCTCATCACAAATTCCCATAACTCTACTTGATTTACCAGACGTTATCTCTTGTCTTGAAGCTTGTGAACTTTTTCGGGTTTGTTTAACACCTTCCACTACCTCCACGTGCAAAACAACTTGCTCTTTATTTTCACATAACCATATGTATCCCAAGACATCATTGTCATCGTATATATAAGATACTCTCTGCAATACTCCATGAATGTAACTTAATTTCAACCTCGTCGCTTCATCTACATTCATTTTTCTACTTATTTTCTCAACCAACGATGAGTAATTGAATTCCTCCGCACTACCATACGTAAATAAAGAATATATTTCAAATTCTTTTGGATTCCATTTAACAACATCTCCCCTATGTGAATAATGTCCACCATAATCAAAATAAATGAGCGTCATTGTCCCATGCAAACAAATAATAAAAAACATCAGTGTATAATGTGTATAGTTAAACTAAGTTTAACTTAGTTTAACTTTAGTTTAACTTAGTTTAATTCCTGCAACATAGTTTAACTTAGTTTAACACTGTCATTTAACTTCAGTTTAACTAGGTTTAACTTCTGCAACATGTTTTAACTTAGTTTAACTTAGTTTAACCCTGTAAAATAGTTTAACTTCAGTTTATCTGAGTTTAACTTTCGAACTTACTTTACCAACAGTAACTGCGATTCTACCCAGATCCACTCGTCGAATTCCAAACCAAGATTTGACAATGGCTCTAATCCAAACTCGAATTTAAACTATTACTCATATATAACACTTACATTGAAGAGATTAAAACTCATAATCAACATATTGAAGAGATCAAAATCTCACCTCTTTGACAATGGCGGAAGGAATTTGAGGATTTCTGAGAAAAGGAAGGAGTTTCGGAGCTGGATGACCGGAGAATAGAAAAGGAGATCGCCAGTGACGGAGGAGGATTGTCGGAGAAGATGCAGGAATCGGAGCTGATTTTTCTTTGTTTTGTTCTTCAATGTCGGAGAAGATGAAGACGACGATGACGTCCCGATGACATGGACATCTGATTTTTTAAATTTTCAATTTAATTTTCAATTGAATCAAGGTTAAAATGGGAATATCACATTTCTAGGTTAAATGAAAGTTATACAGATTACATAGAGGTTATGCAGCTTTTTTTTTTTTTTTAAGGTTAGTTCCGCATTTGGTCCAAAAAGAAACAAATATGTAATTATGAAAAAGATAAAAAAAAATTACAACGATTTCGCAAAAATTTCAAAGGTTGATGATTAATATAGATTTCGTTGTTTTTTAGTTACTTTTATTTTTAGTTTTCGCGATTAGTAGTTGTTACAATTTAACCTTGATACTTGAGGAATCTGATTTGTAAAATCTCACAAAACCTCACTTAATCTCTCAGTTTTGGTTCAAGAACTGAATCGTGAATTGTAAACAAGTAAGAACACAAGAGAATTTATTTACCCAGTTCAACAAGATCGGTGTGATCAGGTCTACATCTGGGGCCGAATAAATCCGGCGATTCACTAAAAATTAGAAAGAATCTGTACAATTAAAGTTTACAACAATGGTGGAACACTCGATTTCTCTCTATCTCACTACACAAATAAACGTAATAAATGAAGAAGAAGAAGATTAAAGAGATTGAAACGCTTAAAACCTAAGTCGTTTATGATATAACAGCAAACCCTCCCTTGCATTTAGAGTCTTTGCTTTACTTCTTCTATCACTCGATTTACTCAACAATTCCTAAACCAGAAATCATTACTGCTTAAACTCTTGTGATTTAACCAAACCAGTAAAACTGAATCAGCATAATACAAAACTTCACCTTGATTCAATTTCCTTCTCCATTAGTGAACTGCACTAATCATGGATTTAACCTTCAGCAATGTGTGAGATAAACAATCACTTTCATTCGATCAGCTTCAGAAGCTCCAAAGCTGAATCAAACTTAGTAACTGGGATACACTTTGTTATTATATTAGAGGATTCCTTGAAGTGTGAATCTTCAACACTTCTACTTCTCCACTTTCAATCACATCTCTAAGGAAAGATCTTTTACTGTCATGTGCTTTGTGCTTTCATGATAAACACTATTCTTGAATAAGAAAATAGCAGACTGTGAATCACACCAAACCTGTGAGTTTTTTTCTGCTTTAAACCAAGATCTTCAAGAAGACCTCTAATTCATATAGCTTCTTCCACGGCTTCAGTGAGAATTATATATTCAGCCTCAAGAGTTGATAAATCTACAATCTGTTGTAAGCTTAACTTCCACCTCATTGTACTCCCCCTACCGTAAACACATAGCCACTTATGGATATTCTTTTATCCAAATCAGCAGCAAAATCTAAGTCGTAATACCCAACCACACTGAAATCTTTGTCTTTAGTATAAACCAATTTCAAGTTCGTAGAATTCTTGATGTACCTTAACAACCATTTCAAGGCTGCCCAATGAACTACTCCTAGTTTACTCATAAACATACTTACTAAACCAATACCATAAGCAAGATCAGGTCATGAACCAATCATTGAGTACATCACGCTCCCAACAACACTTGAATATGGAGTCTTCTCTGTATCAATACATTTAGTATCTTCCTGTACAACTGAGAGTTTGAAATGAGTCCCAATTGGAGTATTTGATGGCTTAGCTCCCCAAGCAATTTACTCAAATACCCAGTCTGAGACAAACATAAAACACTATTAGCCATGTCTCTTGTGATCTCTATACCAAGGATTCGACTTGCAGGATCCATGTCTTTCATTTTAAACTCCGCACTGACTCTCTTCTTCAGCTTGTTAACATCTCACATGTTTTTTGATGAAATTAACATATCATCCACATATAACAAAGGATAAACACACGAGCATGTTCATTTATCAGCTTCACATACACGCATGGATCATGTTCACTCCAAACAAGAGGCGATGGCGGCCAAGTCTGTTTCACACGTTAGAGACTTTCTTTCTGGATCTGGTTGGTATAATTCTGCTCGGACCGGGATGAGGATTCTAAATTTCAAATACTTGGTATTGGTTTGGTTAGTTTTTCTAACCAAACCAATACATATTATTTTGCTTGTTTTGGACGAATAATACAAATAAGTTTGTGTATTTTCAAATTTTCATTAAAGTTTGTCCCAAATTTATTATGATTTTTCCACGCAAGACGTAATTTTATTTAGAACAGAGGAAGCTTCTTAGAAAATACTGAAAGACTTCAAACGCGGTTTCCACGCGTTGACCGTGAGGGTTGATGATTTTGACACTTATATACGTTATAATTAAAGAGACAAAACAATGAACAATTAAGATAAGTTATATCTATTTACCAAGTCTCTTCATCTGTTTCTGTAAGATTGACTGTGTTGTGCAAGAAACATAGATAAAAATGAATTCAAGATTTGCTATTCTTCTGTTCTTGTTCTTGGCTATAGTTCCTCAATCAAAATCTTCCATCTTCAAAACCTTCTCCAGTGTTCTAACTCCCAAATCTCCTCTTTCGTCAGTCGTCCTTCCTCTCTCCGGCAACATCTTCCCTCTCGGGTAAGCACGTCGATGTGTTCATGTTGACAAAATGTCGAATTTTTCGATTTTTACTCTGTTTTTTGTTCTGTCTTTGTAGATATTACTCGGTCTCACTTAAAATAGGAAACCCTCCAAAGGCTTATCAATTTGATATTGATACTGGTAGTGATCTCACTTGGGTTCAATGTAATGCTCCTTGCACTGGCTGCACTTTGGTATTTATCAATTTGATTCATTTCTCTCTGTTTTCATAAGATACTCTGTTTCTTATGAGCTCTGTTTTGTTGTTGTTTTTGTAGCCTCCTTCACTTCAGTACAAGCCTAAACCAAACACTGTCCTATGCTCAGACCCGATCTGTTTAGCTCTTCATTCACCTAACAAGCCTCATTGTCCAAACCCTAAAGATCAATGTGACTATGAAGTTCATTATGCTGATCAAGGTTCATCAATGGGTGCACTTGTCACTGATCAGTTTCCTTTAACTCTTCTAAATGGCTCGTCCTTGCAACAACATTTGACTTTGGGGTTAGCTAAAGAACATAACTCAAATACATGAATACTGAAATGATGAAAAATGTTAAGTTCTTGAAACCAATCTTGTGTGTTTTTAAAGGTGTGGTTATGATCAGAGTAACCCTAGTGCACATGCTCCGCCCGCGACTGCTGGAGTTTTAGGACTTGGTAGAGGAAAAATAAGCATTTTGACACAGTTTGCGTCCGCGGGACTAACGAGAAATGTTGTTGGACATTGTTTAAGTTACAAAGGTGGAGGCTTTTTGTTCTTTGGAGACAATCTCATTCCTTCTACTGGTGTAACATGGACACCATTAATGTCACACGAGTAAATACAAACTTCCTTCATTTTTTCGTATTTGCCTCGATCGATCGCGCTTTAAAGAGTTTATATTGTTGTCTTGTGTTCAGTAATCGCTACACGACTGGACCAGCCGAGCTTCTTTTCAACGGAAAGCCAACAGGTTTTAAATGCCTTGAACTCATCTTTGATACCGGAAGCTCCTATACTTATTTCAACAGCAAGACATACCTAACAATTGTCAAGCTGGTAAATCGAACAAACACAAAAAACTTAAGATACAATGTATGTATGTCACCTAATATATCGATGTTTTTCTCGTGTTTTCAGATCGAAAATGATCTGAAAAGCACATCGTTGAAGGTTGCGAAAGACGATAAGACCTTACCAATCTGCTGGAAAGGAACTAAGCCTTTCAAATCTGTTCTTGACGTCAAGAACTTGTTCAAGACCATAACAATCAATTTTACAAATGGTAGAAGAAACACTCAGCTCCAGATTCCACCCGAATCTTATCTCATCATCTCTGTAAGAAAATGATCAACAAGACTCAAAAACTCAATTCATCACATTTAAAATAGTGAATAATGAAATTTTATTATTTTCTTCAGAAAACTGGTAACGCCTGCTTGGGGATACTAAACGGAAGTGAAGTAGGATTAGGAAACTTAAACGTAATCGGAGGTAAGAAAAACAAAAAACAATATAAATATTTAACAGTAATGTTTCTGACTATAACTAATTTGTTTTTTCTTTTTTTTTTGTGTGTGTGTGTTTTGTGAAGATATTTCTATGCAAGGGATTATGATAATCTACGACAACGAGAAGCAACAACTCGGATGGGTTCCTTCAGATTGCAATAAGCTTCCCAAAACATAACAACAACATTCATCACAATATATATATATATATTTTTTTTTTTGAAATTTATTCATCACAATATATTTACTCTTATTTAAATTTTTTTACATATATACACAATTTAGTATAATAACATGATTTTACAGTACAACAGCTTTATTGGATATTAACATGTCTAATTGGACCAGACAATTTCGATATCTAAACTTCTATTACAATCATCATCTTTATTGCTTTCGTCACTTAGTCTGAAACTTCCACTATAACTCCCTTCTGTTAACACTTTGTCGATTGGTATCTTCACTCTACCAAGATTTTTCTGCAAAAAAATCAAGATTCATAAATAATTATTTGAAATATTCAAATCAAAAGATAACGAAAAATATAATTTTACGTACGTTTCGGAAAATGTTATTCGATTTGCAAACGATTTCAAGAAATTGTCCTCTTGGAGGAACAGCGAAGTCCCATGTAAATGATTCCTTCCAAACCGGTGAGCTACTTCGTTTTACAACCTGAACCAGAACCGGTTAAATCAAAATTAAATTAAATCGAATCTAACTGAACCGAGTTAAACCGACCTTGGTTTTCTTGGTCGGGCAGTTATCGATGATTAATCTGCAAAACGCGTTGGAGCGTTTGAGATTATCGCCGCGTTTGATCGCCACCGTCAGACTTCCCGGCAAACAATTCAAGAGACTGTTTCCTCTCTCATGGAAGCTCGACGGAGCCGGAGGTTTCGATTTCATCATCAATTGAAGCACAGGTATCGCCTCCGCCGCTAAAACAGACTGTGACCTCGCCGTCTCCGTCGGCATTGTTATCCACGACTGTCGCAATGTATAAAGCGTGTCCATCGCCGAATCTCTCGCTTCTTTCTCGCCGGATTTTAAAGCTCCGATTAAGTGAGGGATACAGTCGGTGGCAGCTTCAGACGCTCGGAGCTTTGGGAATGTTGTGAGAATCGCGTTTAGCGTTCTAACTATTTCCACGTTTATCATCGCCGTCGTCCAAAACTCTCTCTCCATCGCAACTGCATCAAAATCGGTTAGTTTCTGAATTCTCCAATCGGAAAATTTCAGTTCGGAATTTGAACTTACTGGTTAAAGATTTGATGATTTCACCGGAGACATACTCTTGAAGTGTATGATTAGAGAAGAGAGATTTGATCATTAGAGCTGCTTGTGTAGATACTTGTGGATTACAAGATCTAAGCATCTCTTGAACCAAAAAAACTCCACCAGCTTCAGCCATAGCTTTACGGCTTGTTCTACTGTACATTGCAAAGTTTCCTAACGCACACATCACCACCATTTGCATCTCATCGCTCGCTTTCTCCTCGAGCAAGCTGACTAGTGCGCGGCACGCTAGTGCTGAATCTGTGGCTTTAGCGAGTCCTTCGTGTTGAGAGATGTCTCCTAGAGCCATGGCTATAAGAAGCTTTGCTGATTCTGATATTGTCTCTGGGTCTAGTATGTACTCTGACAAGGGAGTGATTACAAACTTGCATATCTTTGTGTCTCTAACCTTTGGATTGCGAAGTATTAATTCGAGTAATCTTCCTGAGAGTTCTTCACAGTGGTGTGATCTTAGTAGATCTAGTAATGCATCGAGTGCACCGTATTCAGCCATTTCTAGAACATTTGATGAGTCTTGTTTCTCACGGATGATTAATGCGTTGATGGCTAAGATCACTGTGCTTTCGGATGTTGAGAACAACATTTTTGATAGAACTGGTATAGTCACTATGAAGTAATAGTGTTCTGGGTTGAATCTGAAAATGTTGCAGAGAATGAAAGCTGCTGATTCCCATAGAAATACAGGAAGCTGAGGATCTTCGTCGATAATAACCTTTGAAAGCTCTAGAATTCCTTCGGCATCTGCTACCTCCTTTGTCCATGTAACCGAGGATTTCTCTAAAGCCATCAATGCTATCTCTTGTAAGTTTCTTACTCTGATTCCCGCAAGTTTCACAAGAGGGGCAATGAGATCCTTGGTTGTTATTTCTTCTTGGAAACATTGCATTTCAAGTAGAGCGGTCAGTAGTTCCGCGGTTCCATTTTGGACCGCTATAGATTCGGACCCAAGCAATGGTATCAAAGGCATAAGGATTGCTGAAGATGCAATTTTTAATGATTCAAGAACCATTGGCTTCTCCAAGATGTTTGCTATTGCTTGTAAACCACCGAGCTGGCCTTGAAAATCCAAGTCTTTTCTAAGCAAAATCAAGAGGAGCGGTTGTACCATTTTTATTGCCTCGTGGCTTCTAGCTACAACACCAACGTTTGTCAAAACTCTGAAAAGCTCTGCGATTACAGAACACAAAGAACTTGGAGGAGATCTGGAGAGTTGACTGAGGCATTGCTCGATTATCCCCATTTTAATCAGATCCATTTTACGCGGAGTCTTGTCTTTAGCCATTTTCACTAGACAAGAAATTGCAGCCTCACTGATAAGATAGTTTCCAGAAGCCACAAAGCTGAAGAATAGATTCACACAATCATGTTCTTCTGCAACCTCTGAGAATCTTTTGCTATCCAAGAGTCGGTCAAGTGCAAGCAGCCCTGCTTCTATGGCATTGCTTGTTCCTGACCGGATAAGCGATATAAGAGGTACCATGCAATCTGCGGCAGACGAGCTTGTTCTCAAACCTTCGCTGGTAAATAGAAAGCAACATATCCTCGCAGCATCTATCTTTGATTCAAGCGATGAACTCTCTGAAGATAAAATTCTGTAGATGTTCTCCAATGGGTTTCCTTCAAGACTAGTAAAAATATCTGGCCTTGGACATGTTCCCTTAGTTAGCTTCACTAAAGCTGTTAGAGCAGCCTCTCTCTCGCTCTCTAATGTAGTATTCAACATATCGATAAGAGGAGAAAGTGCTCTCCATGCTAATTCAGAATCTCTGATGTGCTCAGAGCCAAAAAGTTCACGGAGAGCTCTTGCAGCGCTGTATCGAGTACTTCTGCAACCGAGATGAAGAATTCCTATGAGCTGCTTCATGGAACTTATAGCTGTTTTATGATGTGTGATTTTTAGGCTTCGGAAGAGTAATCCTAACAGTTCAGAAATGATTAGCTCAGTCGAATCTTGAGGACTCAAAGAAAGGGACTTTGCTAAAATATCCAGAGCTCCAGCTTCAGCAATAAGTAATTTACTTGAATCGCCACATTCTGCAATATGACTCAGAAGCCGAACAACCACTGGAAAGACTCCAGGTTTATCTGCATTTAGCTTCAAGATATTCACCAGCAACGGAATACACTTTTCGGTAAATGAACATCGCCTTACTCTTTCATCTTCGAAGATTGCTTCTAAAGTTGCCTCAAAGGGATTTTGTAACAGAGATAGTTCTTCTGCTAAGGAAACAAGAGTCCATGTGTCTGATTCTGTATACCCAACCAAGTTTATCATAGTTTCTATGATATCTGAATTTATGATTTCTGTAATGATTTTATCATGTTTATGACGAACTAATGCTGCCAACACTTGTGCAGTAAAATATGCATCAATCATCTGATCAGATTGCATGAGAGGAGCTAGAGTTGCCAAAAGATTTTCTGTTGCCGGAGATGAGACTACGTTTGGTTCCTGAGAGATAACAGCAAGGAATGACATAGCAATCCATTTTTCTTCAGAATCTGAAAAATTCTCCTGCAAAAATTAAAGATCATAACTCAGCAACACAAACACTTGATGGATTTGGAAAAAGAAAAGCGGAAGAAACTTAGTAATTTTACTTATCTACCTGTGTGTTGGAATTGTATTTGTGAAGCTTTTCTGCAATAATTTCAAGTCCATTGGTTTCTATGACAGAAAGTCTGTTCTGGGGATGAGAAGAGCAAAAAATGGAGAGTAACCACATGGAGACTGTGCTTCCCAAGACCGTAACTGGATCAATCGTTTCAGAGTCATCCATCTTTAAGCAAAACTTGCTTGTGATGAAAGATCTTGGTCTTTGAATTTCAGCTCTATATGAACAACATTGAGAGTTCTGTTTTGCCATATCAAGAAGAGTGCTTACTAAACTTTTCGAATACCCTGATTGTACAATTGCTTCCGCCCATAATTTCTTGTCGTTCTTTGCTGCGCACACAAGCAACATAGCCCCTCCGACTTTTATTTCAGGACTGGATGAATTGATTGTCCTATTAACCAATGAAGAAATTGATTTTGTTTTGGTGACCAAAAGTTGACCTAACAAGAAAAATTGTGTCTTGCAGAAGCGAGACAAAATCTCTATTGCTTTATCTTGTGCCAACGGATGACCTTCAGCCACACAGCGAACAAGAGAGTCTAAACTCGAAGGAACTTCAGTGAATGCAGAAAAGGGGTTATGGGACAAGTGAGCTCCATATTTAGCTTTGGCCAGCAAAGAGAGTACTTCTAAGACGTCGTTAAAGGCGCTGTTGTTCAGGTCAGTTGCGTTTAAGAGATCAATGAGTTCAGATACAGCAAATCGACACTGATCGTTTCCTTTGAACACATTACTAACCTGGAAATGCTTCAGTAATTGATGAAGAGCATGTGAAGCATTTCTCTTACCTTGCAGTGTTCCCTCTCTAAGTACTCTGGTCAAAGCAGAAACAACATCATCATTTAATGCTTCAGCGGCAACATTTGGGTCTGAAAGAAGGTTTGCAAGAGTAGATATGGGATTCTCTGTTGACTCGATTGGGTTTGTTTTTGCTGACTTTATCAATGGTTTGATCACTTCGATTTCTGGACCGGCTAACTTCTTTAGGCCAGTCTTTTTCTTTGTTGGATTGGATAGAGAGCCTAGGGCGTGCGCTAACTGCGTTGCAACAGTGTGAGTGTTTCCGCTTAAAAGCTTTGTGCATGGATTGTCATCCTCATCAAATCCAAGACCGCCACAAAGGTCTTTTCTTGAATTGAATAAATCAGCCAAGACAGAAGCTGCGTTCTCTTTCATCTTCTCGTTTGATGAGGCAAGTCTCTGGACAAGAGACCTCAATCCATTATTTGCTGCTGAACCCTTGGTAACAAATTCTTCTAACGAAGCCGATGCAAGAACATGGCCTAGAACTCTTATCAAATGAGCTTTTGATTTAGGAGCATCTCCGAGGAACAAAGCCTGTACTTGCTCTATAACACTTGGATCAGCTGTTTTAATCAGTTGCAAAAGCGTATTTTCTGCGCTCTCTTGGGATTTTGGTCCACCATTCTTTAGAAGTCCCAAAAGTGCAGGAATAGCTCCTGCTTTCTCAACGCAGAGACGGATTTCCTCGCTGTGACAACATAGGTTCCAAATGACACGGACAGCATCCTCCTTTGCTTTGTGAGACACACTGGTCTCTAGTATCTGCAATAACGGAGGAATCCCGCCTGCAGAAGTAACAGCCCATCTGCTTTCTTCGACCTTGTCAGTCAAGATCGCTAAGAACTCAACGGACAGTTCTTGATGTAGTTCGCTAGACAACCCAAGAAATGGTATGAGGATTTGTATCCCTTCTCTCTTTTCAATAGCATCCCAAAGATTCTCATGTTTACATAGATTTGACAAACTAGTTATCATCCGCTCTCGTGGACCAGCCGTGGCCAAGATTGTTAACCCAACTAAAACTCTCTTATCGTCCACATTTTGGAGTGATTTTGATACATCAGCATTTCCGTAGAGACTTGCCATAGCCTCTAAGACACGTTCTTGGATCAATTGAGTATCCCGAGGCTTCAGTAATTTCACTAGTATTCCTTCTATCAGTGTTGGATCAAACATTTCTCTAGTGTTAGTGTCACAAGTTAGCTGAAATTTCCTCAGAGCATAAGCAAGAGTTCCAAGAATATCAGCGATGGGCTCAGTGAGGCGTGGTGACAACGATAGCCCTCCAAGGTACACTATTAAAGCAGACATTCCTCCGCATAAGTTTGCTAAAGCTTGTGTCCCGTAACTTTGTAAGACGCGTTCGTTTTCTTCATCCACCGACTGTTTAGACGAAGCAACCACTGCGCTAATCAGAAGGTGGATCCCGTCTAAATCTCTAGCCACATTCTTAGCTTCTTCTGACTTTGATGTGATGGCTTCTAGAGCATTGACTACACTTGCACGCACGAAAACACTGTTTTCCTCAACTAGAAGCGGAACTAGAACTTGCACGGCACCCAACTCTACTATCTTTGAGATGCTACTAGTGAAAATCCTAATAAGACGAGCTAAGAGAGAAGCTGCGTTCGATTGAGATATGGGGTTACTAGACTGCAGAAGCCTTAAAATGATATCGACTCCGCCATCTTCAAGTGTTAATGCCCAAAACCCATCTTTATCGCCACAAAGATTTCTCAAAGCTCCAACTAAATATCCTTCAACTGTCTTGTCCTGCTGTTTCGTCTTCTTTAATTGATCCCACAAAGTCGGCACCACACCTTCCGTAACAAATATTTTAGTACCTACGTTATCATCATCCATTCCACACAAAGAAACTTCATATATGGCCTCAGCCGCAGCCATTCTTGCATCCACAGAGTCAGATTTCAAAAGTGACAGTAGCGGCGGGATGCATCCACCTATTAGCACCTTCGAACGGATGTTTTTATCTTTGCATAGAACGGTCAGGATTGAAGCAGAGTTGAGTTTAGCCAAGACTGTTCCGTTCCTTAGAAGTGATATAAAGGCAGGCATGGCGTTCACACTCCGTCCAATGATCTTTCTACACTCTTTTTTACCTTTGGCTAGACCAAGAAGCCGAGCAGTACTTAGCTCTTTCTCTTGCGCCGATGATTTCTTGGCATGAAGCTGCTCGATAAGACGTGTGATCGTCATCGCTGCTTTCTCCGGATCATCCATCTCCGGTGTCATTGTTTTATTGTTGTCCCTACACCCAAAATTTACCCCTTAATTAGAGAGAAAAAGAGAGTAATACAGAGGATCAAATTAAAGTTGGTGTATCGAAACCGATCAATACCTCACCCGAGGAGACGACCCGGAAGGCGTCTCTTGCTGATTCGCTGAGGAGGGAGGCTTTGACATCTTCTCTTTTCTGTATACAAAAAAATCTTCAAGAGATAAGATACACAAGAAAATATTTTAACGTTAATATAGTTCTTCCTAATCACACGTCTATACATCAAACTGATGACGTAAAACTGGAATATTGTAACATATTTTTAGTCAATTCTTAAAAAAAAATATGAACGAAACAATTCCAAGATTTAACTCATTTGTTAAAAAAAAAGACTAAAGAAAAGAAATGAACAATGAATTTATAAATTACCTTTGATCCAAAACGTTCCTTACCCTCCTCCTTGGCGCAGCAAACGCCGCTCCTAATATTCAAATATTGCAATGAGTATATGATGATTGGTTTGGATTCTGATTCTAATTGAATAAGAAAACAAATGAAAAATGATTTTCAATCAAGTCAACATTTTCATGGTTTGTAGAGACAAAGATGCCATCAAGTCATCATCGCAATTTCTTTGATATACTTATCAAATATTTGGTGAGTTTTAATAATAAGAAACACAATTTGTTTGATAAGGAACCTACCTCTCTCTTTTGTCGTGCTCAGACAAGAATCGCCGAACAGGTTGTCCGATAAACAAACAAAATAAACAAAATGAAAAAAAGAAACAAAATTTTTTTTCAAAGGTTGACAGAGAGGAGGAAGAAATCATAACTCCCAAAAACCATAACTATTTACGTAACTTCCTGATTTTTCTCGTCCTATTTTTTTTTTTCTGTTTCTCCGACAATAACTATAGCAAACCTTATTTAGTAAGATTTAATACGACTATATGGCATACGTGCGGATTGTTTTGATAATATACATGTGTAGAGATAGCCAGATCGATAGGTATTGCATGTTAAACTCAGTGATGGACCCGAGAGCTATTTTTAGATCTGGGTTTTCGAGGTGCGGTCCAATTGGTTTTATCGGATTTTGGGTATTTCAGTTCTAAAGATCTAAAATCTACTGAAGTTTGTTTAGTAGAAAGCTTGTGAGAAACCAGGAAAAGGCTTCGGCGGAGGAGAGAAACTTTCTATTTTGGGAAAGAAAGTTGGTGAGCAGTCACTTTCTTGAAGCTTTCTCAGTAAACGTGCATGAGAGAAAAAACTTCAAAATCTCTCAATGGGAATCTACCAGCATCTAAACCCTTAAAATATTGGAAAGGAAAGGACTATGGAGCGGATGAGGAGACTTTGAGAATTTTTCATGAGTTATGTGGTATATTTGGAAGCCAAGGAACCACAAAATTATTGAGAATATTAGTGAACACCCTCGAGATACCTTAGACATTGCCATCCAAGAAGAGAAAGCATGGAAGAGAGCAAATACGAAAGAAGACCCACCCGAAGAGACGACTAGTGGCACAACGGAGGATAGTCTACCCCGAGATACCCCACATTACTATACGGATGGATCGCGGCAAGGCTCGGATAGGAGGAGTGGACATGGATGGTTGGTAACCATTGGTGACAACATATTATATGTAGTGTTGAAAGGTTCACAACATTGCCTTTCCTCTCTTCATACATAGTTGGAGGCTCTTGTCTGTGTCATGCAGAGCTTGGCATCTATCTGCTTGACGGGACGGACGTCCTTTTTGTTACGGATAGCTCAGACCTTATCGTTATGACTGCAAACTCGGATGATTAGCCATCATTTGCCTCAGAGCTTAGCGATTTCTCATTATTTAGGAATTTATTCACTTCGTTTAGGATTATATATATTCCACATAGTAAGAATGTGCGTGCATATCATCTTTCAAAATGTGCAAAAGCACATGCACTACAAAAATAAGCTTCATTGATAGCAGATCGTAATAGCACGTTTTTCATATCTGCTATTGTAGATAGGTATACGAGTTTGGTTACTATATAATAGCATTCCATTAAGAGCAGCTCCATCGGGGGTGTTTAGGTGGGGTTCTTAGGCTAAAAGTGATTAAAATTAAATGATAAATGGATTTATGGTGAAGAGGCGGTTCTTAATACAGAGGCTGAAGAAATGTTAAGAGCCTGTGACGTGTCGATGTATGATTGGAAATACCCAGAAATGAAAAAAAAACTCTTCTCTCGGCTTCCTCGCTCTTCCTCTTTCTTTCGCGTTTCTATCTCTCTCTCACTCTTTCTTTCGCAAAATCGGAGAGCTTTCATGCTTATTGGATCATCTCAGACCAATCGGAGGAGATGTAGTCAGGCGACCTCAAGAAGCTGCGCCGCTATCACCAAATCGGAGACTTTGGGTAAGTAAAATCTGAGACTATTCTTCGAGATATCAGCGAGTTTTGTTGAATAATTTTGGGGTTTTGAAAAAATTGTCAGTGTTTAGTCGGTGGTCTAAGGCATAAAATAATTAGGCTTACCGAAATTAGCGAGGAGTGAAGAAATTAGCGACGAAATTATGGTTTGTTTGAGTAAATTGTTTCGATTCATCCACTGTGGATCTTTATTTTGGTGTTAAATTTGTGTTCTTGTTGCATTTTTACGGATTATATTACGGGTTCTTTTAATTGTTAGTTTGAATTTAGTATTGTTGTTCTAAAAAATCTTCTTTTGATAACTTTCCATCTTCTTTTACTTCGATCTGTATTTCTTCTAACTGTTCTTAATTGCAGACGTTTTCCAGCTTGGTAGTGAAGACCATGGACGCAGACAAATCGAGTCTGACAATTTCGAGGTGAGTTTCCCTCATTTACAGTTTTGATTTTGTAGATAGATGATGAGACTTGAGTAGACGAAATTGATGGTTATGCACAGTTAATGGATAAATGCTTGTTAGATGTAGTTTAGAATGTCTACATCATACTTATTGACTGCTTTGTTCCTTGTGTTAGTGTTCAATGCTTGATAGTTTTGGTTTAGGTGAAGGCTTTAGTTGATTCATTGATTGCTAACTTGACTTTTAACACACACATAGAAACTATATTGTTGTAAAACTTGACTGTAAACCCAACCTTCTATATTAAAGCCTTCCTCGGTAGCTTAACACATCCCATAAGATCTTCAAGTCTCTCTTTCTTGTCCTTTTAACACACACAGAAACCTCTTCAATGCTCTGTTTCCTTCTCCTTTTAACACGCACATAAACCTCTTTAATTCTCTCTTTCATTCTCCTTTTAACACACACATAAACTATAATATGGATTCTATGAATCCATTTACTCACCCTTCAGGCTTCATGGATCTGTTACAGAGTCAACAAGAACCCAATCCTAATGAACTTGGTGAAACACTTGTCCCTGTTTATAGTACCCAATGTTCTTTTGCTCCAAGTCAAGGGGAAGACAAACCTGAGGAGAGTAAATAAAAAAGGAGTAAGTGGTCACCCAAAGAAGATATTGTACTCATCAGTGCATGGCTCAACACAAGCAAAGATCCAATAGTTGGGAATGAGCAAAAAGCAGATGCCTTCTGGAAACGCATTGCAGCTTATGTTGCATCAAGTCAGAAAGGGACATGTGTGAAAAAGAGACAGCCAAGTCATTGTAAGCAAAGGTGGGGTAAGATAAATGATATAGTATGCAAGTATGTTGGCTGCTATGAGGCTGCAACAACTCAGAAGGCATCCGGGCAGAGTGATAATGATGTTATGAAGGTGGCAAACGAAATATACTTCAATGGTCACAAGAAGAAGTTCACATTGGAGCATGCGTGGAGAGAGCTTAGACATGATCAGAAATGGTGTGCTTCTTCATCTATTAAAGAGACTGGACTGGGAAAAAGAAGAAAGTTAGATGATGGTTCTGCACAGTCTTCAAGCTCAAACCCACTAAGTCATGGAGTTGATGAAGTTATGGGTTGTCCACCCGGTGTTAAGGCTTCAAAGGTCAAATCTAAAAGGAATGTGACCAATACAACCACAGTGGAAAAGAAGTGTGCAACTATGGAAGAGATTCAATGTCTGTGGGAGATTAAGCAACATGATTTTGCTTTGAAAGAGAAGCTTCACAATCAAAAAGAGAAGCTTCACAATCATAAATTACTTGACCGCCTCCTTTCAAAGACAGAGCCACTAGATGAAATAGAAATGGCTTTAAAGAATAAACTAATTACTGACATGTTGTCACCCTAATTAGTTGGAAGTTACTTGTTTTGTATTTGTTTATGTTAGTCGGCAGTATGTGTTGGAAGTTGTTGTTTTTTGAGGTTATGTTCTTGTATGTCGGTTTTGGAAGCTGTATGATCTTGTATGATCGTGTATGAACTCAGTTTCTTATTGTATGATCTTGAATGAACTCAGTTTCTTCTTGTTTTAACTCAATTTCTTCTTGTTTATTAGTGAATGAACTCAGTTTATTCTTGTATGAACTCAGTTTCGTCTTGTTTCTTATTGTATGAACTCAGTTTCTCTCATTACTTTGAATCAAAGCTCTTGATGTTGTTTGCAGCCGCAGATAATGGATGTAGCTGCAGACACAGACCCGTGAAGATCAGATGAGAAGCTGAAGAAGATGACAAAGACCCGTGTAGGTGAAGACGAAGACAATGACCCGTGAAGTGAAGATGAGAAGTGGAGAAGAAGACAAATCCACGTGATTGAATATGTCAATGATTTTACACCACAAATTTTAGATGTCGAGTCTTTCATAATTTCCTATATAAGTCACAATGGTTCTACATAGTTTTGTACACTCTTTTTTTCGCTACATTTCTCTCAAATAATTTTGTTGTTCAAAAGTAATTCATTTGATAGCTTTCTCAAAATTACTATCAAAATGTCATCTTCTTCTTCTCATAATTCTTTCACCGAAATGATTGATGAGAAGTTTGATCAAACTATCGATCAAACTTTAGACCACATGTTGAATAATTATGGTGATCATCAGGAAGCAACACAGTCGAAGAAAAAGCGCGTATACATTGAAAGAGATCGTGAACAAGGACACTACCGCTTATGGAACGATTATTTCAAAGAAGGTGCAACATACTCTGCTTCTATATTTCGACGCCGTTTTAGAATGACCAAACCTTTGTTCCTCCGTATTGTTGATCGACTCTCCAATGAATTTCCATATTTTCAACAAAGACAAGATGCTATCGATGGGCTCTCTGCACTACAAAAGTGTACATCAGCCATTCGTATGATGGCATATGGTTGTCCGGCTGATGCAGTTGACGAATACCTCCGGCTTGGTGAAACTACTGTGCTTTTATGTTTAGAAAATTTTGTTGAAGGAATCATATATTTGTTCGGAAATGAGTATCTAAGAAGACCCAAAACAGAAGATCTTCAACGACTACTAGATATTGGAGAGGCCCGCGGTTTTCCAGGGATGATAGGAAGCATCGATTGTATGCATTGGGAGTGGAAGAATTGCCCCACCGCTTGGAAAGGCCAATATACTCGTGGCTCTGGAAAACTAACAATCGTTTTAGAGGCTGTAGCTTCCCATGATCTCTGGATATGGCATGCATTTTTTGGCCCTCCAGGTACCTTAAACGATATCAATGTTCTTGATCGTTCACCAGTTTTTGATGATATATTACAAGGTCGAGCTCCTAAGGTGAATTATGTCATCAACGGACATAAGTATCATTTGGCTTACTATCTCACAGATGGTATTTATCCAAAATGGGCAACTTTCATCCAATCTATTCCAATTCCACAAGGTCCAAAAGCATCCTTATTTGCTACATATCAAGAAGCTGTCCAAAAAGATGTCGAACGTGCTTTTGGAGTCTTGCAAGCACGTTTTGCTATTGTTAAAAATCCAGCTCTTATTTGGGATAAAGTGAAAATTGGAAAGATTATGAGAGCATGTATAATACTTCACAATATGATCGTAGAAGACGAAAGAGATGGGTACACTCAGTTTGATGTATCTGAATTCACAGACGCAGAAACCAACAGAACTTCACACGTGGATTTCAGCTATTCTACAGATATGCCTTCAAATCTCGGCAATATGATGGGTATTCGAAATCAAGTTCGTGATCGAAGAATGCATCAACAATTGAAAACTGATTTAGTTGAGCATATATGGCACAAATTTGGCACAAATCAAAATTACACCTAATCGTTTTTCCAGTTTATGCTTTGGAAATCTATTTTTATATTGTTTTAATGTCATGTATGTTTAAAATTTTATGAAATGAAATTTTTTTCAGTTTATAAAATTATATATGTTTACAAATTAAAACAAAATAAATTATATTTATTATGTATTAAAATTTCGAAATTAATCTATAATTATTTTTAAGAATCCCACAAAGGTTCTTACTATTGGAAGACACCAAATTACTTAGAGATTCTTAAGAAAAAAATTATCAAAATTTATTATAAAAAAAGGTTAAGAACCAGTAAGGGGTTTTTACGAATGGAGCTGCTCTAAAGCTAAGATAAAAAAACAATCTATGAGCAGGAAGCCAAAATCAATTAGTCCGCCAACACTTAGCGAAATAATTGACAAAAATCCACAACACGAAGTCATTACTCTGATTCTCCCCTTTCACCTAAACCCTATCGAAACATCCAAGATCTAAACTACCTCTCTCTGTCAGTATTCTCTCTTCGTCGCAACCCCTAACCTCGCCGCCAAGTCGTACAGAGCAAACCGCATCCACTAAGCCTTTCGCCGTTCAGAATTTCGTCCTCCGTCACCGTCACATTGTCGATTTCAGTCCGGATTGAGCTCAAATCGAAGGTATTTGTGTATTACTTTAAGTTCTTTCTTTCTTTATATCACTTCCTTACTCTTTCATCTATCAATTTCTGTGTGATTGCAGCAAACAAAAGTTTCGATTTCTAGGATTTAGTTGCATCTGGTTTGTTAAAATTTGTTAATTTTATTGCATGTCTCTGTTCTTGGCCATTGTGGAACCTATTTCTCTTATTAGTCTTTCTGGGATTTGATTTAGAAGTAGCTGAGTATAGAGAATGGACTATTTTTGTTTTGAATGTAAATATTTTTCGGATTTTAAGTTCATATGTTCTTTTAAACTCGACACTTTAATCTTGATTTGATTGTCTAAAAAGCTCTATTTGTATTCTGTTTTATCAATTACATATAATTTGTGACCTTAGTTTCAATGATTATAGTCGCTCGCCTTAAGCTTCAAATACTGAATCTGAGAATTTTTGTTCAAGTATCGTTTAGTGCAATCTTTGGGAGTTGAAGCTTTTCTTTGGTTCTAAACGCATGACAGGTTAGTCCCATCTTCCAAACTTTGATGTGCTTGGTTTATTTGTTTACTTTTCATAATGTATTGTTTCTTTAACTTGTTTATAAGGTCATAATTGATAATTTTGAAACAAGCTCATATGTGTTTGATAGTTTGGTTAAATGGTCTGAGATTTCAATTACCAGAAACATGAACTTTTCATAACATGACGGAAAAACTATCCGAAAGGAACACGAAGTTGGGAGAGACATCGCCTTTTGGACGAGAGGAGTTGGATTCTGGAGGATGACAGATACGGATCGCTTTGACGCTGAAACAAATTTAAAATCGAGAGTTGTTGTTTGTTAATTAGTATAGAGAAGAAAATATTATTCAAGTGAAAATAAAAAAAGCCTTCTTACTTTCCAACAACTCCAAAGATCTTCTCAAGGTTTTGGTAAGAGTGATCATCTGGCAAATTCTCTGCAACAACTGTCCTGGCCTACACAGAAAATACAAACTTGATAATATATAAAAAAAAATTTATAAAAACAATGATGTTATTTAATTACCTGCAATTCCTCTCTGTCTCTATCAGTAAATGGACTTGTACGTTTAACTTTCTTGCTGTCTTCACTCACAACCTTAGTTAATTTTTTCAATATCTCTTAATTAGTATATCTTATAAAAACTTGGTTGGCATGGTGACTAGAGAATAAAGAAAGAATAAGCTTACAAGCTTCGAGGAGCGTAGAGCCAATGCCACTAAGTGGTGATTACTCGTTAAAGCCTTGATCTTCTTAGTCGAAGCGATATAAGATACAGGCACTGCGTTTTAAAACATATGAATGCAAAACAGATTCTTCAAGGATCATTATATTATAATTAAAAACAATTTAGGCTTACCATAACCTTCAGGGTCTTTGCTTATGTGCTTTGAAATGGACTCGTTCGCTAGGAGACTCATGTCCGTGAACTGATACTCAACCTATTTTCAATCCATAAAAGTCTTGTTAGGTTTTCTATAAAGGCTAAATCAGAGTCGGTTTATTGGTAAACCCGAAAATCACATTATTTGATTCATCGTTACGCCAACTAATTTAACAGAATAATATTGTTGCAATGATCTCATCTCATGACATAACGATTTTCAAAAATGTTACGAAACTAGTTTTCATATTCAATAAGAAAACAAATTAAAGTAAAAACCTGTTTGACGATTTTAAGGCGGAGATCGTCGGAGAGCAAATTCTTCGACGAAGAAGACGAGTTCTGATTAGCCGGAAACTGAACCGCTGGATTTGAAAGGAAAAACGCAGCTGCCGGATCTTGAAGGTGTTGATGCTGACCAGGATTTCCTCCTCCGACGAAGATCCAATCCGACGATTGAGAACCAACGCCGGTTCCTCCGCCGCCTCATCCTCCTATGCAACCGCCGTTGTAATGGAAACAAGGGTAGAAGTAACCGGAAATCGGAGAAACCTGTGGTGCTGGTGCTGTGGTATGCGATCGCGGTACGAATTCCGGCGCCTGAACGTTGAATTTGAAGGCTGTCGCCTGAGCACCGGAAGATCCGCCGCCTCCGTCTACTAATTTCTTCTCCGTCGTCTCTTTCGTGACGGATTCTACGTCTTCAAAGGTTTAGGAAATGGTAAAAAAACATGAACATACCAGATTGTTCTAACTCTATAAAACAGACCTGAATTGACAATGGTTATTCAAATCTGTTACCAATATTGTTCTCATTCTGTAAACATAAAAAGAACAATCTTATTATATTAACTTTTGTGTCTACAACTAGAGTTCGACATTTGTCAAAATTATAATTAGCAGGATTGAGACATCTGTTAGTTAAAACCTCAGATATTGCCACATGTTAAATATATAATTTGTTAATATATTCAAAACATGTTAAAGTTAATTATCCTATCAGAAAAATCAAACATTTTTTATAGTTTATTCCTATTTTTATTGGAATTGGGTTTAATTTAAAGATTTATAATATTTATATTTTCACCAAAGCCTTGATAAATTATTTCTCATGTTCATATTCAATTTTTTTAATAGACATAATAATACTAAATCGAATTAGTTTTCTTTGCACTAATCTTTTAATTATTCCAGCATGATTATCAATAAAAGTAATAAATATAATAGTGTAAATAATCATATCAACTTTTAAGTTTTAACATTAGATGAATTGAATAACAATAATGTTGATATGTTTATCAACAAACTGTAAAATTAAGTGAAAAAATAATAATGATCGGATCCATGTCAACTATTTTAATATTATTATTTATGTTAATATTATCTCGACTTTTTCCGATTTAATATACCCAACAACTAATCAGATCTCAACCAAACTTAATATCGACTTTGAGTGGAGAAAGTTAAAAAACCGCTTAATCAACCCACAAAAACTTCAAAAGAAAGAGAAGATGATCGATGTGATCCGACTAAGACAATGGGAAGCACCAACAAAAGAAGATTTACGTCGAGCTAATAAACAAAACATCACAATTCAGGAACCACATCGAAAATCCAGAAGAACCAAAAGGATATAAATACTAAACTCCTAAAATAAAAAAATTATACCATATTACATAAAGAAAAATTCTTATCCTGAGACGTAGTTAAAGAAATAGATAGAACTTGTCCAAAACTGTATAACTGTCTATTATAATGAATTATAGCAAGATCCACAAACTTCTGCTAAGGAAACAGAGACATGAACAATGAGAGGTGAGGTGTTTGCATGGTTTCCAAACACGAAGCACACCGTTAACCTTCTGATCTGGGTGACTCTTTCGTTGCAACATATGCATCCAAGAACAAAAGTTGCTCAAAATATATAAAAAAACGATATATATATATATATATATATATATATGTTTTTAAATGGTGTAATTATATATATCAGCTAAAAATAATTCAAAAAAAAATCTAAATCCCATATTCATTTCAACTCAATCAAAAACCCAACTCTATGTTATATAAGAAAAAAGACCATCGAGCTCAAATTTTCCAAGATAGTTTTGTTCAACTAATCAAATTAATAGCTTTCAATATTTCGCATATGATTAAAATAATAATTTCAAACAAAATCTTTTATAGATACAAGACGAAAATAATGTGCATTAATACAAAAAAAAACTATATTAGTTCTTGATTTTTTTTATAAAATAAAAAACATATAAAAAAATAATAGCTACCAAAACCGAAATGTATGTTTCCAAAATGGAAGTTTTCAACGTGTTTTCTAAACTGCTCTGGAAGTACCATGGAAACGAGCTTCCGAAAGTTTCCAACAGCTTTCGATTCAGATTCTGATTCTGAAGCGGGTAGCGGACATGGGACGAAGCCTACTTTAGATTTATTAATTTTTCTCACAAGGGAGAACCTAACACTTACCTTAACTCTTAGAGCATATGCAATGGGAGCTTCTCCTTGAGCCTCTCAACAATATAAAAAAGAAAAATAATTATAAGTAAGAGAGAAAAGTGAGAATCGTTTCTCATTTGAGAACTTTTAAGAACCTTTCTAGAGACTCACTTGCCACATGTAATAATATGATTGGTTTTGCTTTTACTTTATAATTTTAATTATTTAAAAACAATTAAATTATATCTAAAATATTAAAATAATATATATGAGAGATTCTATGAGTTTCTATGCACTGCACAGTCTCTTACATTAAAATTTATAGAGTTACAAGATTAGGCTTCACCCGTTGAGCTGATTTTATTTATTTTTAAGACTAATTTTAACAAAAATTTGAATGAAACATTTATTTTAAGAAAGATGTAGTTATTGTTATCAATATTAGTTTCAAAACTAAAAAACCAATGATTCATAATTCTTGTCTAAAAAATGATATCATAATTTTGCTTAAAAGACATTTATTCGATTGATAGCATAAACCAATTTTTTAACACATAAATATTCTATCAATCGAATACTACTTAAAAGGATTCTTCCGCTCATGAACGAAATGTTCCAACTGTTCCTAGAAATTCTTAAATATGTTGAATCATTTATACACATGCATTAGTATCTCGATTTATAGATTTGTTTTGTTCGACAAAGATAAACAATGATCAAACCATTTCTTTTGATACTTTGTCAACTTCCAGAAATGGTGGTTGATCTTGTCTTTCAAATTTCAATATAGTCATTAGTCACTACAAGAAAGTCCCTTTTTAATAGAGAAATAACAAAATGACAATATGAAAAAAAAAAAAACAAATACAATCGGTCTAATTCTAATTATAAAGCTATTTCTCTACTTCATAAAAATCGTCTAGCGAACTCTCATTTCTCAATAATCTGCGTCATTTCTTCGGCGAGTAATAGATATTCACAAAGTGGCTTTGGCCATTTTTTGGTAAAAATGTTCACCGGAATGACCGGTCTTTGGCACGATAGAATTGTGGTATTTTAGAATGTCAAAAACAGAGTTTGTTTGAATGAGAAATTAATATCCGAAGTGATAAGCTTAGAAAAAATTACAAGCTTTTAAATTTGACTAAGTCTCAAATATTTCACTATGAAAATTAGAAGAGAAATCCAACTCACCTTGGGGATGGATTTGAGATATAAAATTTGGAAAATAGCCTTACAACCCATAAATTAATTTTAATTTTTCCAAATTCAATTGGCTTTAAATTGTTGATTAAATCAATAATTATCTTCCTTTAAATTGAATTTTGTAACAACAAAATAAATTGAGACAATTAAGGTGGAATTGGTTTTTTGACTTTGACGTTAAGAATCAATTAACATAAATTGTCTTTAAGGCCATATCTCCTTTTGATTAAATTGCCGTTGAGCTTTGCTAATAAGTATTTTCATTATGTCTTCTCTTTCTCATATCGACATACACAAAACTAAAATTCCTCTTCTCATTATGTAACATTCCGATTTATGGTATACGGTAGTGTATGTGGAGAGGCTTAAAAAAATTGATTTAGTTACCTATATCTTTTCCGTCACTTGTCCGGAGAAAACTTTAGAGTTAGGCATGTTTGAGCTGGAGTAGTACTATGATGGCTGACCTATTGGGAAGTGATTTCCAGTACCGTGCGAGTGAGACCAAAACATGGAAAATATCATGTGGTGATTTGTAGGGATAGTAACAAGTATTTCAAACCTCCCAGGAATAACGCACCGGCCATTGGGTGAGAGAGGGTGTGGGTGCTCACAGACGGTGGTAGTCGGAGCGTTACACCTTCTTTCTAGTATTGAGTCTGAGAGTAGTACATCACAAGCTTGTGTTCGTAAGCTCTTGATTTCGAGTAGTGTAAGACAAGAGAAACTAAGTAGTTTTATCCTGGGATTTTTGAACGTATTAAACCGGCACACTACGGGTCTTAAAAGAATTAAGGAGAGAGATCTTTATCTCAACTCTACTTCCTTCTAATTCTAATCAATCTACAGTATTAAAATTGTGTTTTTTTTCATTCCAGTTCTTATGTATTTTCCTTTACAATTTCAGATTGTGCCCAATTGTTAAATCTGGGTCTTACAGTCTTAATTCTTTAATTTTTGTTAGTGTTTTGATTACTCTAACGAAAACTCTGATTTGTGAAGGATTTTATAAGAAGAGGTGTTGATATAGAATTCTGGAAAAATCCAGCTTTTTGGTCTGCTGTTTCTTTGATAATTGCAGGGATTTTTTTTTCCTTAGCAATTTTTCTAATATGCAGGGATTGTGTGTGTGATTTTTTCTGCTAATCGGTTTTGATACTCGTTTGTATCGATCTGTTTTACAAACTCAGCTCGTTTTCAAATTTTTGTCAAACTTGTTTTTGTCTCATTAGTTTTTTTGTTTCATTCTGGTTTGCTTTTTGACTTTTTTTTTGTTAATTTCAAAAAAACATTCACGTTTCTATGTATATCCCGTCGTGTTACCGTGTTCGGAGAAGAAGAAAAAATATATTTAAAATCTTTTTTATTTTTAAACAGATTTAAACAAACAAACAAAAAAAAAAAATTTGCGACTTATTTTCGATTTATTACAGATTCTCAGAACGATTTTGGAATTTATTTTAATTAATTTAGATCCATTAACGACTTTTATTCGGTTTTTAAATTGATCTAAACGCTTTTGCGGTTGCTATTTGGCGGAACGTTATAAATCGTACATGCTTTCTATATTTTGACGAAAAAGTTTACGCGGTCTGTTTCGTGAAACAAATTCTCAAAATAGGATCTAAATGATCTGAAAAGAAAAAAAATCATTTGAATTATGCTTAATTGCGAATTCTAAAAAATATTATTTATTTATTTATTGGAAATAAAAAACGACTTGTACACGCTTTTATGAGCGATTTAAGCAAACATTATTTTCAGAAAAATAAAAATAAATAAATAACTAAAAATTAAAAACGTTTTTGAAAACACACACTAGCGATTCAAAAAATATTTTAATTATTTTTTAGTGATTTAATTATTTAAAATGCTATTTTGAAGATTTTATTTTCTCAATATTGACATTTATATGTCTTTTGTGAAACAGAAAAACGATGAGTAAGGAGGCTCTAATGACGGCAGCAAAACAAGTGAGACGACGATCCTAAACGGGAATGGTCTTCCACTTGCCACGCCTATGTCCCGATTGTTTCGAGTGCCCTTGTGACACCGGAAAAATTCAATGGCTCCAACTTCAAGTCATGGCAACAAAAGATGCATTTCATTCTAACTACGCTGAAATTGGAGAGGTATCTCACCGAGGTTCAACCTGTTTTACCCCCAGGAATACTGACATACACGCTTTGGCTAGTGTCGATGCGTGGAACCAAGGGGACTATCTGTGCAAAGGCTACATCAAAGCTCGCCTGGTGGATCAGTTGTACAGCATGTATAGTGAGGTCAAAAATTCTAAGAAAATTTGGGATTCTCTAGAAAAGAAGTACAAGTCTTTCAATGTAGGCTCGGGAAAACTCGCTAAGGCAAAATTTCTTAACTTTAAAATGGACTCTAGGCCCATAATGGAGCAAGGGCATGAAAATCTGTGAAACATTCATGGTGAACTACATCATGGAAAAGCTACCTCCATGCTGGGTTGATTTCAAAAGTTACCTTGGCCATAAGCAAAAGGCTATGAATTTGGAAAATCTCATTTCCAGGCTACAAAATGAGTCGTTCAAACGAAAGACTGAACCAACTATCACTCATGATGTGAATGTAGCTGAGTACAAGAACAAGGGCAAAGGAAGCTTTTTGACTAATTCGAGCAAGGGAGCACCTAAGAAGGTTACGCCTCAAGCCTCTACAAGTTCAAGAAGAAAGGTGTGCCTAACAAATTCATCGGAAAGTGTTCCCATTGTCACAAGAAGGGGCACAAGGTTGAGGATTGTCGCACTAAGGCGAAGACAATCAATCAAGCCAATTTGACGGAAGATGACCTTTGTGTGGTGATCATGGAAACAAATGTGGTTGATGAAGAAACCAAATAGTGGTTCTACGACACCGGTGCAACTGCTCACATCTGCTTTGATAGGACGATGTTTAGCACCTATCAAAAGAGCAAGTCTGATGCTCATATGAAGATAGATAATAATTCTCTCTCCAAGATTGAAGTTATTGGCAAAGTGGTGCTGATATTTACCTCTGGACATGCGGTAACTCTCACCAATGTCAAGCAAATGCCTGATATAAGGAAGAATCTCATCTCCGAAACTCGGATGAGGAAGCATGGCTTCGCTACGAGCTTGGAATTCGACCAGCTTATTCTTAGGAAGAATGGGGTGTTTCTGGGTAAGGGATATGTTAAGGAAGGATTTGTGAAAATGTCATGTAACACAATCCTTAAGAACTCTGACGTATCTGTTTCTGATGTTTCAATAAATAAGAAACCAGTTGTTTACTTGGTCGAGTTTTTTACTATTTAGCATGAACGGTTAGGATATGTAAATTATAAATTTTTACAAAGATTAATTAATTTGAACTTAATTCCGAAATGCATATTTAACAAAGAAAAATGTAAAGTATGCATCCAAGCAAAACTCAATAAAACACCTTCACCTCAAGTCGAAATAACAACTAAACCTCTCGGATTATTCCACACAGATTTGTGTGACTTAAAGTTTCTACAAACTAGAGACATGAAAAAGTATTTTGTAACTTTCATAGACAATTGTACAAGATACTGCTATGTATACTTACTACGTAGTAAAGATGAAGTCTTGGAAAAATTCAGACAATATAAACTCGAAGTCGAAAATCAACTTCAGAAAACTATTAAAATAGTTCAAAGTGATAGAGGAGGCAAATATGATGTCCCATTTCACGCATTTTTTCAAGAACAAGGCATTATACATCAAACAACCATGTCATATTCACCAAAATCTAACAGAGTTGCAAAACAGAAAAATCGAACTCTAAAAGAAATGATGAACGCAATGTTGCAGGAATGTGAATTACCTCAGAACCTGTGGGAGGAAGCGCTCCTCACCACAAATTATATCCTCTGAAAGTGTGGGGGGTGCCTTGCAAAAGTCGCAGTGCCGCCTCCTAAAAAGGTTTCAATTGGACAGAAAACTGTAGATTATATTTTCATCGAATATGCACACAATAGTAGTGTTTCTCGGTTTCTGGTTCATAAATTAAATATACTGAATATTCATGTAAATACAATTATGGAATCCAGAAAGGATAAACAAAATCCAAAGCGAACTCGTGAGGAAAGAGATGTACAAACCTCAACTAATGAGGCAAGCACTTCTGGTACTTCATTTGATGAATCAGAAAAGGTTGAAGATGAACCTCCATGGAGCAAAAGAGCTCGAAAGAAAAAATCTTATGGTGACGATTTTTCTAATGGTATTTCTCGTAGAGAATGAGCCAAGAACATTCACTGAAGCGATGTCTACACCAGACACATCTTTATGGAAGGAAATCGTCAATAGTGAGATCGATTCCGTTATGTAAATCATATATGGGAAATAACCGATCTACCCCAAGGGTTTAAAGCACTAGGATGTAAATGGTTTTTTAAAACAAAGTTGAAAACTGATGGCTTAATTGATAAATACAAGGCTAGACTTATAGTGCAAGGTTTTCGACAAAGAGAAGGTCTGGATTTCTTTGACACATATTCTTCGGCGACGAGAATAACCTCCATCAGAATGCTGATAGGAATTTTAGCATTAAGAGACCTAGAAATCCATCAAATGGATGTTAAAACTGCTTTTTTAAATGGTGATTTAGAAGAGGAGATTTACATGAAACAACCTGAAGGGCTTATCGTCCCAGGGCAAGAAACCAAAGTCTGTAGACTTGTGAAGTGATTATATGGACTTAAACAAGCTCCAAAACAATGGCATAAAAATTCTGACAACGTAATGATGTCAAATGGCTTCAACATTTATGAATGTATAAGGGCATTTACATCAAAGTTACTCCGAGTGGTATATTTTGCTCTGTTTGTACATGGATTATATGCTCATTATTGGTAACAATAAAGACATAATCACACATACTAAGAACATGCTTAGCAGCCAGTTTGATATGAAAGACATGGGTCCCACATATGTCATTCTAGGGATTAAGATCACTAGAACTTCTAACAGAATCACCTTGTCTCAAACTCATTATACTGAAAAAATTCTTGATAGATTCAAGAAATGCACAACCGGAACTGTAAAAACTCTTGTTGATTCTCAACTTCACTTGACCAAACACTCGAGTGAACCAATATCTCAAGTGGAATATGCATGTGTAATCGGAAGTCTAATGTACTTAACAAATTGCACGAGACCCGATCTAGCATACGCGGTCAATGTACTAAGTCGCTACACGAGTAATCCAAGTCATAAATACTGGAAAGCCATAACTAGAGTATTAAATTACTTATAGTATACTAAAATTTATGGGCTGCACTACGGTAAACAACCTGCAGTTCTGAAAGGATACAATAACGTAAAGTGGATATCTGACTCCAAGAACTCGAATCCACTAGTGGACATGTCTTAACTTTAGGAGATGCAGCAGTATCTTGGAAATCTTCCAAACAAACTTTGTTGGCTAGATCAACCATGGAGTCAGAGTTCATAGGTCTAGACAAAGCAGGAGAAGAACAAAAATGGCTTTCGAACTTCTTGGAAGGTATTCCAATGTGAAAGAAACCAGTCATGGCACTACGTGTACACTGTGATAGTCAATCGGCTATAGCACGGGCACTGCGTAATCTCTATAGTGGTAAATCTTGTCACATCAGAAGATGATATAAAACCATTAGACACTTGATCTAAAGTGGTGTAATAACGATCGAGTACATCAAATCAGCCAGTAACCTAGCGGATCCATTTACTACAGGTTTGGCTCGTGATCAATTTTTGAAATCATAAAAGGGAATGAGTTTATTGCCTATAACTAAAGAAGATGTTTGATGGAAACCCCACCTACGTGACTGGAGATCCCAAGATGTAGGCTCAAAGGAAAAACTAAACCAAACAAAATCTAATAAAAGCACGGATAAACTTTATGTCATTACTCAGTTCCCAAGATGATAAACACTGCTTCTTATACATAAAAAGGACAAGCATTAGCTTTTAATGATTCGAGTCCATAGCTTTGACATATACGTTGAGTATTACATGATACTTCTTAAAACAAAGACTTGTGCTGATCACCTAGTGAGTGTGAAATGAGGCCGTTTCTAGGAGAATGAATGTCATGCTATATTCTCTAAGTTCACTCACGAATAACCAGGCAAGTTCAAGGCCAAAATGAACACAATAGAAAACCTAGTTCTGTGAGAAAATGAAATTGTGCAATAGTTGTTGTCTAGGTTTACATCAAAGTCTAGATGATTCAAGACATCATGTTGACCATTTGGCCGAGTAAATTCGACAAATATTAAAATGAGTGATTCAAAGTTGAAAAATGCAACCATCTCATATACAATGAATTTTTTTGCTTGTACTCTCAAAAGTCCTTCTGTCAAGTCTTGTCTAGTTAGGTCAAGTCTTTTGAGTCGTCATGGGTCTAGAGTCATTTCTATTCATGTGGGGGATAGTTAGAACTCATTTTTGACAAAGTGTCTTTGGCTATTTTCTAGTGGATTTTTCGGTAAAGATATTTATCGGAATGACCGATCTTGGGCACGATAGAATCGTCGTCGCAAGCACTACATGATGGTGTTTTAGAATGTTAAAAACGAAGTTTTTTTTTAATGAAAAATTGATATCCAAAGTGAGAAGGTTAGAAAGAATTACAAGTTTTGAAATTTGAAGAAGTGTCAAATATTCCACTTTGGAAATTAGAGAAGAAATCCAACCCACCTTTGGGATGGATTTGAGATATGAAATTTGAAAAATGGACTTACAACCTATAGATTAATTTTAATTTTCCCAAATTCATTTGGCTTTAAATTGTTGATTAAATCAACAATTATCTTCCTTTAAATTGAATTTTGTAACAACAAAATCAGTTGAGACAATTAAGGTGGAATTGTTTTTTTGACTTTGACTTTAAGAATCAGTTAGCATAAATTGTCTTTAAGGCCATATCTTCTCTTGATTATATTGATTAGCTTTGCTAATAAGTAGGTTCATTTTGTCTTCTCTTTCTTATATCAACATACACAACAAAAATCTCTCTTCTCTTTCTTTCTAGTATTGAGTCTGAGAGTACATCACATGTTTGGGTTCGTAAGTTCTTGATTTCGAGTGGTACGAGTCAAGAGAGACTAAGTAGTTTTATCCTGTGATTCTTAAATGTATCAAACCGGCACACTACGGACGTTAAAAGAATTAAAGAAAGAGATCTTCATCTCGACTCTACTTCCTTCTAATTCCAATCAATCTACAATATTAAAATTGTGTTTTTTTCATCCCAATTCTTATATATTTTCCTTTACAATTTCAGATTGTGTCCAATTGTTAAATCCGGGTCTTACATATATATATTAGAGATCCAATTCATCATAGAAGATAACAAACCCAAGGGATTTTGTATTGATATTACTAATATCATAATAGCAGTGCTAGTAAAAATATAATAGTAGTGCTAGTAAAATTATTAATCATGAACTTGATTTTGAAGCTGGAACTTCTAACTAAGCCAGTTAATTAGTATCGATTAATTTCAAACATAATTCCCTTAATATGTGTTATTACTGATTCTGATTCTTGTTACTAAACAGTAAAACACTCAGTATATCATAATCAAATATTTTAGTCTAATCTCCATATTTCACATTTTGAAATTTAAATGACATGTAATAAAACGACAAATAACATTCGAAATCACATCACACAGTTCACTTACGTTAATATTTTTCGTGATAAATAAAATTAAAAAATGAAAAATAGCTCCTGATTTCAATGTACGATTTTTCTTTTTATGGTTATGTCTCCAAGTCGTTTTAAAAAGAGAAGCACCAAAAGTGACCGTTTGAAATTCGAATTTTATTTTATCTTTTTTTTGTTTCTCTCCGTTTGAAATTCGAATTCAAATAAAGAAACCAAACCAAAGTCCTCGTTTCGACTGTCACACACAGCACTCCGCTAAAAAAATCACATGCCACGAGGACATTAAAACCCTTACGTGGCGTAATATAACAGGTCAGTCATTTTTACTTAAATAACAGACAAACACCTTTAAACTTAGATACGCTCCAAGACGAATCTACATATCAAAATCAACGGTCAGGATCGGTCTTTTACAATTCAAAATATAATTATTAACCAAACAAAACAGATACACTCACTTCGTTCACTCTGTTTTTAAAGTCACTCTTTCTCTTTCTCTCTTTCGCCATTAAAACTCAAGTTTCCTTTTTCTCAACGATTCTCTGAGATTTTTACCTTATAAACAAAAAAAAAATGTCGAACATTCATCAGAATCGGCGACCTTCGTTTTCCTCATCGACGAAGTCATCAATTGCGAAGCGTAATGCACCATCTTCATCGGAAAATTCTGTGAAACCTATGGCGACGATGACGAAGAAACGAGCACCGTTAAGTAACATCACTAATCAGAAGAATTGCTCACGAATCCCTAATTCATCTTCTGATTCGGTGAGTTCTTCACTTCTGTGTGTGATTTTACAGAATTTGCTTCAGTGTTTATTGGGGTAATTGGTTTCTGTGATCAATTTTGTTTAAATCGAAGATTCGTTTACTGTCATTTACTTTTGATTCGTTTCTTCTTTGAATCGAATCTGTAATCTTGTCTAATGAATTTAGTTTTTGGTTCTGATTTTTACTAATCACATTACTCAATAATTAGAGGAAAATCGTGGTTTCTGTGTGATTTAATGATTTTATGAAATTTTCTTCAGTTTTTATTGGGGATTTAGGTTTATATGAATAATCATTTACTGAAATGATATTATAAATTCATTGTTTCCGTGATCCAATTTTGCGAAATTGCTTCGGTTTTTGTGATTTTTTTTCTGTATGATTTAATTGAACTTTGAAGAATCGTGTTACTGTACATATTCTATGGATTCGTTGCTTTATTTGATCAAATCTGTGACATTGTTTACTAAATTAAGTGTGCTGATTCTAATTTTTAGGTACATTGCTCAAACAAGTCTGCAAAATTGAAATTGGCACCAACACAACCTATTTTATTAAGCACTGTGTTACCTCTACAACAAAGCGTAAAGCCAAGCGTTGTTCCAAATAAAGTCACTTCCTTTACCTATGAAGATACCAAAGTGTCTTCATCTGCTAGCAAATCTGAAGATGGGACAGTTTCAATGGACGAGACAATGTCTACTTGTGATTCCTATAAGAGCCCTCAAGTTGAGTATATCGATAATGACGAAGTCTCGGCTGTTGTTTCAATTGAAAGAAAGGCATTGAGTAATCTCTACATAACTCCAAATTCAGAGACAACTGGTAACTAATGGTTTCTTTACTTTGTTTTATAAAGATTTGTTCTTTGTATTGTTAGGTATTGATTACTTGGTTTGCAGGTAGCTATTGCAGCAAAGATGTATTGTCAGATAAGAATCAGATTGTTAACATTGACAATAACAATGTGGATCCACAGCTTTGTGCTACATTTGCTTGTGATATTTATAAGCATCTGCGCGCCTCCGAGGTGTGTGTAGCTCTTTTTCATTTTTGAAATCAAGAATGTGAGACTTAGCTTTATGTTTTTGCAAGTTTCTGAATTTGTAAATCTATATTGTAGGCAAAGAAGCGACCTGCGATTGACTACATGGAGAGAGTTCAAAAAGACGTAAATTCGAGTATGCGTGGAATCTTAGTTGATTGGCTTGTTGAGGTGAATTATACTAAAAAAACATTGAGAAATCTGATAGGTTTTTGTCACTTTATTCCAATGTATAACTAATTGTTTCAGTTTGTGGGTTTCTTTCAGGTATCAGAAGAGTATAGGCTTGTACCAGAGACGTTGTATTTGACAGTGAACTACATAGATAGATATCTATCTGGGAATGTGATTAGTAGACAAAAACTTCAGTTGCTTGGTGTGGCTTGTATGATGATAGCTTCAAAATATGAAGAGATATGTGCACCACAAGTTGAGGAGTTCTGCTACATTACTGATAATACATATCTCAAAGATGAGGTTTGTTATTTGGTTAAACAGAAATTTGATAAAACGAGATCAAAATTTCACTCTCTAATCATTGATTTGTTTGAATTTCTCTTTAGGTTCTCGATATGGAATCCGCTGTTCTGAATTACTTGAAGTTTGAAATGACAGCCCCAACAACTAAATGTTTTCTAAGGTAAGTAAAGATGGTTTCATTAGAAAACAGATTCTTGATTCATACAATTATTGTGTACTAATCATCCTAAACCTTTGATATTTTCAGACGCTTTGTTCGGGCAGCTCATGGAGTTCATGAAGCTCCATTGATGCAACTAGAATGTATGGCGAACTACATTGCGGAATTATCGCTACTCGAGTACACAATGCTCTCTTATTCTCCTTCACTAGTGGCTGCTTCAGCCATTTTCTTGGCTAAGTACATACTAGACCCAACAAGAAGACCATGGGTATGTATTAGAACAGATTTAAGACTTTGTTTACTACTTGTAAGATCATGTAGTGAAATTGGTTTGTTTTTGTTTTCTTGGTTTGGATCAGAACTCAACATTGCAACATTATACGCAATATACAGCAATGGAGTTGAGAGGATGTGTTAAAGAGCTTCAAAGATTGTGTAATAATGCTCATGGTTCTACTTTGCCTGCTGTGAGAGAGAAGTATAGTCAACACAAAGTAAGTTTGTGTTTTTTTTTGTTTGTAAGAAGGATTAAGAATGATGATTAAGTTGTTTTTATATTATTAATAATGGGTTTGTGTTTTTTTTTTTTTTTTTTTTTTTTTTTTTTTTTTTGCAGTATAAGTTTGTGGCGAAGAAGTTCTGTCCATCAATAATCCCATTGGAGTTCTTCAACAACAGCTAAATCCTTAATTTAATTTTGTTTCCAATGTTGTGTTGGATTTAATTATTGTCTGATTGTATATGATTATGCTGCTATTCTACGATTTTCACTTTGAAAATTCTTATTTTTCACTTATTAAACTAATTATTGTCTTCCTCTATAAGGTGAAGAAAGATGCTTCTTAGTGCCTACTAATTTTATTGCCTTATTGCACCTAATTTTATAGTATTGTTTATAAAGCAAACTAATTTTAAAATTTCTTACACATGGTGAAGAAAATTCTTATTTTTCACTTATTAAGCTAATTACTTTATTATCTTAAGGTGAAGAAAGATGCTTGTAGCTTTAGACTTTAGAGACATGGAGGCCTGCACCTAATTAATGTAAAATTATAAACCTATATAATCAAATTTCTTAGTCTTATAGTAAAATTTTGGAATAGTGAAATTGCTGAAAGAAAAGAAATAAAATGAGATTCAGGGGGTGAAAGCTAATAAATAAAGATGCGAAATGAGTTATTAGAAAATTTGTATGATTCGATTCGATGAAGTTTTGATTAGTATCAATCTGCTTAATTTATGATCCATCTAGTAAATGAAAAAATTAATCCTGAAATGCATTTGAGGATTAATCGGTAGACTAACATAATTGAGGTTCAAAATTAGGTAACTAAAAGCCTTTCATCAAACAAAAAAATAACAATTAGGTAACTAATAATATAAAAAGTTAGGTACCAGCACAAGTCAACTAAATAGATACCGTTAAGAAAAGTTATACCTCTGCCCAACCAATATAATTGTACCTGTATATAACAGCCAAATATCTTACGACACGAATTAAGAAATTATGATATATATATATACACACATATATATATATATATATATATTTTAATACTAATATTATGGAAATACATTAATAAAATAAACTTAAAATTTGTTAAAAATATGAAATGTTATTGGTATAATGAACAAAAAATAATAATAAAGGGCAAAAATGTATAAACTATCTCATCCTAATATCCATGTAACCAACAAATCTATATATTTTTTAATATATTCATTTGAAATAAATCTTCACAAAATATATTTTAAACCTTCAATTAATTTTTCTAATATAATATGGTTAGTTAAAACGAAAACATAAATTTTAAACAAGCAATTATAATAATTAATATGTTGAAAACATATCTATACTATTAAAATGGAAAGCATAATTTGTAAAAAAACATTTCAAATGTAAATAATTACATGTAATGTCATTGGTTTTTTTTGTTTTTAAATAAAATCATTAAGGGTACAATAGTAATCATAAAATTAATATAATTAAACAAAAAATCATAAAAAATAAGAGAATTTACGAAAATAGCCACTTTTGATAAATGACTTTTAAAAAAGCCACTTGATACAGTAAAACGTGAATAGTGACGGTACAGTAAAAAAAATTGGACGATTTAAACCTTTATTTTATGAAGAGAAATTGTTTGGTACACGAAAACAGTTTTTGGTAAACGGAAACATAATTTTTTTGTGGACAAAACATAATATAGAGAGTGACGTCTATAGTGTACTATAAACGAAAATACTAAACAAAATTTGTAAATGATTTGTATAAAAACAAAATAAAAAACATTTGTACAAAGATATTTAAAAGAAAAAAACTAAACTCTAAATTGTAAATAAGGAGCCCTAACCGATTAATGTACAGTTAGGGGTGGGCACAATTACCCGTTACCCGCCCGCCCCGCTCGACCCGCCCCGTACCCGCCCCGTAAAAGCGGGTACCCGCCCCGTGCAAGTCAAGTAACAAGGCGGGATTTTCAACTACTTGCAAGTAGCGGGGCAAATATCAAGGCAGATTTTTTTTTCCGTTACTTGCCCCGTTACCCGCCCCGTAACCGTTACCCGCCCCGTTACCCGTTACCCGCCATAATTACTTGCAATTACCCGCCCCTATACCCGCCCCTATACCCGCTATCCGCCACAATTACTCGCAATTACATGCCTCTATATCCGCTACCCGCCCCAATTATTCGCCATTACCCCCCCCTATACCCCCTACCCGCCACAATTACTCGCAATTACCGGTCTCTATACCCTACATGCCACTATTACCAGTAATTACCGTTACCCGCCCGTTAAAAAACGAATATAACGGGCAAGTAATGCAAGTAGTGGAATTTTTAAGACCGTTTTCTGGTACCCATTTGAAGCGGGGCAAGTATCAAGGCGGATTTTGAACTACCCGTGCAAGGCGGGTCAAGTAGCAAGGCGGGCAAATTTTGCGGGTACCCGCCTTGTGCCCACCCCTATGTACAGTCGGTCGTCTATAAAAGACATTTAAAAAAAATAAACCCTAAATTATAACTAAAAAACCCAAATAAAATTCAAGCCCTCTCGTGAATAAAATATATAGCATAAATATTTCTACGAACGCTCGTGCACAAAATAAAACAGATAGAAAAAAAAACAGATGATGAAAGGGCAAAATTGTCTTTTCACATAAAATAATGGCTTTTTCGAGAGCCTATGCAAAAGTACTTTTTCGAGTGTCATAGGTGAAATAGTGGCTTTTTTGAAATTAACTTTAAAAAATATTTTAAATAATTATTAGTTTCCAATAATTAATCTCACTTTTTCTCTCTTATTAATTATGAACAAAAATTAAATAATTTTTTTTAAATTGTTAACCAATTAAAATTGAAAAATTAAGATTTGATATCTAACTATATACCATATTATTTATTTTAAGTCTTTATGTTTGAAAGTTTTTGTTCAGATTTAAAATTATGATTCTTCTATCATCTTTGTTTTATCTTATTTTTAAATTAGTTCAAATTATCATATAATACTTATAGTTAATAAAAATAAAGATTTTCTGAATATATTGTGAATCAAATTTTTTGAAATGAAGATATATTACTCAATCGATAGAAAAAAATATGTCTTCAAAGTCGCACATTTGTTAAAAAAATTTGAACAATGATTCAAGTGATATTAAAAAAAGGATCAAAATGATTCAAAATCTGAATAAGCAAGAACATTACTTTATTAGGCGTATAAATTTAAAAGATCATTTGTTTAATCTAGTCTTTAATTAAACCAATAATTTTGCCAAATAAAATAAATAAAAATATTTTAAATATTTAGTTTCAAATATTATAAATATTAATAATGTTTAAAATCTATAAAAAGTGTCAAATAAACATAAATGCCCCAAGAAAAATAATATTAAATCTATTTTCATATGTATTTAATTTGATTTTTTTTTGTATTATACCAGTTTTTAAGTAATTTATTTTACTAACTACATATACTACCAAAAACCATAATTAAATTTTGATTACTCTTATATCGTTATTCGACGTAATCAATCTGTTATTTTAAAGGCTAGTCTATTTTTGGTATTGAGACAAAAAAATAATGGGTATGAGACGGGAACAAATCATTCGGGTAACAAAAAATATTACTCAAACGATTTTGTATTTAAAAACGAGACAAGAATATTGGGTAACGATACGAGATCAAAAAATTTGGGTAGATAAATTCAGTTCTCAAATTTTTACTAATTTTGGTAAAAAATGACTATGAGACGGCTTAGAATCCACAAATGTATCAGCATTTGTATCCGATTTTGTAAAATACTTAAATAACCTCATTATATCTTCAAACTCTAAAAAATATAGGTAGCGGATACATTTACGCAGGAGGTTTGCCCTAATTATCTCCCAGACATAGTTCCCAACGCCGTTGCCGCTCACTCTCTCTGTTTTGCGATTTCGCTTTCTCTGGTCGATTCCACCCCACCCCCACCCCCACCCAGATTTGCTAGTCTCCTGAAGCTTTGCCTCTACTTGGTTGGGTCGTGCCTTTCTCAGCCTCTAACCGAGAGAAAAAACCGGCTTAAATTACATCTAGTCGCTCTTCTCTCATCGCTTCAAACACCGGATTTAGAGCTCTGCCACCATCACTTGAGTCGAGTCTTTCTACTCTTCCCTCCTTTCGCCATGATAGCCTCTGTTACCAACTCTGGAGATTTGCCACCGGAGCCACTGGAACCGCCAAATTACATTTTATTCCTTTGATCTCTGTTCTTGGATCCACCTTTAGCTTGTGTCTTCAAAACGGGTAGCTTGCCCCTCTGCTCTCCTCTGGCGGATCTGGCATCTCGTCGCCTATGAGTCGATGTTGTGCTTTTGGTTTTCCTTTCGTTGTGTGGATTCATTTTACAGTGATTCTTGTTTTTGACAAGTTCTAATATTGTTTTGGAGATGGATAATGATTGTCATTATTTAGTAATATGCGGGTCTTGGGAAGTGTCTTTGGACGGCGAATGGAACTTTGTGATTGATAAAGGAAAACTTTCGAGGAACATTTCAGTTGAGGAAGGTGTAACTCTATCTGAGCTCGAAAGTGTAATCCGTAATGACTTTGGAGTCAGTGTTGGAAGTGTAGAGTTAAGTTACTGGTTGACGAACAGTTTCAAGTTTGCTACTAGCCGGAAAACACCACCTGTTCTTGTTACTACCGACGTTGCTCTTAACTATTTCTTGAAGCTCCATAAGCAAAATATGGAGATGAGTCTATTTGTGTAAGTTTGGAGTAGGACCAAAACCACAGCTAGAGGAGGACGAATCGGTTGAAGGATCTCTGGGTAAGAAAGGGGGTAGTGGGTTAGACCAAAACTTAAGCGCTGGTTCTAAGTCTTCACCGGTTATAGTTGAGGACAAAGAATTATTGGCAGAGGTCGAAGAAGTTGAGGCTAAGATATGGAGTAGTGGAATAAAGAGAGGACCTATTGTTACAGAGGTAATTCCTTCAGGCAGTGTAGGTAGTGGTGATGGAGACACTAAGATAGGTGGTTTTAATAGTTCGAGAAGTGATGCAGAATTTAAGATAAGTGGGTTTAATACATCAAGCAGTGATTTTTCTGATTCTGACGAGATTGAAGATAGCCCTTTAGGTTGCGAAGCTGAAGATTATGGTGATCAAAGTGAACAACCGCTGCCACGAGGATATGATACAGAGTTCTGGGATCTCTCCAATGGATTCCTCCAAATTTCATTATCAATGTTTTCATGTTTGTGTTCAGAGACTGATATCGTCAGTGTCTAACACAACAACTCTTTCTGAAAATTTGGAAATGTTCATTATGGTTCTGGAAATTTTGGTTCTAAGAAGACGATTCAGATTAATAAGCAGCACTGTGGAATCATCAATGGTTGTTATCCATACTATGTTAGTTTTGATGATATGATTGTCTCCACACGAGGAAAATCATTTTCAAAAGATAGGACAATTTCTGGTGAATTTTAGCCAAGCGTTACTAGCCAAACACGCAATTTGCATTAGAAAAAGATTAAAGACAGAGAAGGAAAATAACGGATGTAATTAACCATTAGCAAATAAGCCTTAACTTTGGGAAGTATCGTCAATTTCACTTTTCCTTATATTATCGTCTTTAATATATGGTGCATATATCTGCTATGTACTAATTTGTTTTTCCAAAAGTTTTGTATATTGACTTTTTAATCTTGATTTTTTATTAATGAACTTACTTTTTTGTCAAAAAAAAAAAATTTATATTGTGCAAAAGAAACATATTATGACATTTAGAGTTTGAAACCCTATAGATTTGGGAAGAGTGGCGGTATTCGTTTCTGCATCAGATGCAATATTTGGATGTAAATGCTCAGATAATGTTTGTTTGGTTCGTTTTAATTTTGTGTGTAGATGTTGAGATTAGATACAAATTTAAAATGTCTAGATATTTGAGATGCATAAATAAATAGAATCTCGATGCTGCCTTTGTATCTGATTTTGTAAAATACTAAAATAACCTCATTATATCTTAAAACTCTAAAAAATATAGGTAGCGGATACATTCACACAGGAGGTTCGCCCTAATTATCTCCCAGACATATTTTCCCAACGCCGTCGCCGCTCATTCTCTCTGATTTGCGATTTCACTTTCTCTGGTCGATTCCACCCCACCCACCCCACCCCCACCCCCACCCCCACCCACCCCTCTTCAGATATGCTAGTCTCCTGAAGCTTCGCCTCTGCTTGGTTGGGTCGTGTCTTTCTTGGTCTCTGACCGAGAGAAAAAGCTGGCTTAAATCGCATCTAGTCGCTCCTCTCTCATCGCTTCAAACACGGGATTCAGAGATCTGCCACCGTCACTTGACTCGAGTCTTTCTACTCTTCGCTCCTTTAGCCATGATAGCCTCTGTTACCAACTCTGGAGATTTGCCGCCGGAGCCACCGGAACCGCCAAATTACGTATTATTCCTTTTATCTCCGTTCTTGGATCCACCTTTAGCTTGTGTCTTCAGAACGGGTAGCTTGCCCCTCTGCTCTCCTCTGGCGGATCTGGCTTCTCGTCGCCTACGAGTCGATGTTGTGCTTTTGGTTTTCCTTTTGTTGTGTGGCTTGTTCACCTTGAAACTCATCTCTCCCCGACCAATGCTAGGAAAACCACCCATCTGCCTTTTCCGCTCCCTCAGGTATTCTCTTGTGTCTCACCTTTCCGTACTCCTTCGTGTGAATGTTATTAGAATTTGGTTGAACATGTGGCCATGGGTTTTTGGAGTTAATACTTTGATGTGTTTTAATGGATTTACACATTAGAAAATAATCATTGCATTTATAAAATTTTTAATAATTTTTGATGCAATTTGTGAAAATAATATCATACATTTTTGACATTTTAAGAAAACTATAGATAAACTCCAACAAAATTACAAATTTACGAATAAATAAACAACATTAGCATCATATTTCACTAGAATATCTTATATATATACAATAAATTTATAGATGTTATTAATTTATCGAATATTAATTTATAGAGGTTATACTGTATACCTATTCTTCTGTCATATTCGTTTATTTATATAAAATATGTTATACGTCTATAAATTTGAATAACTAACTTTTTATTGTTTGGAACTAATCGCACATCATTTGGATATCAAGCTTTTTTTCTCATTTCTAGTCATGGTAATTGCTGCCTGATGAAAATGAATAAAAATCTACGATCAGTTTGACTCAACAGTTTTGAGGTCATCTGATGAATCATGGTTTATATTAGTTTCAAAAATCGATTTGGAGGTTTTAAGAAGCTAAACTTTTTTTTTTAATTGACGTGTAGTTAAAATTATGTCCTTCTAGGAAATTCCAAAAAATAACGTAAATCTTTACAGTTATGGATATATTCTATATGATGATGAGATTGGACATGACACACCGTCCATGGTCAAGAACTTGTAAGCAGAGTTGAAAGCCACAAAAGACAAACATATAGTAGACATGGACGCAACGAATAGGATTATCGCAGAATTCCAAGCAACACACCAAGATGTCATGTATTGGATTCCGATGATGCAATCTCTTCACCCCACTCTCGTCCAAATTATAAGATAAACCTTCGTTTTAATTACTCTAAATCTCTTTCCTTTCGATATCTGAAACTTTAATCCCAATTTCTCTTCATGGGTTTTTGTTTCTTCTGAGTTGCACTTTATAAAGTTCTCTTATTTTTTGTAACCATATCATAGATTTGATTCAAAATTGTTCCTAAAATTTTGAATCTTTTGATCGTGTTCATATTTCTGATTCCTTAATCAATTGGACACCTTCGAAACTTTCATCTTTTGGGGCAATTAGCTATTCTTAGAAAAAAAACCATATAATTATATGTCATTGTCTCTGCTCTCAATGTGGTTATAACAAACCAGAGAGTATGTGAATATTCTGAGTGACAAATGAAAAAGATTGTGTTTTAATTTTTTTTCTTGACATTGATTCAAAAAAATCTGTTGATTTGTTCTTCTGTAGCCAAACAAGCAATAGCTTCATCATCAGCCTCAGAAACACAACAAGTTTCTTATATATGAGGTCATAGTTTGATGAAGCTGTATATCAGAAACTTGTCATGTTTATAGTTTCTGTATAAACTATGAACAAACATTGTGAAGCTGATGATGAAGCTATTGATTGTTTGCTATAGAAGAACAAAACAACACACTGAGTGAATGTATCAAATGTTCTTAGATAAAGTGGATTAGAGACACATTGATCAACCAAATAAACAAATCTTTGAACTATAAAAACACAAAATCATAAGCCAAGATTTATATGATAGATACAGAGTTACATAGCCTAATCACAAAACCAAAAGCCAAGATTTATATTATACATACACAGTTACACACGAACTCCACATTCTAACCACAAAACCTAAATCCTAAGCCAAGATTTACATGATACATACATATTTACATAGCCTAATCACAAAACCTAAATTGTGTATTATTACTTAACAAGCTATTTAGAACAAAAGGGAGATTCCGTACTAAGCAGGATTTACTATTCACTGATGTCAAAGATTGACTAATCTCAAGATTAACAAGATTTAATGAATGAAAATGATCAAAGGAAGTGAGAGTAAACCTGAAGACGAAGACTTGACACATTTGCATTTATTGTCAGATTTGTCTTTGAGCTTCTTATTCTGCATCGTTGTCAGTTTTGGCAAAAAAACAAAAGCAAGGAAACATATTTGTTTGAATCAATGTCAAGAAAAAAATTACAACACAATCTTTTTTTATTTGTCATTCAGAAAATTCACACACTCTCTGGTTTGTGAGAACCACATTGTTATCAGAGACAATAACATATATTTTTATGGTTTTGTTCTAATAATCTTTAATTGCCCCAAAATGAAATTTTTGAAGGTGTCCAATTGATTAAGAAATCAGAAACATGAAGATGATCAAAAGATTAAAAATTTTAAAAACAATTCTTAATCAAATCTATGATATATTTACGAAAAATAAGAGAACTTATGAGGTGCAACTCAGAAAAAAAAAACACCCATGAAGAGAAATTATGATTAACATTTCAGATATCAAAAGAAAAGAGATTTAGATTAATTAAAAAAGGTTTATCTTATAACGTATTGGACGGGACTACAACTCTTGATGATGATTTTAGTTTAAAACAATTGTTCATTTTTCTCTTTTTTTAGTTTATTTCATGTTTGTAAGACATTTTTAAAATTATTTCTTTTAAATTTTATGATTTAAATACTTTTTAAATTTAATTTTTTATATTTCCAACAAATTTTTGACTATTTGTATATTTGTAAAAATATTTGGTCAGAAATTCTTGGAAACTTCCATCCAATCTACGACTTAATTTAAGGCAATTAGTCCAAAATTTGTCGGAATTATCCTTTCATCGGAATAGTGTCTGAAGTTGGACATAAATATTCTAATGATATTCCAACAAATATTTCCAACAATATTTCCAACCAACTATTCCATCAAAAAAATTCAACGAAATTTTTTTATTTCTAACTATTTGAATTTCGTTGAAATCTCGTGTGAATATGTTAACTACGACCTAATAGGTGGTCGCAATTGACGCTTATTCTTGTAGTGAACAATTCATAATTATAATTAACATTGATTAATTTAAATCTAATTTTTTGTTGTTAACGGAAATTTTGATATTTGTTTTGTTTAACAAGAAAGTTAAAGATTTTCTTGCAAACAATTGGAAGTTGGGATTTATATATTTTAAATTATTTTCCATACAATACTCGTACTCGTATATATAGTGAAGAGCATACTTTTCAGAACTAGTATAACAAAAATGCTGCCATCCATCATATTTCGTTCATCAATACATGCCCAAGCGGATCCACTATCGAATTTATTGCCCTGGGATTCCATTTTAACGCTACTATCTAACAAGACTTTGTGAAAGAAAGGCACCATTGCTGCTGTACATAACCTCAACAGTGGTGAACCCACCATAATCTTCTTGCAAGAAAGCTTCCCTGAACTATGTATCATAACCTCATGGCAGCGGTTGTTCACTTTGATCACCATAATCTTCAGCTTCGCAACCTAAAGGGCTATCTTCAATCTTGTCAGAATCAGAAAATTCATTGCTTGAAGTATTAAACCCACTTATCTTAACTTCTGCATCACTTCTCGAACTATTAAAACCACCTATCTTAGTGTCTCCATCACCACTACCTACATCGCCAGAAGGATTTACCTCTGTAACAATAGGTCCTCTCTTTATTCCACTACTCCATATCTTAGCATCAATTTCTTCGACCTCTCCCAAAAATTCTTCGTCCTCAACTATAACCGGCGATGACTTAGAACCAGCGCTTAAAATATGGTCTAACCCACTACCCCCTTTCTTACCCAGAGATCCTTCAACCGATTCATCCTCATCTCGCTGTGTTTTTTGTCCTACTCCAAACTTCACAAATAGACTCATCTCCATATTTTACTTATGGAGCTTCAAGAAATATTTCAGAGCAACGTTGGTAGTAAAAAGAACAGGTGGCATTTTCCGGCCAGTAGCAAACTCGAAACTGTTCGTCAACCAGTAACTTAACTCTACACTTCCACCATTGACTCCAAATTCATTACGAATTACACTTTCGAGCTCAGATATAGTTACACCTTCCTCAACCGGAACGTTCCTCGAAAGTTTCCCTTTATCAATCACAAAGTTCCATTCGCCGTCCAAAGACACTTCCCAAGACTCGCATATTACTAAACAATGACAATCATTATCCATCTCCAAAACAATATCAGAACTTGTCAAAAACAAGAATTACTGTAAAATGCATCCACAGACTAGCCGAACAGAGGGAGACAACAACCTAGCTTGTCTTTGTTCTGTAATAGGGAAACAAAGACACATACTTCCTTATATACTAGCCACGTTAACCCCTAGGCCCCAAAACCATGATCCGAGACACTTTGCTTTTTGCTTTACCTTTCATCCACACCGTCTAAGTATAGCAGCATAATACAAAGTTACTTTTCATCCAACGCTCAGAAACAAGTGCTTTACATTTCAAAACTGACCATTGGATTTTATTAATTGCTTTTAAATCCAACGACCCACCTCATCTAACTAGAAATTTCTGGGTTATGTTCAGAAGAAATAGCTTCCCTCCACATCTGGTTTGTCTCTAGTTAACAGTAATCAGCTTCCCAGGGGTAAAAATGTCTCATAATTACTTACAAACTTAAAAAAGGTTTCTTGGTATAAAATAGGTACCCTAAGAAACTCAAGAAAGCAAAAAGGGTGTCATAGTGTAAATCACTCAAATTACTATCTGTGTAAGTTATAACTAAACAAAATCTTAAAATCCATCTACTCTAATGTATATGTAACCAAAACAAATTAGTTCAATTTGAGATTTGATATCCAATTTTATATCATGTTAATTTCTATTATATCATTATGGTCATCATCTCATCTTTGTTTGATCTTATTTCTATAAAATATTTAATAATCACACCATGTGTTTCTTTTAAGAACTTCACATCAGTTATAAAAACTAGTGTAGTAGTTGAAAAAAATAATCTAACTCATGTTCATATTTTTACTCTCAAATTATATATATTTACAAAATTTTACTACTACAGTTGATAAGTTTAAATCAAATATATATATATATATATATATATATATATTGTGCACTTTTTGTGAATTTTGGCCAGTGTCCAGCGTTTCTGCCAGCTCCGTGCCTCTTTTACTTGTTTGTATTTTTATTTTTGTGTTTTTGTGTTTGACCAAGTTCTGATCTCTCAAATGGATTCCTCCAAATTTCATCAGTGTCTAACACAACAACTCTTTCTGAAATTTTGGAAGTGTTCATTATGGTTCTGGAAATTTTGGATCTAAGAAGACGATTCAGATTAATAAGCGGCACTTTGGAATCATCAATGGTTGTTATCCATACTATGATGGTTTGGATGATATGATTGTCTCCACATGAGTTTTTCTTCGCTTGATGATGGGTGGTTTTACTTTAGAATCATCAGCGGGTTCTTTCACAATAATTGGTTTTACTTTGGTAACAACCATTATGGGAACCACCACGGAGAATGCGAAAGATCAGAGACAAATATGATGGGAGGACAAAGTTAGAGTGAAACCATGTTAAAAGGTCTTGATACAGAAGCATTGGTATCTAATTGTAGAAAAACAAACTTCATAAGGAAACATTGGGTTTTATAATGATGTGTGTAATTATGAATTTTAGCCAAGAGTTACTAGCTAAACACGCAATTTGCATTAGAAGAAGATCGAAGACAGAGACAAAAAATAACGGGTGTAATCAACCAAATTCAAAAAAAAATAACGGATGTAATCAACGCAAATAAGCCTTAACTTCGGGAAGTATCGTCAAATTCAATTTTCCTGTTATCATCGTCTTTAATATATGGTGCATATATTTGATATGTAATAATTCGGTTTTCCAAAACTTTTATATATTGAGTTTTTAATCTTGTCAAAAAAAATTATATTTTGTAAAAGAAACATATTAAGACGTTTAGATTTTGAACCCCTATAGATTTGGGAAGAGTGACGGTATTCGTTTCTGCATCAAATGCAATATTTGGATGTAAATGCTCAGATAAGGTTTGTTTGGTTCGTTTAGATTTTGTGTGTAGATGTTGAGATTAGATACAAACTTAAAATGTCTAGATATTTGAGATGCATAAATAAATAGAATCTAGATGCTGCATTTGTATCTGATTTTGTAAAATACTCAAATAACCTCATTATATCTTCAAACTCTAAAAAATATAGGTAGCGGATACATTTACGCAGGAGGTTCGCCCTAATTATCTCCCAGTCACAGTTTCCAATGCCGTCACCGCTCACTCTCTCTGATTTGCGATTTCGCTTTCTCTGGTCGATTCCACCCCACCCACCCCCTCCCCTCTGATTTGCTAGTCTCCTGAAGCTTCGCCTCTCCTTGGTTGGGTCGTGCCTTTCTCGGTCTCTGACCGAGAGAAAAAGCCGGCTTAAATTGCATCTAGTCGCTCCTCTCTCATCGCTTCAAACACCGGATTCAGAGATCTGCCACCGTCACTTGAGTCGAGTCTTTCTACTCTTCACTCCTTTCACCATGATAGCCTCTGTTACTAACTCTGGAGATTTGCCGCAGGAGCCACCAGTACCGCCAAATTACGTTTTATTCCTTTTATCTCCGTTCTTGGATCCACCTTTAGCTTGTGTCTCCAGAACAGGTAGCTTGCCCCTCTGCTCTCCTCTGGCGGATCTGGCATCTCGTCGCCTACGAGTCGATGTTGTGCCTTTAATTTTCCTTTCATTGTGTGGCTTGTTGACCATGAAACTCGTCTCTCTCCGACCAATGCTAGGAAAACCACCCATCCGCCTCTCCCGCTCCCTCAGGTATGCTCTTGTGTCTCACCTTTCCGTTCTCCTTCATGTGAATGTTATCGGAGTCTGGTTAAACATGTGTCCATGGGTTTTTGGATTCCGGATTTAGATATTGTGGATATGATGGTCTAAACGAAAAAAACACAAATATCTTTTTGTCTCCGAACTTATTACACTGGTGGCAATATCTGGCAAAAATGGTTTCACTTGTGGACGAGTCTGATGAAAGCATAGCCTGCAAGGTTAATTAAAAAATCTTCCTAATCTATTCTATATGAAGATGAGATTGGACATGACACACCATCCATGGTCAAGAACTTGTAAGCAGAGTTGATAGCCACAAAAGACAAACATATAGTAGACATGGACGCAACGAATAGGATTATCGCAGAATTACAAGCAACGCACCAAGATGTCATGTATTGGATTCCGATGATGCAATCTCTTCACCTCACTCTCGTCCAGATTATAAGATAAACCTTCGTTTGAATTAATCTAAATCTCTTTCCTTTCGATATCTGTAACGTTAATCCCAATTTCTCTTCATGGGTTTTTGTTTCTTCTGAGTTGCACTTTATAAATTCTCTTATTTTCGTAAATATATCATAGATTTGATTCAGAATTGTTCCTAAAATTTTATATCTTTTGATGGTGCTCATGTTTCTTATTCTTTAATCAATTCGACACCTTTGAAATTTTCTTCTTTTGGGGCAATTAGCGATTCTTAGAAAAAAAAACCATATAATTATGTCATTGTCTCTGATTCCAATGTGGTTTTGACAAACCAGAGAGTACGTGAATTTTCTGAGTGACAAATAAAAAAAGATCATGTTTTATTTTTTTTCTTGACATTGATTCAAACAAATATGTTTTCTTGCTTTTGTTTTTGCGGCCGACAGCGATGTCAGAATAAAAAGCTTCAATAAACTATAAACAAACATTGTGAAGCTGATGATGAAGCTATTGATTGTTTGGCTATAGAAGAACAAAACAACACAGTGAATGAATGTATCAAATGTTCTTAGATAAAGTGGATTAGAGAAACATTGATCAACCAAATAAACAAATCTTTGAACTATAAAAAACACAAAATCTTGAGCCAAGATTTATATGATAGATATAGAATTACATAGCCTAATCACAAAACCAAAAGCCAAGATTTATATGATACATACAGGGTTACACACGGATACGACATTCTAACCACAAAACCAAAATCCTAAGCCAAGATTTACAAGATACATATAGAGTTACATATTCTGATCACAAAACCAAAACTGTGTATCATTACTTAACAAGCTATTTAGAACAAAAGGGAGATTACATACTTAGCAGGATTTACTAATCACTGATGTCAAAGATTGACTAATCTCAAGATTAATTAGATTTAATGAATGAAAAGGATCAAAGGAAGTGAGAGTTAACCCGAAGACTTGACACGTTTGCATTTATTGTCAGATTTGTCTTTGAGCTTCTTATTCTGCATCCTTGTCAGTTTCGGCAAAAAAACGAGAGCAAGGAAATATATTTGTTTGAATAATGTCAAGAAAAAAATTAAAACACGATCTTTTTTTATTTGTTACTCAGAAAATTCACACACTCTGGTTTGTGAGAACCACATTGTGATCGAAGACAATAACATATATTTATATGGTTTTCTTCTAAGAATCGTTAATTGCCCCAAAAATGAAAATTTTGAAGGTGCCTAATTGATTAAGGAATCAGAAACATGAGCACGATTAAAATTTTTAAGAACAATTCTTAATCAAATCTATGATATATTTACGAAAAATAAGAGAACTTATGAGGTGCAACTCCGAAAAAAAAAACAAAACCCATGAAGAGAAATTGGGATCCACATTTCAGATATCAAAAGAAAAGATATTTAGATTAATTAAAACGAAGGTTTATCTTGTAACTTATTGGACGGGACTACAACTTTTGATGATGATTTTAGGTTTTAATTAATTGTTCGTTTTCTCTTTTTTTTAGTTTATTTTATTTCTGTAAGACATTTTTAAAATTATGTATTTTAAATTTTATGATTTTAATAGTTTTTAAATTTAAATTTTTATATTTCTAACAAAATTTTGACTATTTGTAAAAAAATTTGCTCGGAAATTCTCGGAAAATTCCGTCCAACTTACGACTAAATTTAAGACAATTAGTTAAAAATTGGTCGGAATTATCGTTTCATCGGAATAGTGTCTGAAGTTGGATAGAAATATTCTAACGATATTCCGGCGAATATTTCCGACAATATTTCCAACCAACTATTCTGTTACAAATTTTTGACTAATTTTTATTTCTAAATATTTGAATTTCGTCGGAATTTCGTTTGAATATGTTAAATTTTTTTGTTCTTAACGGAAATTTGATATTTGTTTTGTTTAACAAGAAAGTTAAAGATTTTTTTGCGAACAATTAGAAGTTGGGATTTATATATTTTAAATTATTTTCCATACAATACTCGTACTCGTATATAAAGTGAAGAGCATACTTTTCAGAACTAGTGGATGTTTCACACTTCCGCCGCAAACGAATAAAAGTGATATTTATTAAGATTTCATTATATGGAAGAAGATAATCGAAGAATTTTTTTGGATGGTCCTCGACCGAGTCGAACCTTTCTCTCTTATTGTATTGGATGGCCATCAATATATCTATGTTTTGTGCATTTAAACTCAATCACTCCATTGAATTATTTTATGTATAAAAATCAAATAAAGTGTAAATTTTAAAATAGAAAAAAGTAGTACTTCTTAAAACTATTGAACTCTTATAACACGTTTAAACCATGGAGTGAATTCGGATGATAATATGGTACTTATAATAATAAAATCCACGGTACATTTTAATATATGCTTTACATTTTGAATTTTTCTTGCATAAAATATGATTAAGAAGATTAAATCAAGTAAAACCATTAAAATACATACAAAAAATATGTAGTTAGATCGAAGTGAATCCGTTCTTGATTTTCTTTTTCTTTTTAATTCGTTTATTCTTTACGGGAAGTATATGGAATTTGATGCCTCATGCCCGCCGATAAGAACATGCATAATTAATTATTCGTCTATAATATTGTTCACAAACATCGAAGTGAACTATCTTAAGCTACACAATCAAAGCTTAAAGCAAAAGGCTGTCCAACTGACCAAACTATATACTAAAAATTAGGCAATATTCTACAAATTTTTTTGTTATAAAGAAGATATAATAGACCAAAAGAAATTCATCTACTTGTAAAAGTTTCCATCCTTCGATTCTATAAATTCGAAAATCTTTGTGTTTCCTTTTTTTATACACGTCTGAGTATTGAGCTTGGATAGTTTGTAAAGAAATAGAGAGAGCTGACTAATAAGTCACAATCCAACATTTTGCAAAAAAAAAATTGATGCCCCAAATTGATATACTATTTTCGCTGCCTAAACCTGGTGTGGGGTTTCTTGGGGCTGTGGATTATTACTTATGGTTGACTTGTTTGCTTAAATCTGTTAATAATGCATGTTGCGTAAAAATAATAGTGTATGGATGAAATTACTCTCGAGTCAATATTTTTTCTTTGGATCTAGAGGTGTGTATGTATGTGTGCAAGAATCAAAACGTAAACCTGCATGGAGTGGGACGTGGGCTTGCTACTGAAAAGACATAAATTCATTATAATTAAGAGTTTGATTATATTTAATGCAAATACCCTGCATGGACAACTTGACCATTGGGTTTCAGCAAGTGTTTTATTCTAGAGAAAATTCTTTATTAATGGATATGCTTACTCGAGAGCGATATATATTTAAAAACGAATAAAATGTATGAAAACGTGTAATTAGTTTATGCATTTTGTTAGAAACTTTTGTACATTATTTAAGTATCAACTTGCTAATTCTTTTAGGATATTATTATGTGTTTGTGTGTGAGAAGCATCTTTTCGAACTTTGACTTTATTTTCAATGGTGGAAATTAAAAAGGTCAACTATTTCAAGCGTTTCATATCGGCAAGTGAGAGAGTAAGAGATATTCAAAGGGACTTTACTGACCTGACCAACTTTCGACGGTCGTACGCGATTTACCCACTACCCACAACCACAAAATCATTAATCAATTTTAATTTAATGTTGCATTTTTTATTTAAAAATAAATAAATGATGGAAACTGCATAGCTCTATAGTCTAATTGTATATTTTCCTATCGCCTACTATTTTACGATGAATATTTAAGTATGATATATTTTTTATTTTTAATTAGAGCATTCTGGTCCTAGGTCACTATTAATCTTGCAAACCTGTAAAATGATGAGTATTCGGTTACAAAAAGCAGTGACGGATGTAGGTAAGGAATAGGAAGGGCATGTGCCCCACATAAAATATAGAATAAACTTGTTTCTCTAATATATATATATACATATATATATTTTTTTGAAATAAATGTTAAACTATATTCAAACAAAAAAACCGGTTTTATATCGAGTGCTTCAAGACATTGAATTTTGCTGAAAATAATTTAAGAAATTGACAATGTTATTTTTAAAAAATCATCGAGTAGCAAACCATCGCTCCAATCTTTTGTCGTATCGCGTGTCTCCCATGTCCTGAATTGATGACAGTCTGTTTTCGATGTTTTTGTCGATGAATCTTGCGAGCTGGGAAGGATGAATGGAAGGTTCGCCATGTCTTCTACTGTTCCTTTCCCGCCACATGTTTCTCTAATATTGTTACACTCATATATGTTATATTTTAAAATATAGTATATATTTTCTAATTTATTATGCTACATTTCAATTTTAAATAAATAAGGTTATTGGATCATATATAACTTAATAGTTTGAGTTAGTGTCGCTGTTGTGTCATAGTGTAGATTCAGTTCCAGTAAATGCATATTGTTGGACCAAGACTTGTAATCTAATGTTTTGCATTAGAGTTTTGCTATGTTATCATAAAATTTTAAACTGTATCTTGCATGTTGTCGATTAAAAAAGTATTTTGTGTTATATATTGTTGAAGAATACTAAAAGAGAAAAGTAAGGTTATTGGTGTTGAAAACCCGAGGCTATTCTTTTGACCAATGTTATTTTTATTTTATTTTGAGAATATCTTATAAATTTGAAGAAAAATTGCATGGAATGCCATTTTTACGAATTTTTTTTTACGTTTTCATAAAACTTATTATGTGTGTTCCTGGTTTTATTGCAAATAAAATGTGAGGAGCAAGACTTGGTTTGGCAGTGAAGATGGTAGAGGACGGCTCTGTTAGCGATGAAACAAAAAGAGCATGAGTCTTTTGAGTATAAAGTATTTTAAAATTAAGAGATTTTTCCATTTGTATCTCTCCTTCTGATCATGCGACCTCAACTTCCCATACACATGAATAATTTTAGGCATCTCATTTAATTTTATCAACAAAATAAAAATTAGGCATCCTAGCTTTAACTTCCAAACATGAAATTCGGTGAGGGGTATATTAATCTACAACCAAAATTAGGTTTAGCCTCGCCTTCCACAACCACACCCTACAAAAAAATAGGTGCTCTGATCTACAGCTTCGGCGGTTTTTATAGCGCCGAAGTTGTGGTTTCTTTCTCTGTTCTGTAGTTGCTTTCGATTTTCTATCCCGCGATCGTGTTCAGTAACTTTCCGTTTTCTACGGTTGTTTTTTATCTTTGGATTTGACGGCGAGATACATAGAATCCTTAGATGATTAGTCATTTTCCGGGAAGCTGTTAAGGCTAGCAGTGAGATTCTTGGCTTATGTGTTTTTCGTTTGTAGATCCGGTTGAAATCAAGATTTTTGTATCTGATTTTCTTGGGTTTTGTTCGAAAATATTTTCGATCTTTTCAGTTCCTTGTCCATCTCGGATGTGGAGGTCTTTACCACTGTTGAGTACTATCTCCTTGCTTTTCTTCAAGAGACTGGCTTTTGTATCTCATGGTGTTTGTTCGATCGTGTCGCATCTCGGGCTCCAGTTATTTGGACTAGTCTAATGCGGTTCCATTGGTGACTCATCTGGTTTAATCTTTTGATCCGTTCGAGATTGGCTCGAGATCTATTCTGCACTTCGAGGTTTGTTGGGCATCTATTGGTGTTCTTTGAACTTTGATGGAAGATTTAGATGTATGTTCTTCATTTTACAATTCTTTGGTTATTGAATCAAACCAAAGTCTATATTGGTGTGTGTGGTGTTTCTTCGTTAAGGACTTTCATAGCTAAATGAGCTTATCAATGTCGAATCAGCTGGATCCTACGTGATGATCTTGTCCAGATTTTAATTTGGTTGTTCCCAACTTGTAGAAGGGGTTAATTTTTTCTTATGAGCTCCATCCATATATATGTTATTGAGGTTTCATTTTATGTATCTATTGGTATAAACACCATTTGTATGAGGTTCCTTTTGATTAATGAGAAAATTTGCGGAAAAAAAAATTCGGTGAGGGACACTAGTTATAATTTAGCATTAAATACAGCTATATTTAAGCACTAGTTATAACAAAATGTTATATTTTCTTAAAAATTTTAATGAGCCAAAACCGTAAAGATTCTATTATTCTAACTGTGGATGAATCTGCTAATTAACTTGGTAGATTCACTGACTTCGATGAATTTGCTGAGATCTAACGGGAAAATGGTCATTTAATTCCTCAAGTATTTGAAAGTGCCAGATTTAATCCTCAACTATTTGTATCCACAGAATAAATCTCCAATTCTAACTTGACTTCATAAAATTAGACCTCACTAATATCAATATTAAACAAAAATTAGAGATCATTAACCATCATTAAGTCTGAGTTAGATATATTATCTTTCTCATCAGCTGTTTCCCCAATTTTTTTTTCCAAACTGAAAACCTGAAAAATTCTTATAGAGCATAGGCGAATTCAGACAGCAATATCATGAAATTCGCGCGTCATGAAGAACGTCAATCCTAGCTCATAAATGATATCTATAAGTGATACTTTTTTCTATTGCTCTTTCTGGATTTCAATAACTATAAATGTAAAATTGATGGAATTAAAACTGTTTAAGTGTACGATAAGATAAATTCTAATTCTAAATATGAATTTGGAATTATGGATTTTTCAAAATCAAGAACATGGTTCTTATTGTTTGTTTTTGTATTGTGGCTTTTTGTAGCTAGAGAATCTAAGATATTACTTAGTGTAAGAAAATGTATTCGAATATGAAAGACAAGATATTTTGGTTATGTTGCAGTTATGAGAAGGTAATCTTTTTTTAACGTTAATGCAATTATGCAACAGAGTTAAATGCTTTAGTCATTGTGAATATAACTTCCACAATTAAATATATTTTGTTCATATCTTTCAATATACAAACAATATATATATATATATACCTAACGATGAAATAGAACGATATTAATAGATATAGAGAAATAAGAGAAGAAGCACCATGTCTGCTTGCCTTCTAACTAGATGCTTGTGTCTTTTTCCGGTCATAATTTTCAGTTTGTAGATTATCTAGGTAGGAACGCTATATATATCCTATGAAATATATTTTGCGCAGCCGATATAGGATTTGTTGTTTAGAGAAGAATCGCTTATATGATTTAAGTTTTTTTTATTATTTGGAGAAAAAAATGGAGAAGAATCACGATGGGGAAGATGATATATCGACTTCTAGAAATTAGAATTAACGATTTCTAGTTACTCTTAACATTGACATTAGTGAAGTCTGTTATTGCTAAGTCAAACTAGACTTCGAGATTTATTCTAAACATACAATAGTTGGAGAATAAATCAGTCAATTTCAAATACTTAAAGAATTAAATGAGCATTTGTCTGAGAACTAACTCTATAACAGATCCTTAGATTTTTATTTTATTTTTATCATCAGATATAAATTAAAACAGTTTAAAAATTGAAACTGGAGGTACACTGTTTTTTCTTTTACATTAATATTAATTTATATCATTTTTGATTTATGACATTGGTTACAGAGGTAACAAAGAAGTCGGAAAGACCAAAATCTACCAAAACAAAAGAAAAATGAGAAAACTACAAAACAACAACAATATGCAAGAAACGGAAATAAACTGAAAAGATAAGCGCGGTGAGAAAACCAAAAGAGAACTTGCTGAAAAAACAACAAATCCCAAATCATAGCAACTTGGTTATTTGCATCCCACAGCTCCGAAGAACCCAATCCCCCATCGTCGTTGCAACAAGCATCCTCCACTAGAAGCCAGTCCTCAAACCTCCAACAGCGGCGTCTATTGCTCCTCCGTGGACTAAACACAAAAACGGTTTTGGTCAGCTACAAAAAACCAAACCCATCGCCTCTATTCAACAGCAAGCCACCTTCAAATCAGACACTGAAACCATCTCTTGACAGTTAAGAACCGAGACCAAACACCCGCTAAAATTTTGTCGAAGGCAAAAAGGCTTTTGGTGTAGAGGAATGGGCCACTTCACAGGCCCAAACAAATCCAATGGCAAAGTTGATCAGACCCTACCACCAACGCTTTGCCGGTCAACAACCCACGGCCAAACCTCCCACCCAAAAACCAGCACCACCGCCAAGCAACACGAGCCTAGGAAGCTGCCGGAACTTGATACCTCCAAGAACCGAAGAAGATGAAGACCACCGAGACGAAAGAAAGACCACAGAACCAAAACCAACTCCACCAGAACCACAACAATCCTGCCCCACCGTGACCACCATGACCAACAACGCGGAGAAGAGAAGATATCCTCGGAAAGCCAAAAATAGGGAGCCAACGTGAAGAGGAGAATTCGAAGAGAGGCTAGACCTAACCAGCCACGCTCTCCAATGCTCTGAACACCGGCGAGCCACTACCGAAGGAGGATCACCGAACAGCAACCTGAGACAAACAAAACCGAGCTAACGCCCCAATCGAGCTGAAGTATAACCTACTGCCGAGGCCAGATCTGAAGCCAGATCTGAGGAAAGCTGCTGGATTGAAGCTGACATCGCGTTCTAACCCGTCACGGAACCAACAAAGCAGCTAATGAGAACCCACGGAACCCATAGTCACAGAACGACACAAACGACCCACATGACGAAACCACCAGCGACGAAAACCCATTCGGAAACTTGACCGCCGTCCTCGAGAAGCCATGCAGGCAGAGAGTAGTCGGCGAGAAGTGACGCTGGTGAACCAGAATTGACGGTCCAAACCATTGCACCTTCAGCCTTCGCTAAGGACGCCAAACCCCTAAAACCACCGGAGCTCCACCGATGACTGAAAAACGCCAAGGGAACATAAAAAAACAAAGGAGAACGGCCGGAGCTTGTGTTGTGGAAGCCACCGACGCTCTAGCCTCACAAACAGAGAAAGTTAGCTGGACCAAAAAAAGTATAACGAGAGAAAACTTTTACTACCCGTGTGGGTCACGCACGTCTCAGATACAATGTTTACATAAGCAATTTCATGCGGATAAACTCTAGCAGTTCTTTGATTATGCTAACCGTATATAAACTTATACCTTGGAAAATCTACTAATTGAATGAACCTGCTCCTACTAACTTGTTAGATCCATTGGTTCTGCTAATTTTGCATGGACGATGATTGTGTGAATTTGCACATCAATTGACTATAATAGTTTTTTAGAACCTCCCGTGGACCCAAAATGGGGTATATGATTTTTAGTTTTTTTTTTTTTCTTAAAAATTATAGAAAATACTTTTTTTTGATTGATTGTCTATATTATATCCTATTTATCAAACTATTGTCACCAACGGAAGGATATACCCTTTTTGTAGTTTTTGAAACAGTTTTTGGTTTTAGATTTTTGAAAATCTAATTTTCACCTAATCAAGATTTTACAAAATTAGATTCTCTAAAACTTAGGAAAACTAGTTTTTTGATGGTTTTTCTAATTTTTTTTTTAAAAATCAAAAATCACAATAAACTTGTTTCTCCTTAATCTCACTTATAGGAGTTTTTAGGAGATTTTGAAAAACAAAAATCTAAAAAAATCAAAAACAAAAAAAATCAAAAACTAAAAACCAAAAACCAAAAGCTAAAAGCCAAAAACCACTAAAAGACTATCAAATATTTATGACCTAAAAGTCAACCATTTAGAATCTACCCACCATTCATGGCCTTATACTTTTAAAACTACCTTAGTTTACTCAACTAGTCTTCAAAATTACTGACACATATATCTTTTTTTAACGTTTAAGGAATAAATATGTTTTACAGGTAAGATATTTTTTTGACCAAAAAAAGAAAAAAGGTAATAGTTCCAAAATTTAGAATTATGGTTTAGAGTTTAGTAGTATTTTTTTATAGATTAGTTTCTACTTTGTAAGATTTGAGATTTTTAAAACTAAGAGTAAACATACTTTATAATTTAAAGGATTTAGTTGTTTTGTAAAAAATTAAATCTATTCTGTCATAAAAATTAAACTAATTTCCTAATCCTCCCAAAACAAATATAGAGAAATGAATGAGCAAAGAAAAAGAAACAAAAAAAAAGCACATGCGGTTTCCTTTGCTTCTTCCTACAACAAGTTGGATGTCTCTGTCTTTCATGAGGGCTTATAAATTAGTGAAATACAAAGCTTTGGTCATTTATAATTGACACATTTATAATCGCATGACCCTTGTTTTCAATTTCTAATGCTTCACTCTCTTTCAATTACATAATCTTCGGTCCAGAGAAAACATCCGTCTCTTCTGACCGTTGATTTTATTTGGGAAAAAAAAAAATCCAATCTCTTTCTCTACTCTTCTCTGCTGAAAAATCGTTGAGTCCTTTCATTTTCTTCTGGTCTAAAAATTTGAGATCTAAACGAGAAAAAATCTGGTCTTAAACATTGAACCGTTTTTGTCGGTAAAACTTTGGATTATTATTGGAATTTGGGTTTTGTCTTATTAAGAAGATGGTTGTCAAGAATGTTCAAGACTTGGATGTTCTTCCCAGAAACAGCTCTGAATTATTTGATGATGATGGTCGTCCCAAACGAACTGGTAAACTTTTTTTGTTTTTTTTTTAAAGTTTGTTCAATACAGAATTAAAATTTAGTGTCTCAAAATTAATTTTTTTGGATAACCGGAGATTCCAATGCAAAACTGGAATTACGGGTATTCTGTAATTTAAATTATCTACAGTAGTTAAACCATAACAACTCTCTAATCTTCGTCGACTAATTTTTGTGAGTCTTAAACCACCGACCACCATTAATACCACATTAAAGGATAAAGACTAAGCATACATTTAGTACTAACTTTTTGTTGATAACCAAAGATTTCAAGCCAAAACTCAGACTAATCCGAAACTTTTCCTACTCGTTTAACGCATTTGATTAATCATTATTAAGATAAAAGGACTCGAATCCTCATCCCAAACCCCGATATAAGTTTTTTATTCTGCAATTATGCTATTAAGTAATTATGCATTGTTACCAATCGAAGCCTATGATTTCTAATGAAATATCCTCAAAAAAAATATTGAACTCTATGATAAACTTTATTTCATTGTTGTATGAACTCTATAAAAATGCAAAAAAAAAAAAAACCCACCCTTTTGAATATTTTTGTAGCTAGTTAATGAATTCTCCATTGGAGTTATGAAAAAATGATTTTTTTGTTTTGTTTTGTTTATGTATTGAATGGCCAAGGACAAATGATACATAATTGAGCAAAACAAACAAACCCACATGAGTTTGACTTTTTTTGTTATTTTTACAGTTTTGTCTTTTTTTTTTTGTCTTTAAAAATCAGTTGTGTTAATTTATGGTGATTTGATTGTATGTGATTGGGGTTTCAGGGACGGTGTGGACAGCAAGTGCACATATAATAACAGCAGTAATTGGGTCAGGAGTGTTATCACTAGCATGGGCCGTTGCTCAAATTGGTTGGGTTGGTGGTCCAATCACTATGTTACTCTTCTCTCTTGTCACTTATTACACTGCTATACTCCTCTGTTCTTGTTACCGCTCCGGTGACTCTGTTACCGGCAAAAGAAACTACACTTATATGGACGCTATTCACTCTAACCTCGGTAAATAAATTTTATTTCTTTTTGGTAAAAGATTATAGTGGTGGATTAGTGGTTCCCGCTTGACGTGTGAAGTCTTCATGTGGGTCTGCTAGAAATCGATTCCGTTTTAAGTGTTTAAATAAAAATATTTACACCTTACAGCTTGACCAGTAGACGTTTTTAACGACAAAAAAAACCTGAATTTATATGGATTCTGATATCAGTTTGGATTTCGGTTTAAGATTAAAAAAAAAAAAAAGATTATAATAAACTGAATCTTTATTAATTTTCAGGTGGCATTAAGGTGAAAATATGTGGAGTTGTTCAATATGTTAATCTATTTGGTACTGCAATTGGATACACAATTGCATCAGCTATAAGTTTGATGTAAGTTTCAAACATTGTTTTCACACAACTCTATATTTTTTTATTGTTCACATTCGTCAAAAAAGTAGATACGTGTTCCACTTTGCTTTTTAATTCTAGTTCATACAGTACAAGTTATTTAAGTTGTTGTCTCAATAATGCCCTGTCCAAAGTCAATGTAGTCTATTAAAGAATCTGTCAAGATTCTAAAACGCTGTCATAGTTTCAGATTCTATCTTTCTTGCTTCCTTGTTCAATTATTGTATCAATTGTACTAATTATATTTTTTGAAAAAATTAACAGAGCAATCCAACGGACTAGTTGCCAACAGAGTAGTGGTGGCAAAGGTTCATGTGATGTTAATGGCAATCCTTACATGATTGCGTTCGGTTTAGTTCAAATCATATTCTCTCAGATTCCTGATTTTGATCAGTTATGGTGGCTCTCCATTGTTGCTGCTGTCATGTCTTTTGGTTACTCGACCATTGGGCTTGGCCTTGGTATCTCCAAAGTGGTAGAGAACAAAGAAATCAAAGGTACTCTTACTGGTGTTACTATTGGGTCAGTTACACCGAGTGGGACAGTAATTACACCGACTCAGAAAGTTTGGAGAACGTTTCAGTCTCTTGGAAACATCGCGTTTGCGTACTCTTACTCCATGATTCTCATCGAAATTCAGGTATTTTTCGATGCGTATTTATGTATGAGAGTTTTGTTTAAAGAATGTTTTACTTAACAAGACAGTTTGATAATGTAGGACACGGTAAAATCACCGCCTGCTGAAGTAGACACGATGAAAAAAGCGACTCTTATAAGTGTGGCAGTGACTACACTCTTCTACATGCTTTGTGGTTGTATAGGGTATGCAGCATTCGGAGATTCCGCACCTGGAAATCTCCTTGCTGCTGGAGGGTTCATGAACCCGTTTTGGTTGCTTGACATAGCCAATCTTGCTATAGTGATCCATCTAGTTGGTGCTTACCAAGTCTATTGCCAACCTCTCTTTTCCTTTGTCGAGAAAGAAGCCTCCAAGAGGTATCCAGAGAGTAAGTTCATTACAAACGAGACCGATATCCAACTCTTTCCCGGGTTCAAGCCCTTCAAGTTGAATCTCTTCAGGCTCGTGTGGAGGACGATCTTTGTGATTACAACAACATTGATCTCTATGCTAATGCCTTTCTTTAACGATGTGCTTGGTCTCTTAGGGGCTGTCGGTTTTTGGCCTTTAACGGTTTATTTCCCGGTGGAAATGTACATTTCGCAAAAGAATGTACCTAGATGGTGCACAAAGTGGGTTTGTCTTCAAGTCTTGAGTTTGGCCTGTCTTGTTGTATCTATAGCTGTCATGGATCTGGAGTTGGCATTGTCACTGATCTCAAGACTTACAAACCTTTCCAGACGGAGTTCTGAGACCCTACTGAAAAATAAACTCCCGCAAAAGGTTGAAATTAGAATTGGAATGTTTTAATGTTATCTTTCGATTAGTTAAATTAACTCTTGTATAAGTGTTCAATATTAAAATCCTTTTCCTAGAGAGAGCTTGGTTTGAGCTCTTTTCTTGTCCATACAACTTTCATGAATCCAATATTGGACTATCATGGCTCAAAAATTTGGATTCTATCCTCTTCCACACATTCATCAATCCAAGAAACTCTCCCACAACCATTGTGTGTTGAACCTTAGAAGTTACACTTAGTCGACCACCTTGCCCAGTTGATAATCAAACAGTTAGAAACAGCACATAGTCGCTAGGCCCGCCCCGCCCCAATATAATTGTGGGCTTACGGCAATTGATTTTTTTTATCCTTATAAGGCTTTGATTGGTATGACTTGTAGAATAGAAGTCGTTGTATGCAGCTGTAAACTCTAATTAATATGTATGCAGCTGTAAACTCTAATTAATATACATATATAAGTGATTGGTAGAGCGGTGAGTAGGTATAAAATTATATTAAAATATTTAATATATTTATTTATATATATTCTAATACCTTTTACATATATACATATTTATAACGTAAGTTTTTAAAAAACAAAATTAATATCTAAACTATATTTATTAAGTTATAATTTTATCAGCATATTATTTTAATTAAAAATTAAAAATATAAGAAGTGATTAATAATATAATTATATTTAAAAATATAAGAAGTGATTAATAATATAATTAATAATATATTTATATTTTTAAAATTTTAATTAAAATAGTATGCTGATAAAATTATAATTTAAGAAGTTTATTTTATAATTATTGAATAAGAATAATTTTGTTGTAATAATTTAATAAATATAATTTATCTAAAATTATAAATTTTTAAATTATATATATAAGTATATATAAATATATTATTTTATATTTATTAAATTATAATTTATTAGTATATTATTTTAACTAATGATAAATACTAAATTAAATATAAAATTTTAAACCTATATATATATCTTATTTAACTAAATAAATTAATTATATAAAATTATTTTTTAAACTTTTAAAACTCAATGATTTAGAAAAACTCCATCTTAGAGCATCTCCAAAAATGGCATTAAATTTGAGGTTGGCAAAACCTCAAATTAAGGGTTAAAAGATGTTTGCCTCCAAAAGCAAAACCTCAAATATAACTTTAAAATTTCTAATTTTACATTATAGTCCTTACTATTTATAATAATTCATCAAAATCTTAAAATTTTATAAATAACAATAAAACACACATTAAAATTATTACAAACATTATTTATTGATAAAACATTAAATTATAACAATAAAATTACATTAAAATACAGAAATAAAATTTAATATGCTTTGTTTTATATTAAATTTTCTTAATGTAATATTGTTGTGTAAAATTTGCTTTGAATGTTATGTAATACTATATTAACATTTTTATTTTCAGTTTAAGATGTTTATTTAATAATTTAATATGTGAAAACTAAATTTATAAAAATAATTTAAGGACTAAAATGATAAACAAATAAGTTAGTAAGATTAATTATAAGATAGATAACTAAAAAGACTAAAATATATATAAAAACATGAAACCTCAAATTTGAGGTTTTGAAGTTACTTTTGGAGGACAAAAAACCTCAAATTTAAGGATTTGAGGTTTCTTTTGGAGATGCTCTTAGAGCATAGAGGAATGCAAGATCAGAGTGTCTTCACTATTTTCCTAGAGTGAAGACACTCCTCAAGTCATCAAAGTAGTTGTACTCTTTTTTCCATTGGGTTTACAGAATAGATTTTTAACGAGGCAATAAACTTGGTATATCATATTTCACTTCCAATGCCTAGTCTACTCGGAAATGTCTATGACAAGTTAGATTAGGCATGAAATGTGATAACTATCCTTAAGAAGGCATTGATATATAAATAAGCCTTATTTTCTTTTCCTTTATTTTCTAAGTATTTTGTCTTTTATGGCCCAACTTAGGAGCTTTGTTAGATTAATTTTAGGCCTTGTTTTGGCCTTTTATTTAGGCTCATTATGTCCTAGTTTTGCCTACTTAAGGCTGAACCTTCATTGCATGCATACACTATTTTTTTTTCCAACCAAACATTAAATTAAAAAGTCACTCCACAATTGGTTGCCCAAATTAGAGGAGTAGTGCTACGCAATCGGTATGTTTATTACAAGAACGAGGAATACGAGAGATCATAAAATTAGGTAAAGAGGTACAAAAAGAGGCAAAGTCATCTAGCTGATTGGAAAAGGCGGGCCACTCCTCTGAAGATTTCACCATTGAGACAAGTTGAGCACAATCTACTTCGAATAGTTGACATATTAACCTTGACGAGAGAATGACTTTCATAGCCCATACCAGTACTTACAACTCCGTGTGCAAGGGTGATAATGTTTTCTGGTTACACTTAACACCTAACAACACAACCTGCATGCAAACACTATTAACCATTACATATTAAATAATTAAATTAAAAACTCAGCTACAAATCAGGATCATATAAAAAAGTTAATCTTTTATTAACAAGTAAATTTACCTTAATCAAAAAAGTCTATTACGACTCATATCAATCAAACAGTTTTTAATACCTATAGTCATTTTCAGCACTAAACATAATCGACAGACGATCTCTTTCTCGAGTTGTAAGTCGAAGCTTTTTTTCATTGGCTATTACAGTTTGATTTTGGTTTTTCTTTCGAGGTAACTACATTTGTTGTAATAATTGATTCTTCTGATTGAAATTTTTAAGATAGCTCTGTAAATTTTCCTCAAGAAGTATTAATTTTTGATGTGTAAACTAAATCTGAGCTTGTGAGGCCAGGATCAACTCACTTAAATTCGTAATGGTGATATATATAAGTTGCAGACAAAATTAGATACACTAACTAATATATGTCAACGAGTTCAAGCTTTTTTAATCTTTAGGATCATTGCGAACTCCTAAAGTTGACTAAGAATATGCAACTTCTCAACAACAAGTTAAGTATTGATGAGGCAAAGGAGATAAAGGAATTTTCTGAGTGGATTTTAGACGTTGGAGATAGAAAGATTGTAGAGCCTAATGATGGTGAGGCTCTAATTGATATTTCTGATGAGTTCTAATTACAGATGCTTATGATCCTATCGAGAGAATAATTAGAGAAATTTATGGTGATCCAACAACATCAAATAAAGGCTTGAGAGTGCTTATTTTAGACAAAGAAAGCAAAGCTCAGAGACAAACAATGAATGTGGTTTTCAAAGAGGTGTTTCAAAATTTGAAAAAAAAATTAGAGCTAAGAGAACCTAAATTGTTTTTGAGCATTCTTGCATTCATGATCTCATTTTTTTATAACTAAATCCAATACCAAAATTGTTGGCTTTACTTTAAAATAAGACAAATATATAGTTAAATATTTTAATTTGTATGCTCTCTTCCCTCAACGTATAGTGTACTTGATTTTAGAGCATTGAGAAGAATAATATGATCGTTGTATGTTGTAAAAAATTATTAGAAGATGAAAGGTATGTTTATGTTAGCATATATGTGATTGGAGAGGATGTATTTGGAAAACAAAATTGTGAAACAAAACCATCAAAAAATATAGAACTCTCATTCTTATCTTGATAACTAAGGGTGCCAGACGTCAAATATATATATATATATATATATATGTATATATAATATATACATAAGGATGGCATTTCTTTTCGTTAACAGAATTGTGTTGGCAGTTTATGGAGGCTTAACTAGATTGATAGCTAAATTTTGATGATACTTATTTTAGAAAATAGTGTGGTGGTAAATTCATATATGAGTGAAATTTTGTCTCTCTCATGTTTTATTTAAATAAAGCAATGTTTTTATATTCGACCCAGATACTGAATCGGACTACTTTCCATATCACCGGGTTATCGGGTCGACCACAGGATGATCCGGGTCGACCAAAAATAAAAAAAACTAATATATATATATACATGTTTTATACATATATCTATATATGTATAGTTGTAGAAATATACAGTAAAAATTATCAATAAGAAAATAAACTAATAAAACATCACCACATAAAAATAAATTATATAATATAATCAATTGTTAAGAAATAAACAAATATCATAATAAATTATATATTATAATACAAGAGAACTTGAAATATAGTATTTCATTATGTTGATCATAAGACAAAAACCACAAAATATAGAGAATATTTTATTATTATACAATATATATGAAGTGTTCATAAATATTATAAATAAATACAAAAAAATAGATAGAAACAAAAATAATTAGTTTGTTGTGTTTGAGTCGGAAAAAATATAAAGGATAGTCTATGTACGTATTTTTAAAATTTTTAAAAAGTTATAAAAGTAACTGTCAAATATTATTTTATTCTCAAAATCAAATATTTTATTTCTATCAAAATTTTTCTACAATCAAAAAGTTAAATATTTTGAAATTTTCTCTTGACCCGTAACCCGGTGAACCAGTCGAACCGGCTGGGTGGCAGGTTAATAGCGGGTTTTCTGGTTTTTAAATTATTGGTTTTAGTATGAAACCCGAACCAGAAGAGCATCTGGGTCCCGGGTCATCCGGTCCGGGTCTGAAAACACTGAAATAAAGTGATCTTATTATATAAAGTTTGGTTGCACTCACGAGAGCTTGACACAAGTCAAAATTATAATTAATGAGATCATGACACGTGTCACTTATTCGATGGGATTTTAACACGTATAAAAAAGATTATATTATTTTTATTTTTCATAATCAAAAATTAAAACCAACAAAAAATTAAATAATGAATTAGATAAATTTGTTTTTTTATTTTCCATAAATTTTAAACTTTCCTTTTCAGATTCTGACACGTATAAAACAATATTGTGTTATTTTTGTTTTTCTTAATAGAAAAGGAAAACATCCAAAATATTAACAATAATAATGTCTGTAATTTTTAATTTCCATTTATCTAATATAGGTTATTTTATTATTTCAATAAAATTTAAAATTTCTATTTCAAATTTAGATATTTGAATTTTTATATCATTTAAGCTCCAAAAATTTTTTATTACACGCTTCTAATTATTTGAAAGAAAAAATTAAATGAGTATAATCAAACCTAACATATTATTCTAATTGGTTAAATGTTAAATAAATCTTATAGTAAATTGATTGTATTAACCCATGAATATATCTAATTTAATGGATCGAATTAACACATACATGTACTTAATTTCATGGATCAAATGGTTAAATAGACTGAAAACTTAGAGAGAATTTCTTTCGTCGGAGCCATTTTTCATACAAAATTTTGCATCCTGAGGAGGGATGAAGGCGGTGGAGCTTTTGCTTGAGATTAAAGATGATTGTTGATGTCAATCCAAAGATGGAAAATAAAAAAAACTGCAATAATTAAATATCTTCTTAAACAAAGCCAGTGATATGAATAAAAAATTTAGAGCTGGTAAGATAAGGGTTGAAATAGAAGATGTTGTCGAAAAACGGCAGGAGACAAGAAATGACGAAAAACTTTGGCGAGTGATTTGGTTGGGAATCGAGATATGATCTGAATCAGAGGAGGATATGAATCCAAAGACGGGAGGAAGGCGGTAGAGCTTCTATTAGAGATTAAAACTTATGGTGGATGAGAATACGAAGACAGAAAGAAAGAAAACTGAAAAAATCAAACAACTTCATAAATAAACCCCAAGATACGAATTAAAAAAGAAAAGAAACTGGTGACGGAAGGACTAAGCCAGATGATGTTGTCAAAAAACAATAAGAGACAAAGAAATGGCGATGGACTTTGGCGAGTGAAAGTACGAGAGGAAAAATATAATCGGTTGGAACTAAGATAAGATCTGAAACATGGAGAGCAGATGGACAACATATACCTTTATGGAAGAACTTATCCCTCATATATGAGCCGTCGGCCACCGAATCCGTTTTTTCCAGATCTCACACGGTGTTCGAAAAAATAAATGACAAGATGAAACCAAAAACTATTGTACGTAGTCTAGATTTTTAATATGTTAGTAATGATATTGTAATATAGAAATTAAAATTAATTTATTCATATTAAAAACAAACTTATTAAATCACTCACTTTTGTAATAAATATATTTTGTATTTCTTTCCTAAAACAATTTTCAGATATATCATTAAAAATAATTTTTTTATTTTATTTTAAGAAATCCGTCTATCGGACGGGGCCTAAACTAGTATCATATAAAGTATGGTATGTATTTTGTTTAAAACATGAAAATGATATTTGCAAAAATAATGGGTAACGTCAGTTTCTGTTTATTTACCACTATGTCACGGCACTAGTTTTGCAAATAAACGTCAAAATAGGTTTGTGTTTTTTTTTTCTTGTCTATCCAAGTAGTTAACGAATTGATAAATGGCTTAATTCATAAATTTTTTTTGAAAGCTCATAATTTTATTATTTATATATATATAATATGCAAAATAAATATAATACATAATATATTTTTACTATATATATAGGAGTAATCCCTTATTCTGTATATGTGGACGTGGAGGCAATATAATTGTTTAAAAGTTGAAACATGACAAGAAGCATAAATATAAAAGAAAATTTGATTTCTTTGTTTGAAGCTTCTATATATTGACATTTTTGTGTTGATCTATTCAGAAATTCAGATATTGATTTGAAAACAATCTTGGCCAATATAAGATAGAAATAAATATTAAAAAAGGATAAAAACAAGTAAAAATTTGTCAATATATGCATTAATACCAAGTCTGCCCCTATCAATTTAATACACAGCTCTCTATTTAAACCCCTTCAAAATGGTGAAGTTAAAGGACTCACTTCAAGCGTATATAATGAACTCCTCCGACCCTAACTTCTCCCTACTCCAAAGCCAGCAAAATGTTCCGGTGGAGTTCTTCTGGCCGGAAAAAGACGTGACGCCTTCAAAAGGCGACCTCGACCTCCCAATCATCGACCTGAGTGGATTCTTAAATGGCGATGAGGCCATGACACAGCTTGCAGCTAAAGCTGTGAGAGAAGCATGCATGGCTCATGGTATCTTTCTGGTGATCAATCATGGCTTCAAGTCGGGTTTGGCCGAGAAGGCGCTTAAGTCATCAAGTTTGTTCTTTGGACTACCCAAGGATGAGAAGCTAAAGGCTTACAGGATTCCGGGGAGTATCTGTGGCTATACCGCTGGTCATAGCCAGAGATTCTCTTCTAATCTTCCATGGAATGAAACTTTGACTTTGGCTTACAAGAACGGTCCATCTCAAGTCGTTGAGGAGTTTCTAACATCAAGGCTAGGCGACAACAGCCAAAACATCGGGTAAATCAATTGCATGCATATAATACTTTAGCTACATAAATGCTATGAAACCCACGTGTCTTAACTTAGTAATATTGATTTAATTCTACCAAATGTTTTATCTGGTCACCTCCGGATTAGTCGGACATTTGGAAGAAACTGGATCGGATACCCATGCTAATGTTTTTTTTTTATATTTTTTTATATTTTTAAGAATCCCTAATTGATATATATTCTTACATTTTATAATCTTTAAAGAACAATTGGTTAATTATTTTGTTCCTTGGTACTTCTTAATTTTGTTTCAGTCAAGTGTTCCAAGAATTTTGTGATGCAATGAACGGTTTAACTATGGAGTTGATGGAGCTATTGGGAATAAGTATGGGTTTAAAAGATCGAAACTATTACCGGAGATTTTTCGAAGACGGAAATGCCATCTTTAGATGTAACTATTATCCACCGTGCAAGGAGCCGGAGAAAGCCCTTGGTGTAGGTCCACATAATGACCCAGCGGCTATAACCATTCTACTCCAAGACGATGTCGTGGGCTTGGAGGTCTTTGCCGGAGACAGGTGGCAGACTGTGCGACCTCGTCCCGGGGCTCTTGTCGTCAACGTTGGAGACACCTTCATGGTACGTTTCTTTTTAATAAATAAGGCCAACAAATTTTTACACCAAGGACAACAATATTTAGTTACAACTTTTTTATCGAAAAAAAAACTTTTTGACAACTTTTTTTTATTGCAAACAGTAGTGTTTTGACAAATGTGGATATTACTTGACCTTTAATGGTGAAACTTATTTGAAAATTAGAAATGCTTATTTTCCCTTTTTATTAAAAATAAAATTAAATATACGATTTTATTGATTAGACTAATATAAATAAATTTATTTATGCATTGATTTTGATTTGGAATACAACTATTATTTTATGCCATTTGATTAAAAATCATATAAATTTGAGTGAAATGAGAGGTGTTACTTTTGGATTTGATGTGGAAGGCATTGTCAAATGGAAACTACAAGAGCTGTTTCCACAGAGCAGTGGTTAATAAGGAGAAAGTGAGAAGGTCATTGGTGTTCTTCTCTTGTCCTAGAGAAGACAAGATCATCGTACCTCCTCCTGAACTTGTGGAAGGCGAAGAAGCTTCTAGAAAGTACCCAGACTTCACTTGGAATCAGCTCAAGAGATTTACCCAGTCCGGCTATAGAGTTGACAACACAACGCTCCAGAACTTCTCTACCTGGCTCGCCAAGAACTAAGTCGTTGACAAGATCTGTACTTTGTCTATTCATATTTCCTGGCTTTATATTATCAACAAGTGGCTTGTTCAATTTTATTTTGTAAGGCTTCTTTTGTAACCGTCGTTTTTTACCATTCTATTATAACGTTTTAAGAAAAAGAACAAAAATTAAAACGTAGTTTCCGTTAGGAAGTTAATATCCGTGGTCGTTAGTTGTTGTTTCTCGTCCAAATCTCTCCATCAGCGTTTTTCTTGTTTTTATGATTTAAATTTCGAGTTCAAAGTTAAAACGTAACGGTGCATTTATTAATAATAAAATTCATGATAACTACAATATCTTGAAAAATGGGTGTAGGATTTTTCAATTACACTCCAATTTTAATATCTTCTAGGTAAATACATGGGCTACCCTCCAGGTTTCTTTTTTTTCTTTGTAATTTTTATTTGATTTGAGAATGATGCATTAATCTATTAGTATATCATGTGATCTTTTTAATGTAGCAAAATAAAATTATTAGAAAAATACTTAATGGTTTATCGTGCAAAACCATTAAAAAATAGTTAATGATTTATATTTCATTAAAAACTCTTGTTTATATCGAAAAGTTTAAATATTATATGTACAAATATATTTTACACTATAAGAAAGTTTAAAAACATTCAAGCAATAATAAGCAAACCTTAGTGCATGTTTTATGGACAAAACCCATCTCCTACTTTGTATCAGTGACATGAAACCTAATATAAAGTTTTGGACCACAAAATAAGTTTTACAGCCACATTTTTTGTTTACTTTTCACTTGAAGTGTAACTCTTCCTCGATAATCATCTTATCTTCTCCTCTTTCTCTTTTCACCTATTGTTGTCTCAACAATCTCCATTAGTCATGCTTCCTTATTCGTATCTAACATTTTTTTTTCGACAAAAAAATAACAATTCAGGATTACAAAATCAATTAAACAAAAACTTCCGAAAAACAAATTATTACATAAGCAGATATATGCGCCACATATTAAAGACGATAACAATATGAGAAGTGAATTTGGCGATGCTTCCCGAAGTAAAGGCTTATTCTCTAACAGTATATTATGTCCGTTATTTTCATTCTCTGTATCTGATCTTCTTCGAATGCAAATTGTGTGGTTGGCTAGCCACTTTTGGCTAAACTTCATAGACACACACAACATCCTAAAACCCAATGCTTCCGTATGAAGTTTTGTTTCTACAATTAGATACCAATGATTCCGTATCTAAGACCTTTTAAAAGGTTTGGCTTTGACTTTGTCCTCCCATCATATTCGTTGCTTGTCTTTTGCGTCCTCCATGGTGAATCCCAGAATTCCCAATTCATCATCAATGTTTTCAAATCATGTAGTTTACAAGAGATTGGAAGTCTATGTGGTCCTTTTCTCCATGTATGTCTCCGATGCCACCTAACATCATCTGATCGTGCCTTAAGGAATAAGGGAGACATAGTTATAACCGTCAAGATGAAAGCAAGACGAGTCTTAGCGATGAGATGATCTAACCGAAATTTTGTCTCCTCATCTTTCTAAACTGAAAATTGATACGCCTGGATCCCAAATCTGGGATTGAAAATCATTTCTCAATTCGAGAAAATTCACATTGGAGGTGTGACGATCGCACTTTTTTTTTTTTTTTTTTTTTTGCAAACATAAATACTTAGTATTTAAAATGTCCATACATTTTAAATACTCTCCAAGTACTTATACAAATACAACAATACAATACCAAGTATAGAATACGCAATTCTACAATAAAGCGAAAAATACAATACAATACGGTAAAGCAAACAACCCCGGGTCCTAATCATCCTCTTCCTCCGAGCCTTCGATTCCACGATCACATCTTATCTTTACCTGCATCGACAAAAGTGATGCATCAACATTTGGAAAACCAAACGCTGAGAGAGATTGATCCTTCCAACAACAGGTATGCGAAAACCCACAAGCAAGGCATACAACCACAAAGGCCCTATCAATTCCTAACATCGACACATGCAAGGCAATCAATAGCAATACAGGTCTAGCACCTTAGCAATTTGACACACACGAAACTAACCAGGAGACACACAAAGACCAACCACACAAGGAGGTCCATCGGTCCAACCTGACCGATGGACCTGACCGATGAACCCCATCGGTCAGTCCTTGACCGCTGCAACTGGCCTGGCGAATTGCCAGGAAACGCTATAACCAAACTCATCGGTCCAACCTGACCGATGGACTTGACCGATGAACCCCATCGGTCCGTCCTTGACCGCTGCAACTGTCTTGGCGAATTGCCGGGAAACGCTGCCACACGACGCATTGGTCCAACCTGACCGAGGAACCTTACCGCTAGGTTCCAGCCGCCACTACCATCGGTCAGGCATGACCGATGGAACCCACGGATACCACTAATCATCACTTAGACAAAGCTTAACAAGCACAAAGCACTATCAAACAAGATTCACAAGCTTCCATAAGCTTTTCCACCCTAATCACAACACACTAAGGTCCTAATACAACCTTATAACCAAGTGCAACAAGCCATGGAATCCCCATGATTCCACCACACACACCAAGAACACACATGCAGCAAACAAGCTTCTATGGCATTTAAACACAAGATTTATGACTCACAAGCCACCACAAGCCTAGCAAACACTAGCTAGAACTCCACACAGGACCACAAGGCTAACAAGCAACCTAGGAACACCCTCAATGCTTGTCTAAACCCCACAAACCCCCAAACAAAGCTTAAGCAACCTTTGGTCACAACTCACCTTAGCAAATGGAAGAATCAAGCCTAGATTGAACTCCCCAAGCTCAAGAAGACTCCTCCTTCTTCCCTAGCCTTTCCGTGAAACCCCAAGCTCCAAGATCTCCTCTTACAAGCTTCTCCCAAGCTCACACACAACAGATCCGAGCTCAAGAACTCACAAGAACTAAGCTTCACCAAGCTTACAAACCACTTTCTCTACTCCTTTCCCTCTTCTCTCTCTCGCCAAACCAGCTCCCAAGCTTCAGCCAAAAATGGCAACTCACGAGAAGAAGAAGAAAGGAAGAAAAGTCAACCAAACCTTCCAACTTTTGAGAAAAACCCCAAAACTTCTGAAACAATTTATGACACCCCCGGAACAAATCCAAATTAATTATTTCAACCCCATAATTAATTTCTCGAGACTTGACTAAGGTTCATAAATTCGAAAAAATTTCCAAATTAATTAAAATAATTAATTAATTCTGAAACTCGGTCGTTACAATTCTCTCCCACTAACATAGATTTGACCTCGAATCTACGTTACCGTTCATCTCCAATGAACCGTTCATCTCCAATGAACCCAAATCATCGCAACAATTACTCAAACCTTGGCCAACCCGGCCAACACACACACACAAGTACACGCATGTACACACGAGGCCTATAACTAACCTCTGAGGTTTCCCACTCAGTCTCTCTATGCTTATGACACCGCAGCATCATATGTACTTATTGCTCATCCCAGGGCTCAAGACACCGCAGCATCTCCGAACCCTAGGCTCTAACATACCCCGCAGGATATCCTCTATACCTCGCAAGGTATAACCCATACCACAGCACCCAAGACACCGCAGCATCTCCGAGTTCTGGGTATCTACCGAACCACTCTCCTCGGGGCAATATAACCCTCATGAGTCTCCGATATCACATACCTCTCAATTCTAGGCCATATAACCTTCGTAAGTCTCCGATATACTTTTACCCCTCAATTCTGGGCAATATAACCTACGTCTAGATTATACACCTTACGAATCCACGGTATCGTATATCACTCTTGGTTATATACCCTCCAAATCCATGGTATCTCATATCACTCTAGGCTATACTCCACACGAGTCTAGATACATTGCCAGTTACACTCTTAGACCCACAGTCCTTCGAGTTAACGGCACTAGAGGTACTAGTCCTCTCACTGAGCAATATGCCACATATCTATAAGCATCTCCGACTGATCTACCTCCCGTGATTCGTGTATCCTCACAAGGTAACACTGGTATCACCCATATTCCACACCCGGAATATCTGCTGTGCATAACCAACCAAGGCTATAGCACCGGTACCCAACACTTCGGGCACCCCATAATCTTTTCCCGATTATGTACCAAGCTTTTAAACTTTCTTAAAAACTTTTCCATGGCACTCGTGCCATTACCAATAAGAACCACCGTCTTATTACTCACATGCTTTAACGCTTTTTAACACTAAAACGAAAGCAATCCAAGACTCGCAAGTCAAATAATAATAAGGAAAACTCACATCTTATTATTAAACATCATAATATAACATCGTCATACATAACGGCAATACAAAATGAATACACATAGCATACAGGTACAAACCAAAACTGGAACCACTCGATGGAACTCAAGCTGCAGCCTGCTTCTGGAACCATTTCCGGAACCGCACTTCCATCCGAGCCTCAGGCTCCCAAGTTTCCTCCTGCATCCCGTCACAGTCCCACAGAACTCGCGTCATCGGAATCTTCCTCCGACGAAGCTCCTTGACCCTCCGCTCGAGAACTCTCAAAGGTCTCGCCTCAACGGTCATATTGGGCTGGAGATCTGATGGAATCTCACCCAATACCTCATCACCCCTATGCAAACACTTCTTCAGCATCGACACATGGAAGACATTATGAAATGCATGCATAATCTCGGGTAACTCCAACCGATACGCTACCGGTCCAACACGCTCTACAATCCAGAACGGCCCCATATACCTCGGACTCAACTTAGTCACAGTAATGGACCTGTTCGGACCTCTCAGCAAAGCCATCTTGAGATACACTCTATCTCCCACCTCAAACACAAGCTCTTTCCGCCTCTTATCGGCATAACTCTTTTGCCGATCCTGGGCCTCTTTCATGTTCAGCTTCAAAACCTGGATCCTCTCTGTGGTTTCCTGAATAAAACTCGCACCCAATGTGCTCCTCTCTCCCACTTGAGTCCAACACAAAGGTGTACGACATGGCCTCCCATACAGAGCCTTGTATGGAGCCATCCCAATACTCGCCTGGTAGCTATTGTTATACGCAAACTCTACCAAGCTCAAGTAATCCACCCAATGACCACCCCAATCCAGCACGCACATCCTCAACAAATCTTCCAGAGTCTGGATGGTCCTCTCGGACTGCCCATCTGTCTGAGGATGATAAGCCGTACTCATGTGCACCCTCGTGCCCATCTCCGTCTGAAATGCATTCCAGAACTCAGATGTGAACTTAGGATCCCAGTCCGAGATAATGCTCACCGGTACTCCATACAGTCTCATAATCTCCTGCACGTACTTCCTAGCCAAAACTGCAGACCCATCGATCTTCTTAATGGCCAGAAAACGTGCACACTTAGTCAATCGATCAACGATGACCCATATAGCATCCTTGGTCCGAGAAACTGGTAATCTCACCACGAAATCCATTGTGATCATATCCCACTTCCACTCTGGAATGGGTAAACTCCGCAACAAACCACTCGGAACCTGATGCTCTGCCTTTACTAACTGGCACATGTTGCACGCCGCAACCCAGTTAGCAACATCCTTCTTCATCCCGACCCAATGATAATACCGCTTAAGATCCCGGTACATCTTAGTCGCTCCTGGATGAATCGAAAACATACTCGCATGAGCCTCACTCAGGATCTCACGCCTCAAATCCTCATCCAAAGGTACGCATATCCTCCCACTCACAAGGATAGTGCCATTCGGAGATACCTGATACTCAGAACCCGATTCTCTCGAAGCCTTAACCAAACCCTCTTCTTTTTCCTGAGCCAGCCAAACTCTGCTCAAAAGGTCTGCCTTATTAGCTGCCTCCAAGCCCAACGGTTCTTGAGATACAACACACAAACGCAATGTGTTAATCTCGCTCACCAAAGACTCAACCTCATGCTTCCGAGCCAAAGCCACCCGCTTCCGACTCAACGCATCCGCAACTAGATTAGCCTTACCAGGATGGTAAGCTATCTCTAGATCATAATCGGCCACTAGCTCCATCCAGTGCCTCTGCCTCAAATTCAACTCAGGCTGAGTGAAAATGTACTTCAGGCTCTTATGATCTGTGAACACCTAAATCTTTCTGCCATAAAGATAAGATCTCCAAATCTTTAAAGCGAAAACCACCGCAGCCATCTCAAGATCATGGGTAGGGTAGTTGCACTCATGCTTCCACAGCTGCCGCGAAGCATAGGCAATAACCTTTCCCCGCTGCATCAACACACAACCAAGACCAATTTCCGACGCATCGGTATACACCACGTACGGCTCGCCCGGATCAGGCAACGCCAATACTGGAGTACTAGTCAGCAAGGCCTTCAGTTTCGCAAAACTCTCCTCACAGTCTGAGGACCACACGAAAGGAACATCCTTTCCCGTCAGCTTCGTCAAAGACTTAGCCAAACTCGCGAAACCCTTAACAAACCACAGGTAATAACCTGCCAACCCGAGAAAACTCCTAATCTCGGTGGCATTCGTCGGCCTCGGCCAAGAACTAATGGCCCGAACCTTCTCTAGGTCCACCGAAACCCCCTCCGCCGAGATAACGTGACCTAGAAAACCGATATCTCGCTGCCAGAAGTTGCACTTGCTCAACTTAGCAAACAACTTCTGCTCTTGCAACTTCGCAAGAACAACACGAAGATGTACCTCGTGTTCCTCCAGGCTCTTCGAAAACACCAAGATATCATCGATAAAGATGATAACACACTCATCCAGATACTCCTGGAAAACGCTGTTCATCAATCTCATAAATGCAGGAGGTGCATTTGTCAACCCAAATGGCATCACCACAAACTCGTAGTGGCCATAACGAGATCTGAAAGCCTTCTTCCGGATATCTACCTTATCGATAGGAATCTGATGATATCCCGACGCCAAGTCAATCTTGGAGAACCAAGTAGCCCCTCTCAAAATATCCAACAACTCATCAATCCGAGGAAGAGGATACCTGTTCTTCACTGTGACTCGGTTAAGTCCTCGGTAGTCAACGCATAACTGAAAACTCCCGTCCTTTTTCTTCACAAACAACACCGGTGCTCCCCACGGTGAAGTACTTGGGCGAATAAACCCTTTACTGAGCAACTCCTCCAGCTGCTTTTTCAGCTCTGCCATCTCTGCAGGAGCCATCTTATAAGGTGCCCTGGATATCGGTGCCGTCCCTGGAACACATCCGGGAACTCCCGAACCACTCGAATATCCCCTACCTTAACCTCTCCAACAGCCTTCGGCAAGGAAATGGTAGCCAAATACGCCTCACAACCTCTCTCAATCATACGCTCGGCCTGCATAACCGAGATCACGAGACTCCCGGAAGTCCGTCTTTCGCCCTGATACACCAACCTCCCCTTGCCTCTGTCGAACTCGACACACCCTCGGTGACAATCCAGATGCGCTCTGAACTTTCCGAGGCAATCCATGCCCAAAATGACATCGTAAAGCTCCACAGAGCAGATAATCAAATCGGCAGGCATAGACTCTCCCGCTACGTGAACATCCACGTCTCTAACCCGACCGTGAATCATCAGGAGCTTCCCTCCAACAACCTCCACGAAACTCAAACTCACACCGGGCTCGCTTCGAACATTAGCCTTCTCGGCTAATTCCGGAGTAACGAAGCAATGAGATGCTTCCGTGTCAAACAACACATGACACTCAACACCCCCAACACACAAGGTCCCTGCACAAATACATGTGCCTAGAACCTTAACACCCAAAAAGCAACCAAAAAAATCCCCAACACACATAATTTGAACTTAGATAAGTCTAAAAAAAAATACCTGTGATCGGCCTGGAACTCGGCTCTCTGGACTCGACGATGGAATACACTCGAGGCGTTGCTGCCACTGGCCTAGCGGGCTGCACCAATGTGGCCTCACTCTGCCGCAGCTTGGGACACTGAGGTCTAATGTGCCCTGCCTCCTTGCAGTGAAAGCACACCCGAGCATCCACTCGTACTCCGCCCTTCCTAGGGCAGCTCGCCACTCTGTGATCCGTGCTCCCACACCCGAAACAACCCGGACCACCTCGGCTACCACTCGAAGCGCCATCACGCTTCCTCTTCTGTCCTTGCATCGGCCTACCGCCTCTGCTCGGAACAGACTGCTGCGGCACGGATCTCGCCTGAAGACTCGGGGTAACCGATACCACCTCATCCTTCAGACCCTCCTCCAGCAACGCCGCAGTCTCAACCAACTCATCAACCATGCAAAAAGACCTAACCATGCAACGGTTCCGCAAGTCAACCCTAAGACCCATCAAGAATCTCTGCACACGGGCCGACTCACTCTCAACCGCTCGTCTAACATACGACCCGAGCCGGTTGAACTCCACCTCATACTCGCATACCGACCGATCCCCCTGAGTCAATCTCACAAGCCTTGACTCTAACCGGTTGAACGTCTCCTGAGGGAAAAACTTGGAGTTAAACTCCTCCACAAAATCCGCCCAAGCCATCTCAGCCTGAACTCTCAGGGCTGCCACACTCCTCCACCAGAGATGCGCATCACCCTCTAGATAATGGACCGCAATGTCCACTTGGTATCCCGCGGGACACCTACTCGAGAGGAAATTCCTCTCTAACCTCCTCAACCACGCATCAGCGTCCTCAGGATTAGCACCTCCAGGGAAACACCCCGTGTCTATCTCTCAGATTCGCTCCATCATCCTAAGGTAGAATGGGAGCTCCTCAGCAACCACAACTGCTACCTGAGGCTGAACCTCAACACCCACCGGAGCCACAGGAGCCTGAGCCGGTACCCTCTCTGGTAACCGCTCCAACAACACCGTCAAGAGATTAGCCAAGCGATCAATAGGAGCCTGAACATCATCCGCTGCCACTCTCGCAGCACCCGTTGCTATACCCGCAGGTATACCCGCAGCACCAGCCACTCCAGCACGTATACCAGACACACCGTCAGACCCCACCTGACTCGCAAGTGAATCCTTGACCCGTTTCTCCACAGCACGACCCCGGCCACGGTCACGACCTCTAGCCATCTGCACTCGCAAAAACATAGACTAAGGACACTAAAACACAATCATCACAATAAAGATAACTTACCGTGGAATCGTACAAGGCTCGAAGAGGATGATTCTAAGACCCCATGCAATATCCAACTAACCCTGAGCCACCCAGGCTCCTAGAACCATTTAGGCTCTGATACCAAAACTGTGACGACCGCACTTTTTTTTTTTTTTTTTTTTGCAAACATAAATACTTAGTATTTAAAATGCCCATACATTTTAAATACTCTCCAAGTACTTATACAAATACAACAATACAATACCAAGCATAGAATACGCAATTCTACAATACAGCAGAAAATACAATACAATACGGTAAAGCAAACAACCCCGGGTCCTAATCATCCTCTCCCTCCGAGCATTCGATTCCACGATCACACCTTATCTTTACCTGCATCGACAAAAGTGATGCATCAACATTTGAAAAACCAAACACTGAGTGAGATTGATCCTCCCAACAACAGGTATGCGAAAACCCACAAGCAAGGCATACAACCACAAAGGCCCTATCAATTCCTAACATCGACACATGCAAGGCAATCAATAGCAATACAGGTCTAGCACCTTAGCAATTCGACACACATGAAACTAACCAGGAGACACACAAAGACATACCACACAAGGACGGCCATCGGTCTAACCTAACCGATGGACCTGACCGATGAACCCCATCGGTCAGCCCTTGACCGCTGCAACTGGTCTGGCGAATTGCTGGGAAACGCTATAACCAAACTCATCGGTCCAACCTGACCGATGGACCTGACCGGTGAACCCCATCAGTCCGTCCTTGACCGCTGTAACTATCCTGGCGAATTACCAGGAAACGCTGCCACACGACGCATCGGTCCAACCTGACCGAGGAACCTTACCGCTAGGAAACACATCAGTCCAACCTGGCGAATTGCCGGGAAACGCTGCCACATGACGCATCAGGCATGACCGATGGAACCCACAGATACCACTAATCATCACTTAGACAAAGCTTAACAAGCACAAAGCACTATCAAACAAGATTCACAAGCTTCCATAAGCTTTTCCACCCTAATCACAACACACTAAGGTCCTAATACAACCTTATAACCAAGTGCATTAAGCCATGGAATCTCCATGATTCCACCACACACACCAAGAACACACATGCACCAAACAAGCTTCTATGGCATTTAAACACAAGATTTATGACTCACAAGCCACCACAAGCCTAGCAAACACTAGCTAGAACTCCACACAGGACCACAAGGCTAACAAGCAACCTAGGAACACCCTCAATGCTTGTCTAAACCCCAAAAACCCCCAAACAAAGCTTAAGCAACCTTTGGTCACAACTCACCTTAGCAAATGGAAGAATCAAGCCTAGATTGAACTCCCCAAGCTCAAGAAGACTCCTCCTTCTTCCCTAGCCTTTCCGTGAAACCCCAAGCTCCAAGATCTCCTCTTACAAGCTTCTCCCAAGCTCACACACAACAGATCCGAGCTCAAGAACTCACAAGAACTAAGCTTCACCAAGCTTACAAACCACTTTCTCTACTCCTTTCCCTCTTCTCTCTCTCGCCAAACCAGCTCCCAAGCTTCAGCCAAAAATGGCAACTCACGAGAAGAAGAAGAAAGGAAGAAAAGTCAACCAAACCTTCCAACTTTTGAGAAAAACCCAAAACTTCCGAAACAATTTATGACACCCCTGGAACAAATCCAAAATAATTATTTCAACTCCATAATTAATTTCTCGAGACTTGACTAAGGTTCATAAACTCGAAAGAATTTCCAAATTAATTAAAATAATTAATTAATTCCGAAACTCGGGCGTTACAGGAGGTAACTACCCAACGGTTGTGGTGAGGAACGATTTCAATCGTGAACCAAAAGAAACCGCCTAAATCAATTTTCAGCGGATTGACACCGACACTACTCCGAAAAAATTGCTGTATTGTGGCCGGAATTAAACTCTCGCGAAGGGAGAGAAGAATGATAAATCTGGAGGCTGACATTAACCACGATGTTTTGAAAATAATTGGGCAGGTTATTAGAGATCTGAATATATACAAATAAGAAATCTAAAACGAAAAGCTGACCAACACCAGAGAAGCCGGCGCCGGCCGGTACCAGTGGAAAGAATGGAAGTTTTTTTAGAAGGGTTGCCTTAGGCGAGAGAACAGAGAGAAAACATTGTTTTTTGTTTCATTATTATTCGTATCTAACATATTAAACAATTTTTGCAATGTTTTTTTAAATTTAACACATGTAGTTTTATTCGTGGTAAAAAATAAATATTATATGGTGTGTATAATTAAAATGATTTGATGTCGACGGGTTGTATCCCCTCTCCCCTCCCCCCCACAAAGTTTTAATTAAGGGTGTGACCACACAATACTTTAACCTTGGGGTGTACCTACACCATGAAACTTAGACGGGTTGTATCTCCACAAAATTTTAAATTCGGGTTATATCCCCATATCTGTTAATGACTAACGTTTTCTGTTAAGTATGACACTAAACCGGTTTAAATTAAAAATTAACTAATAATCCAATTTTAGGAGATATTTAACTCAAAACCCACCAAACCATCTCTTTGATATCAAAGTTTTAATAAAAAAACCCTAAAACGTCGAAGAAAGAAAATGGACGATAGAGGAAGAAGAAGAACTCCAGAAAAACAGATCTTTCTCATCAGTTTATTCAAAGGAAAAAATTTGGATTTTAGGTTTATGATGAGGTAAGTGTTAGAATTCAGAGTTTAATGAGTAAGAGCTGATGCTCAGATTAAGAATAGAGATGAATAAGAATAAGTGTAAAGAGATTTTATTATCTCAGTTATTATAAAGTGTTACAATAAGTTACATATTTATAGAACATATAAATATAGCCGTTAGGTACAACTTGGTACAACTTGGACGTACAAGTAAGACTTGGTACGACTAGGTACAACTTGGTGTCCTTTCTTCTCTTCTTGGGCCTGAATTCCTTATTGGAATTTGTTGCTTGATTAATACTCCCCCTCAAACTTAGTCGGAGTGAGTGTGAAGACTAAGTTTGATTTTCCAGAAACAAATCCTCACAACTACCTCATTAAAAACCTCACAAGTACAAACCCGGTGGGAAAAACTCCTTGTGAGGAAAAGAGTGTAGTGTCTCTGGAAATGGAGAGGCATGATCAAGGGTGAGTGAGATCTACTAGTCCAAGCTTGCTGTAGATGTGGTTGCAAATTTTGAGACTTGTAGCTTTGGTGAATATGTCAGCTAGCTGATCTTCGCTTCTTGTGTAGCATGGGAGGATTACTCCTTCAATGATCTTTTCTCTAACTTTGTGACAATCCACTTCTATGTGCTTGGTTCGTTCATGGAAGACTGAATTGGTAGCAATGTGAATTGCTGCTTGATTGTCACAATGCATGGTAATGGGACTTGTGCTCTCAATTCCCAGATCCTTTAGAAGCGCCTTTAGCCATACTAGCTCATTTGTGAGCTTCTTCATTGCCCTATACTCACTTTCAGCACTTGAGCATGAGATGACCTTTTGCTTCTTGGATTTCCAGGTTACTAAGTTCCCTCCAATGAATGTGCAGTAGCCGGTTGTGGATTTTCTATCCATCGTATTTCCAGCATAGTCCGGATCACAATAGCCCACAATTTCAGTACTATCATTCTTTCCCATCCAAACACCTTGCCCTGGTGATCCTTTGATGTATCTCAGAATTCTTTCCACCATATTCCAGTAGTGTACCAAAGGCTTTTTTCATGTGTTGGCTCACCTGATTCACAGCAAAACATAGGTCAGGTCTTGTTATGGTTAAGTAAATTAACTTACCTACAAGCCGTCGGTATTGGGCTAGATCTTCATATGGTTTGTCAAGTGGATCTTCTTGTCCTTTCTCCCCTTTTCTCCTGACCTTGTAGCCATCTTCAAGTGGTGTCTTGGCCGGTTTAGAACCTAATTTTCCTGTCTCCGTAAGCAAATCAAGTGAATATTTTCTTTGGGATAGAAACAAGCCTTCCGGAGAGTGGCATATTTCTATTCCTAGAAAATATTTAAGTTCACCTAGATTTTTTATATCAAATACAGATTTAAGGAAAAGTTTGGTTTCTTTAATACCTGCTTGATCATTGCCGGAAATGATCAAGTCATCTACATATACCAAGACCACAATGATTCCTTGAGCACTTTGAGAAGTAAACAAGGTGTGATCAGCCTCCGATCTTTTAAATCCTTTGGCTGTTAATGTGAAGCTTAGCTTGTGGTACCAGGCTCTTGGGGATTGCTTCAACCCGTAAATGGCTTTTCTAAGTTTGAAAACTTTGCCATGAGGAATTGAACTTTCAAGACCCGGTGGAGGCTTCATGTACACTTCTTCTTCAAGCTCTCCTTGGAGGAATGCGTTTTTGACATCCATTTGCCATAATTCCCAAGATAGGTTGGTTGCCAATGATAGAATCACTCGGACTGTATGAAGCTTAGCCACTGGTGCAAAGGTGTCCGTATAGTCTTCTCCATAAGTTTGAGTAAATCCCCTTGCAACCATGCGAGCTTTATACCTTTTAATTTCTCCATTGCTGTGATACTTGATGGTGAATACCCATTTAGATGTCACAGCCCTTTTTCTCGAAGGTAGATCATTCACATCCCAAGTGTGATTTCTAACCATTGCTTCTATCTCAGCATTTATAGCATCTATCCAGACCTTGATTTCTTTTGCTTCTTCGTAGGTCTTAGGAATGTAATGCTGCTCTATCTTTCTAAGGAATGCTTGATGGTCTGATGGCAAGAGGGCAAGAGAACACTGAGCTTGTATAGGGTGAGCCACAGCTTGATGATTATAATAGACCCTGGTTTGTTTCTAATGGTCCGGACTAAATCTTTGACGTGCAAATCTTTGGCGTGTGCTTCTCCTCAAGGTTGGTTCTGGTGCCTCTTCTTCCTCATGATATTCATTCTCCTCAATATCAGCTTCTGGTGGAGTTTCTTGATTAACTCCCCCTTGTTCATTTACTCCTTCGTCATTCTCTTGCTCATTTGGAACATTTACCTCTTCTTCTTGAATCTGATTATCTTGATTGTTTTCAGGAGCTGTTTGCTCTTTATTCATTTGAGGAAGACCCATGTGACTTAAAATGTGTTGAAGAGAGGCTGCTCGATCTGCTGTAGAGTCAGCCAAGTCTTTCACACTTTCCCAGCCCGACTTCTCAAAAAAACTTTGATCTTCTAGGAATTTTACATCTCTAGACGTCATGATGCATTTGGTGCTTGGATCATAGCATCTGTACCCTTTTTGAGTAGTGGAGTATCCAATGAACACGCTTCTAGTGCTTTTAGCATCTAGCTTATTCCTTTGATCACTTGGCACTAAGACAAAACAAACACTACCAAACACACGTAAGTGATTAATATTAGGTTTGGTTTTGTTTAATACCTCAAATGGTGATAATTTATCTAAGACTTTTGTTGGAATTCTATTTATGAGGTAGCATGCGGTCATGACAGCATCTCCCCAAAATCTCCTTGGCATGTTTTTGTGGAACATCATTGATCTTGCTACTTCCATCAAATGCCTATTCTTCCTTTCGGCCACTCCATTTTGTTGTGGAGTGTAAGGACAGCTCGTTTGATGGAGAATGCCATGATTTGCCAAATGAGCTTTGAAAATGTGGCTTGTGTATTCTCCTCCATTATCCGATCTTAGTACCTTTATTTTAGCATTGAAATGATTAGTCACATATGTTTGAAAGTTGCAAAATGCCTCAAATACTCTATCTTTAGAAGGTAACAATGTGACCCATGTATATTTCGATTTTTCATCTATGAATGTCACAAAGTATTTTAGGTTATCTCTAGATAGGCAAGGTGAGGTCCAAACATCAGAGTGAACTAAATCAAAACAATTCTCATATATTGATAAGGAGTTTTGGAAAACACTTCTACAATGTTTTCCCAAAATACAAGACTCACACTTAGAGTTATCAAAGACTACATTGGGCATAATTAATTTTAAAGCTCTAGAATGAGGATGGCCTAATCTAGCATGCCAAACATCATTTGAACTACTAGCTACATGACAGGAATTAATAAACGGCAAACTAGCAGAGTTGGAGCATCTAGAATGGTTCTTGAGATCTTTTAGAGTATACAACTCTCCCTTAGTGTTTTCCTTGCCTAACACTTCACCGGTTTTAATATCCTGAAAATGAAAGCTGTTAGGTCCAAATATAGCATAAGCATTGAGATCGGTGGTAGCTCTTTTTACCGAGACCAAATTATTGCTAAATGTAGGCATATAGAAGGCACTAGATTCATTTCCAAAGAGGTTTAAATTTCCTATTCCTTTAATTGGCACTCTAACTCCATTAGCAATTTCAACATGACCAGAGGTGTTTTGAATATTATTTAGTAGATTGGGATCTTTAATCATATGGTGAGAAGCTCCTGAATCTACTAAAAGAGTTTTTGAAGAGTTAGAGGCTAGAAAGGTGATACCGGACTCCTTGCAAATTTGCATGGTCTTGATTATTGCCTCTAAGTCTGCTCTGCTCATGGTGATCATGCCGTTGTTCTCTGAAGTGGAGGCTTGATTAGAATAGCCATTTGGAGCATTTTGGTTTAGACCGAGTGATGTCTTTGGTTGAGCAGCTGGAGCAGAATTTGAAGCATTTGCTTCATTCGCTTGTTGCCTTGCTCTGAAGCTGGCTCTGAGATGAGGATGAAGGATAAAGCACTCCTCCTTGGTGTGTCCTCTCCCTTGGTTGAATTTCCCAATGTTCTTGCAATGTTCACATTGCTTTGTTATTCCTTTCTTGTTGGAACTGAATGGGGGTTTGTAAAACCCTTTGTTTGCCGTTGGCAACTCTCCTTTGTTGAAGAGATCTAAGGAGCCTTGCTCCTTTTGGATTTGAGAGCAGACGTTCTCAAGGCTTGGTAGCTTCTCCTCCCTTAAAATGTGCTTTATAAGATCATTGAATTTTGGATGGAGAGATTGGAGAAGTCCAAACACTCGATCTTGCTCTCTTCTTTCCTCTATAATTTTGAGGTCTTTTGTGCTTGGTCTCAGCATATCTAGTTCATCAAGTAGTGATCTATATTTACCAAAGTGTTTGGTAAAATCTTGATCTTCTTGAGTGAGGCTGCTGAGAGCTTTCTTTACTTCAAATACTCTAGAGAGATTGGTGATGTCTCCATACACCTTCTTAAGAGTTTTCCAGAGTTCTTGAGCTGTCTCACAATATGAGTAAGATTCAAATATTGAATCACTCAAGGAGCTGTGGATTATGTTGAGCACCATTTGATCTTTTTGTAGCCATTTTTCCCGAGCTTCTTCATCCCCTTCTTGAAGCTCTTTTCCTTTGGCTGGTTCAATTTGATTCCATAAGCCACGTCCGTACAAGTTGGATTTTGTGGATCGTGGCCATAGGAGATAATTTTCTCCTCTTAGGGTGACTCTTATTGTGGTTGGTTTTGTCTCCTCCATGATTAAACCAATATGACTAACCGTTTGATACTACACTGCCTCAACTTCACCAACTCATCTAGGATGAATTAATTTCAATCTCAGAGTTGGTAAAATGTTCTTTGAAAGATCTCTAGAAATAAACCACTCTAACTTCACACAGCTCGTCTAGGATGAATATATATATCAATCTCAGAGCTTTTGGAGGAAGTTAGAAGGATGTATTTCCAGGAAAACCAAAGAAATTTTTCGGAGAAGACAGTGAACAGTACAAAAACGGGTAGAAATTTGAATTTTGAAAAAAAATCTTTCGATTTGGAGCTCTGTAGAGCTTGTGAATGCTGCGGAAGCTTTGACTATGAAGGAGGAGATGATGTAGATGCAAAAGAGATAAAGAGGAGGCATGAATCTTCAAGAACCAGTTTCTGAAATTTCTGGGCTGTAACAATGGTGAGAAAAACAAAACTTGAGAAAGAGAATGATGAAATCAAAGGATAGATCTTGATTATGGATCAATGCTCTGATACCATGTTAGAATTCAGAGTTTAATGAGTAAGAGCTGATGCTCAGATTAAGAATAGAGATGAATAAGAATAAGTGTAAAGAGATTTTATTATCTCAGTTATTATAAAGTGTTACAATGAGTTACATATTTATAGAACATAGAAATATAGCCGTTAGGTACAACTTGGTACAACTTGGACGTACAACTAAGACTTGGTACGACTAGGTACAACTTGGTACGACTAGGTACAACTTGGTACAACTTGGTGTCCTTTCTTCTCTTCTTGGGCCTGAATTCCTTATTGGAATTTGTTGCTTGATTAATAGTAAGAGATTTGAATTCTATTTCCTTGTTGATTTGGGATTTTTGATTTCACACTTGAAAGCTTGGTTTTTTTATTGCAGTGATGTAAACGATGGGAGAGAGATGTTGGAAGATGAGAGTGATCCTAGTGACCCAGAATTTGTTTGTTCTGATGTAGAAGAAACTGATTATAGTGAAAGTGAATCTGATTCTAGTGGTGATGAAGAGTTAGTGTAAAGGTTTGAGTTAGAAATTGAAGATTGTGTAGTGCAATTTACGGATGAGCATTCAATGCGTCATAATGCATGTCCAGATAGTGACGAAGACTTTGAAGAATAGGTTGAAGTTGTTGCAAATAGAAGAAAACGGATCAGACAAAAGATCATACGCATAGGGGATGAGAATTTACACTTAGGGCAAGTGTTTTACAGTGGTCTTGCATTTAAAGAAGCTGTGTTGGATTATGCTTTAAAAACCGATCGCAACATCAAACAAAATAGGTATGATAAAATGAAGCTTGAATATAAATGTGGTATGGAATGTTGCAATTGGCGAATATATTGCACACTAAATAGAAAAAGTAATATGTGGAAGGTCACAGTTTATCCTAGGACTTATCATACTTGCACTCGGAATGAAGAGTGTTTGATGTTGATGGATCCGGTGATTGCACATTTGTTTTTGGACAAGATAAGACAAGATAATGTGATGCCCATGAAGATTCAGGAAATGGTTAAAGATCAATGGAAGCTTATTGCTACAAGGAATCATCAATGTCAAGAAGCTAGGAAAAAGGCGTTAAAGTGGATTAAGAAAGAATATGAAGATCAATTTGCACAGATTCGAGGCTATTGCAAAGAGATCACAGATTCAAACAAGGATTCCAAAGTGAAAATTGAAACTATTCCTGGGACAGATGATAAAGAGTTATTTGACCGGTTTTATGTGTACTTCAACATTCTTAGAAGGACATGGAAAGCGACATGTCGCCCGATAATAGGAGTGGATGGTATTTTCCTCAAAGGTACAGTCAAAGATCAACTATTAACTGCTATTGGTCGAGATCCATATAATAAAATATATCCCATAGCATGGGCTGTTGTACAAGTAGAGAATGAGCAGAATTAGTTGTGGTTTATTCAAAGGATCAAGGCTGATTTGGATCTTATAAATGGTGAAGGATTTCTCATAGTCTCGGATCGACAAAAGGTACGTGATCTTGATCATCGTCTCAGATTTAGTTTTGTTTATCATAGTTTCAGATTTGATTATGAAGAATTTTCATCATTATCTCTGTTTGTTTTCAAACTGAATATATGTTCTTTGACTTTTTATGTTTGCTGGCTGGACTGATGGTGATTCGTTGATCTCAATTCTTATTTTTCAAACTGGACACTTTTTGTTTGTTCTGTCCGTATTGAATTTTACCTATCACAAGAAATCATTTTTTGGTTCAGCTGCATTTTAGTTTCTTTTATTTTACGTTCACTTCAGCTTCAAACCATTTTCTCCAATACAATTTTAGTTTTTTTGGTTCCGGCATTTAGTTTCCTTGACTATACTTTCATTTTAGTTTCTTTGATTTTTTTTTTCACCACAACTTTACTTTCACTTTAATATTAATAGTGTTCTTCAAACTGAAACATAACTGTAACCCGAATTTAAAGTTTTGTGGGGATACAACCCGTCTAAGTTTCATGGTGTAGTTTACTTTGTGGGGGGGGGGGATACAAACCGTCGACTCGATTTGTTTAGAAAGTTTTTGTTTATTAATTTATTCATGGTAAAAAAAATTATATGATGTGTATAATAAAATGATATGATTAGTTTAGATATTTTTTATTAATTTTTTCATGGTGAAAAATAAAACATTATGATTATTATCTTATATGTATAATTAAAATGATTTGATTGGTTTACACAGTTTTTCATTAATTGATGTGGCACCTTCATAAAATGCTCCAAAAATTTGATGTCTTTACTTATGTGTATTAATGAAATAATTTGATTGGAAGTTCAACTTTTTTCATTTAATTTCATGTCAACACCACAATGTATAAAAAAGTTGAGGTATCAACTTATTATTGTGTTGACTTCATATTATAATTCCCTCTCTTTTTAAAAGAAAGTTATCCTATACTTGATTTTTTGTTTCAAAAAGAATATCACTTTATCTTCCCAATGTGATTTTTAAAACAAAAATTATAATTTACCCTCTATCCAAAACTAAAACTATTTGAATTTTAGTCAATATAATTTTAATAGTGGCATATTAAATGAGGAAAAATTTGTATAATTGCATATTTTCTTAATTTGTGTGAAAATATTAAAATGACATTTTTTCAAAAACATAACGAGTATTATTTTTTCAACTTTTTATTTAGATAGGATCTCAAAAATTTTGGACGGTTAAATTTGTTTTTCGATAGGAAACTTCATTTGCAATGAATAGCTGGATAACACAGGGTGAGATACTCGTCTCCTTGTGAACGAATCAACACCTTGATCGTCTAGATCCCCCGCTTCCTACTTTAGTTGTGGCACTTGAGATTTGAGACCTCATATTTGCGTCATTTAACAAGGTCAAGGGATCCGCAACAAGAAAAAATATGATGTGTCTTTCCGAAAATTCTATGAATCACACGTCAAAATAGTCAATGTGATTGGTTGGAGGATATGTTTATGGCAGATAATGGTGGTTAAGTTCTGTATCGTAGTCAAAATAGAGGGTTGTCTAAGGTCTAATCTAATTTTTGGTAGTAAAATTTCAATGATAAGAATCCTTCTAACGGTGGAGCTATCAATTGACTGGTTTGGACAATAAGGGATCCAAATGAAGGGGTATAAATGTTACTTGTCAAACTTGTTTAACTCTCTCGAAGAGGTCATTGGAATCTAGTTACATAAGGATGCTCACCCATATGCTATGATTTCGAGTGAAAGGTCCAATCTTGAGAGTCTTGCCTTCTTTGTTGCATACACTTGACATAACAAAAACAGGAAACGATCGAGGTAGTAAAACTAAAATGAAATCTTAGACTAAATTCAAAACAAAAACTAGTAGACAACGTAATTGGTCTTCTGCAACGGTACCAAAAACTTATGTCGCAGGTTTTAAACACTACTAATTCCGTCAAGTGCACATAGCACGCAATAGTATATAATGAGATCAAGTGCTTAGTTTAGAATTTTCTTTAGCATTTTTAAGTAAAGTTTTGTTGGTTTTATACGTTAAGCTTTTTATGGGTTTTTGTTTTGACTTTTGTGGGTCTGGCCTACAAGGTTTTCACTCTAGAATTCTAGCATTAAAACCTGAAACACTAAAAGCTTTGTGCGGTCTGATCACATTTATCCGATAAACTTACGGTTCCAACATACAAGGTTGCTAGAAACCCGCAACATTTGTTTTGTTTCTGCTTTAGCTATTTCAACCATTCTGCTAAGCCTAAAAACTGTCCAACACATCCCTGGACTTTTAATTGTTGTTTGCTTCTCGTTTCCTGCTTAATCCAGACTGGTCTTTATCGCGAAAACTGTGTTTCATGAATGTGATATATATATAGTTTAGTTCTTAACAAATATATGGTTTCTTGTGCATCTTTTGATTAAAAGGTCAATGAGGATAGTTTCTTGGAGAAAGATAGATGATGTTTATCCATTTGGAAGCTTTTAATACTCAATGGTCATGTAGTAGTAGTTTACGTTACGCAATTATAAAGGCTGTGAGTGGTTGCGTATTAAGCTGCAGATCGTACCAAAGTCGGACCATTATGCATTTTTTCACCATTCACAAAGTCGTGCTAGTATATACTAAGGCTGTGAATGGTTGTAAGGTATGCTGCAGATCATACCAATGTCGGATTGGTATGCACTTTTTTCACCATTCACAAAATCATACCGGTACGCACTACAGCAAACAAAAATAAACTCGTACCAGTATGCAATATTGTTTAAACCTCAGACCAAAAATTTACTCTATTGGTCTGCATTTTTGTGTCTGCTAACAAAACCCTCCGGACCAACAGTAAAATCATACCAAAGTGTGTTTCTTCTGTGTGTTTCTCTTACGATGGGGCAATCCGAGTACTCTCATTTTATTGGTTGAAATTATTTTGGAATGTCTATAAATATCAAGACTACACAACTATTTTTTTCACCATTTCTCATCATCTCAAATCACTTCCGAAAAAAAACCAAATTTTTTTTCTTTTATCATTTCCCAATTTTCTAAATTTCATCCGTCCACCATTTTCATCTACACTAATTCATCTACATTAGTTTGGTAAATTTTCATAAATCTATTTTATTATTTTAAATAAAATTCATATTTTTTTCATAAATCTAATTTTTAGTTCTTTAAAATTGAATTTTGTTTTTTTCTGAATTTTTAGAAAATATTCACATTAGTTTTTCATGAATAGTCATCATAAAGAAATATCATCAATAGTCACCTTTTTTTTTTTTAATCTTATATATAATTTTGTTTAATTATAGATATGTCATCAAGAGGTCAACATAACAACCAAAACACAAATCCTCCCGCACCAAGACGGAATAGCAATACGGATATGGATCCTCCAATACGTAGACGGGTAATTTTTAAATAATTATATTTGATGTTATACTCTCATATATTTATTTGGGTTTTTTTCATACTATAAGATTGGTTACTATAAGATTACTCTCATCTAGAGAATTTTGAATTTATTTAACATTTTATTTTGTATTGCCTATAGATCTAAGATGTTAATTGAAATCTATATAGTATCCATTAAAAAGGATGAATTTTTTAAATTTATTTATCATTTTTATCTTATATGTTTATTATTAATTTTCATAGAAAAAAGTTGATCGGAAATTGATAATTAGGTTTGAACACTTATGTAATATTATGTGTTTTACTATATTTCAGGTTTTACGGATTTGTCAATTACAATCACAAAGAATCCACAATTTATCTGAAGCAGAAAGATTTGAGTTGTGGACTTTGGAAAATGAGCAGATGGAAGACTTATTTATACAACCCACTTTGGATTATTATGAGCGGTATTTCCATAGAGGACCATACCAAACTGGTGGAGGTTTAGGATGGCAGAATCTCCGAAACCGTATTCAAAGTGACAGCGCTGCATGTCTCCAACTATTAAGAATGTCATTTGCTGCCTTTACAGAATTGTGCAATACTCTGAATCTGAATTATGGTTTACAACCCACATTGAATGTTAGTGTTGAGGAGAGTGTTGCTATGTTTCTTCGAGTGTGTGGGCACAATGAAGTTCAACGTGATATTGGTTTACGATTTGGGCGGAACCAAGAGACCGTGAAGAGGAAATTTGGTGAAGTGTTAAGAGCTACTGAGTTGCTTGCCTTTGACTACATAAAAACACCTACGATACAAGAACTACACATGATTCCACAAAATCTCCAAGCGGATCGACGATACTGGCCATTTTTAGTGGATTTGTTGGGGCGATGGATGGTACTCATGTATGCGTTAAAGTCCCACCTCAATTGCAAGCCATGTATTGGAGTCGTCATGACAAAACAAGCTTTAACGTAATGGCAGTATGTGATATGAATATGTTATTCACTTATGTTTGGAATGGAGCACCGGGTTCATGTCATGACACAAGAGTGCTCTCACTTGCACAAGATGGTGATTCTGAATTTCCTTTACCTCCTGGAGACAAGTATTATGTGGTAGATTCAGGATATGCAAATAAGCAAGGCTTTCTAGCTCCCTATAGATCAACACGAAATCGTGTTTTAAGGTACCACTTGTCACAGTTCAACAATGGTCCTCCTCCAAGGAATAAGGAAGAATTGTTTAACAGGTCTCATGCATCTTTACGTTCTATTATTGAGCGAACTTTTGGAGTGTGGAAGAAAAAATGGAGGATTCTTAGGGACGATCCTAGATATGGTTTCGAGGTGCAAAAGAGAGTGATTCTCGCCACGATGGGGCTCCATAACTTTATCAGAATTTCAAACTTTTCTGATGCAGATTTTTTTGAAGATTCTTCGGAAATGCATACAGAAAATGAGGAAAATGACTCAAATGAGTACGAGGAAGCCGAGATAGCAGATCAACAATATATGGCAAATATTCGAGAAAATATTGCTCATATGTTATGGTAAAATCAAAATAATAGATTTTAATTTTGTAATTATATTTTGTAAAATTTATTAGTAAATAGATTTTAATTTTATAGTTATGTTTTATAAGATATATGAGTATTATTATAAAAAAATGTTAAAATTAAAGTCGGATCAGTATGCATTTTGTTTCACCATTCAATGTAGTACAATTTATTGCATACATTATGTTATATACTGCAGACGGTGGTATGCTGCATACTAGAGTATGCATTTGAGCATACCAAAATGTTAGTACAATGTATTTGCTGAACTGCATACCAACCAACCATTCATAGGCTGTGAATGGTTTCAAGGTATGTTGAAGATCATACCAAAGTATGACCAGTATGCACTTTTTCACCATTCACAAAATCATATTAGTACGCACTAAAACAAACAAAAATAAACTCGTACCACTATGCAGTATTGTTTAAACCTCAGACCAAATATTTACTTTATTGGTCTGCATTTTTGTGTCTGCTAACAAAACCCTCCGGACGAATAGTAAAAGTCATACCAAAGTGTGTTTCTTCTGTGTTTCTCTTACGATGGCAATCCAAGTACTCTCTTTTTCTTGGTTGAAATTATTTTGGAATGTCTATAAATATCAAGACTACACAACTATTTTTTTCACCATTTCTCATCATCTCAAATCACTTCCAAACAAAAAAAAAAACAAATTTGTTTTCTATTATCATTTCCCAATTTTCAAAATTTCATCCATCCACCATTTTCATCTACATTAGTTTGGTAAATTTTCATAAATCTATTTTCTTATTTTTTTATATAATTCATAATTTTTTAATGTTTAGATTAGAGGAAAATTACCTAATATAATGATAAATTTGATGAACATTCAACTAATGTTGTTGTAAAATGAGTTATATTGTAAAATGAGTTCTATTTTTTTATGTTTATACTAGTTGATAGTGTGCAAAATGAGTTATTTTGTTTATTTAATGATGTTATTTTCTTCTAAAATTTTAATTTTTGTTTTCTTGAAAAGCAGGTAAATAGACGTGTCAATTGTAGCAGCAGTAGTGATTCTAAGGTCTTAGAAGAAATAGCAAGCAACAATAGGTTCACTCTCTAATTGTACAGTATATTCATATATTATATAACCTTGAGATTTTTTCGTGTGTATTAGGAATAGACACAAGAAATTTGTAGCTTTTTTTGTGAAATTGATGTTTTTTTATTAGAGTTTTTTTTGTATCTTTTTGAAATTGATGATTAGATTTGAACACTTATGTAATATTATGTCTTTTACTATACTTTCAGGTTTTACGTATTTGTCAATTACAATCACAAGGAATCCACAATTTATCTGAAGTAGAAAGATTTGAGTTGTGGACTTTGGAAAATAAGCAGATGGAAGACTTATTTATACAACCCACTTTGGATTATTATCAGCGGTATTTCCATAGAGGACTATACCAAACTAGTGGAGGCTTAGGATGGCAGAATCTCCAAAACCGTATTCAAAGTGACAGCGCTGCATGTCTCCAACTATTAAGAATGTCATTTGCTGCCTTTACAGAATTGTGCAACACTCTGAATCTGAATTATGGTTTACAACCCACATTGAATGTTAGTGTTGAGGAGAGTGTTGTTATGTTTCTTCGAGTGTGTGGACACAATGAAGTTCAATGTGATATTGGTTTACGATATGGACGGAACCAAGAGACCGTAAAGTGGAAATTTGGTGAAGTGTTAAGAGCTACTGAGTTGCTTGCCTTTGATTACATAAAAACACCTACGATACAAGAACTACACATGATTCCACAAAATCTCCAAGCGGATCGACGATACCGACCATTTTTAGTGGATTTTTTGGGGCAATAGATGGTACTCATGTATGTGTTAAAGTCCCACCTCAATTGCAAGCCATGTATTGGAGTCGTCATGACAAAACAAGCTTCAACGTAATGGCAGTATGTGATATGAATATGTTATTCACTTATGTTTGGAACGGAGCACCGGGTTCATATCATAGCACAAGAGTACTCTCACTTGCACAAGATGGTGATTCTAAATTTCCTTTACCTCCTGAAGACAGGTACTATGTGGTAGATTCAGGATATGCAAATAAGCAAGACTTCGTAGCTCCCTATAGATCAACGATGGGGCTCCATAACTTTATCAGAATTTCAAACTTTTCTGATGTAGATTTTTTGAAGATTCTTCAGAAATGCATACAGAAAATGAGGAAAATGACTCAAATGAGCATGAGGAAGCCGAGAGAGCAAATCAACGATATATGGCAAATATTCAAGAAAATATTGCTCATATGTTATGGGAAAATCAAAATAATATATTTTAATTTTGTAATTATATTTTGTAAGATATATTGGTAAATAGATTTTAATTTTATTGTTATATTTTATAAGATATATGAGTATTATTATAAAAAAAATGTTAAAATTAAAGTCGGATCAGTATGCATTTTATTTTACCATTCAATGTAGTACGATCTATTACATACCATTATGTTATCTACTGTAGACAGTGGTATGCTGCATACTAGAGTATGCACTTGAGCATACCAAAATGTTAGTACGATGTATTTGCTGAACTGCATACCGACCAACCATTCATAGCCTGAAGAAACACACTTTGGTATGACTTTCACTATTTTTGGCAGGAATGTTTTCCTAGTAGAATGATGTAAAGTATTTGGTTTGAGCTTTAAAACAAAACTGCATACTGGTACGACTTATTTTGGTTTGTTTTACAGTGTTTCTTTGACGATGGCTATCCGAGTACTATCTTCCTATTGGTTGAAATTACTTTGCAATGTGTGTCTATAAATATCAACAACATTATTTCCATCGCCATTTTTCATCATCTCAAATCCCTTCCCAAACTTAACATACAACAAAAAAAACCTTGCCATTCTACAACTTTCATCAGTGAAAACATGAAGTGGGATGAATTGAGACGAAAATTCGATGGGTGGAAAAAACAATATATATTATGGGTACTTTTAAAAGTAAGAATGGTATCACGGTAGATCCTATCACAGGAAGAATTGAAGCTTCAAATGATTGGTGGGAAGATCGTATAAATGTATTTAATTTTCTATCCATTTAATAAGTATAAAGTTATTTAAATAATTATTATTCATTTGTATTTAAATTTCTTTTTAGGAAAACGATAGAGTTAGATGTTTTCACCAAGAACCTCCTAAATTTTGGAAAATTATGGACGTATGTTTTTGCCAATCTTGATGTGGGTTCTCAACGTCAATATTCAATGCGATAAAAGAGAAGAATTAATGACGAAGAATGTGGAGAATGCAGAGGTTACAGAGGATACATATGATGAAGACAATAATGTTGACGCGAGGCCTAGTAAAGCGCATGAAACCCAACAAGACGATGAGGTGTATCGTGTAAACATCTACAATGATTCTAAACCTGTATATCAATTCACACGTGAATTATGGTTTCCAACCTACATTGAATGTTAGTGTTGAGGAGAGTGTCGCTATGTTTATTTGAATGTGTGGGCATAATGAAGTTCAGCGTGATATTGGTTTATGATTTGGACATAACCAAGAGATTGTGAAGAGGAAAATTGGTGAAGTGTTGAGAGCTATTGAGTTTCTTGTTTGACTACAAAAAGACATCTACGATACAAGAACTACACAGGAGTCCACAACATCTTCAAGCAGATCGATGATATTGGCCATTTTAGTGGATTTGTTGGGGCAATGGATGGTATATGTATGTGTTAAAATCAAGCCTCAATTGCAAGCCATGTATTGGAGTCGTCATGACAGAAAAAGCCTCAACATAATGGCAATATGCGATATGAATATGTTATTCACATATGTTTGGAACGGAGCACCGGAATCATGTCACGACACAAGAGTGCTCTCACTTGCGCAAGATGGTGATCTTGGTTTTCCCTTACCTCCCGAAGAGAAGTATTATATGATAGATTCAGGGTATGCAAATAAGCAAGGCTTCCTAACTCTCTATAGATCAACATGAAGTCGTGTTGTAAGGTATCGCTTGTCACAGTTCAACAATGGTCCTCTTCCAAGGAATAAGGAAGGGTTGTTTAACATGTCTGATGCATCTTTATGTTTTGTTATTGAACGAACTTTTGGAGTGTGGAAGAAGAAATGGAGGATTCTTAAGGATGATCCTAGATATGGTTTGGAGGTGCAAAAGAGAGTGATTCTCGCCACAATGAGACTCCATAACTTTATCAGAATTTTAAACTTTTTTGATGCAGATTTTTTTGAAGATTTTTCGGAAATGCATATAGAAAATAAGAAAAATGACTCAAATGAGCAAGAAGAGGGCAAGAGAACAGATCGACAATATATGGCTAACATTCGAGAAAATATTGCCGATATGTTATTGGAAAATCAAAATAATAGATTTTGATTTGTAATTTTTAAGATATTTTGTAGTAGTTATTAAAAAGACATGTTATTAATTATTATTAAAACAATTGGTTAGAATTGATTTTAGTTTCTGTACACACCACTCCATACTATAGTCCAATTTTTACCATTCACAATGACATATGCTAGTGCATACCATTGTATGCTGTAGTGCATACTTTTGTTTGTTATGTACTACAGTCTAGTGGCGGAGTTAGGAAGACAATATTAAGAGTGTAAAATAGTATTGAGGGGAACTGAACCCTTGAACTCTAACTAACATTAGGTGTATTTTAACCATTTTGCTACTAATAAATATCATGTCTAGTGTAAAAATCAAATATATTTATATTTTTATAGGTGCACTTGCACCTATTGATCCTATGTTGGTTCTGCTCCTGCTAAAGTCTAAACATGTGCTTACCAAAATACTAGTACGCACGGTCGATCCAAAACGTAACAAGTAACTATTCAAAGCCAATTTTTAATATATGTGAATTACTACTTTTAACAAAGTTCGATTCTTTAAATATCTTTATTGCATATCACAGCAAAAATATTTAAATATTTAAATTATAGCATTAGGATATAAAAATCTAAAATTTGAGAATTGTTTTCCCAAGTTCAGCATGTATTTCATTTTCCTACTAAATTCATGACAAAAAATTTTAAATTGGGTATTTTTTGGCAAAATTTTAATTAAATATTACGTATATTTTCATTTTATTTTAACTTGGACCCTAGTTTTTGACTTAAAACTATTAAAGCCATATAACTCATTATCTAGAGGCATTGCTTACGTGGAACAACGATCAACTCAATTCACCAATCACAATATTTTGATATAAAATAACATATAGAAGAAAATCCAAAAATCAAATTGTAAATTGAATTTATGTGGAGAAAGAAGCTTGACAAAGAGAGTGAATTTGTGGCTGTGTATATCTCTGAAACACATTCTTCCACATCTCTCTCTCGTCGAAGGACAAAAATGGTGGAAGATGAACAATGAAGAATCATCATTGTTCTTGTTCATGCATTAACTTTGTTGTTATGTTCCTCCATGGCCTTTTACATCGTTCCTTATTACTACAATCCTGTTTTGTCTTATCCCAATAGTAAAATCATCAGTCACCGCCATTGTTTCCCCAGCATGCTCTTGAAGACAAGATTTAGTGTTCCTCGAAGTTCCGCCATTAGTGACGGTAGTGTCTCCTACAATACCTTAGTCTCTGAGGTAAGCCAAATTTTAGAGCAATTAGTTCTAATCCTCCTTTGATTTTTAGTTCAAATTAGAAGATTTGTGTAATTGTGATCGTAATTGAGTAATTTTGAATTGGGTTTGGCTAAAATTCTGAATTTGAGCCCAATTGAACCAAAATCTCTGCACGTCTTGAAAATGAGAAAGAATCGATTTTTGAGCTCAATCTCAATTGCTACCTCTGAAAAATTGAACCTTGATTCTTACTTACAGTTAAAATATTTGTGTAATTGTTATCATAATTGAGTAATGTTGAATTGGGTTTGGCTAAAGTTGTAAATTTGAGCTCAATTGAATCAAAATCTCTGCATTTGAGGTCTTGAAAAGAGAAAGAATCGATTTTTGAGCCCAATCTTTATTCCTATCTTAGAAAATTTGAATCTTGTTTATTGAATGTTGGAGTATATGTTTATGTAGTGTAGTTACTTGATATTCTGAATGTTAAAAGTGAAATTAGGCTATGAGGCTTTTGGTTCTACAAGTAAAATTTGATTCCTTAAAGTTAAAGCTCAGTGTGGTGTTCTTAGTTTCATGTTCAATCCCCAATTAACCTAAAATTCTACATTTATGTCTTCAAAATTAGAAAGGATCGAAATTGGGGATTTTTATGCAATATTTTGGTTTATGAAACCAGAAATGACTCTATCTCTATTCCTAACTCTGAAAAATTGAATCTTTCTATTGATTAATACAACTAAACTTGTTTACTCAATGTTGGATTATATGTTTATGTAATGGAGTTAGTTGATATTGTGAATGCTAATGATGTTATTAGGCGGTTCGGGTTTTGGTTCCACAAGCAAACTTTGATTCCTCGAAGCTCAAAGTAGAGTTCTTAGGGGAGTTACTAGAGAATAAGAGTAGTGGAGGGATCATTACGCCGCGAGCATATATTCTTTCTCATTGTGACTACACTGCTAACTTAACCTTAACCATCTCCAACGTTATTTACTTGGATCAACTTGAAGGCTGGTACAAGAAAGATGATGTGGTTGCTGAGTGGAAGAAGGTGAATGACGAGTTGCGATTACATATTCATTGTTGCGTGAGTGGTATGAGTTTATTGCAGGATGTAGCTGCAGAGCTTAGGTATCACATTTTCTCCAAGGAACTGCCTTTGGTTAGTCTTCTTCATCTTTCGTAAATCGGTTCTTAAGAAATGTGAAAATTACTAACTCTTTGCCATTGTGTTTGAGATAGGTACTAAAAGCTGTGGTCCATGGAGATTCAGTTATGTTTAGAGAAAACCCTGAGCTAATGGATGCTTATGTATGGGTTTATTTCCATTCAAGCACTCCTAAATACAATCGGATTGAGTGTTGGGGTCCTCTCAAGGATGCTGCAAAGGTATAATCTAATTCACGCTAGCTTAACTTTGTTTCTTCCTTTCATACAAATGTTTGAAATGTGAAATCTTTGGTTCTGTGTATGTTTTTGAAGGGAAAGCAAAAGGGCAATCATCAAGGCTTATTGAGTTCGAATACTACGAGGAAATTGATTCGACATAAGTCTATTCTTCATACCTTATTTGCGTTTCTTCTGTGAGACAAAGTTGTACATTCTCTGTTTTTTGCAAGTTGTGTAGACTTCGTGATGAGCATATGACACAAGTGCAATTTGCCAACATTCAATTGTTCATACTTAAGGAATTTATGAGAGCCTAGTTTCTTAATGTTTCCTCAATATGGTTATTGTTTATGACCTAAATTGTCAAATTGTAATCCATTGATGATGATTGAGGACAATTCAGACAAGCAGGTCACATAAAGTGGAGTATATGTACTCAAAGTTGTATGTGTTCGTTGCTCTAACCATCAGTTCAACATTGTTTTAGTAAATCACCAAAAAAAATAAAGGCCATAGATGTTTTATGGTTTTGAAGTGGTTTTTAGATTATAGTTATGGTTTTTAGATTTTGAATTTTGGTTTTTTGGATTTTGTAAAATAAACGGAAAAAGAAAAAAAAATAAATAAGAAAAAAATAGTCTCTTTAGAAAAATGGATAAATGGTAAAAAACCAAAAAGATAGTTTTTAGATTTTCTTTAAAAATGGGTAAAATCTTCCAAAATCTGGACTCTTTATTTTATAATGAAACTATTTTTCAGAAAATCATGATAAATAATAAGTTTTTCAAAAGCTAAATCCAAAATCTACTTCTAAAAACTGTAAACATTCAAGGCCAAAGATTGATGGAGTTTAAAGTATAGAATAGTATATAAGAGTCACTAGCCAAAGAAAAGAAAAAACCAATTTAAGGATCGATTTCACATATAGGTTAAGGATCAAGGGGGTGTTCAATCCGGATTTATCAATAAAAAATTTGAATTGGAACCAAAACCCAAAACAAAAGCATACCAAACTATTCATAATAAACTAGACTAATACCTGCGCGGGGTTTCTCTTATACTCGAATTTAGTTACTAAGTAAAACCAAGTTTGAGGTGTTCCGCTTCTACTATTGGAATCATCCACTTTGGCCGGAAGTTGTATCTCCCAGTAACCCTAGATGGTGAGCTTTGGATGTTCCAAGGCGGTGGGTAATGTGGGTCAGGTGTATGTGATGATCGGCGGCATGAAGTATTTATGCTCAAACTTCGTTTGGATATGTTGTTCTAAAGAGTAAGAATTTTCAGGTTGTCTTCGAAGAATCGATGGTCAAATTCGATTTTTTTGTGGAAACCAGAATTTCGAGCCCATGGTGAAGTCATGACGATGTTGCCAATTAGTGGCCGGAATCTAGTTGCAACCTCACGATAACACGTAGTAGACACATGTTGCATTTCTTGAATTTGTTAGCTTCAATTTTAGATAACAGTTGGGCTTTAAAAAGAAAATTGCAATAGGCTTTGATACTACATTGTATTGGCTTTTGGACTTGATCAATGAATCAGCTAGCCTATATAAAAAAAATGGATGAAGAGAAACTCTATTTTTTAATCTAAAAATTTCAATATCAAACTTTTAAGATGTTTGATAAATAAACCTTCTAGATAGTGAATTTTTTTTAACTATACCCTCTAAATATATTAAAATATTTTCTTGGATTGCTACGTGGTTAGACAACCAGTAACTATCGGTTACCTTTATTAGCATATTTTTTCCAGTTTTACTAGTTCAATAAATCACGGGTAATACTAAGAATAAATTTATTATGGGTTTAAATCCACGGGCTAGACCCAATCCGATTCGTCATGGAGCGGATATAAACATAAAATCTTAGATTTGTTAAGAATCGGAGTTCGGAAACAAACCTAAAATAGACGACAGATTTAGCAGATTTTTTCCGCAGATTAACGAATCGGCACGCAGATTATCAATTAAAAAAAAACTATATGTAAAAATAAATATTGTGCATTGTTAATGAAATATAGTCTATGAAATATGTGATGGTGCAAAGATTTTTAATACATAAAAATTAGCATATTTTAAAAATATTAGTATTCAAAGTTATTTTCTATTTAAAAATTGTTAATTTAATTTTTAAAAATATTTTTATGATTTTTAAAATAAATAAAAAAAACTATATTCACAGACCGGTTTGCTAACCTGTCGGATTTAGCGGAGTAAGCTTGAACAAAACTACGCAAATCGCGGTTCTAGCAAGCCAGTCTGTTGCTATTGAAGAAAAAAATTATCCGTGGTGAGGCGGATTGGTTAATTTGACACCTCTTTATCGATACCAGAATATTAACCCGGATCTTGAGTTAACCGGTCGGTCGGACCGGTCTGGGCTTTCTTTGTAATTAATTAATAATAGGAATCCAAATCAAACACTAGGCACATGTATGTCCTCACTGCTCCGACGAGCTCATGGACTTTGCATGCCGTCTTCCTTCTACTTCTCCCGTCTCGTAAACCACTGTTTCCTCTCAAAGTGCAAAACTTTAACCAGAATCGTTCATGCCCAGCTCCTCAAAGTTGGATTCATACCCAATACCTATTGGGAAAATCGCTGTCTTCAACTGTACTTCAAATCCGAATCCGTCATCGATGCGTTCAAATTGTTTGACGATATTCCCTATAAGAACACCATATCCTGGAACATCTGCTTGAAGGGTTTGTTCAAGAATGGTTATTTAAATCACGCACTTGACCTGTTCGATGAAATGCCTGAAAGAGATGTTGTTAGTTGGAATACAATGATTTCTGGGTTGGCTTCTTGTGGGTTTCCGGAATTTGCGATTAGGTATTTTTTGGATATGCAGATATTGGTGATTCGTCCAACTGAGTTTAGTTTTTCGATTCTTGCTTCTTTTGTTTCTTGTGTTCGTCATGGAGAACAGATTCATGGTAATGTTATTTGTAGAGGTGTAAGTAAGTCTAATTTGGTGGTGTGGAACTCAGTGATGGATATGTATAGAAGGTTAGGAGTGTTTGAGTATGCTTTGTCTGTGTTTTTAACTATGGAGGATAGAGATGTTGTCTCGTGGAACTCTTTGATCTTGTGTTGTTCTGATTCTGGCAATAAAGATTTTGCTTTGGATCAGCTTTGTTTAATGAGGGAAATGGGGAATCAACCAGATGAATACACGGTTTCGACGGTTTTGTCTATTTGCTCGGATTTACGAGATTTGTGTAAGGGTAAGCAGGTTGTTGCTCTTTGCATCAAGATGGGACTTTTTGCTAACAGTACTGTTTTAGGAGCTGGGATTGACATGTTTTCTAAATGCAACAGACTGGAGTATTCGGTTAAGCTTTTCGAACAGTTAGAGAAATGGGATTTGGTGTTGTGCAATTCCTTGGTCGGTAGCTATTCATGGCATGGATTTGGAGAAGATGCTCTCAGGGTCTTTGTCCTTGCCATGCGGCAGAGCGTTAAGCCCGATGAGTTCACGTTCAGTAGCGTTGTGAGTTCAATGAACGTTGTGATGCTAGACCACGGGGCTCAAGTTCATTCTTTGGCTATCAAGTTAGGGATTGATTTGGATATGGCAGTAGCCACCTCCCTAATGGAGATGTACTTCAAAACCGGGTTAGTTGATTCAGCAATGGGAGTGTTTGCCACAACAGATGGAAAAGATTTGATCTTTTGGAACACAGTGATAATGGGCTTGGCGAGAAACAGCAGAGGAGCTGAGTCTCTTTCGGTCTTCAGTCGATTGCTGATGGATGACCGAGGTTTGAAACCGGATAGAGTTACTTTAATGGGTATATTGATAGCTTGTTGTTATTCCGGCTTTGTTAAAGAAGGAATTCAGATATTCTCTTCAATGGAAAAGGCACATGGAGTTAATCCCGGGAACGAGCATTACGCGTGTATAATCGAATTGCTCTGCAGAGCAGGTATGATCAATGAAGCAAAGCACATTGCCGACAATATACCTTTTGAACCAAGCTCACATATCTGGGAACCGATTTTATCTGCGTCTCTTGATCTTGGAGACATGAGACTCGCTGAGACTGTTGCGAAAATAATGTTAGAATCTGAACCAAAGTCATCGTTTCCTTATCTGGTTCTGATTAAGCTATACCAGATGACATTGCGTTGGGAGACCTCAGTGAAGATACGATACGCCATGAATGAACATAAGTTGAAATCAGCTCAAGGATCGAGCAAGATCGGTATAAAGAGCAGTGTGTACAGCTTCGAAGCTGACCAGTTGCAAATTCATGGAGGTCATGACACTTGCTCAATCTTGGAGTTACTGTCTTGGGATTTTGTTGATCAGAAAATTCATTAGTCTGCATAACACTTTTACTAACACGACACGATTCCATTTAGTAAGTTATTTTTTCATCTACTTTTAAGTTTTACCCTCAGGGCTCAGGCTGTATTCAGCATTTACTAATCATGGAAACTTAAATATTTGATTCCACAAAAACGAAAAAGTTAATAGTATTGCAGAGTGCAGTAAACCTCTATAAATTAATAGGTTAATAATGTTAGACACAGAATATTTTATTAATTTATAGAGATTATTACTTTTTTGATAAATTAATAATTAATTATAGAAAAATTTGCATAATTTCGAAAAATCCTATTTAAAATAAAAAAGTGAATACAATACTTGGATAATTTTAGAGGCAGCTAAATGTTAGGAAACAATGATCGCATATAAAATTCTTAATAATTTTTTGATGTAATTTGAGAAGATAATAACATGTTTTTGATGTAGTAAGAAAAAAATTATAGATAAGCTTCAACAAAAATGCAAAGTTACGAATAAACAAACAACATTAGAGTCATATTTCACTAAATTTTATTATATATATTTTATAAGTTTATATGATTATTAATTTATGATATTGATGAGACCATATATTTACATAGGATTTTTAAAACAATATTATCTTATTATTTTATCGAATTGTGTTAATTATTACATTGGTCCAAATCGAGACCGGAAACATTTATTAATTTATCGAGTATTAACCTATAGAGATTCTACTGTGCATTGATGTATTAGGATTTCAGAAATCAATTTGATTATAAGAATTTTTTTTAGTTTTCATAAGGGTCACTATCACTTTCTTTTCCTTTACAAGTTGAATTTGATTATAAGAAAATGTTTTTGCTGTCATAAAGTTTTTATAATATTAGAATTTTTGAATTTTTGAAAATTTGGGGGTGTAACATTTTAATTGGGGCACTTGCAAAAGTACTGTAACATCCGTAAACCAATATTGGGGGTGTATTTGTTGAATTCAAAAGTTA